>CM052983.1:2400273-3000273 GCA_028554685.1 Agrotis ipsilon | reverse complement strand
CAACGGCTTTAGGTGCTTTCTGAGGCATGGAAGAATCTCGCGATGAACCTAACGAAAATACCTGACACCACGCATCGCCTAACGTCGTTTCAGTTCGGGACACTTCGGCAATCATAAAAATATCCATCATTAACACAATTTACTTTTTCTTACTGATTCTAAAACGTCCAGCTACAAAAGGAGTTTTCACAAAGAAACCTACATACTTTTAAAATTCTCCTACAACAAAGAAGTTCTTTATTACAATAGTGCACCACAAACATTTTAAATACATGACATTCTCGTGACATTGAGAGCAGTGGTGGCCCAGTGGTATCGGTCCCGACTTACGAGTTGTAGGTCGTGGGTTCGAACCCCGCCAGGCGTATTACTTTGTGTAATTTATTTCATCACCACTGCTCTCAAAACGGTGAAGGAAAACATCGTGAGGAAACCGGCATGTCCTAGAACCAAAAAATTCGAAGATATGTGACATCTACCAATACGCACTGGGCCCGCGTGGTGGATTATGGCCCACTCCCTCTCTCAGAGAGGAGGCCTGTGTCCCAGCAGTGGGAACAGTATAGGCTGATGATGACATTCTCGTTAAACATACGCTATATACTTCTTTAAAAAAAATGCTTCACCGCGGCAGTTTCAGGAGTGCCACATGACTTTTTTTTTAGGCACGAGCTTCTTAGCTGTAGCACTTTACCATAGACATTCCAAATGCGTCACACAGTCAATCAACTCATATGTTAACACGTTTTTATTGATAACAGAGAATCATGTATTGTTCTAATAAATGAGTACCCGCGACATACAAGGCGTGCACTGATAAGATTGTGTGAGTGATAACATATGTTGACTAGTGCTAGCACGCGGTTTTGTCCGCCTAGAGTTAGATTTTTTTTATTTATTAGTAGGCTTGTGTTTGACTACTATCTTGCCTCATGGTTAGTGAATTTAAAATAAAACCTGACGCTTTACAATTAAAGACCTGATGATGTTAAAATGACTGAAACGGCAAAGACATACCGTCGTACCACAAAAACTTTAAAACGTCTGTTGAACAATCGTCTAAAAAAGTGTGACTGCAAAACGGAACTTATTTCAACGTCATAATCTGACATTTTTTAGACAGGTGTTCAACAGACGTTTAAAAGTTTTTATGGTGCCACGGTGTATGTCTAAGAAACCTGAAATACATAAAAAAAGTTATTTAAATCATTTTTTTCTGAACTCTTAGTTACACTAAGCGCGCGAGTTGAATGCAGAGCTTAGGAATGCGGTAGTGCTGTTGACAAGGATGGCAAAGTACTTCACTGCAGGCGCGTGAGGTGGGGCGTGCGGGTAGCGGGGGGCTCTTCACCTCAGACCCCGACTGCATTCAACTCGCGCGCTATCTGTACAATAATTACTAATCTCAACAAAGTTAGGTAGATTCAAGAGCAAAAACATCTTGAAAAAAAAGAGTCAGTCGTTTAAGAGCTACTGTGTACCAAACAGACAGACCGTTAGACATAGCGTTTAAATGTGGATTGACGATTTAGAGCGTTTACATGATTTGATCATAATTTAGATAATTAATTACCTACATGTGGTAATTATTTAGGTAAATTATTCGATTATATCAAAGATAATACAGTAATTACACAGTCAATTACTTTATTTATATTTTCTTACGCTTACAGAAATCTATCAGTGTATAGATTGTTTGGGGTGGTAATATCATCAAATGAGTCCTCCCGCCATAAATATAGCGGGAGGGACTGTCAGACTTGTACTGACTAAAATCCACGGTGTCCTTCAGTAGCCCTGTACGTTCCAGTGTCACAGTTATCTGTTTTGACAGTCTCAAGACCTCTTTTTTATATTAGTTTACTCGGACGAATAAAAATAGAAAATAGTTTAACTAAATTTAATTAAAAAGTCAAACAAAAATTCAACTACCTAATAAATAAAAATCAATGCCATCTTTCGTTGTAACTTTATAACTCAAGAACGGGCTCACCTTTCCAAAACAAATGTTTAGGCTTTGTTCGGAATATTTAGTAGATTATTTATGTGAAGTTTGCACAAAATCGGTCGAGCGGTTCTTTATTTATCACATTTTTTGTAACACGTAGCGAACCACGGGGTGGGCCGCTAGTAATAACATAAATATAGCTGAATAAAAAAGGAAAATAAAATAATAAATTAAATAAAAAGACAAATAAAAAATCAACAGCAATAATGTAAATGTCTCTACAAAAAAAAACGCATCAATATTTTCTACGCGACTCCAAAACGCGAATACTTTATCACCAATATACATACGCCCTTACAATCCAATATGTTTTACATCGTCAGTCTGATACGCGAACGCGCACGGAGCGCCCGTGTCCTTATTAATTTTATTTATTTACATTGTATTACGTGAAGTACATAACCATTGTTTGTATAAACTAATTGTAAGGAATAAATGATTAGGTTACGTTTTTCGACGAAGTGTTTACTGTGGTGTACAGTGCGTTCGGAAATTGATGATAAAAAGTGGTTTTTGTTTGTGAATTATGCTGAGGTTTTTTAGAAGTGTTTTTGGGTTATCTTCTATCTATCTTCTATGATATAAAAATGGATCGCTAAATGTGTTGCTAAGCTCATAACTCGAAAACGGCTGGACCGATTCAGCTAATTCTTTTTTTGTTGTGTTTTCCACCCGTGCGAAGCCGGGACGGGCCGCTAGTTATAATTGAAAATATGATGTAGCATAAGGTAGGTCTTTCTCGCAAAAAGACGAAAAGTGATGATGATCAGACTCGATTTAAACTGGTTGATCACTTCAGACATTACTACCACGATACGATATTTATTAAACCTATACAGGGTGGTCGTGGGACTTATTCCATCACCGTGACCCCGGAACATAAAGAGCTAGTGAAGGACACCGTGGATTTTAGTCAGTACAAGTCTGATAGTTCCTCCCGCCCTGCCCGGGGTTGGAGGACTCATTTGATGATTTTACCACGAAATGAAGACCTAGGATACAGGGTAATTCTTTTAAATTGTCCAATATAGGGGCAAATTCGAACACATAATAGAAAAGAAAAACTTTGTTATAAGACTTATGTGAACTATTTAACATTTTTAATTTAATTGTCAAGTGTCATAGCGAGTTTCCTCCGTGCCTCGGAA
The DNA here is from genome assembly GCA_028554685.1 of Agrotis ipsilon. Taxonomy (NCBI): domain Eukaryota; kingdom Metazoa; phylum Arthropoda; class Insecta; order Lepidoptera; family Noctuidae; genus Agrotis; species Agrotis ipsilon. Next base: position 2,997,117 of record CM052983.1, on the reverse strand, counting down.
AGCACGTAAAGCCGTTGGTCCCGGCTGTCATTTGTAGATCTTTGACAGTCGTTACTGTTAGGCCCTTCGTACACAAGGCGACTCGGGTATCCGATACTCTAGTCGAATACCTAATTCACGCGACTCTAGTAGCGCATGATCCGTACACAGCGGCGACTCGAGTCGTAAGACTCAAATCGTCTATTCGGCCACCATTCTATATTCAACCTTAATAATACATTGTATAAAACACAAAATGTACATCTCCTTGCCTAAATAAAAATGCTGTTAATTTTTAAAATGGCGGGCGCATTCCAATTTCAATTTTTTGGAATTAAAAATTGGCGCGGAGAAAAATGTATTTTCATGCAAAAATATTGAGAAAGAATATGGTTCATAATTTCGCCGCGCGATTCTGCTACAAGGTAGCTCGATTTGTTTATGCTCTGACTTTCATGGTGGTGACCATGGGTTCAATCCCCAGGTAAACATAGAATTTTTTTTTTCGTGTTTCACTTGTTTTTTAATTTTATTCCATTTTTTTTGGCGTCGCGCGTCGCAAGCATTTGTACGAACGTATATGGATTTCTATTGCGAGAGTCGCCTGGATACTGAAGTCGTAAGGTATCGGAAACTGGAGTCGCCTAGTGAACGAAGGGCCTTAGTCAGAAGCTCTATAATCTAACAACCAGTCTTAATAGGGTATCGTATTACCCAGTTACTGTGTTGTGGAAGTCTGATAGTCAGTCGCTCCATGTAAAATACTGATATTCATCTGCATCTGGTTCGACTGGAAGCAGACCACAATATAGTTGGGAAATGGCAGGCAGATAATGTTTTTTTTTATTTTGGTAAAATCATTAAATGAGTCTGAGGACTGTCAGACTTGTACTGACTAAAATCCACGGTATCCTTCTATAGCCCTTTATGTTTCGGGATCACGGTAACGGAAATAAGTCCCGCGACCCCGGCAGGCTTTGAGATGATGAAGAATTTGAAAATTTCTATGAAATGCTTTTCGTCTCACATGCTCCTTATGTAATCTATCTTCCATTTATTTTATTGAAGTTATGACATTGAAAATCTCACGTTGGTATATACTTTGTTTATATGATGGCTACCTAGGTTACTTAATTACTTAAACTATTAAGTTTTAGCTTCTTACTACATGTGACATAATGTGTGTATAGAGGACAAAAACGAATACCTATGTGTAACGTTTTACCGTAATTCCTAAACTTTATTTTTTGAATTGTGAACTTGTGAAGTTACCAAGTTATTTCAACAGCATAATTTTAAGTTTCAAACGTATATGTCAAGTTCACTCAACTGTCTCGCTGATGGTGGCTCGTGTGTCGGATCATTTAGTTCTCTTCAAAATTTCCTTCAGCTTGTCCAGATTAAAATCTTGGGGAAAAAGTTACCGGTTGATACCGGTAACTTTTTCCAACTATTCAGTAGAAATACCGAAAAGCCTTGAAATGTGCCGAAAAATCTTTTTAGGTACAAGATCTTACCGTTCACCATCTATCCATTCAATGTTTCCTAATGTCCACTAACTCTTTTTCCTAACTCGTGAACAGAGAAACTATAAAAATCCTAATTCGCAATATGGCAACCGAAGCGAAAATGTCTTCAAAATTACTACCTCTCTAAAATCCGGATTCTTAAAATGGCCGATTCTCATAACACCTGATTCTCAAAATAGCATATACTCGGTAAGTTTAAATAGCATTTTTTCACCAAAATGGCAAATGATCAAAATGGTAAACTTTCTACTTTTGGAAGTATTTTCTTGTAAATAAAAGATCTACTCTCCGATTTATTTAAATTGTTTCATGTCAAGCGAAAAAATCTTGTAAGTATTAATGGTAGAAAAAAATCCATTTTGATGATTTACCATTTTGAGAAGAAGGCTTGTTGTCCATTTTGTGGATCACTATATTATGAAAATTGGCCAGTTTGAGAATTAGGCTTTTAGAGATTTTGCCATTTTGAGAACTAGTTCATTTGCGCCTCTATCGCTATTTTGTGGATTTGGTTTTCTGCGCCGGAACCCAAAAAACTACTAATTTTTTCCACGGCTACGCTTGCCTGTTTCATTTTTCTGTTATCAGTTAGATTAGGATATTTACGTTTTCAGATAATGTGTTACTAAATTTAGTAAGCCACTGTCACCATGCAGTATATTTTGTATTAGAAATGCAACAGTTTGATAAATGATAAATTAAAAAAAGCTATGTTAAAAAAAAAAATCAAAAGAAGTTTATTTTTCTTTTTATCACCCATTTTATTACTTCTGATATTCAACATAGATTATCGTCTTTGAAAATCTAAAATCCAAATAAGCAAAAATGTATCCACGCGGGCAACATCACGGGATATCCATTAGTATTATAAAATATACTAAAATTTTATTCAGAATGTAACGAACACTTTTCTGAAAACCGCATCAGAATCGGTTCAGCCAAACGTGAGATAATTGCGGACAAACACACAAACAAACATACAGGTTGAACTGAAAACCTGCTTTTGTTTAAGAAGTAGGTTAATAAATAAATAAATAGTAAATAACCTTATGTAAATTACTTATTTTCCTACTCCTCTGTTAATCTTTTAAGATTAACTAGCTTTTCTCCGCCGTTTAACCTCCGCTGCTCGTCTCCTTTTGGTCGTAGCGTGATGTTATAGCCTATAGCCTTCCTCGATAAATGGACTATCCAACACAAAAAACAATTTTTCAATTCAAACCAGTAGTTCCTGAGTTTAGCGCGTTGAACCAAACAAACTCTTCAGCTCTATAATATTAAGTATAGATGTATATAAAAGTCAATAATTAAATATAATAAATAAGGTAAACAGACCATAACCACACTTATTTGTTATATAATATATAATATTTGTTTTGTTATTAAATCTTTGTTTGCTTAACGGTTCCTAATTAAAGAGTTTGATGGTCTTTAGTTGCTATGAGATTGTGGCTAAATAATAACGACCGTATAGATTCGTCTTAAGGTAAAGCCGCGCTTGATTAGGTCAGTCAGTGGATGGGTGACCATATTTTTTTGGAATGTTAATTCATCATGTGCAGCAGAAGAGGCAGACATATTGGTTACATACCATCCTATTCTTTGAATTGATCGCGACTTAATGTCGTGGTAGATTCTTTCTCTAATTCCCTCACAGAAATCAAATGTCTCGCTGATGGTGGCGCGTGTGTCGGATCATTTAGTTCCCTTCAAAATAGTTGAGCTGACTGGTTTTGATGGACGTGTTCGTGAACGGGTGCTTTCAGTTGGGACCTTGGGACTGATCATCTCTTAGTTGCCACGGTTTATTTCTTTTATTCATTTTATTTCCGAATTTTCCTAGTCCCAACTGTCTTTTTCAGTCGTTACTGTTAGTCAAAAGCTCGAAATTGACAAGTAGACTTGCCAAGAGGCACCGTATTAGGCAATTACTGAATTGTGGAGGCCAGATAGTCAGTCATCATCAGCCGGAAGACGTCCACTGCTGAACATAGGCCTCCCCCTTAGACCGCCACGCCGAACGACAATTCGTCACTTGCATCCATCGGTTGCCCGCGACTCTCACGATGTCGTCGGTCCACCTAGTGGGAGGCCTACCTACGCTGCGTCTTCCGGTCCGTGGTCGCCACTCGAGAACCTTTCTTCCCCATCGGTTGTCAGTTCTACAAGCGATGTGGCCTGCCCATTGCCACTTCAACTTGCAAATTTTACGAGCTATGTCGGTGAGTCTGGTTCTTCGCCGAATATCCGTGTTCCGGATTTTATCCCGCAAAGAAACTCCGAGCATAGCTCTTACCATTGCTCGTTGAGTGACTCTTAGTTTCTCTAAAAGTCAAAAACATAGGCAGTCGCTCCATGTAAAATACTGATATTCAGTTGCATCTGGTTCGACTGGTAGCAGACCACAACATCCAGTCAGTGTAAGCATTTGTCAGTTATCGTGTAGCTCGACTAAATTCAAGGAGCTCAACGACACGACGAACAATTCCATTACATTTGGGTTACTAGTATTTGATTCAATTTATTATACATACATACTATGCTAAGTAAATAAATAACAAGTTATGTAGTATGTTTATTTATAAAGTTTTCCTCAATTTGGTAGGCAAACACTGTTATTAATACACATATATAATTGAGGAGCTCGATGCAAAATAATTACAGCCGCACAGGCTGATCTTCTGGGTTAAGCCGCGCTTACCGAGGTTGGTCTGTGGATGAGTGACCATCTGTCATAGCGAGTTTCCTCCGTGTCTCGGAAAGCACGTAAAGCCGTTGATCCCGGCTGTCATTTGTATAGATCTTTGACAGTCGTTACTATTAGTCAGAAGCTTTACCAGTCCTACCATGGGGTATCGTGTTACCCAGTTACTGTGTTGTGTAGGTCCAATAGTCAGACGCTCCATGTAAAATACTGATATTCAGCTGCATCTTCTTCGACTGGAAGCAGACCACAATATAGTTGGGAAAGGGCTAGGAAGATGATAAGATCTGTCAGCTCATGCCAACTAGGTAGTAGGTTTTATGGCCCCCGATATCGTGATGCCCTGTCATCATTGCTGTAGTTGAACACCAGCGTCGGGCTCCCTGTGGCCTGGCTTTTATGCTGAACTGAGCCTATTTGGCACAGCCGTGAGGCACACGCAACGACGATATATTACTAGACTCCGAATAACAGGCTACCGATGTCTGTCAACACATTAGGCAAAAAAGTCTTATATTCGTCTTATTTGACCACTCCTGTGAGCCGTTAACATACCTAGAGACAGAACAGACCGTGAGTTAGCCAATCACAACGCAGTACCCCGTCCCCCTCGCTTACGTAGTACCTCAGCGAGTTGACAGAATAGTTTTTGTTCGTTAAATCGTGCATGCGGAGTCTAGTAATATATGGTCGTTGAGCACACGGTACCTACTTTTTGTGATTATTTTTTGTTTCTATTGTACCTATTCTTGTGTCAAAACTGTGTGCACAACGCGTGCCAGCATTTACTTATTTTCTTTCTTTCTTTCATCGTTCACGCAGTACATTATCTTCTCGAAGTGATTTTATTTTCTGATATTATGATAAGCATCAAACTATTGTCAATAATTTGATCAAACAAAGAGACTATTGTAAAAGAGTGTCCATGGAGTTTCTTGCTCATTCTTCTCCATAGAGATCTACGCTTTGGAATGGGCATTTACAGTACTTACACAGTTTTAATGTCTTGTGACTGGGACTGTAGCAACACATTGAGCTACTATTACTGCGTATAGAGACGACACCACGCATCACCACTGTGTCCCATCTAGGATGAGTGCACGCGCACAAGTTCATTCAGTTGTTTGACAGCTCTGTGGCGCGCTCTAGGCGCGCGCACTCATCCTGGATGGGACACAGTGGTGATGCGTGGTGTTGTCTCTATACGTAGTAATAATAGCTCAATGTAGCAACATAACTATTTTATTTCACTTTTGTCATATGACAATAGGGTATTTTACTCAACAAATTTTATAAGGCGGAAATATAGATTATTAAAAAATCTTAGACCCGTGTTTTTTCTTTTCTCACTTAAACTAAAATTGACGAAGATACAACGCTTCTAAAAATCACAAAACGTCACTCGGTCGGTACAATTTTACAAGCGTAATGACGTCATAAGCCCCCACTCCCGAATTTGGAAGCGTTTTATCTTTGTTAAAATTAATTAATACGAAAGAATAAAAAATACGTGTCCATTATTTTCAATATTATTACTGACGGACTAAATAGACTTTCAATGTATTTATGCAGTGAAATAACATAATATTCAAAAGTGCTTAGATTTTGGCTTGGATTTTGAGATTAGTATTATAAATCAGAACATTTCACTGCCTTATCATCTTATCTCATACACGGTAATACTGTAGATTAACTGATAGTGTTTCAATTTAATCTTTAAATCTTAGACATCAAGGTTGATTATGAGATCATAAAATCTTCAGTTTAGATTTACTATCTTAGCACGAATGCTAGCGAATGAGAAGAGGGAAAGTGTGAGGGAGACAATACTCTCTTGCACGTCCTAGACGCTGCTGTAGTAGACGCGTCGCATCGGGGATCGTGGTGTGCTTTCTGGTTACTGTGTGATTTTTGGACGATGAGAAATGGGTAGCTTCCGTCCGATAACGAACCGTGCTCGGGTCGACCGCTCGTTCCGTTTCACTTGCGTCTCTGAGAGCTGCTAGAAATATGACAGGTCACCCTTATAGGGCCAAACGCCTACCAGGGTCACGGGACTGTTTAAGCAGGTAACCATGACCCTGAAACGTACAATCACAAAGGAACTCGGTGAAATTTAGTCAGTACGAGTCTGACGGTGCCTTCCCCTCGATTCGGGACAGGGAGGACACATTTACATCCCAAAAAAAGTCATGAGATCGTTGCGTTTTATAGTATTTACATAATTTAGGAGCTCGTCGCTATATTAATACACCCGCACAGGTTGATCTTTCAGAAGCGTTAGTCAGAAATAGATAGTCTGATAACCAGTCTTACCATGAGTGTGTTGTGGAGGTCTTATAGTTAGTCACTCCATGTGAAATACTGATATTCAGCTGCATCTGGTTCGACTTGAAGCCGACCACAATATAGTTAGGAAAAGGCAGGCAGATGATGATGACATTATTTATTGAAATATGATTAAATATCGGAAGCCAATAAGCTAGGTCAGTATTTCATTATAATATTGTTATATTAGCCCAATCTAATTAACCTCGAACAGTTTGACAAACGATAGTTTGTCTAGTTTTTATCGCTTTAGACGTCTAAGGCCTTCGCCCACGAGACTACTCAAAAGTATACGTGTTTTATACTGATATAGTGACTAACAGTATTATAAGAATTTAAAACGGGGTATTAGCCATGTTTGGTTACAGGCGCATTCAGGATCAGACAGTTAAATTCATTCTCCGGTTTCTGGTGGTTGCCACTGTTGATTCATCATCATCATCAGCCTATAACGTTCCCAGTGCTGGGACACAGGTCTCCTCTCTTATGACAGGGAGTGGGCCATAATCCACCACGCGGGCCCAGTGCGGGTTGGCAGATGTCACATGTCTTCGAATTTGATGGTTCTATGACATGCCGGTTTCCTCACGATGTTTTCCTTCACCGTTTTGAGACCAGTGGTGATGAAATAATACACAAAGTAATGCGCCAATCTGGGTTCGCACCCGCGACCTACAACTCGTAAGTCGGGGCCGATACCACTGGGCCACCACTGCTCTGTTGATTATAGCTTTGGTTTAGAAAAAAAGTGGTGGCATGGTCCCAAAAAAAAAACTACACATTTGTTTAAATGTTGCCCCACACCAGGAATTTCTTGTATCAAGGGTTCGTTTACAAAGTTAGAAACTCAAATACACCAAAACCCTGACTCGGAACAAATACTTATAGATCATACAAATATTTCTTCCTTGAGGGAATGGCACCCGCGACACGCTGTGCAGCAGTCGATGGCTAAGCTACTGCGCTAACCGTATCTTTAAATACTGTGATCTTGTAACAAACCATTTTTGAACGCCGTCATATATTTGCGGCTCTCTCATTTGGCTGCTGTTTGCCTGCTACTCATCATCTTCCTTCCCTTATCCCATGTTACTTGTGGTCGTCGCAACACGTTTTCTTCTTCCATTCTCCCCTATCAGACGTCACAGTATCATTTACTCCTTTTTCTTTCCTATCATTTCTAAGAAATTCCATCCATCTTTTCTTTGGTGTGTCTTTGGCCTTCTTCTCCTCTCCATCCATCAACGTTCATACTCATCACTCTCTTAGTCACATGGGTGTCATCCCTCCTCATCACATGTCTATACCAAGATAGATCTGTCCTCGTAGTATCTAAACCACTTTTGAACGTCGTCGTTATAGAGTCGTGGACGACTGTCCTAAGGTTCGTTGTAAACCTTGCCGTGGACATTCTAGGGCTCTTTGATATCTATATATATAAAATTCAAAACTGACTGACTGATCTGACAACGCACAGCCCAAACCGCTGGGCCTACAAACTTGACATTTGGCATAAACCTTCCTTATATCACGTAGGTGAGCACTAAGAACGGATTTTGCGAAATTCGGCCCCTAAGGGGTTGTTTTTGGGGTTGATAGTTTGTATGAAACTTCGCTACTACAGGTGCTAGAAATTCCAAATTTTACATAAGGTGTCTTTTTAGAACGTAGATGCTAACTATGACGGGATTTTGCGAAATTCGACCCCTAAGGGGTTTGTTTTTGGGGTCGATAGTTTGTATGAAACTTTGTTACTACAAGTGCTAGGCGTCTCAAATCTTGCATGCCGGTTCATTTTAAGACGTAAATGCTCAACAAGGTAAAAAAATTGTGAAATTCGACCCCTAAGGGGTTGTTTTTGGGGTCGATAGTTTTGTGACTTCATTTTTTACATATGGTTTCTTTTTTGGACGTAAGTGATACTAAAGACGGGATTTTGTGAAATTTGACCCCCAAGAGGTTGTTTTTGGGGTTGATAATTTGTATGAAACTTTGTTACTACAAGTGCTAGGAGTCTCAAGACGTAAGTGACAGTTAAAACGGGATTGATGTATTGATAGTTAGAGGTCTCAAATTTTACAGGAGGTTCTACTTTAGACATAGGTTCTCACTAAGTGAGCATCTTGCGAAATTCAACCCCTTAAGAGTAGTTTTGGGGTTGTTAGCAAGGAATCCCAATATACTCATTTTGGGGTTATTTTAAGAACGTAGGTACCAACCAAGACGGGATACTGCGAGTAGATAGAAATTTTGTTGAATATTGATTTAGATTTTCGAAAAGTATCCCTTATAGAGGGTGGCTGGGAGTAAAAATTCACAAAAGCAAACTTCGAAAATCACGCGGACGAAGTCGCGGGCGGAGTGCTCGTTAAATATAAATAAATATTCCACAACTATCACACAACGCCATCTAGTCCCAAGCTAAGCAGAGCTTGTGTTATGGGTACTAAACAACTGATAAACATACTTATATATTTCTAAATACATACATATTATTACACCCAGACACAGAACAAATGATCATGCTCATCACACAAACATTTGTCCTGGGTGGGAATCGAACCCACGACCCACGGCATAGCAGTCGGGGTTAGTAACCACTAGACCAACAGGCCAGTCATATTGCACAAAGCCTTTAATTATCTGTCTATCTAAACCACTTTTGAACGTCGTCGTTATACACTCGTGGACGACGGTCCTAAGGTTCGTCGTAAACCTTGCCAGAGTGGACATTCAAGGGCTATTGATAAGACAATCTTATCACTTCCGAGAGCCACGCCTGTTTCCCATGAAATGTGTCAGCGAAACTACACTAGCGAGCAAAAGTAAGGAATCACTTCTTTTTATTTTCGTTGTAAAAGCCTCACGTGAGCCTGTCAGACTTTTTCTTACTAATTTCACGGCCTTTACGTTCCAGAATCACGGCTACCTGTTGAGACAGACATTCATTGAACCACGGTATAACATCGTTTTGTACAGTCACGAGCAAAAACATGTATACACTTAACAAAGTCCAAACGAGTTTTTCTCATGAAATACTATGATATAATACCTGTTTTGTGATAGCATAGCTTCCCAAATAAAAGGTTCATGAAAACGCAAAAGGTAAATGGTTAATGTTAGAAGTAAATCGCTTTTGAATTCTGCTGATTGTATACATGTTATTGCTCGTGACTGTACGTGGTAAAATCATCCAATGAGGACTCTTTCGTCCTGGGTGGAGAGCAAATGACTGTCAGTGACTCGTACTGACTAAAATCTACGGTGTTCCTTCAATAGCCCTGTACGTTACAGGGTCACGGTTACCTGTTGGGACAGACAGTCAAACCACAGTATTACTTACACCTTTTTTTTACGTGGTAAAATCATCTAAGGTCCTCCCGTTCTGGATGGAGCGCAAAGGACCGTCAGTGACTTGTACTGACTAAAATCTACGGTCTTCCTTCAATAGCCCTGTACGTTACAGGGTCACGGTTATCTGTCCGATGTCCGCCCTGCCATATTGCTGACAGTTCTAAAAGACGCGCGTGAAACACGACTCGCTGATCGACCCGGGCATGGTCCATGATCAGACGTCAAGTTTCCCGTTACTCGCCGTCCGCATGCTCGTTTCCTCCTTCGTTGACAAACATAAGTGTTTTCTTATTGCTGATAGCTATTTGAGGCAGGCGATGAATACGATAAGCCGTCGACACGGGCATGGCCCATGACCAGACGTCAAGTCACCCATTACTCGCCGTCCGCATGCTCGCTTCCTCCTTCGTAGACATACATAAGTGTTTTCTAATTGCTGATAGCTACTTGAAGCAGGCGTGGAACACGATAAGCCGTCGACCCGGGCATGGTCCATGATCAGACGTCAAGTCACCCATTACTCGCCGTCCGCATGCTCGTTTCCTCCTTCGTAGACATACATAAGTGTTTTCTTATTGCTGATAGCTATTTGAAGCAGGCGTGGAACACGATAAACCGTCGACCCGGGCATGGTCCATGATCAGACGTTAAGTTACCCATTTCTCGCAGTCCGCATGCTCGTTTCCTCCTTTGTATAAGTGTTTTCTAAACCTACTTTCATAAATAAATACAATTTTAATTCTACTAAGACAACTTAATATGCCTTAGTAGGCATACTTATTTTATTTTATTACTTTTAGTAAAGTACTAGTTTTAAATCTTATATGCTTCGTCAATATATGACTTCATTGTGACGTCACGTATGTACTAAGAACGGATGCCAATGATTCGGTGATAATCATCTTTTTTTTGCGGTTATGTTGGTAAACCAGTATAGATGTTTTTGGACTGACTACTTTTTTGGTTGATTCATAGCACCTACTTAGTATGTTTTCCTGTTATTTAATTGCGAAATTAGTACATTTGTTAGCTCATCATTAGCATATAATGTTCCCACTGCTGGGACATAGGCCTTTTCTCTGTGAGAGGGAGTGGGCCGTAATCAGTGCCGGTCCTATTAAAATTTTCAACCGGTGCGAGGACTAAAAATGGCGCCCCTCTAAATAAAAAAAAATGTTTCAGTAATAGCTTTATTTTCCACCAGAAAAAGCAGTGGCTTCAGATTATTCTGCTGTCAAAAGTTCGTTTAACCAGTTTGTGCGAATACCAGCTATATGTGAAGTAGTCCGGGCACGCCGCAATCGCGGCGGACGGAAGACCCCTCTTTGAGGAGTGAATGATAGGCTTCACGGCGTCCTACCGCATGACGCAGGACGCAGGTCCTCACCGGACACGGAAGTTTCGAAAGGTACCTGTGTCTGATGAGGAAGGAGGAAATGCCTGGGTGTCACTTCTGCGAGGATCGCCCGGAGGACATGGTGGAGCATGAGGTGCCCGCTTAGGCAAAGCACCACCGAGTCCTCACGGCGGCGATAGGCGGTAATCTCTCGCAGCCGACATTCGTGGATGCCATACTGCGGGGCGAGACGGAGTGGGAAACGGTCGCCTCCTGCGAAGCAGTCATGCTCGTGAGGGAGGAAGCGGGCCGCGATCCCAGCCGCAGTGGTAGGCGCCCACGGCGCCGGTCGTCGGCAGACGATCTCCGGCCACCATAGGCGCGGGCATGCGAAAAGCGAGTAATGGGCAACTCGCTGTCCGATCATGGACCATGCGATCGACGACGCGTTGTGTTCCACCCGCGCCTCAAACCGCCCTCTTTTTCCGTCGAAGACCATGTATCATTGATTTTGAAAACGTGTAACTAAATTGTAATATTGACAATATCATCGGATCAGAGGGTGTTTCATCTAGGGTAGCTCCATTTTCAAATAACCGTTTTTTTTTTGAGATCTGACTGCCTTAAAACTCTATTTATTTCAAAAACTGAATGCTGTTTCCGTAGGTGCAATAGGCGCGTCCACACAGAACGAGCAGCCTCGCGAGGCATTTTCGGCGTGCATATCTCGGCGGCGGCAAGCGCGCGCGCTTCCGCGGCCGATTGAGCGAGCACCCAAGCCATCCAGTGTCGGCTTCTGTTTTGCTCGCGTATATTGTTTCGTGTCTCGGTCGAGAAACAATAGACGCGTGCACACAGGGCGTACTGCCTTGCCAGGCAGTTTCATCGCGAGGCATTTGCCGCGAGAAGCGAGGACTCGAGCCATCCAGTATCGGCTTTTGTTTTGCTCAAAGGCGCCTCAGTCGTTTGTTGCGCGCACCTGGAACACTCGAGTATTGTTTCGTGTCTCGGTCGTGTCCACACAGCCTCGTCAGGCAGTTACCTCGCGCGGTTACGCGACTCGCGCGCTCAATCGAGCGTCTTTTGTTTCATTTTGGCGCCCCCCCTTCGAAGGCGCCCGGTGCGGTCGCACCGCTCGCACCGCCCTAGGACCGGCCCTGGCCGTAATCCACAACGCGGGCCCAGTGCGGATTGGTAGATGTCACATGTCTTCGAATTTTTGGTTCTAGGACATGCCGGTTTCCATACTAGAATTTTGTCCTGTGTCGTGGGTACATTTACAAACATATAAACTCACATACACAAACACCCACCCTATTATTGGAATAAAATATAGCAGCTCACAATTTAGGACCCATTGATATTAGTAGTCATTTTTACCCGTGGTGCTAGGCAACTGGGCTTCTCCCAGTTGTAATGTCCCTTTGTGCCTATTGGCCTTGTTTTGTTCTGTCTCCTGCTTGCATGGAGGGAAGTGGAAACGCATTTTTCCTACTCCTCCACTATTATTTTCTGATTAATTTCGTTGCAGGATCCAAGACAGGTAAATTCATTCTCCGGGACACGTCGAGCTTCATTGTCTACGCGCTTTTCTGGTGGTTGACACTGTTAATTCTGGCTCTCAAGAGTTGCAGTGGTTTGGGAATAGTGTGGTGGGTTTGTCCTAAAAAAATACTTAATAACCCAGAGTCGGAACAACTACTTGTAGATCATATAAATATTCGTTACGTGCGGGAATCGAACCCACTACACGCTTAGTTAATGCGCCAACCGTGTTGTTAACAATGGAATAAAGGCAGGAAGATGCGGGCGGCGAGTAAACAGTAACTCGCTGTCCGACCATGGACCATGCCCGGGTCGACGGCGCGTCGTGTTCCACGCGCGCCTCAAAGAGCGTCAGCATAATGACGGGGCCCCCTCTCAGAGAGCCAAAGCCTGCCGGGGTCGCGAGACTTAATCCATCCCCGGAACATAAAGGGCTATTGAAGGACACCGTGGATTTTAGTCAGTGCAGTCAAGTCTGACAATATGGGGTGGGAGGACTCATTTGATGATTTTACCACGTAAAAAAAAAGGGCAGGAAGATGATGATGAAGTAGAATGATTAAGCTGAACAATACCTACAGTTAAAATCATTTGCCCTTTTTTGCCTCCAAAAACCGCACTTCACAGTACTCAAATATGAATTCTAAATATAACAGTACCTGTTTCATTAACACGCGAGCTTATCTTGTAGATAAGAGAACATTTGTAAAACAAATATACCGAAAACTCTGCTCTGCAATCGAGAGTATATCTTTAGTTATATCATTGTTTGTTTGGACGCTATTTTAGAGAAACGGTTAAATAATAAAAAATGAACGTTTTTTCAAGCCTCTAAAGGCAATGCGGAAGATCCGGGGATACCGCACGATTGGCGAATCAGCCAACCTCCTTGCCGGATTATTGCCCTGGGATCTGGAGGCGACTGCCCTCCAGCGCGTCTATGAATGGCGCGTGGAGGTGCAGCGCCGGGGCGTATCCCCGCTGCCTGGAGAAGTCGAGGCGCTGCGGGAAGAGCTCCGAGCCGATCTCAGGGCAGTATGGAGGGGACGACTGTCGCGACCGACGGCCGGGCACGCCGCAATAACGGCGGTAAGACCCCTCTTTGAGGAGTAGCTGGATAGGCGTCACGGCGGACGCGGAGGTTTCGGGAGGTACAGGTACCTCCCGAAACTCTTATAAAAAAGGAGGAAACGCCTGGGTGTCACCACTGCGAAGATCGCCCGGAGGACACAGTCGAGCATACGGTGCAGGATTGCCCCGCTTGGGCGGAGCACCGACGTGTCCTCACGACGGCGATAGGCGGAGACCTCTCGCGCCCAGCATTGGTTGCGGCCATGCTGCGGGGCGAGACGGAGTGGGAAGCGGTCGCCTCCTTCTGCGAAGCAGTCATGCTCGAGAAGGAGGAGGCGGGCCGCGTGAGAGAGAGGACAATGTCCCCCTCCCGCGGTGGTGGACGCCCACGGCGACGGACGTCGCAAGACGATCTCCGGACACCGTAGGCGCGGGCATGCGGGCGACTTCTACTGACTAAAATCCACAGTGTCCTTTATTAGATTCGAAATACTGAAACTGTCAAAATCGCTTATAGAATGCTGGTAAGTTTAGAAATCGCAAAAATATAGTTTGAAAGAAGCTCTGAAAATATGGCCTCCAAACTCTGTCGTTTCATTATCTGTCTAGCCAGATGTTTAATTATTCTCATAATTAAATTAAACAAAATAACTTAATAATGTCTACTTAAAACTATCTCATAGATAATATTGATACAAACTTGATAAGATAATTATAAAATTGTCGTGTAATTATCGTGGAAGAGGCGCAGTTATATTATTTGAGTATTTAACAAGATCTTTCTAGAGATAAAATAAGAGAAAAAACAACACTATTTTTAACCGACTTCAAAAAAAAAGTCAGTACCCTTAGTACGCGTTTTCAGTACTTGAGACGTAAACTGGAACTTTGACAATTTCAAATTGACAATTTTCAAGGAAAAAATTAGTTCCTTCTTCGCACACCAGAGGCGCTATTCCATTTTTTCATACAAAAAACGCTGTAAATACTGGAAAGACTCTGTAAAGTAAAATAATGAAAACTCGTGCTAGGGGTACAGTTCGGTCGCGGGTCTTATACCATCACCGTGACCCCGGAACATAAAGGGCTATTGAAGGACACCGTGGATTTTAGTCAGTACAAGTCTGACAGTCCCTCCCGCCCTGCCCGGGGTGGGAGGCCTCATTCGATGATTTTACCACGTAAAAAAAAAAGGGGTACAGTTCGATCTGTCTGTATGTATGTATATGTATGTTTGTCCGCGATTATCTCGCGTTTGGCTGGACGGACTTTGATGCGGTTTTCAGGAAAGTGTTCATTATATTCCGGAGAAGGTTTTAGAATATAACACAAATAGATATCCCGTGACGCTGCCCACGTGCATCCGTTTTTGCTTACTTGGATTGTAGATTTTCAGAGACGATTGCATGTTTGTCCGCGATTATCTCGCATTTGGCTGTACCGAATTTGATGTTTTAAGAAAAGTGTTCGTTATATTCTGGGGAATGTTTTAGTATATAACAATAATGGATACCTCGTGAAGTTGCCCACATAGATCCGTTTTTAATGCTTACTAGTTATTTCAAAAATTCGAACCGGATTTGAAGCTGCGACTTTCCAGATTCAGTACATCCAACGACGATATATCATGTGGCCTACCGATTTATATTGACTACTAAGATAAAACACTTCAATGTTCGGGAGTGGGGGCTTCTGACATCATAACGCCTGTAAAATTATACTGACCGGGGTGACCGAGTGACGTTTTGTGATTTCGGGAAGCTTTGTATCTTCGTCAATTTTGTTTTACGTAAAAATAGAAAAAAAGGGTTAACCTTACTAATTAATTTTTTTTTGAGTAAAATTGCCTATTCGACGGTTTTACGACTTCGGTGGCTCGGTTGAGAAGAGCGTCGGATGTACTCAACGACGATAAATTACTAGACTCCACATGCACGATCTAAGGAACAAAAACTATTCTGTCAACTCGCTGAGGTACTACGTAAGTGAGGGGACGGGGTACTGCGTTGTGATTGGCTAACTCAAGGTCTGTTCTGTCTCAAGGTATGTTTATGGCTCACAGGAGTGGTCGAAATAAGACGGATAAAAGACTTTTTTGTCTGTGTTGACAGACATCGGTCGCCTGTTATTAGGAGTCTAGTAATATATCGTCGTTGGCCACATGGAACTTTCAAAGAAGGTACACAAAGAATTTTAATGCGTTTTCACAATGTAATGCAATGACTATTAAATTATGTCAGAAATACGGAAGAAATGTATTATTTTTTTATCAATATACGTACTGATAAGCGGTCGTTGTGCAGTTATCAAGAGCAAATATCATTGATTTCATATCTTGATCAGCAGTTAACAGAATCTTTCGATTTTTCTTGTATCGGCCATTCGAGTTTGATTAAGGTGACGTTTATGTAATTTTGACAGTTTATTTAAAGTACTAGTAATAAAGATTTTAGGTCGAGCGATTACTCGCGCCACTCGCCCGCGGTCGATCAGTCCTCTGTGAAGAAATGATCAAGCGAGCCGAGCGAGCATCGCTGAGCGAGTTTATTTTTGAAAGCTCTTCGCTCAGCGACAGAATGAGTAAAACGAGTCGTCGCCGGCAGTATGAACAGTCAGAACAACTATTAATATAAGCATATCTTTCGTTTACACTGAATGTACATTTATTATGCGAGTCTTGAGAGAGAAAATCGCCGATAGTTATTCGTTCTCTCGGCGTTGGTCGGACCTCTGCCATACTGTTTAACCTTGCATATGAGAGAACTTTGAGCGTTCTAGGTCATGGCTTACTACATAAGGCTAATATTACTTAATACCTAGACTGGACAATTATTTAGTTCATAAACAGCGTCGTAAAAATATTAAAATGGTGTTTTTTTGTCGTTGCGTTAGTATAGTCTAAACTTCTGTACTATAGTATAAAGTAGAAGAGTTTGTTTGTTTGAGCGCGCTAATCTTAGTAATTGCTGGTTCAAATTTAAAAAATGTTTTTGTGTTGGAGACTCCAGTTATCGAAAAAGGCTATAGGCTATATAACATTACACTATGACAAATAGGAGTAGAACAGTAATGGAAAATGTTGCAAAATCGGAAAAAACGACGCGATAATATCTATATTAATAACGTGCAGGGCTACGGTAGACTCGATCGAAAGCTAACCAGAATAATAAAACATTAAAAAATAGAGATTTCGAGTCGACAACATACAACGTGTAACGTTAATAGCGCAAAACCTCTCGTGGGGTAACTCAACCCATGTTACTGAACAATGTTTGTGCTAAAACTTTTGGAAATTCGCAAAAAAAAATGATTTTTCATACTGATGGGCTCGATCAATTTCTCAATTTGTATGAAAAACCATTTTTTTGACCGGGTCGACGGCCCGTCCGTGTGTTCCACGCGCGCCTCAAAGACTGTCAGCACAATGACGGGGCTCACCTTTGAGGGCCAAAGCCTGCCGCGATCGTGGGACTATGTATGACACACGTTTCACCCGAGCGAAGCCGGGTTTTCATCTAGTTTGAAATAAACGCGGACGTGGTCGATGGCAATAGCTAGTCTTCTAAGTATATAAAATAAAATTGATGCTAATAGCATTTTTTTCCACGTCTTATAATTTAACAAGCAAATGTGAAATTGATAATCGGAACTAACCAATTAGAATATCCTTAGTTACTACATTATTAGTAAAATAAATATTTAGTGCGAGTTTTTCAATGTCATATTATGTAAATGCGTGTGTGACCAGTACCCTCAGCACGACTTTTCAGTATTTAAGACATAAAGTAAACTGGAACTTTGACAATTTCAAAGTGACAATTTTCAAGGAAAAATTAGTTCTTTCTTCGCACACCAGAGGCGCTGTTCCATTTTTTCATACAATAAACTCTGTAAATACTGGAAAGATGCTGTAAAGTAAAGGAGTGAAAACTCGTGCTAGAGGTACAGATGTGTGATCCTGCCCTGGGTAGGAGGACTCATTTGATGATTTCACCACGGTAAAAAAAACAAAGTTGTTGCAAGGTTAAGCCACCTACGTAAAGGGCTATTGATGGATCACCGTGGATTTTAGTTAGTACAAGTCTGACAGGCCCCATCGCCATGGGTAGGACTCATTTTGAATGATTTTACCGTCATAAAAAGATGATGCAAGGTTACGCCGCGCTACCGAGGATGCTCTGTGATGGGTGACCATTAATGAGTTTTCCTCTGTGCGTTCGAAAACAGTAAAGCTGCCTGTTTTGGTAAATCAATAAATGAGCCCTACCCAGGGCGAGGCAGTATCATGAGGGCTGTCAATTTGTACTCAATAACATCCACGGTAATCCTTCCAATAGCCCATGACGATTCCAGGTCACGGTTACCTGACGAACCAGCCTCGCGACCCGACGTAAAGCTAGCAGTGTTAGTGGACAGTTTTTAGCTCTTAAAGCTCGACAGTCTGACAACCATCTTACTTCAGGAGGAATAACTAATTCTGGGTTTGTGAGGTCAGATAGTTCCAGGTCGCTCCATGTAAAATAAGATATGCAGCTCAGCAGAACAATAAAAATCATATTCAAAATCCTTCATCTTTTCTTGTAATGAAGAATTAACAGAACACAAAGTTGTATGTTGTGATGTATAACCAAAATATCAACAAATCTTATACATATGTTCAAATTAAATTAGCGTCTGTTAAGTGATTATAAATTCTACGTATATAATTTGACCTTGATATAATTTAACTTATGCTAATGGAAAACGTAACCAAAGATGAAGTAATTTTTTATGACTTTTTACAATTTTAAATGCTTCTTTTAGTACCTAATAATCTTAGTAAATAAATATGTGACCTCAGCATAATTTACTCAAAACAAAATATGTTTAAGTAGTGAAATTTACAATACATACTTGAAACCAAAAAGTGCCAAATCTAATAAGTGTAAAGATAAGTACAAATTAAGCAGTTTAGAAGACCAAAATTAGATGTGTATAACTGAAGAAAACATTCAATAATGAACAAGCAAAAATCACCACTATGAAGACGATATGAGAAACAATTTACTGCAAAGATCTCCAAAGACATACATAAGAAGACAAATGCAAGGGAATTTCAACTGTAAATCCACGACATAAGAGTATCCAATTGCATCCAGTCAGGACTCAAAGCCAAACCCAATAGAGCTTTGGAAAAGGCTAGGCAGATGATGTCCCTGTATATCATATAAGAACCTCAGATCCTCAACAACAAATGCAAGGGAACTTCGACTCTATACCACGGACGATACGAGGTAGAAGCCCAAAAGTCCGATAACCAGTATTACCAAGGAGTATTGTTATACCTGGAACGAACTGGGTTGTGAGAGATCAGAATATCGTCTATGTAAGGTATTGGTTGCAGCATCCATTCAAATGTTTATGGTAATCAGATAACAATCGTATATGTGGAAAAATATTCAACTACATCTGTTTTGACTGGAAATCGTCGCCAAAACTCTTGGGAAAAGGCTAGGCATATGATGACTTCACCACGCCAATGCAACAGGAATTTTCGCAAACCCTCTTCTAACATCCAACTATGGAATTAGACTCAGATATAATCCTAAGAGGAAAAATGAAAGACAAAACGGAACGCAGACGATCGAGTATCTTTTCTCTCCTTCGAAAGAAGAAGTTGACCAGACAGTTCTCCGAACCAGGAATCTTTACGTTCAATCGGAAATATTCGGCTGATTCCGCCATCTTGGATGATTTTACGAAGACTGAGGACGGCAGTTATAAGATGTGTTTGGTGCAGCAGGCTGAGACGAGACGGTCTTGTGTTTCTAATGGAGGTTAGTTGAAAAGTTTTTATACATTAAGCTGTTAGAGAAAGTTTAAGCAATGGTGGCCATTGGAATACTGGTTGACAGCATAGTTGGCAGAAAGCAAAGACGCAACTGATGTCTGCTGCTATTATCTATCATTTCCGCTGTAAGAGTTCTAGATATTCCTATCTAAGGCCAATGTGGACTACATGAACTTGGTTTTTTTATAATTACGTTGAGAGTCTCCATGTTCGTGGCTAGCTCGTGGCTATTTGGCTATAACTACAGCCGCACAGGCCGATTTTACGGGTTAAGCCGTGCTTGCCGAGGTTGGTCTGTGAATGGGTGACCATCTGTCATAGCTAGTTTCCTCCGTGCCTCGGAAAGTACGTAAAGCCATCGGTCCTAGCTGCCATTTGCAGATCTTTGACAGTGGGTTACTGTTTGTCAAAAGCTCGAAAATCTGACAACCAGTCTTGCCAAGGGGTATCGTATTACCCAGTTACTGTTTGTAGAGTTTAGACAGGCAGTCGTTTGTGAAGTACTGATATTCAGCTTCGACTGGAGGCCGATCCCAATATAATTAGGAAGTAGGCAGATGATGGGATCTCCAAGTTAGTGAAGATTTTACGAATTGTGGTAGGTAACCGTAACAGTTGACCGCAGCAGCAATGATGATGACTAGCCTTTGCTATGACGGTTAATTAAAATTGGTTTAGCAATTTCGAAAAATATGGACTTGACATTTTGTCTGACATAATATAAAAAAAAGCTTGAGTTTCATAAAAAGTTCCAGTTTCACAAAGACTTTATAAATTAAAAAATCATTGCGATTTTAGAACAAAAAACTCGGGTAATTCTAGAATTATCAAGAGCGGGTAAACCTCGTTCGTCCTGCCTGACATTGCGGAGACTACTGCCTGACCAGGTGCAGGTGTCCATTGACAGATATTTTTAGGGTAATGGTAAAGGATATAACCAACCTATCTGATGCAAATTATGTGTAATAATTTTAATATTTGCATCAGTTTTTTTTTTTCAAATCCAGTTTTAAATCCATGTAGAGTATACTTCCCGATATCGAATTAAGAGTTAAAAGAATCTCTAAAGTAAAATCTAATATACATATATTGGCAAAAGATGAATATGTTGCCCCTACTGACACTGCAACAGCAGTTGAACTCACAAACCCAAAAAACATACAACAATTCATCATTTTGATACTTTACGACGTGTTCTCTTAAAAGTGGTTTGATACTTTACAATTCATATAAAGTAGAATCTTACATTACCTATATAAATAAATCAATCAATCATTTATTAACCTCGGACGTAATTTAAACAAATTATTCTTGTATATTCAAATATCTTGGTCAATGCACTTGAAGTAATCTCTGTACAGGTTATTTTTAAATCTTACATCAAGTTACAGAGTTAGAAAGAAGGTTAAGTTCGAAAATTGATTGAAAATGCAGACAATATTTCGTTTGTCATTTGTAGATCTTTGAAAGTCTGACAACCTGTCTTACCATGGGATATCGTTTTGCCAATTTACTGGGTTGTGGAGGTCTGATAGTCAGTCGCTCCATGTAAAATACTGATATTCAGCTGCATCTGGTTCGACTGGAAGCAGACCACAATATAGTTGGGAAAAGGCAGGCAGATGATGGACATTTTGAGGATTAGACATTCTGCGATTAAGTTGAAAAATATATTTGAAACAAAATACTTTTGTGGCTATTTTCGTACGAAACTAAATATATTTGGAGTACCTACAATGGACTTATAGTTCAGATGCATCATCATCCGGTCCGTGGTCGTCACTCGAAAGCTTTTCTTCCCCATCGGTTGTCAGTTCTACGAGCGATGTGGCCTGCCCATTGCTACTTCAACTTGCATAAAGAGCTATGTCTGTGACTCTGGTTCTTCGCTGAATATCCATGTCCCAGATTTTATCCCGCAAAGAAACTCCGAACCAACGACGATATATTACTAGACTCCGCATGCACGCTCTAAGGGACAAAAACTATTCTGTCAACTCACTGAGGTACTACGTACGCGAGAGGGACGGGGTACTGCGTCGTGATTGGCTAGCTCAAGGTCTGTTCCGTCTCAAGGTATGTTTATGGCTCGCAGGAGTGGTCGAAATAAGACGGATATAAGACTTTTTTGCGTAATGTGTTGACAGACATCGGTCGCCTGTTATTAGGAGTCTAGTAATATATCGTCGTTGCTCCGAACATAGCTCTTTCCATTGACTCTTGAGTATTTTCAAGTCTTTGGTAAGTTCAAAGTCACCCAGTATTATTGCACTGGTCTGTTTCATACCTTTTGTCGGCTTGTAACGCATTATTTGTAAACAAATCTCTTGAAATTCGGCCAGAATTAGAACAAGGCAAGTTGTGAACTGATTGCTGAGTGATTGTTTGTACTTTTGTGGTGTTAAAATAATATGGAAGATCATCATCATCATCATCTCAGCCATAGGACGTCCACTGCTGAACATAGGCCTCCCCTTTTGATCGCCACAAGTACCGGTTGGAAGCGACCTGCGTCCAGCGTCTTCCGGCGACCTTCATAAGGTCGTCTGTCTACCTTGTTGGTGGACGTCCTACGCTGCGCTTGCTAGTCCGTGGTCTCCACTCTAGCACTTTTCGACCCCATCTGCCATCTGCTCTGCGAGCAATATGGCCTGCCCATTGCCACTTCAGCTTGCTAATCCGGTGGGCTATATCGGTGGGCTATATGGAAGGTGTTAAGATGCAATTCCAGCGGTTTAACTGTACGGTACAAATGTTCGCTTTGGTAGATTTTAGGGACTTAGCAAACACGAGCAAATTGTACACCTTTATACCTACTTTTGTACGCGCACACGTGATAACAGTTTTTTTTACAACAGCATAAAGTATCGTTACACCAAAACATATAATAGACTAAAATTATCATCTTCCTGCCCTTATCCCGTTTTACTTGTGGTCGTCGCAACACGTTTTCTTCTTCCATTCTCCCCTATCAGAGGTCACAGTATCATTTACTACTTTTTCTTTCATATCGTTCCTTAGACAATCCATACATCTTTTCTTTGGCCTTGCTCTTCCTCTCCATCCATCAACATTCATACTTATCACTCTTACACGTGAGCCTCATATAATAAACTTAAATAATAATAAAACTAAACAATTTAATATAAACTGATATTTTTTTTTAAATTTATTATCCTGGAAACTTTTTTGCTGTCCTACAACGATTACGATTTGACAGGCGTGACGTCATAAGAAGCTCTTGTTAGTCGGATCAAACTATACATACTTGTCATAATAAATCTTCATAAAACTACTTATTTGTTAGTATAAAATCAGTTTAAAAGTAATTTGACCGACTTCAAAGAAAGGAAGTTGTTTGAATTGCATAACACAAGTTATAATAAAAATAGAAGCTGTATTTAATTTTAGTAAACATTTTAAATATTTTTTTCTATCAAATTATTTATGAAGAGATAGTCTTGGCTTAAGTAACAGCTCCAAAGGTCTGCCTACAAGATTAAGCAACGCTTGTCATGGTTGGTCTGTGGATGGTTGAACTAACATTGCCCCACACTAAGAATTTCTCCTGTATCGTGGGTGCGTTCACTACTCTACTACTACTACCAGACTCGGAATAACTACTTCTAGATCATACAAATATTTGTTCCGCACGACAATCCAACCGGCGACACACAGCGCCAACCGTGCCGTCTAATCTAACCGCTAGAAAATTTCAGCTAGTACAATTTCAAGCTAACAAACCAACCTATTATGCCATAACAAGCTAAATATTCTTCTAGGTAAGCTAAGCACAAGTAGAAAACAGCTAAAACTCACGCACTCTTCCCTCTCTGCCTGTCCTACAGAGTTAGCCGGCGCCGCATCCGATTCGGATAGCGAAGGCTCGCGAACAGGAATGCCGAACGCTCGTCCCGCTGAGATCAAGAAACGAGAAATATTATCTGACATCGAAGCGAGCTATGTCTTGGATACTGATTTGGATATTGGTGTGGTAAGTGTCCGTTTTGTTAATTAATGCTCTCCCCGTCTTGCCTAATACTCTCCCCATCTCGTCGTTCGCTCTCCCCATCTCGTCGTTTGCTCTCCCCATCTCGCCTTTTGCTCTCCCCATCTCATCGTTCGCTATCCCCATCTCGTCGTTCGCTCTCCCCATCTCATCGTTCGCTATCCCCATCTCGTCGTTCGCTCTCCCCATCTCGTCGTTAGCTCTCCCCATCTCGTCGTTCGCTCTCCCCATCTCGTCGTTAGCTCTCCCCATCTCTTCGTTCGCTCTCCTCATCGCGACCCTCGCTCTCACCGTTTCGCCTCTTACTCTACTCACGTCCCTTCTCTTTTTCAATCAAATCTTTCTTTTCTCTTTGCCCCATATCTCTCTCTCTGCTCGTCGCCATCTCTCTTTTTCTACCAGTTCTTTCTGTCTGTCGTGTCCCTCCTTGTCACTGATATTTGGATAGCGAAGACTCCCGTACTGGAACGCCAATCTCTAGTCCCGCTGAGATCAAGAAACGAGAAATATTACACCGGTCGACAAATAAAAAAAAAAATTTTGTGCATGGGTTTTACTTATTATATTCTGATTATACAAGCATATTTACTTTAAAAAATGTGATAAAAAATCAAAAATATTTGCTTTAAGAGTTTTTTTTTCAAAGCTTTCAGAGGCGAAAATTAAAGATAGAGTGTCCGTTGGCGCTCAAATAAAAAAAAAACCAATTGTGATATTTTCCTGACATTACTTAGCATTGAAGAGAAAGAAGTCAGGAACAGTTTTAAGGCATTAGTTCAAGGTTTTAGTGTAAACCCTAGAGCTAAAAGTTATGTCGAGCTGATCACTGACACGATTACGATTTTTTTCCATCATCAGCAGTAGAATGTCTCTAAAGATACACTAAAGATACATATGCTACATTCTCATTTGGATAAATTTAAAGATAACATGGAAGCTTGTACGGAAGAACAAAAGGAACGCTTCCATCAAGACAATTTGAGATTTGACAAGCATTTTAGAGACGTTACAAATGCCAGTACTGAAAGGGACATGATGGGAGACTATATTTGGGAGTTAATAAGAGATACTTCTACTAAAAATAGCAGGAAAACTAAAACTGTTATTTTTTAAATAATTTAACTTTATTTTAAAACTTATTTTGTAAAACAAAAACGTGAATGGATGTACGGTTTTCTTTGTAATAACTCATCTCTGTGTCAATTTTTAAGTATTTTCAATGATTTTAATTTACCCATTTTTTTCTCACAAAAGCAAATTCAGAACTTTTTTTTGTTCATATTCTTATTTCTAGATATACAAACAATAAAAATAACGTATGTAGAACCCATGCACAAAAATGCTGTTGACCTATGTTATCTGACATCGAAGCGAGCTATGTCTTGGATACTGATTTGGATATTGGTGTGGTAAATGGCCGTTTTTTTAATTAAGACTCTCCCCGTCTCGCCTAGTACTCTCCCCATCTCGTCGTTTGCTCTCCCCATCTCGTCCCTCGCTCTCACCGTCTCGCCTCGCGCTCTCCTCACCTTTGTTGTATCTCTCTATTACATATTTCTTTTCTCTGTACACCATATCTCTCTGCTCGTCGCCATCTTCCTTTTTCTACCAATTTTTTCTGTCTATCACTCTTGTTTTCTGACACTTTCCCGTTTGGCCTCTCGCACTCCCCATCTCACCTCTTATTCTCCCCGTCGTGCCTCTAGCTCTCCCCATCTCCCCGTGTCGCCATTAACTGTAGCCCACTCGTCGCTAGTTCCTCCCATCTCACTCCTTTCTCGACCATATCTTTCTTGCCCCTGCGCACCATAATACTCTACGGTTGTTCCCACTCCCCATATCACTTTCTTTTACCCGCTATCTTTGCCTCTTCCTCCTCGTTATGCGGAGATGAAGACCCCAATGTCAACTTTCCTTTTCTTTGCGCTGCCTCCGAAAAACGCCTTGGAGGTGGCGAAGTTTTGGACTATCAACATCCACCAAAGCGTTTCCAAACGTCCTTTATGATGCGAGCAGCGAAGGAGTGGAACTCTCTACCAGCGTCTGTGTTTCCGAACGTATACAACCCTAATCTCTTCAAAGTTAGAGAGAACAGGCTTCTTCTGGGTAAGCTCGCTCCATCCTCGACCTTGTCTTTGTCACTCTTGACCTAGACTAAGGTCAAGAGCAAACCAGTAGTACACAACTACATATCAAGCTATGCAAAATCAGTATAAGCTAGTCGTTAAATGTACGGAAAGATCATACAAAGCGAGACCACGATAAACTGGTTTTGTACAGCTTGTTAAGTAACCGTGTGCATAAAAAAATATGACTACTCATTTTTCTTTTCAGGCTGGGGAGCTGGTAGAAGAAGTGGCAGAAGAGAACAAGTCCCTCCTGTGGTTCCTCATGAAGCAGGTCCGGCCTGGCATGGACCTCAGCAAGGTGGTGCTGCCGACCTTCATTCTGGAGCCGAGGTCTTTCCTGGATAAGCTCTCGGATAACTACTACCATGCGGACTTATTGGGAGAGTGAGTACCGTTGTATCTTCACCCAGTTACTGGGTGTTCAGCTGATGTGCCCAGCTTCAGACTACCTGAAAGATCTTTCAAAGTTCTGCATTCCTTGAATAGTCTAAGTGTTAGAATTTATTTATTTATTTAATATAGGTATACCAACAGCTTCTGTGTATATAAATTAATAAATATTGTAGAAATTTAAGACTATAAGGCTTATACAGTTGCCAATGACAGGTAAACCAACATTCACATAATAAGTGGTAAATTAAGCTAAAATCTAAATTAAATAACTAAATAATAAGTGAAAATAAATGAAAATAAACTATAAATTTAAAATATGGAGTAGAACAAACATGAGAACAAGATGAAGAAATTTAAAATTAGAGTTATATAAACATAATTAAAAAGGGGTAGCAAGATAAACTTAACAAGGCTATTGAATAGAATAGAATTAGGGGGTATTTAAGCATCCAAGCTGGTGGCCTTCTATGGTTCCCCTTTTCTTGGGAATATCGTGTTGTAATGTACATTTCAGCGGGCGATCTTTTATCAGGTCTGCTAATTATGTACTGTGGATATAGGCCGTCTCCAAAGAATGCCTCAATGCCATACCGTGAAAGGCGGTAGCCTTTTCCATCCAGCTAGCTTCCTCTGGACGTCGGATATTTAGGGAATCAACATTTCCTTATACCCTGAACTATTTGAACTATTTTACCTGAACTATGACAGGCTTGTTGGTGTAGTTGTTAGTTACCCTGACTGCTATGCCGGGGGTCGTGGGTTCGATTCCCACCCAGGACAAATGTTTGTGTGATGAGCATGATCATTTGTTCTGTGTCTGGGTGTAATTTATCTATAATATGTATGTATTTAGAAATATTTAAGTATGTTTATCAGTTGTGTGATAGTTGTGAAATATTATTAAAATTATTATTATTCCTTTTTTGGTTTCAAACAATATCAAATGAGTCCTTCTGTCCCTGCAGTGTGGGGTGGAAGGGACCCAGTTCCTTCCCATGCCTTGAACGTGCCAGTGGTTGCACTTTTAAGACACACGAACCGTATGCCATTTTTTTACATGGTACCCCACGGCAGGACAGGAGGGACTGTCAGACTTGTACTGACTAAAATCTACGGTCTCCTTCAATAGCCCTTTACGTTCTGGGGCTACGATTACCCGATAAAGCACCAAGTGTCTTCGGCTCTCTAAAGGGGTCTTGTCAAACCATATTAGTTTAAATAAACGACGTTGTCTCATTTTTCCAGAGTACGACTAATAGACGATCCCTACCAAAGGTTTGTGGCCGTGGTACGCTGGTACCTGTCAGGTCTTTACCGAAAGCCCAAGGGTCTAAAGAAGCCGTACAACCCGGTGCTGGGAGAGACCTTCAGGTGCTGCTGGAGACATGGACCTGACTCCTACACCTACTATGTGGCGGAACAGGTGAGATGGGGCAGTGGCTTAGTTGTGTAAGGGAGGGTAGGAGACACCGTGGAGTGTCTTCTGTAGGATGACATTTGACAGCGACACGACAACACGACAACGACACGACAATGACACGACAACGACAAGTCATGACATGCGACTGCGGCGTGATATGCGACCACGACACGACATGCGCCTGCGACACAACAACGACAGGACAATGACACGACAAGCGACTACGACACGAAATATGATAACGACACAACTACGACACTACAACGACACGACAACGATACGACAATGACATGAAAACGACACGACATACGACAACGACACGACACGACAGTCGAATGTGACACTAGAACGACACGATAACAACATGACAACGACACGACAACGACATGAAAACGATACGACAACGACATGAAAACGACACGCCAACTTGATGTTGGTTATTGACGAAGGTAAGTAGCTCTATAACCCCCCACCAAACCCTCGTGGCCGTGGTACGCTGGTACCTGTCAGGTCTGTACCGGAAGCCCAAGGGTCTGAAGAAGCCGTACAACCCGGTGCTGGGAGAGACCTTCAGGTGCTGCTGGAGACATGGACCTGACTCCTACACCTACTATGTGGCGGAACAGGTGAGATGGAGCAGTGGCTTCGTTGTGTAAGGGAGGGTAGGAGACACCGTGGAGTGTCTTCTATACGACATTTGACAGCGACACGACGACACGACAACGACACGACAATGACACGACAACGACAAGTCATGACATGCGACTGCGGCGTGATATGCGACCACGACACGACATGCGACGACGACACGACATGCGCCTGCGACACAACAACGACAGGACAATGACACGACAAGCGACTACGACACTACAACGACACGACAACAATACGACAATGACACGACAAGCGACTACGACACGAAATATGACAACGACACAACTACGGCACTACAACGACACGACAACGATACGACAATGACATGAAAACGACACGACATACGACAACGACACGACACGACAGTCGAATGTGACACTAGAACGACACGATAACAACATGACAACGACACGACAACGACATGAAAACGATACGACAACGACATGAAAACGACACGCCAACTTGATGTTGGTTATTGACGAAAGTAAGTAGCTCTATAACCCCCCCGCCAAACCCTCGTGGCCGTGGTACGCTGGTACCTGTCAGGTCTGTACCGGAAGCCCAAGGGTCTGAAGAAGCCGTACAACCCGGTGCTGGGAGAGACCTTCAGGTGCTGCTGGAGACATGGACCTGACTCCTACACCTACTATGTGGCGGAACAGGTGAGATGGAGCAGTGGCTTCGTTGTGTAAGGGAGGGTAGGAGACACCGTGGAGTGTCTTCTATACGACATTTGACAGCGACACGACGACACAACAACGACACGACAATGACACGACAACGACAAGTCATGACATGCGACTGCGGCGTGATATGCGACCACGACACGACATGCGCCTGCGACACAACAACGACAGGACAATGACACGACAAGCGACTACGACACTACAACGACACGACAACAATACGACAATGACACGACAAGCGACTACGACACGAAATATGACAACGACACAACTACGGCACTACAACGACACGACAACGATACGACAATGACATGAAAACGACACGACATACGACAACGACACGACACGACAGTCGAATGTGACACTAGAACGACACGATAACAACATGACAACGACACGACAACGACATGAAAACGATACGACAACGACATGAAAACGACACGCCAACTTGATGTTGGTTATTGACGAAAGTAAGTAGCTCTATAACCCCCCCGCCAAACCCTCGTGGCCGTGGTACGCTGGTACCTGTCAGGTCTGTACCGGAAGCCCAAGGGTCTGAAGAAGCCGTACAACCCGGTGCTGGGAGAGACCTTCAGGTGCTGCTGGAGACATGGACCTGACTCCTACACCTACTATGTGGCGGAACAGGTGAGATGGAGCAGTGGCTTCGTTGTGTAAGGGAGGGTAGGAGACACCGTGGAGTGTCTTCTATACGACATTTGACAGCGACACGACGACACAACAACGACACGACAATGACACGACAACGACAAGTCATGACATGCGACTGCGGCGTGATATGCGACCACGACACGACATGCGCCTGCGACACAACAACGACAGGACAATGACACGACAAGCGACTACGACACTACAACGACACGACAACAATACGACAATGACACGACAAGCGACTACGACACGAAATATGACAACGACACAACTACGGCACTACAACGACACGACAACGATACGACAATGACATGAAAACGACACGACATACGACAACGACACGACACGACAGTCGAATGTGACACTAGAACGACACGATAACAACATGACAACGACACGACAACGATATGAAAACGATACGACAACGACATGAAAACGACACGCCAACTTGATGTTGGTTATTGACGAAAGTAAGTAGCTCTATAACCCCCCCGCCAAACCCTCGTGGCCGTGGTACGCTGGTACCTGTCAGGTCTGTACCGGAAGCCCAAGGGTCTGAAGAAGCCGTACAACCCGGTGCTGGGAGAGACCTTCAGGTGCCGCTGGAGACATGGACCTGACTCCTACACCTACTATGTGGCGGAACAGGTGAGATGGAGCAGTGGCTTAGTTGTGTAGGTGAGACGAGGACGACAGCTACACGACAACGACACGACAGCGACACGACAAGCGACCACACACGACATACGACAACGACACAACTACGACACGACAACGACACAACAACGACATGGCAACGACACGACATCGACACGACAATGATATGCGGCTGCGACGACGACATGACATACGACAACGACACGACACGACAGTCGAATATGACACTGGAACGACATGACATGACAAGCGACAACGACACGACAACGACACGATAGCGACACAACAACTTGATGTTGGTTATTGACGAAGGTAAGTAGCTCTATAACCCCCCACCAAACCCTCGTGGCCGTGGTACGCTGGTACCTGTCAGGTCTGTACCGGAAGCCCAAGGGTCTGAAGAAGCCGTACAACCCGGTGCTGGGAGAGACCTTCAGGTGCTGCTGGAGACATGGACCTGACTCCTACACCTACTATGTGGCGGAACAGGTGAGATGGGGCAGTGGCTTCGTTGTGTAAGGGAGGGTAGGAGACACCGTGGAGTGTCTTCTGTAGGATGACATTTGACAGCGACACGACGACACGACAACGACACGACAACGGTACGACAACGACATGTCACGACACGACACGTCACGACAACGACATGACATGACAACGACACAACTACGACACTACAACGACACGTCAACGATACGACAATGACACGACAAGCGACTACGACACGACAAATGACAACGCACAACTACGACACGACAACGACACGACATGCGACAATGACACGACATGCGTATGTCGTATGTCGTAGTGGTAGGGATGATTTTCATTTGTAGTTGGAATCGGTCGAATTGAATCGCTTCGTCCCTTAGGAGAAGTTAGAAACTTCAGAAAGAAGCCCGGAAGTTGTGATATCTGGGGGCCGATTCTCGGTTTTATAGATGGTGTCGAACTCGACAAAAAATTCTAATGACGTCATTTTTTCGACAAATTTTACTGAACTCTAACGTTAGCCTTCGACAAATAGCCGATTTGACATATCAACTTTTAAAATTTGTCGAAAAAATTACGTCATTAGACATTTTTGTCGAGTTCGACACCATCTCTAAAACCGAGAATCGGCCCCCAGATGCAACTGCGACACGACATGTGACTGCGACTTGGCTTGCAGCTGACAAGAAACACGATACGCTTTTCGACTGTTATTTGCGACGACAAATGCGCCTGTGATTTGCGATCGGAACTTCCATTGCGACTTTCAACAAGTCTTTTTTTATTTATTTAGTGTTTCTACAGGGACTTCCAACACGACTGCGCAATACGGTATTTTACTCAAAAAAAATTAATTAGTCCGAAATATGGATTTTTAAAAAGTATTAGACCCGTATTTTTTCTTTTGTCACGTAAACCAAAATTGACGAAGATACAACGCTTCTAAAAATCACAAAACGTCACTCGGTCGGTACAATTTTACAAGCGCAATGACGTCACAAGCCCCCACTCCCGAATTTGGAAGCGTTTTATCTTTGTCAATATTCATTAATTTGAAAAAATAAAAAATACGTGTCCATTAGTTTTCAATATTATTACTGACGGACTAAATAGATTATATATCAATTTATTTATGCAGTAAAATACCCTATTCGACCCTAATTATGTTTATGTAACTTGCAGGTGTCCCATCACCCGCCAGTGTCCGCCTTCTATGTGTCCAACAGAAAAGAGGGGTTCGTCATAGAGGGTAGTCTGCTAGCTAGGTCTAAATTTTATGGTGAGTATTTTAAATAATTTACTGTATTTTTAAAGCCCGCTGTTCACATTTTTTTTTTTTTTTTTTTTTTTTGGTGGTAAAATCATCAAATGAGTCCTCCCGCCCTGGGCGGGGCGGAAGGGACTGTCAGACTCTTACTGACTAAAATCCACCCGTGTTCCTTCGGATGCCCTTTACGTTCCAGGGCCGCGGTATCCCGGGTTAAGAAAAAACCCGCGACCCCAGCAGGCATTTGGCGCGAAACACGACGCGCCACCGACCCGGGCTTGGTCTTCGGTCGGACGGCAAGCTACCCATTACTCACCGTCCGCAAGCCCGCTCCGCCGCTGTGCCCTCTGCTGATCAGAGGGACACGCGTTGGAGCGTCTACACGACAGGCTATTCGCATAAGGGCAAAGAGACCCCTTAGGCACACAGTGCCTAAGGAAGAGTTTTTGCCCGCATCCCAGGGTGCACCGGCCCGAAACACTGGTCTTCCCCCCGGACGTATCCGAGAGGGAACTCCAGTCCACGGGCGCACGTGGAGGTTTCCTGTCTTAGCACCCCCCGCTGTTCACATTGACTGGCCTGTTGGTCTAGTGGTTAGTGACCCTGACTGCTATGCCGGGGGTCGTGGGTTCGATTCCCACCCAGGACAAATGTTTGTGTGATGAGCATGATCATTTGTTCTGTGTCTGGGTGTAATTTATCTATAATTATGTATGAATTTAGAAATATATAAGTATGTTTATCAGTTGTCTAGTACCCATAACACAAGCTCTGCTTAGCTTGGGACTAGATGGCGTTGTGTGATAGTTGTGGAATATTATTATTATTACATTGGGCCAACGCATTGGGCCAGCGTGTACAGACCTACTTGGCGGTATGTTGGTAGTTGGCGGGAATACTGGCCGGACAACCGAAAGTTGTCGGTTTTTCGTGCACCAATCAAAGGATCTTGGCATGCTTCGCATACAGTGTTCACACGTTGGCCCAATGTGTAAACAGCGACATTTGGATTTCATTATTTTGGCGCAACATGTTGGCCCAATGTGTACAGCGGGCTTAAGACAGGTTCCAGATTTTTGTATGACTATTTTCCAAATGCTCGCTCTATGCAAATAAATGATCACTCCACTCCACCCTGCTCTTTACGTTCGGGAGCCCCGGTTACTGGACCCGGGCATGGTCCATGGTCGGACAGCGAGTCACCTGTTACTTGCCGTCCGCATGGCGCTTTGAAGATGTGCTGGGATGGGTAACACACCATGTCCCACGTGACTCTGAGAGAGCAGTGGTGGCCCAGTGGTATTGGTCCCGACTTACGAGTTGTAGGTCGTGGGTTCGAACCAGGCGCAGCCAGGCGCATTACTTTGTGTAATTTATTTCCACACCACTGCTCTCAAAAACGGTGAAGGAAAACATCGTGAGGAAACCGGCATGTCCTAGAACCAAATATTCGAAGATATGTGACATCTACCAATCCGCACTGGACCCGCGTGGTGGATTATGGCCCACTTCCTCTCTCAGAGAGGAGACCTCTGTCCCAGCAGTGGGAACGTTATAGGCTGATGATGATGATGAAACTTGATTCTCACTTATATTACCCAATTATTTTTCCAGGTAATTCAACATCAGCGATTCTAGAAGGTTGCGGCAGGATCCACCTTCTCAACTGGGGGGAGACGTACATCACAACAGCGCCGTATGCTCATTGTAAGGGCATCGTCATCGGGACACTTAGTATGGAGCTCGGAGGAAAGGTATATACTCTTAAATCTTTAAATTTAATTTATACAATCAGGTGCTACTTTGTTAGGAGCTCGTGGCTAAATAATTACAGCCGCACAGGCCGATCTTCCTGGTTAAGCTGCGCTTGCCGAGGTTGGTTTGTGGATAGGTGACCATCTGTCATAGCGAGTATCCTTCGTGTCTCGGAAAGCACGTAAAGCCGTTGGTCCCGGCTGTCATTTGTAGATCTTTGACAGTCGTTATCTAAGTCAGAAGCTCTAAAGTCTGACAATCAGTCGTACCATGGGGTATGGTATTACCCAGTTACTGTGTTGTGGAGGTCCGATAGTCAGTCGCTCCATGTAAAATACTGATATCCAGCTGAATCTGGTTCGACTGGAAGCAGACCACAATATAGTTGGGAAAAGGCAGGCAGATGATGAGGCGTTACTTTGTGGAAATCCATTAATTATTTTTTATGAAAAATATCTAAATTTAAAGATAATTTATTATCTTTCAGGTACATATAATGTGCCCTGAATCCGGTTATCAAGCAGACGTCGAGTTTAAACTAAGAGTAAGTAATTTATTTATTCATTTATTTATTATTTAAATGTGTTCTCTCATACTTAAACTGAGTTTTATTGCTTACTAGCTATACATCGTAGTTTCACACAAAAATATTTTTTTCAATTCAAACCGCAGAATTCCACTGTGGGAAAGAGACAGTAATACAAGTCTTCTAGCGCCATCTCGTTCCCACCTTGGAACTACTAACGCTTTTAAACGTCATGGTAGGCCACCAGTACCTGGTTCCTGAGATTAGCGCGTTCAACCACACAAAATCTGCTTTATAATATTAAGTACTAGCTGTTGCCAGCGGCTTCACCCGCTACAACTCCAAAATTATCCTACGGGAACACAAAATCGGGATAAAAACTATCCTATGTGTTAATCCAGGTTATAAACTATCTATGTACCAAATTTCAGCCAAATCCGTTCAGTAGTTTTTGCGTGAAAGAGTAACAAACATCCATCCACACATACAAACTTTCACGTTTATAATATTAGTAGGATTAATTTTCCATCTGCTCTTTCCGCAGTCATTCCTAGGCGGTGCAGATCAGACGAACTCGGTTTCAGGGAGGATCAAGAAAGGCAAGGAGACACTCGCCCATTTGGAGGGCTACTGGGACGGCAAGATTGATATTAAGGATAAGAGGACTGGGGTAAGTAGAGTTTGTAGTCTAAAGGAGCATTCGCCGGGAGCATTCGCGTGTAATGTAATTCGCAAGAGTTTTATTGAATTTTGTTTCATATATTTAATTTTTACTTTTTATTTTTGTGTGTTGTTTGGTTTTACAAGTTATATTTAATGTTAAGAGTTTTTAATAGTATTAGTCGTAAGTTATTTTTAAATTATCTTGTGTGTGTTTGCAAACCACTATTGTATTGGGTATGCCTGTAAAGATAGTGTGTGATTTTAAATAAATAAATAAATAAATAAAAAAATAAATAACATTATAGATTCAACTTTGAGCATTACATTACAGTACTACCTCCCTGACTGACGAGCATTCGCGTACATTTAGTATAGATTTGATACAAGGTGCGCATTGTGATGCTCGATTGTTCTCTGCACTGATGAAATGTTTGAATCTGTAACGTTACATTACAGGTGAATGCTCGCGGTGAGGGAGCGATAGATAGAATAGTCTTCTTTATTATGGACACTATACGAATCGCGGGTATTTAAAGATTTATCTTAAGATTGTCACACAATGGGCGGTATTCCCGCTAAAAGCGACGTTTTCAAGACAGTCCTTTTTTATCGTGGTAAAATAATCAAATGAGTCCTCCCACCCAGGGCAAGGTAAGAAGGACTGTCGAACTTGTACTCACAAAAATTCACGGTATCCTTCGATAGCCGTTTATGTTCCGGGCTCGCAGTATTCTGATAAGCAATAGGCTTTGTCCTTCTAAGGGGGCTCCGTCTGATTGCTGACAGCTAGAACCTAGAACACGACACGCCGTTGATCCGGGCATGGTCCAACAGCGGACGGCGAGTCACCCATTACGCGCTGTCCGCACCAACGGTGGCCGGAAATCACTTTGCGACGTCCGTTGCCGTGGGAGTCTCCCTGGGTCGTGAGGAGGACGCTGTCCTCTCCCTCATACATTCCGCCTCCTCCCTCGCTACCAAGTCTGCTTCTCATTCCATCTATTTCACTTATCTTTCCCCGTTTATTTTTATTTCAGATTGAAACGAATCTATTTGACGTAGCGTTACTAAAGGAACAAAGACTACCTCGTTATCTAATGCAGTTGGAACGCCAGCAAGAGTTCGAGTCGGCGCGACTTTGGAGCAAAGTATCAGAGGCTATTCTTAATGAGGACCAGGTAATATAGCACACTACACACCGGCGACAGCCGACTGCCCGAATTGTTTTCAATTGTTTCACATATGACATTGACTCCTGTTTCTTTCGAACAAGGAGCAAAATGCAAGTGCATTGTTTAGGGCTCTCTCCGATTCAATGATTCGGGTGTTTCCGGGAATACGACAATTAGCGAAGATTTGCATGCGCATTATTAATTTGGGAGTACTGTACTTTGTTGATAAGTCGGTAAGTACGAGTATGTCAGATTACCAGAAAATAAATCGTTAAGTAACATCACAATCTTTTTCAAGAGTAAATAGGTGCGTCCACATAGAGCGAGCAGCCTCGCGAGGCATTTGCCGCGCGAGGAAACTCCCTGGCGAGGCTGCTCGCCCTGTGTGGACGCGTCTATTGTTTCTCGACCGAGGCACGGAACTATACACGCGAGCAACACAAAAGCCGACACTGGATGGCTCGGGCGCTCGGTCGATCGCCCGCGGCAACGCGCGCCTCGGCCGAGACACTTTCACACTAACCGAGCTGCTTCGCGCGAAAAATGCCTCGCGAGCATCTAATGAAAAAGATTTTTAATTTTTTTTCACCAGTTTTTTTTTTTTAATTTGGCTCTTGCTACATTTTCCAGCGGTTTGAAATAGAATTACTATTACTAACTATGGACAAAAATCCATAATCAAAATTGAAATCAGCTTTAGTCCTCAGGGATCAACGACGATGTATTACTAGACTCCGCATGCACGATCTAAGGTAAAAAAACTATTCTGCCAACTCGCTGAGGTACTACGTAAGCGAGGGGGACGGGGTACTGCGTTGTGATTGGCTAACTCAAGGTCTATTCTGTCTCAAGGTATGTTTACGGCTCACAGGAGTGGTTGAAATAAGACGGATATAAGACTTTTTTGCCTAATGTGTTGACAGACATCGGTCGCCTGTTATTAGGAGTCTAGTAATATATCTTCGTCGTCAGGGATCAATGAGACTCTGTTTAGGAGAAAACTAGCCCTTTTATTATAGATGTCCCGAAATTACTCTATTTCTCTATTTAAGCGAGTTTTTCAAATATTTTTTCAGATAGTAGCAACAGAACAAAAGACAATAATAGAAGAAGCGCAGAGACAACGAGCGAGAAACGTGGCCTCGCCCTGGGTGCCGCGACTGTTCCATAGGGACCCCAACCCCATGCCGCCTGAAGGTACATCCTAATGTTCGACTCAAAGCTCCAGAATGATTTTTCGCGTGGTAAAATCATCAAACGAGTCGTCTTGCCTCGGGTCGAGTGAAAAGGACAGACAGACTCGTACTGAAAATAGCCCTTTACGTTCCAGGGTCACAGTTACCTGTTTAGACAGATCCGCGACCCTGGCAGGCATTTGTCCTTTTAAGGACCTGTCAGATTACTGATGACTATTTTTTTTCTTAATAATAGAAATTTTATCAAATCCTAATTTTTTTTTCAGGTGTTACAGACCAAGGTTGGGTGTACAATCATTTAAATACGACGTAAGTGACAAACAACAAAATTAATTTTGAATACTATTTTAAAGTCATCGACATATTTTAAAGACATGGAGCTCGTGGCTAAATAATTACAGCCGCACAGGCCGATCTACCGGGTTAAGCCGCGCTTGCCGAGGTTGGTCTGTGGATGGGTGACCATCTGCCATAGCGAGTTTCCTCCGTGCCTCGGAAAGCACGTAAAGCCGTTGGTCCCGGCTGTCATTTGTAGATCTTTGACAGTCGTTACTATTAGTCAGAAGCTCTAAAGTCTGACAACAAGTCCTACCATGGGGTATGGTATTACCTAGTTACTGTGTTGTGGAGGTCCGACAGGCAGTTGCTCTATGTAAAATACTGATATTCAGCTGCATCTGGTTTGACTGGAAGCCGACCACAATATAGTTGGGAAAAGGCAGGCAGATGATGAGTATTTTAAAGACATTAAAGCCGATATTAGCGTAACAGTGAAATATGCATGTTTGTAATTTTTCCCCACCATTTTTCTACAGGCCATGGGAACCAGATGAGATACTAGAATATGAAGACGAATTCGTGATCAAAACGCTCAGGGATGGACCGGCCGGACCTGTACTGAAGCCACAGGAGCTACGGAGGAGACTATCCGATTCAGACACTCAGGATGAACTCACCAGGCCCAAGGCTTCCACGTAAGTATAAAACCCATGAGAATTAAGACCTTATGTCGATTGAAATAACGCCTGTTTGTCCAATTTCGAGCAGTTGTCACTAAGCGAGCTTGATGATGACGTGACGCGACGCAATTCGACCGATTCCAACTACAAGCGAAAATCATCCTTACCACTACGACTTATGACATAAAACGTGCGGTTATCTACGGGTAAAGTCCCTAAGAGAGCTTCTCCATAACGCGAATCTTGCCAATTTCTACTAACAAAAAATGAAAATCGTCCTTGCTACTACGATATAATGTTGCAATTAGACTGACTTACGGCGTCGTGGCGAGCGTGTTTTGTTTTGTCATGTACTCGTAGATAACCGCACGTTTTATGTCATATGTCGTTGTGGTAAGGATGATTTTCACTTGTAGTTGGAATCGGTTAGATTGCGTCGCGTCGCGTCGTGGAAAAGTTCTCGTAGACTACAATCGTGTCGTGAACTGGGGCCTTAGTTAAACAGCAGACGACATCAGACGACAATCGGTATTGTTCACCAGTCACCAATACATTTTCAACTTTATACCTCAGCGCGTAAAGTTGAAAATCTATTAAAAACTGCTGATCGATAACGAACGAAACAAACGGAAACGATCTGTGAACTTCAATAGATTTTCAACCTTACGCGCTGAGGAATAAAGTTGAAAATGTATTGGTGACTGATGAACGATAACGATTGTCGTCTGCTATCTTCTGCTGTTTGGTTAAGGCCCCTGGTCTTTAGAACCCGCTTTTTACCGTATTCCTAATATTTTCTATTATCCCTTCCTTTTTCCAAACGACAAGAGTTTATTTCTAAAACTAACAAAATAATAGCCTCAAGGTTAAGCAAACCTTGCTTAGTGGTGACCATCTGTCATAGTGAGTTTCCTCTGTGTCTCGGAAAGCACGTAAGGCCGTTGTTCCCGGCTGTCATTTGTAGATCTTTGACAGTCGTTACTGTTAGTCAGAAGCTCTAAACTCTGACAAGCAGTCTTACCATGGAGTATCGTATTACCCACTTACAGTGTTGTGAAGGTACGATAGTCAGTCGCTCCATGTAAAATACTGATATTCAGCTGCATCTGGTTCGACTGGAAGCAGACCACAATATAGTTGGGAAAAGGCAGGCAGAAGATTCTGACTAAAACAAAATACGTTTTAGGCAACATAGGCACATTTACTAATTGTTTCTCTAAATAAACTTTTTACTCTTAAATGGCTTTTTGTATTATATTTTTTACAAGTGAGTTGAAAAACGTCGTATGATACACGTGTGTATTGATGATTACCGTCCTCGGCTCTCCTAAGACCTTCACCTGACGGCTCGGGTCTCAATGGCGCCTCAGCGGTAATCACCAACATTACACACTTGTACCATAATGTACTATTTTACAATCGACATGAGGTCGTTATTAATCAAATCAAATCATTTATTTCAACTAGACCAATTAAAAGCACTTCTGAATTATCAAAAGACATAAAATAAAACTAGTACACAAATAGTTATGGTGCTACAGTCCCAGTCACAAGACGTTATGACTATGAAAGTACCGTAAATGCTCATTCCAAGAAGTAGATCTCTAAGGAGAAGAATGAGCAAGAAACTCCATGTATGGACACTCTTTTTCAATCGCCAAAATTATAACAGAATATTTATTTCATCATCATTTTTTTACTGTTTATAACCTAAAAAAGTACTTAAAAAGGTCGTGTTGCATATTAAATTTGACAAGTTTTCACTTCGCGGGAGTACCGAGTTATAGTCCTCGCCAGATAAGTGTGGAATAAAATTCGTTGACCCCCGTGTACCAATGTATTCCAATATTTCAAAACCATTCGAAAAAATGTAAAGAAAGTGTCGTAACACTGTCAATATAAACAAATCGTGGTAAGGGGCGACCGTGACCTTACATTTTATTTTGAAATTCGAACGATGGTATAATGGAATTCTAACGATGCGTTATTAGGATCAATGACCTTTATTCCACACTTATATTGCGAGGACTATAGTTCACATTTCTGTCACATCGCGCGCTGCGATCGATTTTATACTCCACATCAACGATATATTACTTAGCGTATAGGACCCCGTCAATTAGGTACCCCCTTTCTGTTACTAATTAGGACCAACCCGAATCATGCACGTGTGTTTAAACGTTGTATAAGTGTTATTGTAGTTTTATATATGAATTGTATTTTATACTTGCGAGGTAAAATATTGAAAGTAAAACCAGTACATGCCAGAAACATTGAAGTATGCATAATATAATGCATATGCATATATACATAAATGGGTATGCATACTGTATAATTTGTTTTAAAAGTATTTGATGAAAATGAATACAAAATTTAGATCAGTACCCCGTGCGTGTGGAACACAACGCGCCTTTGACCCGGGCATGGTCGGACAGCGAGTCGCCCATTACTCAACCACGTGAACCTTAATATAATACCTAAAAGTATACCAACTGCCACCGAATTTCACATAGACTTGAGAGGGCACATCTATAACTCTTAATCTCCGCAAAAATAATGACACAAAGACATACAAGCTAAAACTACTTGCATACGTTTCTCGGCATGTGTACTGGTTTAAGAGACAACTCCCCCCCATTCACAGATTGAGCTTGCAAGGAAAAACTACGCCGGAAGGATCCAAAATACGTATTGAAACACGCGGGAGGCAATCGAGGTAAGATTATGAAACTTTAAGGAAAAAAATGTCTCTCAAGTTAAAGGGGAAAATATACAAATCCGAGATTATAGTTCCCGCCATATAAGTCTGGAATAAAGGTCATTGATCCTAATAACCCATCGTTAGAATTCCATTATACCATCGTTCGAATTTCATAATAAAATATAAGGTCACGGTCGCCTCTTACCACGATTCGTTTATTTTTATCGTGTTACGGCACTTTCTTTACATTTTTTCGAATGGTTTTGAAATATTGGAATACATTGGTACACGGGGGTCAACGAATTTTATTCCACACCTATCTGGCTCAAACTATAGACCTGTCGTATTGTATGGATCGGAATGCTGGGCTCTGAAAAAGATGGATGAGAAACGATTGTATGTAGCGGAGATGAGGATGTTAAGGTGGATGTGTGGAGTGACAAGAATGGATAAAGTAAGGAAGAAGTTTATAAGAGGAAGTTTGAAAGTAGCACCTTTTACAGAAAAAAAGATAGGAAGTCGTCTGTCTTGGTATGGACATGTGATGAGGAGGGATGAGACTCATGTGTTTAAGAGAGTAATAAGTATGAATGTTGATGGATGGAGAGGCAGAGGAAGGCCAAAGAAAAGATGGATGGATTGTGTAAGGGATGATATGAATGAAAAAAGCATATGATGCTGTGACCTCTGATAGGGGAGAATGGAAGATGATGAAGTGGAAAGTGAATATGTTACTTCGTAAGCACGCGCACGTAGTAGGGCTTCCATGAAAACTCCCCCTTTTATTAGTTTAAATTATCAAATGAGTCCTACCGTCTTGGGTGAAGCGTAAAGGACTGTTCGACTCTTAGTCCCTAAAAATCCACCCTGTCCCTTCAAATGACCCTTGCGTTCAAGCGTCACCGTTACCTTTACAGACGGTCCCGCGACCCCGGCAGACCTCTATTAGCAAAAAATCGATGATTAGTAGTAGACTTTGACGTCCAAAAACACTTTCAAGAAAAAAATACTTTTTTTTTACGTGGTAAATTCATCAAAGCAGGGCAGGGTAGGGACTGTCAGACTTGTACTGACTAAAATCTACGGTGTCCTTCAATAGCCCTTTATGTTCCGGGGTCACGGTAATTCGATAAGTCCTGGTACCAAGAAGAAATACTTAGTGAGACTGTCAAAATTAACTTACATAGCTAGCGTCACTGCGCAGTGTACCCAACATGTGTAGTTAATATCCTTTTTCTACTGAATACCAAGTCGTGCAATGGTAGCCCAGTGGTATCGGTCCCGACTTACGGGTTGTAGGTCGTGGGTTCGAACCCTGCCCAGCGCATTACTTTGTGTAATTTATTTCATCACCACTGCTCTCAAAATGGTGAAGGAAAACATCGTGAGGAAACCGGCATGTCCTAGAATCAAATATGCGAAGACATGTGACATATACCAGACCGCACTGGGCCCGTGTGGTGGATTACATGCCACTTCCTCTCACAGAGAGGAGGCCTGTGTCCCAGCAGTGGGAACAGTATAGGCTGATGATGATGACGATTATGATGATGAGTGAATATCTATAGGTTGTCGCTTGCTCATCATTTAGGGAGGGAGGAGATCACTCCTCAGACGTCCAGACATGTCTTCCTCACGGAGAGTTGCAAGAGTAGCCTTAACTTGGACAATCGGTTCGTATACGTGAGCTGAAGAACATCTTTTTAATTTAGTTTGTCGATTACAGAGGTTTAATACATTTTGAATGATATTCCGACCATAGGTCAGAATTAGGTAGAATAAATAGACGAAAGAATAAAGTGGATATGCCCCAAATCCCGGAATTACTTTTAAAAAGCACAAAAATCCCGTGTTTTATTAAATAAAAAAGTTACTTATTAACTTTTACACAATTTATTTGTTTATTCTTTGTCTAATGTTATTATTATTTGGAATACTGTTTTCCAGAGATTGTCTATTAGAAATCCCGGGAAGATCCGTATTAATATCAACTATTCGATGCATAACTCTACCTAATTCTGATCTCTGTTGATTACAGAGGTTAAATAAATTTTGAACTTTATGACGAGCGTATAAAGTAGTAAATCGTTGTTTGTTTTGTCGAGTATTCGTCGATAGAGTAGACATTGTGGGGTGGTATACTATCAAATGAGTCCTCGCGAAAAAAAATCACTGAAAGACACTCTTGTCATCCTTTCCTGAATCCCATAATCCTAGAATTTCTAAATTCTAAGTCATTCTAAATTGAGTTGTTTAAACACTTGTCTGAAAAAACTGTCAACGTCAAAACGACATTACACGTTAAGGGTCGTTTTGCAGTTACAGTTTTTTTAGACAAGCGTTCAATAGTTGTGAATTGAAGCGTTCAACAATTTTTTTTTTGTGGTATTCGTACCAACGTACAGTACGGTATAAAAATTATGTTTACTTAATTTTCAGTATTTTAGTTCATTTATTTATGTTTGTATTTTATTATATTTTGTTGTTATTTTGTTATTAGATTAATTTTTATTTTAGTTACGTTTTTATCTGAATTTATTAAATAATTTTAATTGACGTATTTTAGTTTATGGAGCAGTGGTATCGGTCTCGATTTACAAGATCGTGGGTTCGAACCTAACCAGCATTACTATGTGTAATTTATTTCATCACCACTGCTCTCAAAACGGTGAAGGAAAACATCGTGAGGCAACCGGCATGTCCTAGAACCAAAAATTCAAAGACATGTGACATCTACCAACACGCACTGGGCCTGCGTGGTGGGTTACAGCCCACTCCCTCTCACAGAGAGGAGGCCTGTGTCCCAGCAGTGGGAACTTTATAGGCTGATGATGATGAACTTTCTTCAGGACTTCAGGATCACAAAATTTATCTAATATTTGCTTTTTTTTTGTTTCCAGACGAACGTTGAAACAAAGCCTTTACGCCATAGACACGGCCTTAAGAGAGCAAACGCAAGCCATAGAGCGACTGTCAAAAAGTGTTGACATACTAACGGAGGGGCATAGACAAACAAATAGACCACAGAACGTCGGTAGGGTACCAACAACAAGTCATTCCTGGGACCTCTTCGGCGGTTTCGTTCTAGCCATGGTGTTGCAAGCGTTATTAAACTGGGTTTTCTACCAAAAAGACTGAAACGTGTGTTGCCACTATAAAAAATTCAATGTGATTGTTAAATTTAGTATTTTTTAATACTAAGAGGTTATTAACTTTTGTCGCTTTGATAAATATGCTTGGCTTTAGATTTAACCGACTTTGAATAAGAAGGAGGTTATTGGCGACGTTTTTTCTGCAAGAGGAGTTTTTTTTTACCGGTAGGTAATTTAGATCAAATGTTTTTTCGAATATTACAAAAAAAAAATGATAAATTTTTTCAAAAAAAAAAACGAAAATTCTTCTTGCAGCCGAATCTGTGTCTTAAAAAAAAGCCTTTTACAAAATAAAAAATATTAAAAGAAATAAACTTCACGGATTATTTCACACTTTGACCGG
The DNA here is from genome assembly GCA_028554685.1 of Agrotis ipsilon. Taxonomy (NCBI): domain Eukaryota; kingdom Metazoa; phylum Arthropoda; class Insecta; order Lepidoptera; family Noctuidae; genus Agrotis; species Agrotis ipsilon. The sequence continues at coordinate 2,952,598 of CM052983.1, read as the reverse complement.
ATATTACGAAGATTATCCGGTTAAAGTTGATAATCAGTGCAAGTCGGTTCCTTTTAAATTAATGATGTATAAAAACGGCGTTGATAGCGAGAAAAATACTATAATTATTATGTACAATAAATAATTATTAATTAAATTAAATATTACCGGACATTTTACGAAAAATTAATAATACGAGGTCATATTAAATTCGCTAGAGAAACTTTACTAAATCAAAAACGTTATTTTTAAATTTATTTTTGTATAAATAATTGCAAGGTCTTTTTTTAACTGGCCTGTTGGTCTAGTGGTTAGTGACCCTGATTGCATGCCGGGGGTCGTGGCTTCGATTCTCACCCAGGACAAATGTTTGTGTGATGAGCACGATAATTTGTTCTGTGTCTGGGTGTAATTTATCTATAATATGTATGTATTTAAATATATAAGTATGTTTATCAGTTGTCTAGTACCCATAACACAAGCTCTGCTTAGCTTGGGACTAGATGGCGTTGTGTGATAGTTGTGGAATATTATTATTACTCCTTAACCTAATGGGAGCAGAAACTGCAGAGCGCTCACTGCTACGATCACATCCACATTGATCAATTAATCCTCATTTTTTTATCATGGTAAAATCATCCAATAAGCCCTCAATAAGACTGTCAGACTTGTACTGACTAAAATCCACGGTGATCCTTCAAAAGCCCTTTACGTACCAAAACCGTGGTAACCAGGTGAGACAGTCCCGCGACCCCGGCAGGCCCCCGTCAGATTGCTGAGGCGCTCGTGGAACACAAAGCGCCGTCGACCCGGACATGGTCCATGATCGGACGGCGAGTCACCCATAACTCGCCGCCCGCGTGCCCAATTAATCCTCATTACATATGGACATACACGCACATCGATTGTCGGTTGATTCATCATCTCAGCCATAGGACGTCCACTGCTGAACATAGGCCTCCCCTTTTGATCTCCACATGTACCGGTTGGAAGCGACCTGCATCCAGCGTCTTCCGGCGACCTTCATAAGGTCGTCTGTCCATCTTGTTGGTGGATGTCCTACGCTGCGCTTGCTAGTCCGTGGTCTCCACTCTAGCACTTTTCGACCCCATCGGCCATCTGCTCTGCGAGCAATATGGCCTGCCCATTGCCACTTCAGCTTTTTTTTTACGTGGTAAAATCATCAAATGAGTCCTCCCACCCCGGGCAGGGCCGGAGGGACTGTCAGACTTGTACTGACTAAAATCCACGGTGTCCTTCAATAGCCTTTATGTTCCGGGGTCACGGTGATGGAAATAAGTCCCGCGACTCCGGTACCACTTCAGCTTGCCTCGTAATTGAATTAACTAAAATACTTATGATCATAGAGCTATAAAAACATTAAAATTTAGTTGTTTTTAGCTAATTTAAAATGACCTCGTATTCTCAAAATTTTACGAAAAATAAAAATAATATATAAAAAAATAATGTATTGCGTTTGAAATTTATAAATAATTAATATAAATAAATAAATAAATCTGAATTTGCAATGTTGCCAGTAAATTTTAGTTTAGCATTAAACTGTACATCGACCAATTATTTAGTTTTAATTATTGTCTATGGTGTGTGTGATTTAAAATTGTGAAAAGGGCGGTAGTTTGCTTTGAAATTTTAAAAATAGAATGGGAATATAAAGGTTATAATTGAGTAATTCTGTGGTGGAAGGATAAAACGGGTCATTTAATAAATATTTAGGTAACTACGTGGCTTACCATGCCTTAGAGCGGGAGTCAACGACGATATATTACTAGACTCCTAATAACAGGCGACCGATGTCTGTCAACACATTAGGCAAAAAAGTCTTATATCCGTCTTATTTCGACCACTCCTGTGAGCCGTAAACATACCTTGAGACAGAACAGACCTTGAGTTAGCTAATCACAATGCAGTACCCCGTCCCCCTCGCTTACGTAGTACCTCAGCGAGTTGACAGAATAGTTTTTGTTCCTTAGATCGTGCATGCGGAGTCTAGTAATATATCGTCGTTGGCGGGAGTAATTCCGCTGGGGAAACGAGATAGAGCTATACGAGTCGTCTAGCGCCATCTTGTTTCCTCAGCGGAATTACTCACGCTTTTTGGTAGGCCCCGAGGGCTGGACTTAGGCGAGGGCTAAGTGAGGTACCTGACGTTGGTTCCCATTCAATAATAAATATGTGCTGGTTGGCTGTGGGTTAAAAGTAAAATTAAGTTTGCTATGACGATGTTAAGAAGCGTCCCCACTACGCGACTCGTGCGATTTGCAATTTCTATTAACTAAAAATGAAAATCGTCCTTGCTACTACGATATAATGATGTAATTCGATTGACTTGACGTCGTCGTGGCGAGCGTATTTTGTTGTTCATCTACTCGTAGATAACCGCACGTTTTATGTCATATGTCGTAGTGGTAATGATGATTTTCACTTGTAGTTGGAATCGGTCGAATTGCGTCGCATCGCGTCATGGGGAAGCTATCTAAGTCAGTCGAATTGCATCATTATGTCGTAGTAGTAAGGATGATTTTCCCTTCTTCGAATAAGTTGTTTTCAAGCACACTACCGCCACTAACGGGGGATATTGGAACTAAAATATAAGCGGCTGTTTTAAAAGACATTTGTGTGTAATTATTTAGTTGAAATTTTTAATGTTGAAGTGATATTTTTTTGGTCTCTTTTTGTACTATTGTGTTTATAACGGCTTAAAATACGTAACTTATGCCGATCGGGTGTTGTTCGGTTCGGCACGAGGTATGTAGCTTATGCCGATCGGGTGTGGTTTATGTCGGCACGAGGCATGTAACTTATGCCGAACGGGTGTAGTTTGAATAGGCACGAGATATTATGTCACTTATGCCGATCGGGTGTTGTTCGGGTCGGCACGTTATTTTTATGTTGCAGGCATGAGTTATATGGAATACATAGTTCATGCCGTTCGTATGTATTTCAGTTCGTTATGTCGTATCTCGAACTTAGAGTCATCTCGATGTTCAAAAAAAAACACGATAGTATGAATAAGAGACATTGTTGCCTAAAATTATCCGGTTAAGACATAAATATAAGTAATATTATTATATTAAATTCAATAGAAAATGCTTTGGCTGACATATTTTAATAATATTAAATAAAATGCTGAACAAAATTGAAGCTAGACACGATCAAATGTTTAAAAATAGGGCAAAAAGGTATACAGGAATTGATTTGTTAAGTGTTTAAATAAAATTGTCCCGAAAAAACACATTAAGTATTTTTAAAGGCTATAAAATATCTAGTAGTTTCGTATATTTACCGGTTAAAGTGTGTTAAAATACTGCTTAAGTTGTTTTTTTTTTATAAATGATGTTGTTTCATGATCATTTTAGTTCATAAATACTGCCGAATCGAAAGATGTGTTGAACGTAATTAATTACTAAATCGCCATAAACCGCTGGAAACCGAACAAAAGCAGTAATTGCTTCGGGTCGGCTTTTTTAGACAAGTAATGCCGAACTGAATATGATCGCACATGTTTCTGCATAAATTCGAGCATTGGATTTTTACTAACCAAGTGTTTATGATACAAAATTATCTTATTTCATTTGATGGTCCCTTTAGGTATACCTTTTGTAAAAAATTGCCATGTTTTCACCACTTAACTGCCTAAATATTAACTTTAACCGGTCAATATGCGAAATAACACAAAATATTGAAATGCTTTCGAAAATTCCTGTTTTAATATAAAATTATTAATATGTACTTTGCCCAATGAAACTTTATAATTTTATTGTGAATAAAATAATTTTTCAATAGCTAGCGAGATATTTTGTTATGCTTTAGGACAAGTCCTGTCCTAGCTAGTTTTTTTTTTTGTAGATTTTGCTTGCGTTCATTTTTTTGTTTGTTTTTGTCTTTTGTCCCACCGGAAGTACCCTCCGGTATTTAAAATAAACTTCCTGTTGTGATTATATCCAAATTGAATAGTTTTTTAATCAAAATTTATGTTAATAATTTATGTTCTATAATTTTTCATCAACTTTAAGATATGTTCTAATTATTTTTTTTTTCAAATATCTTTAACACTATCGTTTTTTTCATTTCCAATTTTGTCTTTATTAAAAAATCTGACAGTTTCAAGCGTTAAACAAAAACATTTGTTATCATAAAATCATTTTATAACCTCCAAAAATATTGCCAGACGAAATATTTGTAAAGGAACATTGAGCTATTAGTACTACGTATAGAGACGACACCACGTATCACCACTGTGTCCCATCCAGGATGAGTGCACGCGCACAAGTTCATTCAGTTGTTTGACAGCTCTGTAACGTGCTCTAGGCGCGCGCACTCATCCTGGATGGGACACAGTGGTGATGCGTGGTGTCGTCTCTATACGAAGTAGTAATAGCTCAATGTAAAGGAATCTCTATTTCTTAGAGACTTGTGAGTTCCATTAATTTGAACATGCGACGTTGCCATTCTTCTAAGTATTATTCCTAATATGTTGTAGATACTTTTAATTATTATTTATTTGAGAGATTACAGCTTAACATATATTATTTTCTTAGTTACAACCTCGGGGTCTTTAAGATCGGTTTCCGGGTTAACCCGCGCATGCCGATGTTAGTCTGTGGGTGTGTGACCATCTGTCATAGCGAGTTTCCTCCGTGCCTCGGAAAGCACGTAAAGCCGTTGGTCCCGGCTGTCATTTGTAGATCTTTGACAGTCGTTACTGTTAGTCAGAAGCTCTTAAAGTCTTACCATGTGGTATGGTATTAACCAGTCACTGGGTTGTGGAGGTCCGATAGTCAGTCGCTCCATGTAAAATACTGATATTCAGCTGCATCTGGTTCGACTGGAAGCAGACCACAATATAGTTGGGAAAAGGCAGGCAGATGATGAGATTGTAGGTCCGCGCCACCACTCAAGTTCGTAAAATTCGTGGTTCTATATTTTCTAATGCAATTTGATGTAATAATAAAGACACTAGCGCGCGTGAAAAGGACTTCAGTCGTGGCGCGGAATAAAATAGCAAAATTAAAATTCGTATTCATAGAGTTTTGCATATGCAATTATGTAATCTGTGGAATAAAATGCCATTATAGATGGGTCTTAAGCTGTTATCTCCAAAAAAAAGATTATTGTAATTTAATAGATTATAAAAAAAATGAATATGGATTTTTATTATTCGAAACAATTATATTTTAAATAATTATGTCTAGTAGGTTTTTGTTGATATTTTTTGTTGTTGCTCCAGTGAAATTATATTATTATTTTCACCATTATTTTGTGTTTTTATTTTTTCTTTACCTTTTTTTGGTATGGTGAAGCTTACTGACGGCAAAGCGTGTCAAAAACATTTTTCGTAAACAATTTAAATTTTTTTCATTGACTTGGGCACTGAAATTCTTTTATTTTTACACTAATAAGATTCGAAATACACACAATTATACACACATTACATAAACATATTTTCATTTGATTATAAAAAATAGGAATGTGATCGATTTCGTTCTCCGAAATTCCCATTATATAAAACTAATATTTATCTCGCTAGTGCGATTGCTATGCGGTTTACTTGGAAGATACATTTTTTCTGTCATGTTTTGTGGATACCTAATTCCTAGGTAAATTAATTTGTTTATAATTTTATACAGGAACATAATTCAGGTACATAGATATTCAGAAGCACCTAAAAAATCTAGCTTTTTTAACAGTAAACGAAGCACAATAAATTACATAATATAATCAAATGGGAAAATTCCCATCTTATGATATTCGCCTTTAAGCCAGAGTATACTAATAATAAGAAAGTTTAATAAATTGGATAAGTACCCTAAATGCTAATTTTGAGTTTGATTTGGCCTGTCTAATCAATGATATTATAAGTAAAAAGGTGTAGATACGTTATACGCGCTCAGAAAGTGACACACTCAAATGTGCTCAATTGACAAACCTTGACTATATTTGTCTCTTTTTCACTTGCGATGCCATCCTACTTTAGCGACTAATCGTGATGTAGTGTGCAATTGCAATATTTAGTTATTCATGTGTGCGTTAGTGTGCCGTTTTTGAAGATAGAATGTCGTGTAGGTAACGTATCTATTCATTTATAATATCATTGTGTCTAATTATAGCCATTTGGTTGACTTTTTGAGACTTTTAAATCCGTGGCCACACGTATTGTTTTGTTGAATTGATAGCTAGTATCTTTCAAGCAACGACGATATATTACTAGACTCCGCATGCACGATCTAAGGAAAAAAATATTCTTTCAACTCGCTAAGGTACTACGTAAGCGAGGGGGACGGGGTACTGCGTTGTGATTGGCTAACTCAAGGTCTGTTCTGTCTCAAGGTATGTTTACGGCTCACAGGAGTGCTCGAAATAAGACGGATAAATAAGACTTTTTTGCCTAATGTGTTGATAGACATCGGTCGCCTGTTATTAGGATTTTAGTAATATATCGGTCGTTGCTAACAAGTAATACAAACAAGAATTGTATGAGAGAAAATCTTTATTCATTTCAGAAATGTGACGTTTTAAAATGTCATGATGTGGATCTCAGATGTAGTCCGGTCAATTTAGACCAAAAAATGAGAGTGAAGTTACATAAAGTCCCAACAAGCTGGATTTTTGTGAAGTTGTTCAAAACATAATTATAAACAATGTCTGGAAGTTCCCCATCATTCCCCTGTAAGGAAAAAAAAATATTCAAGGTCAAAGGTAAAAAAAATGAGTTTTTCGCGATTTTCAGCAAAACGGTAAGTTTTATCATAAAAGTACCTCAGACAAAAATTGTAGATCATAAAACTATCTATAAAAAATGTACCATACTTTTTTTCTTACGAGCCACCGTTTCTGAGATATAACGATTCTAAAAGTTATAAAAGTTGTTATCGTCATAATATGCACACGTTTCCACGCCACCTATGAGGTAGTGTATTTAGCGCGTTTTTGTTAACGTGGTTTCCCCAGTAGGCCTACCCCACGGGTCAGTTGTGATCCTGTTTAATGTAAAACTATTGCAAAATAACGGAAATTTTCAAAGATTGGGAAAGATAAAAGCGATGTAAATGAAAAAAAAAGTGTTGAAGTTTATTCGTCTTATTCGTAAGTTTCAAATTTTTGTTCTTCTTCTTGATCTTCTTCTTGTTTTTCTTTTCCTGCTTTTTCTTCATCTTAATTTTGGATGCAAGTAAATTGCGTCAATAGCGATGTATCGCATGATACTTCGTCGGAGTCAAACGAATCCTCCATTGTTTGTGATTCAATATTAGAGCACGACCGGCCTTGACAATTTGTGCATGCCAAAGAACAAGACAGTCCGACTTTTTTGCAACCACATTTAGTACTGCATCCCTTTTTGCAGTTGCAAAAAATAATGTTCAGCAGTTTTTCCGGCGCAGGTGGAAGTAAAGTTTGAACTGGCTCTAATATATTGTTGACCAACTTCCAACCCCAGTCTGTAGGGTCTAGCTGATAACCAAGCCACACTTGAACTTGGTAATATACTCGAAAAAGATGTTGGTGAGCAGCAAGTGAAGTTGGAGGAAGACAAGCTAATTGAACTTGTTTTTTATTTTTAGTATTTTTAACGAAACATGCATATCGATGTTTATCTAAACAGGTAGTTTTTTTAGGAGCTCCGTACATAGAAAGAAGAAAGCGGATGCCGTTGGTAATAACTTCTTGTTGAGTTGAATCACTTTTTTTAAAAACTTCAGCACATTGAATTAAATCTTGTTTTTCATACGTACTCATGCATATTATGACTATAACAACTTTTACAACTTTTAGAATCGTTATATCTCAGAAACGGTGGCTCGTAAGAAAAAAGTATTAATACATTTTTTATAGATAATTTTATGAACTACAATTTTTGTCTGAGGTACTTTTATGATAAAACTTACCGTTTTGCTGAAAATCGCGAAAAACTCATTTTTTTTACCTTTGACCTTGAATATTTTTTTTTTCTTACAGGGGAATGATGGGGAACTTCCAGACATTGTTTATAATTATGTTTTGAACAACTTCACAAAAATCCAGCTTGTTGGGACTTTATGTAACTTCGAATGTCTAAATTGACCGGACTAATGGCCTATCTCCTCCTATATATGTTGGGCCAAAATAATGAATTCCAAATGTCGCTGTTTACACATTGGGCCAACGTGTGAACACTGTATGCGAAGCACGCCAAGATCCTTTGATTGGTGCACGAAAAACCAACAACTTTCGGTTGGCCGGCCGATACTGCGGCCAACTACCAACATACCGCCAAGTAGGTCTGTACACGCTGGCCCAATGTGTACAGCGGGATTTAAATCGAGAGTAATTATACCAGTGTGGGAGCGAGGTGGCACTATACAACTTGTATAGTTCTGTCTCGTTCCCACACTGAAATTACTCTCGAGATGTAAGCCACCAGCTTTGCATTAAGACCCGTTCACACGCTTCAAGAACTTGCATGCAAGTTACATTGCAGTGTTTGTTTGATCAAGTAAATTCATTGTTTAAAAAAATATGTAAAAAATTGTGGCGTGTTTATACGTTTATGTTGTTCATTAATGGGCCTAAAATAAACGTTTTTGGTCACTGAAAAAACGTAGTTGAATAATTATTGTTTCTAATCTTTATTGCTAGATGGCGCTAGTCTCAATAGGTAAGTTAATATTGAAGTTTTACTGTAATGGGCGCTTTCACATTAGACGGTAACGACACGATATCGTTGGACGATATCGGTGCGATTTGTAATTTCATTCATTTGTAGGGGAAATGAACAAGAGAGGACGATAATATTTGTATAAGAGCGCCCTCTATATAAGTAAACGCGACAACGTACAGACACCAGTATTTCAACCTACCCGAATCTGTTAAATTTTACCAGTCGAATATTAACCTTTCACTATTGTGATAAGGTTGAAAATCTATTACAGAAATTTGACAGATTGAAGTAGGTTGATATGCTGGCGTCTGTGCATAGAGAAAAACGCTTTGGAAGAGATTGTCACTTGTCAGCCCTGCAAATAAAAAAAGAGATTTGCAAAATTCCCTATAAATTGTTAAATTACCTGCTTATAATAAAAATAAATTGAAGAACCTAAGTTATAATAAAGCCTGTTAAACATGTAAGAAATTGCATGCAAGTTTGACTTGCGGTAAGGGAAAAGTGTATAAGGCACGATTCAGATCAACCGGCTCGCATCGCGCCGGGCCGGGCGGCATTTTACAATGCGGTAAAGAACATTGAAATGTATCAACAGTATTTACAGTTCATATTTGCATGCAACTTACGCATAGACACGTCGTGACGCATCGCGGGATGCCGACGCAGGTAACTCATAAGTTGCATGCAAATATGAACTTAAAATGTATCAACACATTTTAATGTTCTTTACCGCATTGTGAAATGCCGCAAGGCCCGGCCGGTTGTTGTGAATCGTACCTAAGACGGGGACGCGAGGTATAATGGACACACTTACTTATGGCAAACTTACTAACGTAGCGCAAGCGCCAACAGGACGCCATTTGCAAGTGGCCATTAGCAAATGACGTCAGTGTGTTTGTCTCTATAGTACGATTATTAATTATAGTCAGTAAAATGACAAGTGCAACTGTCACTGATACAATGAAATTTAGTACATTTCTATAGTGAACAAATGTCATTTTACTGACTACAATTAATAATCGTACTTTAGTATACCTCGCGTCCCCGACTTATAATCTGTTCCTCTATTTTTTAGATCAATTAAATTCACAATTTAGGCAAACTTGCATTTGCATGCATGCAATTTCTTGCAGCGTGTAAACGGGTCTTTAAAGTCAAATTTAGACATGCAAGTTGTGACAAATTGCGATATTTGTTTGATCAAATGAATTCATTGTCCAATAATAGTCCGCTAATCAGTTCCATGCAATTTCTTGCATGTCTAAATACGTCTTAATAATAGCAATCTTTAATACTAAGAGTTGAAAGACTTCAAATAAAATGCAACAATAGTTTTCCATTAGAAAAAGGAATTGTTAAATAAAAAAAAAACTATTTTTAACTAAAAAATGTATAAAATTTAGTAAAATTATTACCTTAAACCTTATTTTTTATTAAAAATAGTTGAATTTGAAGTTATTTTGGGGACGAAAAATGTGACTTCGGGTACAAAGACTATCTCCTTTGAAAAGATGCCACGTCCCAGCAGTGGGAACATTTGTTTCACGTTTGACCACATCATCGCTTTACCATTAGGGAGTTGCTGGGTAAACACGAGATTACTGTTGATGAATAAAATATGTTGCGACGAACCTGTGCAATACAAACCTGAAGTGGTATTCTCTAAATATTGTTTTGAGCAGCGCTGCGCCACTACGATATAATGATGCAATTCGACTGACGTACGTCGTCGTGTCGAGCGTTTTTTGTTTTTCATGTACTCGTAGATAACCGCACGTTTTATGTCATATGTCGTAGTGGTAAGGATGATTTTCACTTGTAGTTGGAATCGGTCGAACCGCGTCTTTCAGCAAGTTCCCTTAGCTTCAGTCAGCCGTCGTATGACCTAGTATCTCCGCCAATATTAGAATTCAGACTTGTGGGCAGCGTTGCCCTAGCGTCGAAAGTACAGTTTGGTATTTACTAACTAAGCTAAACACAGCGTCGGCTGTCAATAACTTAGTGGAAGTCTATTTCGGCGACGAGCTGGTAATAGCGTACCTACAGCCTAGAAATTTTATTTTAGAGAACAGCATAGCTGGACATGTTACCAATTCTCTATCAGAAATTACTACCTGACCAGAGAATCGAACCTCGGGGTTTTGTACAAATTCTGTGCATTTTTCGTCCCCTGTTAAAAAAACATGCGAAAAAAACTTAGCTTGAAAAATTATAGTGTACATTGATATAATAAAGAAAACTAAATTTATTTTTAAGCACTCTAATATTTATATGATAATAAAATTTATTAATGATTATTATATTTATTTTATTTAAATAATACCTAACACCCTTTTTTTGCCTTGTAAAATCATCAAATGAGTCCTCCCATCCCGGGCAGGGCGGGAGGGACTGTCAGATTTTGTCAGTCTTAAGCCTCATTTAGACGATGCGAGAACTCGCACGCGACTATTAAAGATACAACAAATACCGCAATGTAGTGAAACTCGCATGCGAGTTCTTGCTCCGTTTACATGAGGCTTTATGGACGACGTTAGCGGAATATCTTATTATATTAGGTATACCTTGTCACAGTATAATAATAAACAGTAGAGTAACTCGGCCGCCAGACAGATTTAAATACCTACAGCTGCGCGGTACGTAAACATGCGTTAGGGCTACCCGTCTACATCATTTTAATAACATTTGCCTTTGCGTACTTTCTGTTTCTATTTTAGTTTTGTGATTGTAAATATAGTTTTTTATATAAATAAATGAAATACTTTGTATAATGAATAGGAAGTGTTCAATAAAAATGCGTGTTGTTTTTTGATTGGTAGATTTCATTAAAAAAATCATGTTTTTGTTTGAAAAACAAATCGGGCTTATAAAGTCCGATGTATTAAAGAAGTATTTGAGACCGAAAAATATTTGCGCCTCGACTGAGTCGTACGAAATGCTTTATTGTTAAATTTTAAAGTATAATAAATCCGCATTCTAATATAAAGCTTAATTAAACTACTAGTCTTATTAAATATGTACTCGAACTGATTTTTAGAGAAAAAATCACGCGGTTATTGTTAAAAAAACAACACACCGTCCGCTCGACACTGCGGTACAGCCGTGACTGTCTGCGTCCCGAGCGCGCCCCGACATCGAGGCGCGTAGGTATAGCTCACTTTTCGTCCGTTTGTATGAAGTTGGAGTACTGTATTATTATATTACCGTGACCTTGTTAAGAATAAGAATAAAACAAAATTATCACATTTTTATTTTACTTATTCACAGTTGCTGTGGCGAAGGATACGCTCCTTTGGGTCCATTGAACCAATAATAACCTAAATCATGTATTTCCTCAGGATCCCAATGGTACCTTTTAGGCAAGAAATATGGTAAACGTCGCCTTTTCATGTCATCATGTCTTTTGTTTTTCTTTCTATCTTTTGAGTAATATATCTTATTCCCTTGCATGAAATAATCTTCTGGGGTATCAATTGTTTGCCTGTTAGTCTCTTCTGATGATCCGTAGTTCTTTTTTTTCTTAATTTTCTTTATTTTTGGAATTTTCTCAATGCTTACAGATCCGTCGTTAAAATGTTCTAGGCTAGCAGAAGAAAAATCAACAAATTTCTTCGTTGGTTTTCTCTTAATTTCTCTACTATCTTTAGCGTTGTGCTTTTTCTTCTTGCGTGTCAATTTCTTACTGCTGTTCTCTTCTGTTTCAGAAGAATCTCTCAGCTTCTTCTTTCTCTTATTTACCTTCTTCTTTTTAGGACGATACTCTTCTGTCGATTTAGGTTTCTTAGACTTATGTCTGTTGTCGACAATCTCAAATCTTTTTATATATCGCAACTGGTGTCTTCCACGTTTCCAATCAACGCGATCATCGTATTTTCTAAATGCTTTTCTGTCTCCGCAGTCATTTTCTTTGCATTTTTCAATATAGATCGGTTTTACGGATAATATAACGAGATCTTTAACAGACTTTCCTTGAATATACTCAGATGTATCTTTGGATCTTATTAAGTCTTTAACATCGATGTAATCATAAGCTATAGAATCGTCTTCGCTTTCTAATTCAGCGATTCTAGATCTTAATTTGTTATCGGAGCGTTTAAAATTGTCTAAATTATAGATAGGTCTGCCTAATTGTAACATAGCTTTTTTCATGTGTTGTGTTTTCTTCGGCTTGTAATGTGAATTAAGACTTATTATTGCATTCTTAGGTATTGTTTTTACGCTGGACCTTTCTGCGTGATTGAGAAGTAATGGTTCTTCGTCGTATTCTCTAACGATAAGTACATGGCTTTCTATTATCGAGGCTGTAACAAAAAACATCATAGGTAATATTTTTTTCATTTCTCATACTCGGAAAGTAGTGTTTGTTTGATCAGAGCAGTGGGTCGAAAACGATGCTTCCCTCCCTTGGGCGGGAAAGACTCATAGTAATTGCTTCCCTCCCTAGGGCGGGAATGAATTTTAAAAATAGAACTAAAATTGGTTATTTAGTCGGCTATAATTTTCTATATTAATAATTTCGTGCAGGGCTACGTTAGACTCGATTGAAAGCTAACCTGAATAATAAAACATTAAAAAATAATGATTTCGAATCGACAACATATATCCGCAAAATTCAGATTGTCGAGTATTTTGCAAATTTCTAATGATTTTCTGACCAGACAGATCGCAGCCGCCATTTTTGACATCGGATGACATGTTGAGAAGTTTTTATTTTTTCTCTTTATTTTCGGCCAGTGTCATGTGGTGTATTATGTAGTTACTAAACCTCCTTAGAAAAACCTATAAACTGAAACCGTGCCTCGACAAGTTTAGTGCGGCGGGAAGAGTTCCGGCGCGATCTTAGGGCGATAATATAGAGGGAGCGACTGCCGCAACAGAGGTCCGGGCAAGCCGGATTTCCATCTATATTACATAATTAAGAAAACTATCGATCAAAAAAAAATGCTGCGGTCTTGTGAGTGTATACGGCCAATTTGAATTAAGAAAAAAATAGTAGATTATTAACCAAGGGGATAAAGCAGGGTCTTCTGTCGCGGGTGGCGAATTAAATCGCGAGCGTAACGAAGGACTCGAGGTTTACTCCCGAGCGTAGCGAGGGTGTTATAAACTTAAATCACGAGCGAAGCGAGGGATTTAAGACGAGTCCTGAGTGTAGCGAGGGATTTAAGTTCACCCAAGACTAAGACAGCTTTATCACCGAGGAAAATACTCTACTTTTCGTACCATTTGCGAAAAAAATAACACAGTAATAATATGAGATACTCATTTTAAACATAAATATTTAACATTAACTTATTTATAAAAATAAGTAAAAATAAACTCAACGTTAATGTATTTGAAGAATACAAAAAACGCGGCAAATTAAAAAAGCAAAGGCATCAAGCTCATACGGCCTCGTCGGTTTTCGTAATTTTATTTAACTAGACGAAAATCCGGCTTCGCTCGAGTGAAACGTGTGTCCCAAATACTACACATCAAGGTACTAAATGTAGGTGTCACGGTAAGTCATAGGCCGAAAATAAAGAAAGAAAAAAAATACTCAACATGATAACCGATGTCAATAATGGCGGCTGCGATCTGTCTGGTCAGAAAATCATTAGAAATTTACAAAATACTCGACAATCCGAATTTTGCGGATATATGTTGTCGACTCGAAATCTTTATTTTTTAATGTTTTATTATTCTGGTTAGCTTTCGATCGAGTCTACCGTAATCTAAGTATTCCAAATTTAAATCACATTCTCTCCCTAGAGAGAGAATGAAATTCAGTACAACATTCTTTCCCTGTTTTTCACAGATTAAAAATGACTATTGTTATGTTCGCTTTTTGTGGCATAGAATGTCACTTTTTTGAGCAAGTGGTACGAAAAAACTATTAAAGCGGGATGGCCAGCGGCGGTAACGCGGGCGGTGTGTTCCATATTTGAAATTTAAATTAAAAAAGACTATTAAATAGGTATGTACTACTCATTTTGTTACTTTCAATAAATATTTTAGAAAAAATACTATTTTTTACTTTCCTTATATTTGAAATGAAAAGTAGAGTGTTTAACACGGGTGAAAGTCATCAATTCCCACTCGGACTATAGCCGCCCTCGCTTCGCTCGTGCGTCTAAATACCTCGTACGGGAATTGATTTCTTTCCACCCTTGTATAACAATCTACTATTTATCAGTATAGACCTAGAATATAATTTCTAGGTTGTACGGCTACTGTGTTTTTTCTTTTTGGGTTTTAAAATCCCTAAACGGAGCGGATTACCAGACTAATATAATTCACCATGTTCCTTCAGCAGCCCTTTTCGTTCCAGGATCACGGTTTTTTGAGACAATTTTGCGACTCGTCGAGTTAAAGCCTTCTTATCTGACGCTGTCAGTAGCAAACTGTAGTTTGAAAACTGGGCAGCGATACACACAAATTGTTTTTTTTTTTATCTCGGTAAAATCATCAAATGTGTCCTCCCACCCAGGGCAGAGCGGGACTGTCAGACTTTTACTGACTAAAATCCACGGTGCCCTTTAATAGCCCTTTATGTTGCGGGGTCACGGTGATAGAAATAAGTCCCACGACCCCGGCAGGCTTTGGCCCTCTGAGAGGGGGCCTCGTCATTTTGCTAACAGCTCTTTGAGGCGCGTGTGGAACACAACGCGCCGTCGACCCGGGCATGGTCCTTGGTCAGGCAGCGAGTTGCCCTTTACTCACCGCCCGCCTACGGTGGCCGGAGATCGCCTTGCGACGTCCGACGCCGTGGGTGTTCACCACTGCGGCTGGGATGGAGGGAGGACGCTATCCTCTCCCTCTCACGGCCCGCCTCCTCCTTTACGAGCATGACTGCTTCGCAGAAGGAGGCGACCGCTTCCCACTCCGTCTCGCACACAAATTGGATATCTTAAGGCGGCATACTACCTCAGTATAATCTTACTCGCTCGCACTTGCACGTACCACGCACTATTGCTTGCTCTTTCTTTTAGTTGTCTACGCGAAAATCTATTGATTTTAAGGCGAAAAAAAAAGAAATTCGAAAAACTAAATAACATAAAGCCCTGCCTTATAGTTGGTTCAGTTAGTATAAAACGTTTCATAATCTAATTTTAAGTATTTTATGATTGCCAGCAGTTTATTGTTCACTTTAGAGGTAACTTTGAGATTTTTTTCTATAGAGAAAATTTTATGGAATCTTGTTTTTGCCAAACATAAGACCTAACATTAATCCTCAACTTTACCATATATTTATTTCAAAATTAATGCTGCAGTATTTTCAGCGTATCAGAGGATTCTGCTAAGCCATTTGAGGTAGTATGGCCTCTTAAGAATATCACTGCAGGGCTAAGTGCAAAGTCTTTGGCCATTATGGTAGTGGAAACCCCAACCGCAGTGGTGCACGCCCACGGCGCCGTACGTCGCAAGACGATCTCCGGCCACCGTAGGCGCGGGCATGCGGACAGCGAGTAAAGGGCAACTCGCTGTCCGACCATGGACCATGCCCGGGTCGACGGCGCGTCGTGTTCCACGCGCGCCTCAAAGAGCTGTCAGCAAAATGACGGGGCCCCCTCTCAGAGGGCCAAAGCCTGCCGGGGTCGCGGGACTTATTTCTATTACCGTGACCCCGGAACATAAAGGGCTACTGAAGGACACCGTGGATTTTAGTCAGTACAAGTCTGACAGTACCTCCCGCCCTGCCCGGGGTTGGAGGTCTCATTTGATGATTTTACCCCGATAAAAAAAAAAAAAAAAAAAATGGTAGTGGAAACCAGGACATTTTGTAGATGTAGATATAATTACAAATAAATTATACTTCTCATACAAACTTACCATAACAAAGAAAAATACAAAGACAATTAAAAGCAACTGTAGACATTTTTAACGTTTGATAAAAGTTATCATTTTTACAAGAAAAAAAATAATGACTCCTACCACGACTCGACTTTGAAAACCTAATTAATAATTAGTAACACTTTCTTTGATTTTAATGAATTTTTAACGGGGTTTCAAGCGTAAAATAAACTACTGTTGTGTCTAATTATAATTAGATTTTTAATTGATTGACTGGCCTGTTGGTCTAGTGGTTAGTGACCCTGACTGCTATGCCGGGGGTCGTGGGTTCGATTCCCACCCAGGACAAATGTTTGTGTGATGAGCACGATCATTTTTGTTCTGTGTCTGGGTGAAATTTATCTATAATATGTAGGGTAAAGTACCCAATTGCCGACCTCCCACCAACTACTGACCTCTTAACAGTTTTTATCAAAAATAATAATAAATCTTCTTGCAGTGCTGCATAAAGAATACTAAAAATGAAAAATAATTTATCTTGTAATATATCGGCGTCACAGAAAATTTTAATAAAGCGATATTGCGTCCGTAAACCTATGATAATAAAATACCCTGCTAAAATCATCAAGAAATTTAACAATTTGCTAAGCTGAAGGTTGTTTTCAATGTCATTTTAATTCAGTTTTACACGATAGATTCTTTAGAGTTTGGTATTTTTTCGTTATTTATGAGAGACATAATGCTTTTTCACATGATTTTCAAGTTTTAATGAGCCTTAACTAGTTAAAATGATGGGGTCAATATGTGGTAGACTCAAATGTATGAATAACCATTTATTTGACACGACATGTCAATAGCTGGTAATGAACCATATGTATGAATATACCAGTTACTAACACCACGGTTATACGTATAGTTCATTTTAATGGTGAAGTAGCTTAACTTTAATGCATCTGTATTATGCCCATGGGTGTTGGCACCCCTAAAGGTGTGTATCTGCATACTCACAAACAAAAAAATACCTTACGTTATAACCTAAGAACCTAGCTTAATTTGAGCGAGGTACTTAAATTTTCAGTCTATTGTCACATTCTGGATCCTCCTGATTATTTTAAACTTACTACAATTATAGGAAAAGTGAACGGCTGAATGGATTTTGATACAAATTAGCAAGCGGATAATATAAAAACCTGGTTAGGTGGGTGTACCTGGACGCAGGATACTTTTTATGTCGGTATATGATCCCGTGGGACAATTGCCGAACGTAACACGGGCAATGCCTCAGTCATAAGTTGGTTTAGTGCATAAAATTATGAGAAAAGTTACTCTAACCTGTATATTTGAACAAACTGACTTAAATCATATTCGAGGCAAAGTGTTAGCTAGTTTTTTATTTGTGTCTATGTTCTCTTCATTTCTGAGGATCTTCTACATAAGTTGAAAAAGTTAAAACAGTCTTATGTAATTGGGAAAATATTAATTCAAACTTTTTTAAACTCACTTTGAAGAACTAAAGCCGTATTCTTTCAATTTGTTTTGCCGGCGAGCATTTTTAATCTGCTGCATAATACAGATAAATTAAATAACTACTAATAAAGAGGAAAAATTGGACAAGAAGTGATAAAACTACAAGAAAACTTCAAAAATAAGTGCAAGAATATTATAGACCGCGTTTGAAGACTGTAGACCAAAAATGTGTGAAAAAAGAAAATGAGAAGGGCAATAAGACTACCTTTGTTTGTTTTTTATCAAATAAAACCTCGTATCACAGTCCTAATAAATAATCTTTGAGTTTATTCTTATACTACAGGAGGTCAAAAATTGGTCATTTGCATGATGAAAATTTGGTACAGGCATGTTGATAACTGGTCAAATAGCCTGTTTTTGCTAAACTCGAGAAAAAAAACACTTTTTACCTTTGTATTACTGTTTATAATGTTTTAGTTACATTCTCCAATGTTTATTTTATCTTCCAAAAACATTCATTTCCACTTGCAACTCATGCATTAGTTTATTTTGCGAAAGAAGCAAGAAAAACCGCTTAAAGGGTCAATAATTGGGTGTTTTACCCTATGTATTTAGAAATATATAAGTATGTTTTCACACTACTTGCTCGTAAATGTCATATTATACGTCAGGCAAACCTACTGTAAAGCATGACATTATTCCCCCTCGCTCGAGCCGGGAATAATATATGTACTGAATTTCATTATTCCCGTGGGAATAATGTGATTTGAATTTGGAACCTCAAAGAAAACCGTATGAAAACTTTCACCAAGGAGTCGTATCAGTAATGGCGGCCGCTGGCAGCAACAGCTGATCGCTTACAGTGGTGCCAACTTCACGTTCGAAGGTTGTCGTACCACATCAAATTTCAAAAATCGAATTTATTTCCTCGCAGTAGGTGTGAAAAGCAGAGTACGCTCCTCGGGAGTAAAGCTGCCTAGTCTTGGGCTGACTTGAATTCCTCGCTACACTAAGGATTCTTAAATTAATTCCCTCGTTTCACTCGGGAATTAACACTTGAACCTCCTCGCTGCGCTACGGAGGTTCACCCCAGAATCCTTAGTGTCGTTTCGGGATTCAATACGCCCGTGACGTAAGGCAATGCTTTACTCCCTTGGTGCGTAATCTACTATTATCAGTTGTCTAGTACTCATAACACAAGCTCTGCTTAGCTTGGGACTAGATGGCGTTGTGTGATAGTTGTGGAATATTATTATATTATTATTATTATTAATTAAGTCTACTCTTTCGTAATTAATTGCAGCAACTTTTTGTTTTTCGTGGTAAAATTATCAGATAAGTCCTCCCACCCCGGGCAGGGCGGGAGGGACTGTCAGACTTGCACTGACTAAAATCCACGGTGTCCTTCAATAGCCCTTTATGTTCCGGGGTCACGGTGATGGTATAAGTCCCGCGACCCCGGCAGGCTAATTGCAGCAACTTGGAAGGAAAATCGAAAAGTGCTGAAAGGAGTCTTTAGGCCGAACGAATCGTTTTAACGAAAATTAAAACTGCATCATTGGATCTTAGAAAATTCAATAACGCTAGCCAGAAATCGAACGCGTTGATTTTCATCGAAAAATCACAGCCTGTATTATTACACCAGTCGTTAGTGTTGCTAATAAGTAGATATCAAATTTTGAGAAGTGACGGTGCTCCGTTGACCCGGATATGGTCCATGATCGGACGGCGAGTCACCCAGTAGTCACCGTCCGCATGCGGCGCACCTACGGCTAATCACTCGCTGTCAGCCAATGGACCATGCCTTGGTCGACGGCCCGTTGTGTTCCACGCGCGCCTCAAAGAGTCTCAGCATTATGACGGAGCCCTCTTTAGAGGGCCATTAAGTCTGCTGGGGTTGCGGGACTCACGAATTACCATGACCCCGGAACGTAAAGGGCTATTAAAGGACGCCCTCGATTTAGTCAGTATTAGTCTGACAGTCCCTCCTGCTCTGCCCGGGGTGGGAGGACTCATTTGATGATTTTACCACGCTAAAAATAAAATGCCCGCGCCCCCGCGGTGGCTGGAAATCGCTTCGATTCAAGGAAGCCCGGTTTTTTAGGGTCTGGCTGTTTATGTATGTGAGTTTAACTGTTTATAAACGAACTCAATGGAGATACGCCTTTTAGTAATAAAACGAAAAAATTAAAATGGGAAAATTTATTACAAAAGCGAATATAAAATTTATACACAGTTAGTCTTAAGTCAATATAATACAGATTATACTTCTCGACATTCATCGGGCAAAGTGCGTAATGCGGGCAAAAAGTCAAATCAACTACTTCAAAGTGCGTAATGCGGGCAAAAAGTATTTTTTTTAGCAAAATAAAGATAATGACGTCTGATAGGGAAGAATGGAAGAAAAAAAACGTGTTGCGACGACCACAAGTAAAATGGGATATTGGGAAGGAGGACGATGATGATGTTTTGTAAAATTTTGGCGTAAGTTGACGTTTTCTGGCTAATAACGACAATCATTTGTTGAATTACTACAAACCCTTAGCACGAGTTTTCAGTATTTGAGACGTAAAGTAAACTGGAACTTTGACAATTTCAAAGAAAAAAATAGTTCCTTCTTCGCACACCAGAGGCGCTGTTCCATTTTTTTCATACAAGAACCGCTGTAAATACTGGAAAGACGCTGTAAAGTAAAAGAGTGAAAAGTCGTGCTAGGGGTACTGGTAGGTACCAACACAGATCAATGTGGATTTTCCAGAAGTATTATATGGCCTGACACGGAAATTTTCTGAACAAGAAATATTTTTTTAATTAACTAATTATGACTGCATTACACACTTTGCCCGTAAATTTATTATTAGAATTTGGTTTAAAATAAATATAATAGGTACAATGCTTTACTATATAAGAGTTACCTTTCATAGATTTGAGGTTTGCGACTGCCCACTATCTAACTTGATGGTAAGCGATCAACGACGATATATTACTAGACTCCTAATAACAGGCGACCGATGTCTGTCAACACATTAGGCAAAAAGTCTTACATACGTTTTATTTCGACCACTCCTGTGAGCCGTAAACATACCTTGGGACAGAACAGACCTTGAGTTAGCCAATCACAACGCAGTACCCCGTCCCCCTCGCTTACGTAGTACCTCAGCGAGTTGACAGAATAGTTTTTGTTCCTTAGATCGTGCATGCGGAGTCTAGTAATATATCGTCGTTGTATGCGATGATGTGGTTCACGCTTGCTTTGAAGAAACCTATTCACTGTTTTGGCATCAAATGAGTCCTCCCGCTATTGGTGGAGTGAAATGGACTGTCAGACTTATACTGTCAAAAAATCTCCCTGTACCTTTAATACTTAATTGCGTTCCAGGACTGCAGTTTGCAAAAGCATAAGTGGTTGGCTAGTTTTACGGGATTCTTATAGCGCTTGAATGCTACGGGAGAGATGTAGAGTTGAGGGCGCGTAGCGTTTCATGTGTGCCTCAAGAAACTGTCGACATAACTCATGAGCCTATTAGAGCCAAATATCTATTTTCGAGAGTCGTGAGAATGTCATAGAGATTACCGTGCTGAGGAAAGCCAAAGGGTAATAGGGTATTTTACTGCATAAATAAATTGAAAATCTATTTAGTCCGTCAGTAATAATATTGAAAAATAATGGACACGTATTTTTTGTTTTTTTTTAAAACAACGAATATTGACAAAGATAAAACGAGTCCAAATTCGGTAGTGGGGGCTTGTGACGTCATTACGCTTGTAAAATTGTACCGACTGAGTGACGTTTTGTGATTTTTAGAAGTGTTGTATCTTCGTCAATTTTGGTTTGTGTGACAAAAGAAAAAATACGTGTCTAATATTTTTTAATAATCTATATTTCGGACTGATAATCTTTTTTGAGTAAAATACCCTATTGCAGATACAGGGTGGCTTTTAGTCAGTGCGAGTCTGACTGTTCTGCTTGCTTCTTTGAGAGCGGAAGGACTCATTTGATGATAATGTTAATCCAAAAAAAGATTAGGTAGGTAGGTTAGTATTTTGATCGCATTGAAATACACAGAACTCAAAGGTACCCTTAGCACGAATTTTCAGTATTTGAGACGTAAAGTAAACTGGAACTTTGACAATTTCAAATTGACAATTTTCAAGGAAGAAATTAGTTCCTTCTTCGCACACCAGAGGCGCTGTTCCATTTTTTCATACAAGAAACGCTGTAAATACTGGAAAGTAAAATAGTGAAAACTCGTGCTACTTCTACAGGTAAAATTGATGGCTAGATGCCTATATATTTTATGTTAATGTATAAGGTTTTGACAGTTAGAAAGTGGTACGCAATAAAATACATGGACTTAGTGTTAGTTATAATATAATTAAATACAATAAATATCAATTATATGCAAGTTTGGAGATACACAAGAAGAAAAACAGTTTTTTTTAAGAAATACACTGAGATCATTTATTTCTTAATTCATATGCTTAAACACTAAAATTTCAATAAATAATATTAATGGACAATATCTGGACAAAGTAATTGTTACATTTAATGATAATTTCCACTAAAAATTACAAAACTAAACACGTAAAAGTCGACAATTAAACATGGCAATACCAAACATACACACAACCCATTTTTTACACTTGCAACACTGACAATAAACTACTGGTCGGATATTTTCCAAAATTTCGATAAAACATGTAAAGTTTTTTATTCTAGAAAAATAGTAAATTATTATTTTTCCTATATATTTTGGTCAAACATACTTTTACATGGACTACTAGATACATTGAACTAAGCGTTCTTTGACCAACTTTCATTCACAATTAAGGTACCGTCAAGGTTTATTTGTAAAATAAATGAAGAACGCGAAGCGCGACCGCATGTTATTGATTTTAACAGAAAAATTAGAGCTTTTTTTTATTTTTTTTTTGGCGTGCGATGGCCTATAGTTTACATTTACAGTATAAATAAATTGAAAATCGTTTTTTGTTCGTTAGTTAGAGTATATTAAAAAATAATGAACACTAATTTTTTATATCAATGATTTATTGACAAAGATAGTACGCTTCGAAATTCGGGAGTGGGGCTTGTGACGTCATAACGATTGTAAAATTATACCGATCGAGTGAAGTTTTTTTAATTTTAGAAGCGATGGATCTTTGTCAATTTTGGAGAAAAAATACTAGTCAAATATTTTTTTATCTATCTTTCGGACTAATTTCAATTTTTGGGTCTATATTTATCCAGAAGACGCCAGTTCGATTTCCCGCTCGCGGCGGTTTTTTTTCCCAAAAATCTTATAGTGATGCGATACATGCGTTATCAGGCGTTATTGTAAATTAATTTTTCTTTAAAGGTTAATTATTAAATTAGTTAGTAAAACTTTACAAATTCTAAGCTTTACAGTTACTATATGATCAAATTAGCTTTAATTATGTAAATCATTACCGTTTTTGATTTTACTCCCGCTAACAGTTTTACAGCCTCTGTTTTTACACAACATTTTCAGAAATTAAAACTTCAATGTCGCTGAAACTTTAATCTAAATCTTTTTAATAATTCTTGAGATACAACCAGCCATACTTTTTAAACAATCTTTCGCATTTTTAATAATATTTCGATACCCTTAATATCTGCAGAGTTGCACTAACTAATTAATTTCACCTTGATTACTATTGCAATAATGACTAGAAAAGATTCATACACATTTCTCACTCATTCTTACGATATACATACTCTATGAACTAAATTAAATTCTAACACTGTCCAGGCAAAGTCGATAATAGCACTTTGCCCGCAAAATTACATATTTACACTGCTCTATACATCGACTAAATGCTTATGTGATGCAGTTTTGAAGTCGACCGCAACAGCAAACTGCAGTAGCAATGCCACTGTCGCTACGGCCAGACCGCAACGACACTATTGATTTCTATGTAACTATGTATAAAAAAAAGGTGTTGAGACGTGGTTGAGACTATAAAATTCAATAGAATAAAAATTTGACATTGTTTTTTTTTTTTGTTATTGTTTTAGTTTGTTTGGTAATTATGAACGCCATAATGGTAAAACACTCATGTTTTACCATGCATAGCGTAAACAATAAACAACACGTGCTCATGTTGTGTTTTACAAAATAAATGTATCTTAATTTTCTGATAAATTACATTTATTTTGCAATTTGGTTGTTATAAAACACTTTTACACGTCAAATAATATTTATAAAGCTAATAGTGAGTAAAAAATGTCTTTAGAAAAATGGGAAGGTAGGAGTGATGATGAGAGGATGGGTAATGGGTAGGTAATCTATAGGTAGGTATGGGTAGATAGGTATAAGTTGTGTCGCTGCTGTCTGTCGTTGCGACAATAGTTTTGCCGCTGCGGTTGACAATTCAAGTCCCCTTCAGAACTGTACCTTTACTAAGTATATTTTTCCTACTATCATAGAAAAGTTTTGATTTGAATTCATTTTGTACAAAAATGTAGAAAAAGTTTTTAAATTTTGTCCTCAGTTATAAAAATCTAATCAAGTATTTGTTTTTGTCTAATTTTCTAAAACCGACTTCAAAAATTATATCTAAAAAATTAGCTTTTTTTTCTGCAAAATTAAAATGTTTTAAAGTCGGTTCTTTTTTGGAAGTCTTGTGTTTATATTTATTTGAAGCTGCAAAATAAATTCTAATCAAGAATATTCACTTAAATAATTTATTTTATTTAATGTTACATTATATCTATTTCTTTAAGAAGCTATGCGTATATTTTTAATATTGACTTATTTTTTTATCACTTGGAAACTGATAGACTGACTGACTGTCGAGTAAAGCCGGATCTAGGGAGGGGCAGACGGGACACGGGTCCCGAGAGTCAGCTTTCGTGGGCGCCAAAATCATAAACATTTCTGAGGCCTTACTACGAGCTCTTAACGTGATCCTGTTTTGGCTGTGGGAAAGCGACAGAGCTATATAAGTCATCTAGCGCCATCTCTTTTGCACAGCCAAAACAGGATCGCGTTAAGAGCTTGTGGTAAGGCCCCAGGGGCCTTTCAGATTTTTGTTGTAAGCAAAGGCCCAAAAATTCAAGCTCGCTTCGCTCGCTATTGCACTGTTCTTGACCATAGATGTCTATTGTGTCAAAAGCAAGTCCTGACCAGACTCCTGTCAAAAGTCAAATTAAAATAAAATGCATCAAAAATTATATATACCAGAAAAGTTATAGCAAAAAAAAACTAATTTTATTAATGAATAGATCAATATTAAAAATATATGACAAATAAATAATACATTCTGTGCGCAATTAACTTTGTGAATATATATTTTTATTTTTATATATTTGTTTTTATTTTTAATACTGTTACTTTTTAGAAAACTTAAAACTAATATGGCTTTTTAGGATGCTTATATGTAAGAAGGGCTATATATTTTATATATGTAGGTAGATATAGAATAGACGAAAAAATCACGATTCGATAATTATGTATAGTTGCCTAGCAATTGCGACGCAGTTGCCCCGCAGTTGCGACGCAGTTGCCCCGCAATTGCCACACAATTGCCACTCAGGAAATATTTTAAGGTACCGGAATAAGGTTTCCAACTTGATTAAGTACAGATTATTTTATAATTGCAAAGATTTATCGCTGAAACCAATTGATTTGCGAAATTAATAGGATAATGTTGAAAATACAAGTAATTTCTTCAATTTGTTATTTATAAAAAACCTTTTAATTATAAACGGTAGATTAGAAACATAAATTATAAACCGAGCGCAGTTTTTTTCGTTTTTGTTATTTTTATTTTAATAAACGAAAAAAACTGCGTTTCATTTCGTATGAAAAAAATGTTTCATCATTCATTGAATAAGCATTACAGCATGTTTTTAAAACAGAAAATACATTTCGGTAGAATTTTTTTAACATTAACGTCAGCAACTTTTTAATGCCAAAGGCGCGGTTGTAGTAAGTTGCTCATTACACACACTTTTTATCACTCACACACACAAACACACAGAAAGTCTTTTCTTCAAGATTTCACTACAGTATAGGTACTCAGACATATAAATCACTAAGTTTAGGTAAATAATACCTAAGAGGTATTGATAATCCCGTATTTACTTCTAGTTTCGCTAAAGGCCCTGCAGATAAATAGCAAGCAATAATCGTAATCGCTCAAAAGTCTTTAATAAATTTTAAATTCGCAAAAAAGCCGATCTTCTGGACTTGCCAATGTTGATCTGTGGATGGGTGACCATCTGTCATAACGAGTCTCCTCCGTGCCTCGGAAAGCACGTAAAGCTGATGGTCCCGGCTGTCATTTGTAGATCTTTGACAGCCGTTAGTATTAGTCAAAAGCTCGGAAGACAATCAGTCTTACCATAGGGTATCGTATACCCAGTACTGTGTTTTGGAGGTCCGATAGTCAGTCGCACCATGTAAAATACTGATATTCAGCTGCATCTGGTTCGACTGGAAACCGACCACAATATAGTTGGGAAAAGCAAGGCAGATGATACCCTAGCGCATAAAGACAAAAGTCTAATAAGTGCTGAGCGTTTACGACCGGATCGAACGAAAACGCTCTGAAATCTTTAATAGATTTTCAACTTTATGAGCGAACTTTACGAGCGTTTATCGCTTACCACTTGTCTACAAGGTCTAGACCATGAATTTTGTCGATAAAATTGATCGAGATTTGCTAGCAGACAAAAGTTTAGCTCTGTTGGCGCGATCAGTTTGTAGATGGGTGACCGTACTGATACAAGTACAAAAGTCGAGTCCAGTTTCGCTAACATCAAAGATTTTCATTTTAAGTTGGTATCAAAAAGTGGCCGACTTTCACCCAACGTACCTCAATAATTATTTATTTCAATACGATGGGCAACATTAGCTCTACCGTTGCAGTTGCGACACAGTTGCCCAAAAGAAGGGCCACAGTTGCGCTACATGTTAGTCGTTTCACTACAAAAAGACACGCTGAAAACAGTTGCGCGATTGTTGTGCCACAGATGTGCAGGGCCACAGTTACGCTACACATTAGTCGTTTCACTACAAAATGACGCATAGAAAATGCGCCACAGTTGTACCACAGTGGCCCAACAGTTGCGCCACGAAATTACAAAAATCACTAAACACAGTCTATAGTTCCTGTTTTTCACCTTAATGCTGTGCTAAAGCATTGAAATATCGTAATAAATCGTTGTCCGCTCTCTGGACCCAAGCGGAGTTGAGAGCGATCGTATCGAGTGCTATTGACGCGCCGCGTAGATCACCGAAGAGCTCTTTGAACTGTTGAAAAAGGAAAATTAAATGTGAATTACCTATTTTTTTTTGGATTCTGCAACGATTCGCCGACGACCGGTTCACCATTGGACGTTTCGTCGACAGGACGATTCACTTATGGCTGTTTCACCGTTAGACTCTTTCACCTTTGGACTTTTCGCCGATACGACGATTCATTCATGCCCGGTTCATCGATAGAACTTTTCACCTAAGGACAGGACGATTCGTTTCATCAATGACTATTTCAACAACGAATGTTTTGCCAATGGTGAACCGGTCGTCGGCGAATCGTTGCAGAATCTTTTTTTTGTGTAGTTAAGTTCAAGTCAAATCAAATCGCTTATTGCAACTAGGCCAATTAAAAGCACTTTTGTATTGTCAAAAGTCATAAAACTAGAACTAAAATAGTTATGGTGCTACAGTCCCAGTCACAAGACATAAAAACTGTGAAAGTACCGTAGATGCTCATTCTAAGGAGAAGATCTCTATGGAGAAGAACGGGCAAGAAACTCCATGGACACTCTTTTTCAGTCGAAGAATAGAGACCGCGTGTAGGTACTAACGTAGGGTGGGATGGCCCCCGGCAAGATGGATCGATAACCTGAAGAAGGTAGTGGCTGAATAAAAAAGCGGGAGATCGTGCGCTGTGCCGGTCCCTGAGAGAGGCCTATGTTATGAGGAAATTATAACACAATCGCCTTACATTTGCTCCTAGCACGCAAAGAAAACAATTAGCCATCTTTTTTACTGCAGTAGTCACATTGTCGCCCAACAGTTGCTGCACAGTTGCCCCACAAACGCGCAACAGTTGCTCCACAGTTGCCCCACAAACAACTTACCCGATAATAATCGTACGGTTGATGTAGACACCTGGCAGCTGCCTGAAGAGCTGATGGTGGTAGTGCAGGCTGCGGGCGGAGGATACGCCATATACCTGCCGCACCACGCCATCTGGTGGACGTGTTGGGAAGTTTATTAATAAGAATTGAAAAACGTCTACTTTTTTAAAATCGGTTAGAAACTGTAACGGCCCGGTTCGCGCGGATTAAAAAGATTCCAGATTGAAGAAAAGATTAAAGATTCCGGATCTTGCTCAGCGATTGAGGTTTTTATTTTGAAAAACGTTGCCCCACACTCGGAATATCTCCTGTGCCTTTACAAACATAGAAACTCACATACACAAAACAATTACCTACATAAACTGTTAGAAAATATGGCAACACTAAATGTCTCATGTATATGTTTCTTAAATTGTTATAACCGAGCAACATCGATATTCATCTGTCAATGTAATGTCACTTGCTTGAAATCCGCTCCCTGTACGATGGCCGCTCCTTCGGTCTATCCAGAATTTTATCTAATTATTTATAACTAGTCAGTGTAGATAATAATCTATATTATGAAGAAATATATGTGAAAATTATCTGCCAACATCATGGTGTAATTATTTCTCAAGAATCGTTACGAAGAAGCTCCATTTTTCCACTAGCGCCTGTCACTCAATCCAACATAAATAACCAGGAACAACTACCTACTTGTGGATCAAACAAATATTTGTTTATGTTTGAATGTTTGGAAACGCATCCACGATACAGGAATGAGAAATGCTGATGAATTTTCTTAAAGGGAATGCCAACATCATAGATGCCTGAACTGGGATTCGAACCCATGAGCGTATGCCAAACATGTGATAGTCTACTCCTAAAATGATGCTTTTATAACTATTAACATTATGTATTAGTTGAAGCCAGGCCAGCGGTTTCTTCCACGTTTTCTTAGAGTATCCCCGGGAATGATTCAAATCGTTCGTTCAGAAATATTTAGGTGAAAAAATAACAAACATCCATCTATCCATCGTTCCTCACAAACTTTTGCTTTTAAATGTAAGAATTCTTATACGATTTCTAGAAGTTTTTACCTGCATGTTGCAGAGAACAGCGCTGTCACCCATAGTCGCCATTCACGACTTCTTTGTGCTTCATTTGATAATGTTGAAAACGCGAACCTGGAACAAATTATAAATTCTAATACTCTTTTATTTTAAGACACCTGATGGCTTTGTGTCGTTTTATTACGGAGTTTCTATGGCCTTCTTCCAGCTCCATCATCAGATCAGCTCCATGTCATCATGATATTGCATTGTCACGTGATATACATATGTTTGCCTTTCATCTCTCTCGGAAACCGGGAAGTGTGTCAAATACAAGTTGCAAGATTTGATCACAGATAAACATCGGGACAAGTAAAATTAAATAAATGCTTTTTTATTGGATCAAATCCAGCACACTATTCCCAAACCACTGAAACTCCTAAAAGCCAGAATCAACAGTGGCAACCACCAGAAAAGCGTCGAGACAATGAAGCTCTACGTGTCCCGGAGAATGAATTTAAAACTGTCTTGGATCCCACAACGAACTTAATCAGAAAAGAATAGTGGAGGAGTAGGAAAAATACGTAGTTTCCACTTAAAGGCTAGTAAAACTGTGAGACGGAATGAGAAGCAGTCGCCTTCTGCGAAGTAGTCATGCAAGCGAAGGAGGAGGTGGGACGCGTGAGAGAGAGGACAGCGTCCACCTCACGACACAGCCGCCTCGGAAGACGCCCACGGCACAGGACGTCGCAGGACGATCTCAAAGAGCTGTCATCAGCAATATGACGGGGCCCCTTTCAGAGGGCCAGGGTCTGCCGGGGTCGCGGAACAAACAAGCTACCGAGCGTTATGTAAAGGGTTATTAAAGAACATCGTAGATTTTAGTCAGTACAAGTCTGACAGTCCCTCCTGCCATGCCCGGCATGGGAGGATTCATTTGATAATATTACCATTAAAAAAAAACCATCCGCATAGTTAACCTCCATGTTTGAAGACGGTCTGTAACCCAATAACACAAAAGCATACATACCTATAGAAAAGCCAGTCATCTTGAGGTGAAGCGAGGGCAATAAGCAGGGCTCTATGAGAGTACATCGGTCTTGGGGCGGAGTACGATGCCTTCAGGGCTTTCCAACATTCCTGCCAAGCTGAGAGACCGTGAGTTCGAACGCCGGCTGTGAAGGCTGCCTGGGGAGAGAAATTGTATGAAGTAAGTTATTTTTAACTTAAAATCTTTTGACTGTCATCAGGTAATCCGGTGAGGACTCTTCATGTGCGTGTAGGCGTGGGTAAGAGCTTTTATTATCTTTGTAAAATCATCAAATGAGGCCTCGAACCCCGGGCAGGGCGGGAGGGACGGGACTGTCAGACTTGTACTGACAAAAATCCACGGTGTCCTTCAATAGCCCTTTATGTTTCGGGGTCACGGTGATGGTATGAGTCCCGCGACCCCAGCAGGCTTTAGCCCTCTGAGAGGGGGCCCCGTCATTTTGCTGACAGCTCTTTGAGACGCGCGTGGAACACGACGCGCCGTCGACACGGGCATGGTCCATGGTCGAGCGGCGAGTTGCCCTTTACTCGCCGCCCGTATGCCCGTGGGTAAGAGCTTGGAGGCATATTCTAGCATAGCGATAGGTATTGTAACAAAACTGTAAGGTACGATTCAGACCAACTGGCCGGTCCGGGCGGCATTTTACAATGCGTTAAAGAACATTGAAATGTATCAACAGTAATTACAGTTCATATTTACATACAAACTTATCTCCGTCGGCATCCCGCGACACGTAGCGATGTGTCCCGTAATTCGAAAAGAAAAAATAAGTTTTTGTTCGTTTTTAAATATTCAACCCAAGTTCTTTTCAATTGCATTATTTTCTTACATGTGCACTAGACCGCAGGGCGGCGTCCTCGGACCTTTGTTATTTTTATTAGACATAAATGACTTGCCACAGCATATACCTTATCCTATGATTTTATACGCAGACGACAGCACATCAATTGTTTCATGTACCAATAAAGAATCATACGTAAATGACATTAACAACACAATTAGCAGTTTAGTAAAGTGGCTTGACAATAATAATTTAGCTATTAATCTCCAAAAAACTAAAATTATGCACTTTTACCAGCGAATATCTTCAGGAAATGATATGGACATAAACTACAATGGTCAACCGATAGAAAATGTAACCAGCACGAAATTTTTAGGAATCACAGTAGACAGCCAGTTGACTTGGAAGCCACAAGCGGAAGACATATGTAAACGATTAAGCACAGCCGCGTTTATGTTGCATAATTTGTCCAAAAAAGTAAATTTGTCTACATTGTTAGTGGCCTATCATGGTCTAGTCGTTTCGGTATTAAGATTTGGTGTAATATTTTGGGGTCACTGCAGTGAACGGGAAAGCATTTTCAGAGCCCAAAAACGCTGCATTAGAGCTATGTTTGGTCTTAAAATAACAGACAGTTGCGTACCTATATTTAAGTCTCAGAAATTACTTACTTTCCCGTGCCTTTATATCCTCGAATTAGCAATATTTGTAATAAGCAATCGATGTCTATTTGCAACTCTGACAGAAACTAGAAAACGAAGTACAGCTATGAGATCCCAATACCAGAATCTATTATGCACTGGAGTTTTTAATACTAGCTTATTGAAAAAAAATGTGATTTGTATGGCTCCTGTAATCTTTAATAAAATACCTGACCAAATTAAAAACTTGCCATTACATAAATTCCAAAAATGTTTAACAAAATTACTTTTAGACAAATGTTACTATTCAGTGCAGGATTTTTTAAATGATAGTTCTTTGTGACATCTCAATAATCATAATTATATTAATTTGTATTATATTTGCATGCTATGTTATGGCAGAATGTACATGGATCCTATTTATAATTTAACATCTTATTTTGATGTACCTACATTCTAAGCAAATAAAGACCTATTCTATTCTATTCTATTCTATTCTAATGCGGTAAGTTCGTGTGTGGTTCGATTCCTGGCAGGAGAACTGATTTCCCAAAAATCCAATTAGACAGTTTTAATTTTCATCAAAATCGGCCTCGAGACTCCTTTCAACGTTTTTTGATATTCCTCATAGTTTCGGATATAGCCATCCACGCCCAGTTGAAAAATTCACCCTGTACATAAGTTAGTCGTCCGGAATTACTTACCTCTTGATAAATGTCAGGTATGGTCTGGTTCAACGTCAGCCAGGAGTCGAACAGGTCCACAGCCTGCTTCGTTACTGCAGTGTTCTCCCATTCCACGCCTGCTGTGAGTAGGGCTCCGCTAAGCCATCTGAAGACAAACAGATTTTTAGCTACTATGATGTGTTCCGAGGAGCTCGTGACTAAATAATTACCGCATAGGTCTTCCGGTTAAAGCCGCGCTTGCCGAGGTTGGTCTGTGGATGAGTGACCATCTGTCATAGCGAGTTTCCTCAGTGCCTCGGAAAGCACGTAACGCCGTTGGTACCGGCTGTCATTTGTAGATCTTTGACAGTCTTTACTATTAGTCAGAAGCTCTAAAAGCACCAACCAGTCTTACCATGGGGTAGCGTGTTACCCAGTTATGTTGCTCTTAAATGAAAACTTATCATGGCTATAAAGCTGTAATAATTATCGAACTCCTAACATAGCTCAATTTTCAAAACTGTAGTTGTCATAAATGAGCGACGATCAGTTGATCTGCATTTTCAATTTTCTATCTCCTTTCAAAATTCTCTTTATGTCATCAGTAATAGCATTAGTTACACGAGTCGGGATGCTATTGTATTATTCTGTAAAACTTTTAAATAAGAAAGGCCCCAAACATGTTTTGATACTGGGCCTTCTGGCCTTTGGGATTACTGGCCTAGATACGCCACTGCTCTTGAAGACACAATAGGGTATTTTTCTGCATAAATAAATTGGAAATCTGCTTAGTCCGTCAATTAGAATATTGAAAAATAATGGACACGTATTTTTTGTTTTTTTTTTAAACAATGAATATCGACAAAAATAAAACGCTTCCAAATTCGGGACTGGGGGCTTGAGACGTCATAACGCTTGTAAAATTGTAACGACCGAGTGACGTTTTGTGACTTTTAGAAGCGTTGTATCTTCGTCAACTTTGGTATATGTTACAAAAGTGCCTAGTCCCTATTTCATTTGTAAGTCTATATTTCGGACCGATATTTTTTTTTGAGTAAAATAGCCTATTAAATGACTTGACCGTCACTGGAAGCTTTATTATTGAGAGAGCGTATCCGTTTCCGTCGATTTCTTTTCTGTTTTAGTACTTGTATTGACCTACTCAGTGGCGCCACCTGGTGTTTGCTTGTCATTTTAGTTTCGTAAAACGTCCGAGCTAATTTTTGTTCATTGGCGTTTCGTTCTCCGTCGAAGCAACTTGTGCGCATCGGTTCACGACCGATAGCAAAAATTACACTTTATTTTTTATTCTAATTCTAATTCTAATCTAAAAATAGAGTGATCATACTTGTAACAGTTTTTTTCCATTAGGATTATTTAATAAATTCAAATAATCAAATTAAAAAATAGTCTTGATTTAATAGCGAGTTAATTTTGAAGAAGAAAAACTGTAAGTACCCTACTTTTTTTTAAAGTAAGTGATCATTTCTTTAAACGGTGTTTGCCGTTCGGATCACTTCTAAGATTTATTAATTGCTAATTGTTTTTAATATTTGTGTGTGTGCTAACAGTTTTAGTGTGTGTCAAGGAGACTTTTTATTTAAAACTTATATTGTTACAATGGATGGCCACGTTAATGTTTCGGCTACCGAGCCAGAAGTTATGGCCGGCCCGAGTGGCATGTCCCGAAAAAGAAAAGTTAGCTGTTCTAGTAGTAGCACGACAAGTAGTAGCTCTTCAAGCTCGTCTTCTGCTAAACGTAGCAAGCGGTCGCGCCGCTCACGTCGGAAAAAGAATAAACGCGCCCAACAGTCTAACCGGACATTGGACAAGCTTATAAAAGAAGTTCAAGAGCTACGCGAACAAGTTTTGGCAAATAATATGCATAATGATAGCCATGAGGGGATATCGGTTTGTTCTGGGGTCAGTGGGGAGTTATATGACCAAAATAATGTTGAAGAACACTGTTCTGAATGTCCTGATCTTGAAGGTCAAAACTTCACTTTTGATATCGAGACAAAGCTTAAGGAACCATCTATTCCGAAAACTCCAGATAATTTTTTAAAAATGCTACTTGATGTCCAGCGCTTGGGTAGCACAGCTTGGTCTGAGGTAAGGTATTCTGATACTCAAAAGCTCTATAACCATAACCCAGGGTTCATTGACTTGGACACAAATGAAGAGATTAAAATGTATGATACCTTACGTCACCTGGCACATGCTGATAAATCGTATGCTGCAATTACTTTTTGCATCCTAAAACAAAAGGAATCTTTACAAGAAGCTATTCGTAATCTTCTTTTGTGGGCTAAAAGTACCGAAGTCAATTATGACAATTTAAGCGGGAAGGTTGAAGAATTATTTCAAAAAGGTGATTTACATAAAATCTCCTCAGACTTGTTGCAATTAGTTTGTGG
This sequence comes from Agrotis ipsilon, assembly GCA_028554685.1. Classification (NCBI taxonomy): domain Eukaryota; kingdom Metazoa; phylum Arthropoda; class Insecta; order Lepidoptera; family Noctuidae; genus Agrotis; species Agrotis ipsilon. The sequence continues at coordinate 2,918,020 of CM052983.1, read as the reverse complement.
CCATCGAGCGGAAAGCATAGAAATGCGTCGAGAGACAATTACTAGCCAAATTCGAGACCCTTTAGTTAAAGCTTCTGTAAATAGAATTCCCCCATCATCCGTTTATTTGTTCAGTCCTGATGCTTTTACAACAGCATTAGAGAAAGCTGGCGGTGTACGCAAAGCTTTTTGGCCCCCCAAAATTGAATCTCATACCAGATCTAATCAATCTAATCGCCGCCCCTCGCGGGGGCTAGGCGTGCGCAAACCAATAGCTCCATCGCGTGAAGCTCAACATTGCAGTCATGAACCAGGCATACCGATGCACATGCATGCCTATGACAACTCACCCTCGCGGGGTGGATATTTTCGCACCAATCATACAAACAAAGGACACTGTCTACCATCCTTTCAAACCGAGCAGTATACTAATAATAATAGAGGTTCATTTCACAACCGTGGTTCGCGACCCGATCGTGGAGGTAACCGAAGTCGAGGACGTTCAAACCATTCTAAAAGTTCTCGAGCAAACCAAAAACGACACAAACAATGACTCGTATCATTTTCGAGCGGGTCAGTTAGCGCACTACCACTCGAAATGGAAGGAAATGGGGGCGCCAGAAATTGTACTAAAGTTAATTCAAGGATATCGCATACCGTTTATCCACAAACCTCCTCTGGTATACCCAAATGTAAACAAAGGGCCGTTTCAAACGCCTGTCTCAAAAGAAATGTCTGCAATAATAAACAAAATGAAGACTCAAGGCATTCTAAAAGTTGTTCAACTCTCACCGAGTTTCATTTCCCCTCTATTTTTGATACCAAAACCCGACGGATCAGCCCGTCCCATATTCAACCTGAAAGCATTAAACGAATTTGTAAAGGCCCAGCCATTTCATTTAATAAACATGTATCGCATCCCGGATTTCCTGCAACCGCAAGACTGGATGTGCAAAGTGGACCTATTGCAGGCATACTTCCACTTAAAAATTTCAAAGTCACACAGGCGCTTCCTTCGCCTTGTATACAACCAAGAATTGTTAGAAATGACCTGCCTTCCGTTCGGTTTAAGCACTGCACCCAAAACCTTCTCAATACTAACGAACTGGGTTGCCCAAATATTACGAGAACGGTGGGGGATCCGAATCATAGTCTATCTCGACGATTATTTAATAGTAAACCAAAATGTACACCTTCTCCGAGATCATGTGAAGCTCGCATTAGAAACATTACAAAATCTTGGTTGGCAAGTAAATTTCGAGAAATCTGTTCTTTGCCCTCAAAAAACTATAACATATTTAGGGATATTGTGGAGTCCTTGGGACAACTTAAAATCCCTGCCAAAAGAAAAGACTTTTTCGCTCATCAAAAAAGTCAGTTCAGTTCTCGATCAAGGAATGGTAACTGTAAAAGAGTTACAGAAAATAATAGGACTCCTGAACTTTGCCAGTTACGTTGTTCCTCGGGGCCGACTAAATCACCGGCAACTATTAATGTTCATGAACTCGTTATCAGACCATTTATCGGAATCCTACCCACTACCACAAAATGTTCAAAAAGAACTGGAATGGTGGACTCTGAACTGTCAGTCACCGACCCCTCTACATTATCCCCCGCCAGTAAACTTCCTGACAACAGATGCCTCAAACCAGGGTTGGGGAGCGCAACTGAACAATCTGGCAGTATCAGGCATATGGTCGCAAGAGGAACAGACATTGCACTGCAATCAAAAAGAAATGTTGGCCATATTTCGTGCCTTACGGGACAACGCTCACCTACTTTGCAACAGCTCGATCCTGATACAGTGCGACAACAGGACTGCTGTCAGCTATTTAAGGAACGAAGGAGGTACGAAATCATTAGCCCTAACAGAATTGACATATCAAATTCTGAATTTACTGGACCAACTTCAGATACACTTCAGCATACACCATCTCCCAGGCAAATACAACAATCACGCCGATCACTTGTCGCGTTTTCGCCGACCCCCGGAATGGCACCTAATGCCAGCTTGCACGGAAATAGTATTTGCGAAGTGGGGAACCCCAATAATAGATTTGTTTGCCTCGGAGACAGCTCACGTAGTTTACAACTATGTATCCCGAGACCTGAAAGATCGCCGAGCTCTATTTCACGACGCATTCAGTGTCCCATGGAACTATCCACTCGCTTGGATATTCCCACCTCCATTCTTAATTCCAAAAGTCCTAACACACCTCAATCAATCGACTGGAATATTCTTAATAATAGTACCTCGTTGGGAGAAGGTGTTTTGGCGTGCAGACCTCAAAGTCCGAGCACTAGGTCCACCACTAATTCTAAAAAACTTACGGACGCACCTGATCGACACATCGACAGGGCTTCCACCACCACAAGTGGACAAAATCATCCTCGAAGTTTGGAAATGTGGGGGTGGTCCGAGGCGATAGAAACATGGACCCCTGAACAAAAGTTATTGCTCAAAAATTCCTGGCGTAAAACCACCATGAAGACATACGAGGTGGCTTGGAAACGTTGGACTTCCTGGGCTACTTCCAAGAATATTGACACGAATAATCCTACAGGTACTCAATTAGCTCAATTTTTATCTGATTTGCATCTTATTCATAAATTATCATATAATACAATTCTTTTACATAAATCTGTTGTTTCCACCTTATGCAATGTTGAAAGATCAAGTCAATCAAGTTCACATGTTCTTGTGAAACATATTTTAAAATCAATTGCTCTGGAGAATCCAAAGTGTTCTAAACCACCAATTTGGGATGTTAGTAAATTAATCACCTATCTTACCAATTACACTATAGACCTAAACAATCCCTTTCAAGTATCACGTCATGCTGCGACTATATTACTGCTTTGCTCAGGTAGACGCATCCATGACTTGACGTTGCTTAGAGTTGATTCTGACCATTATATTAGATCAGATGATGGTGTTACATTATGGCCACAATTTGGTTCGAAAACAGATTGTAGTACTCATAGACAGTCCGGCTGGAAACTTTTAACAAATCCCAACGATGTTAATTTAAATCCTATATTCTGGATAGAAAAAGCTATACAATTATTAAATGAAAGACGTAATGCTGCAAAATCATTTAATTTGTTTATTACAGTCAGAGGTTTGCCTAAGCCTGCTTCACGCACTGTAATCGCAGGCTGGGTAAAAACCCTTTTCAAAGAAGCTGGCATCACAGCAACTCCAGGAAGTACTCGATCTGCAGTAGCCTCCAAAAGTTGGCTGGAAAATCATCCCCTAGATGAAATCCTGTCTCGAGGAAATTGGCAATCAGCCAATACTTTCCAGAAATTCTACAGAAGAGAAGTGATAAGAAGTGGTGATTCAAATCTAAATGTGACAGAATTGTTTAATCCGGTCAATTAACTGTCTGTATTAACTTTTGTTTTATTTCATTTTCTTTTTTGTGATTAGATCACCAACAGATCAATTAAATAAATATGTAACCTTTTATGTTTAATAATAAATGGATTTTCTAATGATCTATGTTTTTAAATACTCAAATTTCTTATCACATTGGCGTTAGCACATTATTAGTGGCGACACCAGGCGATAACAAACAGGTCTCAATAATAAAGCTTCCAGTGACGGTCAAGTCATTTAATAGCAGCGTTTTACCTGAAATAAAACGCATATTAAATACTTACCTCACTGGAAGCTTTATTTTTACTTCTGCCTGGTTATATTGAGCCAATGAACAAAAATTAGCTCGGACGTTTTACGAAACTAAAATGACAAGCAAACACCAGGTGGCGCCACTGAGTAGGTCAATACAAGTACTAAAACAGAAAAGAAATCGACGGAAACGGATACGCTCTCTCAATAATAAAGCTTCCAGTGAGGTAAGTATTTAATATGCGTTTTATTTCAGGTAAAACGCTGCTATTTTAAAGTTCTACTCACAACAAATCTTCTCCAAGTGAAGCCTGCAGCTGTTCATTGGAGTAGACCACCACCTGGGCAGGGTGGAGCGTCTGCAGCAGCCTGCTGAGGTGAGGACCTGAGCTGGCCAGGTGGAGCAGCTCCCTCCACCAGGACAAGTGGTTCAGGACCACGCGCCAAGGAGCCCAGTGGGTTTCTGTGCTTAGTCGAGCTGGGAGGAAGAAAAATATGGTTTAAATTAATACAACTTCAAGAATGTGTTCTCTAAAGGGTTAAGGAAAGGTGTGTAAGTACACCGAATTTTGCCAGGAATGGTTAAGACAGTCAGTAGGTGTCATTAGTGTCACGAAGTAACATCGGTGTCATCAAAAGCAACAAGTGTCATCAATGTCACCAAGTATCATCAGCAGTGTCAACAAGTTATATTAGTGTCAATAAGTGTCATACTGTAGACAAGAATCATCAGTGTCAACAAATGTCTCCAGTTTCAACAAATGACATCAGTCTCATCAGTGTCAACAATTGCATCAGTGTCAACAATTGTCACCTCATCATTGTCAACAAGTGTCAACAGTCATCAATATCAACAAGTTTCATCAGTGTAAACAAGTGTCATTAGTGTAAACGAGAATCATCAGTGTCAACAATTGTCATCAGTGTCATAATTGCAACAAGTATCACCAGTGTCAACAAGTGTTATTAATGTAGACGAGAATCATCAGTGTCAGCAAGCGCCAACAAGTGTCATCCAAAAATGTCATCAGTGTCAAAGTGTGACATCAATGTCAACAAGTGACACCAGTGTCATCAAGTGTCACGCTAATATTACCATCAGTCATTAAACACTTACTAGCAGCTGCAATAGCTCTACTCGCCGGTAGTCTTCCCGCACGACTTAATACAAATGCGTCGTCCAGTAACAGTGCCCTTTCAGCCGCTGCACCACTCGCGTACAACTCTGCAGCGCGTTGAGCCGCTGCTTCTGCTGACTGTGGAAAAAATACTGCTAAATTGGCAAACCTATGAATTGAATTGATGAATTGATCCTACTAATATTATAAACGTGAAAGTTTGTATGTGTGGATGGATGTTTGTTACTCTTTCACGCGAAAACCATTGAACGGATTCGGCTGAAAGGTACACAGATAGTTTATAACCTGGATTAGCACATAGCATAGTTTTTATCCCGATTTTATGTTCCCGTGGGATAATTTTTGAGTTGTAGCGGGTGAAGCCGCTGGCAACAGCTAGTATATAAATAATATGCCTTGCGAAGCCAGGTTAGAGTTTTGTTTTGGCGTGATAAAATCATCAAATATGAGTCCTCCCACCAAGGCCAAGGAGGAGGGACTGTTAGACTTGAACTTAGTCAGTACAAGTGAAAAAACAAGTTCACGGTGTACATCAATAGCCCTTTACGTTCCAGGGTCAAGTTAATTCGTCACCCCAGTTAGGATAGAGTAAGACATGTCGATGGTTTATCGCAAAACCACGATTCTTATAACGAGTGTTTACAATCGCATCCTGTAGTATTACACTAATCGATAGTGTTGCTAATAGGGAACAAATTCTGGGAAGTAATCATATACGGCAAACTTAAGAAAAACATATTATTACAAAACTGTACGATATTCCTCATAGTTTCGAAAATAGCCATCCACGCCCAGTTGAAAAATTCTCCCTGTATACCATTTTAAGACGGTAATCTTATTCTGTACAACGTAGGACAATTGTTTTCAGACTGTAATTGAAAAATGACTAAGAGAACAAAAATTGTGTGGCCATTTTATAATAAATAAATAAATAAATAATAAATAATAAATTTATTCATAAAACGTTTTACAGAAACGGGTGTAAACGTAGGCACAGAAATGTAATATAGTTAAGTCTTATATACTAGTTAAAAAGTTCATAAATAAAAATAGGTGTCTAAGGAAAAAACATAGGTACAAGATATTTAACTAGGGAATTAAATTAAATATAGCGACCTGCCTGAACTAAGTTACTAAAAACCTGTGTTTCAGGCCATCACTTCAACGTAATTTCATTGGGGCTAATTTGAGTAAACTAGATCACAAATATAAACATGTTCATCGAATATAATAAAAGCAAACTTACATTTAAAACTATTCTAAACAATTACGGAATTAATAAACAAAATACTTGCATAGTTTGTACATTTCAAGGTTGCAAACATGCACTTTTAACTAGGTGAGAAATGTGCAATCTTACAAAAATAATTTTATGTTAACAACTACCTATCTAGGTCAGCTAATGAGCCATTCTTATTTTATTTTCTAATTTTAATTACTACCAAACTTATTTATCTAAGATAAAACTACAGCTTAAGTGCTTGAGGATAAAATTTCTAGGAGGCACTCTTAGACATCATCGTAGTCAATTGAGTTGATGTAGTTCATCTCTGCGTATTTACGCGCCGGGCAACTTGCATCGCCAGTAGGATGGTCACATTTCCTCTTAAAGCGTTTGCACGTCGCACATTGAGGGAGAGAAGATTTGCTACTACATTCCTTGGAGGAGTGTCCAGTCTCTCCACAGTGGTTGCACGTAGTACTAGTTTCTCGACAAAACTTGGCTACGTGCCCGTACTGTTGACAGTTGAAGCATCTGGTCACTATAGTGAAATCTCTCACAGGGCAAGATGTCCAATTAATAAAAATTCGACTTTGGTTGATCATAATTTTTCTTATGTTAGCCGGGAGTTCTATAATATAGTTGCAGGTAGTAAGGTCTTTTTTACCCGATTTATGGCTCAATTTGATGCTCTCAAGGAAGGACTCACGAGTTAAATTCGGCAACTTGTCTGTAAGGTTTTGCTCGTAAATACAGTCAAAAACTTCTTTCTCGGTGAGGGCAACGGGGACACCAATGACAGCAACCCTAGGACGGCGTTTGGAAGGTTCTTCTATTTTAAGGCCCGACGATACTAGTTTTTCTGAGTTTTTGAGCTTGTCAATATCACCTTTATTTTCAGTGCTAATCAATACGCCACCATTTTTCATTTTTCTCAGGCCACGGACGTGAAGCTTAAGTTGTTCGGGTGAGATTATCTTTTGTACGAGTGACTTCGTGGCGTCACTTGTTTGGGTCTTATCGCTGGGATAGATCGCGATTGAACTCAGGTTTGCAGGACGAACGAAGTTATCGGAACCTTTCTTCACCATGCTAGCATAAGAATTATTTTCCGAGGGTTTCAACTTAGTCTCAACTACATCTTTGAACTGCTGGAGAGAGTCCACAAAATTCTGATGAGCCTTAAGATGCTGGATTGTAGTATGGGCCTGGATCGTTTTCGACTTTAACGACTGATATAGAACGGCCATCTGAGAAGTCCCGGTTGAGACCTTCCGGCAAAGGTTGGAAACACGAAGCTTCTGTTCTGTGTTCATTTTTCCTTCAGCGACAATACTGCATACTTCGTTGAGGATAGAATCTATAGATCCTATCCATTTCTGGATCTCCGGTGTACTGACGACTTCACTGGGCAATTCATCATCCGGTGGATTTGGATCGCTCGGGGGTCCGGCTGGTGTTGGCGGAGGACTCCTCTGCAGCACTTGACTACGACCAAACGGGCTCGATCCTGGGTTAGACATACTACCCGAAACACTTTTATAATTGTTCGAAAAATTTTTAGTTCATCTTGCACATGTCGTTAAAAATAAGAAGTCACACGCGACACACTTTACTTTTATACTGACGGTGCAAATAATTATATTTATTTTGTTGTAATTGCTTATTTCATCGTGATCAATAAAACACACGTCCGCTTAGTCTCGCGTCTCGCTAATCAAAAAAAACTATAATCTGAGTGTGTGCTCTTTAGAAGCACTGTCTTACCTCTCCATCAGTCCTGTCCTGTGGCGCTACTCTGTACAGTCCTCTCGCTCCCACGTTATATCTCACCCACTTGTGTTTGCCCAGATCTGGTATCACCACTGAAAACATAACAATACCTTATAAGCACCAAAAGTGGACACATTACAAAATGAGGAATAAAATAGCATGCGACTTATTAAATATCATTATTGCCCACTAAAAAATTACATTGGCCACAATATTACTAAGTCAGCCACGAATCGAATCAATATGACTTCATTCAGAAAATGTACAAAAAATAGGCCAAGCCGTCGGAGCCCTGCTGCGCGGGGCTCCTATTTCTGTCTGCAGGATTTAATGGAACCTAACTAAACCGAACCTCGGGGTGTCCCCAAAATTAAAATTGTCGTCGAGTTATAATTTTTATGGATGAGTTGTAATATTTATGGCTCAGTTGAAATATTTATGGCTCAGTTGTTATATTTATGGCTCAGTTGTAATATTTATGGCTCAGTTGTAATATGTATGGCTCAGTTGTAATATATATGGCTCAGTTGTAATATTTATGGCTCAGTTGTAATATGTATGGCTCAGTTTATTATTTCCCTGACAAAATCATATCGTCATCTTCCACAGCCTAAATTCATCAGTGAAGCAGTCAATATTGACTGCTAGAAGCAGTCACTGTTCGGCCGGCATAATCGCGGTCTTATAAGATAAGTACTCACTTTCAGTATCATTCATCCATATCAAATGAGTGACGTTCTCTGACCATCGAGATGTTCTTGTTTTATTGTCTGTGTCATACCTGCAAAAAATAAAATTTAATTTTAGAAATGTCACTTGCGAATACTAGACGAATACCGAGACGGAATTTGAAGCGGTCGCCTACTTCTGCGAAGCAGTCATGCTAGCGAAGGAGGAATGGGCCGCGTGAGGGAGAGGAATGCATTCACCTCACGACAACAGACGTCGCGCAGCGATTACCCGCCACAGACACGGACAGCAAGTAATGGACGATTCACCAACGACCGGTTCATCATTGGACGTTTCGTCGACAGGACGATTCGTTTATATCCGTTTCATCAATAGACTCTTTCAACAACGGACTTTTCGATGATGAAGATGATAAGTTTAAAAGAGTTATAGGTTAACCGTTGTGTCGGCAAAACGTCCGTTGTTGAAACGAATCGTCCTTTCGGCGAATAGTCCTTAGGTGAAAGGTCCTACCGATGAACCGGGCATAAATGAATCGTCGTATCGGCGAAAAGTTCATAGGTGAAAGAGTCTATCGGTGACACGGCCATAAATGAATCGTCCTGTCGACGAGACGTCCAATGATGAAATGGTCGTCGGTGAATCGTTTCAGAAATACTGATAATCAGCTGCATCTGGTTCGACTGGAATCCGACCACAATATAGTTGGGGAAAGGCAGGCAGATGATGATAAATGATAAATGATATTTATTCAGCAAATTGGTTTATACAAACTCTTTTACACGTCAAAAGACACTATTTTTAGACTAGATGGGGCCGGTGTTTCGTACCTGACTACTCTGAGAAGAAACATCCGAAACAAACTCAGAGGTCACAGTCTCTTTTAAAGTCCAGACAATTTTGTATTGGTAAAGTACTATGAGAACCATGCAGGTGTCTGAGGTGGTCTTTTGAAGAAAGAACCACACAGATTTGAGTGGGCCTGTCCAGTCAGTGCAAGCATGTGTCAGTTACCGTGTAGCTCAACTTATAACACAAGGAGCTCAACGAAACGACGAACAATAACAAAGAAAGGACATTTGGGTAGGCCGCATAAGTAACTCAAACTGTCAGACAATACAAATAAACGCAAAAAAAATAATAATAATAAGAAAGTCAATAATAATAAAAAAATAGAATAAAATGTAACCCACATTTGTTCTCATATTCACAAGCTAGTAAAATCACAAAAAAAAGAGACAACATTAAAATTACGAAGTAATTCATGTCAACAAAAAATACAAAATAAAATAAAAAAAAAACAAATGACATAGAAAATGTCAAAAGATGTAAAAATATAAATAAATTACAAAGTAATCATGTCAAACAAAAAAAAATACAAAAAGATCATGTCAATAAAAAAGGATAAGTAAAATAAAATGTCAAGGTGTATATAAATAATAAAAAAAAAAAAACAAAACATGTCATGATGACTTACCAAGTAGCATTATGATAATTATGCGTCACATTCTTCCAAGCCGTCATATTCTCTTTCTCATCTTCCTCCACGTCGAGAGGTCCCACCACGAAGGTGACCGGTATGATCCATTTGTGAGGAGGTGCTTTCGTGGTCTTGGCTGCGGGGCGACGCGTGGTGGGAGTTGGAGTCGTCGTGGTGGTGGAATTGAGGTCTTCTTCCGAGTCTGTTAGGTTTTCTGGAGAAATAGATATTGATTTTAAGAGAGGCTCAGTTATCTTAAGTATAGTAATAGTAGATTACGCAACAAGGGAGTAAAGCATTGCCTTAAGTCACGGACGTATTGAATCCTTAGTGTAGCGAGGGATTCAAGTCAGCCCAAGACAAGGCAACTTTACTCCCGAGGAGCGTACTCTGTTCTTTTCACACCTACTGCGAGGAAATTAATTCGATTTTTGAAATTTGATGTGGTACGGCAACCTTCGAACGTGAAGTTGGCACCACTGCAAGCGATCAGCTGTTGCGGTGTTAATAAGGTAAGGTATAAGGGGGCCACTTTAACGGGAAATGCTGGTAAAATTCTGACTTCAAATGTACGTATTGTTGTCGATTAACGCGATATAATAACTTAATTTCCCAAATATCAGCCCTAAAAAGACGTAAGATTCATAACAAAAAAATGGATACACATACCCGGCTCATAGAACAGCTCATCAAGATCAGCTCGAAGGTCCAGCGTGAGGAGGTAGTTCACCATCGGAGGGTCTGGTTCTGGTGGCTCCGCTGTCATCAGGAATCTGGAAAAGAGGTGAACCTTGAGTACCCACTTCTAATCTGATACACGAGAAGAATCATTTCAAGAGAAGTTATACATCATCTGCTTGCCTTTTCCCAACTATATTGTGGTTGGCTTCCAGTCTAACCGGATGCTATTATTCAGAAGTGTGATATTACACACATTGTTGCAAAATGGGTGCTATTTAAAGCGACTTCTATTAAATAGCAATATTGTCCACTAAAAAACTATAAATTAGCCACAAAATTACTACGTCAGCCACGAATCAAATTTGATCAAAAAATTTACAAATTAAAATAGACCGAGCCATGGCGTAGTCGACAGAGCGGCTCAGTAGCAAAATGGCCCTTTCTCAAAATGTACCTTTCCCAAAATGCCCAATTCTCAAAATTTACCTTTCCCAAAATGCCCCTTTCTCAAAATGTCCCTTTCGCAAAATGCCCCTTTCCCAAAATGTCCCTTTCGCAAAATGTATTATTTTTGGCTGAATTAGTACTTTTGGAGGCTCGTTAAATTATTTCCCTTACAAATATAAACAACCAGTCTCACCCAGTTATTGGGTTGTGGAGGTCAGATAGTCAGTTGCTCCATAAAAAATACTGATATTCAGCTGCATCTGGTTCGACTGGAAGCAGACCACAATATAGTTGGGAAAAGGCAGGCAGATGATTTAAAGAACTTTATAAACCAACCTTTCTTGCTTTAGAATTACATCATTTCCCATAGAAGAAGCACAGAGAAGCGGATATCCGGGACGTTCACACCAGCCGTCCCACGCTGCGCTGCTCACGCCATCATCTGTTCCGTCTCGTTCTAGTGCGCGCCAGAGGTCTCTGGAGAGAGGGGGATAGCATTATAGTAAAATTTTCATAGGCCCAATGGTGGGCCACGGTGAACAATGTTTGACTAGAAAAGGAATAAACCAAGAGCTGATTAGCTAGTTTTGGCTTCGTAGGACACCATCTTGTCACATGGAGTACACACGGCTACACATCAAGCTATGCTAAACCAGTATTAGCTGACCGTTCATTGTGTGTAAAAAAGCTTATTAAAAAAAATGTAACCGCCTTCAAAAACAACCACTAAAAAGGGTAAAACAACCTAGAAAATATTTTTTCTTTCGGAAGTCGGTGGTTTCTTTTATATTTAATTGTCACTGACTTCCGAAGGAAAAGTTAATTTGTAGGTTATTACCCTTTTTAGTGGTTGTTTTTGAAGGCGGTTACATTTTTTTTAAAAAGCTTTTATTTTATTATTTTTAGTTTAAATATTCAATGGTGCATTGCAAATGATTCCTTGTTCGTACGCGAGAAGTATTTTTCATTTTACAAACAATAACAGTCGTACTACAAAAACTTAAACAATTGTTGAACAGTTGTATAAAAAAAGTGTCACTGCAAAAACGAACCTTATTATGAAAGTGAAATGCCGATTTGACATTAACTGTTTATTTAGACAAGTGTTCAACAGATGTTTAATTTTTTTGTTTGTTAACGTTTTTAATACTTTAAGTATGCTGTACCTCTTCCTACAAGATTTGCCCACGCTCTTCCAGGATTTGCCTGGAACTGGCGGCCCTTCGAGTAACAAATTAAACTCGACAGTAATAATAACCGAGGGTAGTTAGCAACTTACCTTGCATCAGCGCTAGCAAAACGATGGTCTCGCAGTAACCTAGCTAGCGCAGCTCGACCTGCCGCCTCACCCGCCGCTTCTATAGCCATGCTCACTATTGCTGCACCCTAGGAAAAAAAGAATATTGCTAAATATGTATAATAATATTTATTATTAATTATGCCAATCACTGCTCAATGAAAGAAACAGACATGTTTTGTGAAAATGGGGGTACGATAGTTTTTAATTTCTATCTTTTTTTTATTCAACTATGTTGAAAGCTATTTCAATTAACACCAACAATCCAATTCTAGCTCTCAGACGTCGCATTGATCGCTCTATGATCCTTACACAAAAATGGCGTCAACGGAATGTCCCCGGTTAGATTCCCGCACGGAGCTTATATTTGTATGATCTACAAATATTTGTTTAGTACAGGGTGTTTGTGTATGTGAGTTTATATGTTTGTAAACGTACACACGGCACAGGAAAAATACACGATTTTAAAAAAAACTTATTTTACGAGGGTGAGGCTAAGGGTTTTCCGCGGGAATCGATGGATGCCAGTGGCGAATTGTCGTTCGTCATGGCTGTCTAAGGGGGAGGCCTATGTTCAGCAGTGGACGTCTTCCGGCTGATGATGAAAATGATGAACTTTAACCAATTTATCGTAATTACCTTGTGTAAAGATAGTTCGTCGGTAGCACTTTCAATATCAGCCCGTTCTAATCTTGGCGAAGCAACTGCTCGAACTGAGTTACTTGAGTCCAATCTGAAATGAAAAGTCGATTTTTTTTATGGACAACATCTGACTTGGTCCTTCAATAATGGCGCCCAACGTGAGACATTCAAAATAAACTCCAATAGTGGTCTAATACGTACCTGATACATCCAATGCCATGTTTCTTGTCTCAGTAACTTGTAAAGTCTCCCAGTTACATGGACAAAAGAAGCTGGGAAAAACTGATAAAGAAAGCTTTCTCAGTACCAGTAATGGCGCCCAACGTGGTATTTTGGCGCCCAACGTGGGATTTTGGCACCCAATGTGGGACTTATTAAAAAGCATTCACAAGGTGCAATACTTAATTTGAGTTGAACTGCTTGAGTGATGAGGCGAGGCATACGATAACTGCCAAATGCTAACAAATAAATAAATAATAAATAAATATAATGTCTGGACTTTAATAGAGACGATGACCTCTGAGTTTGTTTCAGCCGTTTCATCTCAGAGTAGTCAGAAACGAAACACCGGCCTCTTCTAGTTTTATGAAAAGACGTGTATAAAGTGTTGATATAACCTAATTGCATAATAAAAATCAATACAATTGACTGACCTCAGTGCGGGCAGCACATGATCTAGAAGCAATGCATCAGCAGGTCTTTGCGCATCACTGTGAGGAGGTGCGGGGACTTTCTCTGCCAGCACTGATGTTAGAGCCTCCAGAAGCCATTGAGAGGACCACCAACGAGGAGATACTGTGCCGCCGAACCACTGAGGAAGAATAAGAAAAACATTTCAGTGAAAGACTGTGTGTGTGACAGTACGACTTTATATACAACGTGTAACACACAAAATGCTCAAAACCTCTCGTGGGGTAACTCAGCCCGTGTTACTGAACAATTTTTGTTCTAAGACTTTTGGAAATTTCACGTTGTATACGCTATGTGCGGATTCAGTGGTGGGGACTATCAAATCGACAGAGATGTGAACTAATTAGGGCCTCAGAGTGACGTGCGTGTAAGGGAGGGTTCCCCATGACGATGTAACGCAATTCCACCCATTTCAAGTGAAAATCATCCTTACCACTACAACTTAAGACATAAAACGTGCAGTTATTACTTATTTAAGGGAGGATGAAAAATGAATCACGCTCGTCACGACAACGTAAGTCAGCCGAATTGAATTATTATATCGTAGTAGCAAGGACAATTTTCATTTTTAGTTAGTTGAAATTGCAAATCGCACGAATCGCGTTATTGGGAAGCTCCCTTACTTTAATATGCATCACAAACGGCTTTACGTGCTTTCCGAGGCACGGAGGAAAAACGCTATGTGGTCACCCATCCACAGACCATCCTCGTCACCCGGAAGATCGGCCTGTGCGGCTGTAATTATTTAGCCACCAAAATATCTAGTTGACAATAATTGTCAAATTTTATGTCCCCCAAATAATGTGTTAACTTGGAGGCGTTGATCCACAGCGTGACCCCTATAACTTCAGCCAAATTTAAATATTTTGAAGAAATTACCTGTTGAGCCAATAGTCTTGCTATTGTCTTGAAATCCGATAGAGTTGTTGGTGATAGAGTGATCAATCCCCAACCTTCTGAATAAGGGTTCCCACCTTCGACCACCACGATATCTGGAAGTGAAGCATGAGAAGTTACTGAGTCCGAAAACCAGTACATAATAATAGATTACGCACCAAGGGCGTAAAGCATAGCCTTACGTCACGGGCGTATTGAAACCCGAAGCAACACTATGGATTCTGGGGTGAACCTCGGTAGCGCAGCGAGAAGGTTCAAATGTTAACTCCCGAGTGAAACGAGGGAATTAATTTAACGAGGGATTCAAGTTAGCCCAAGACAAGGCAGCTTTACTCCCGAGGAGCGTACTCTGCTTTTCACACCTACTGCGAGGAAATAAATTAGATTTTTGAAATTTGATGTGGTACGACAACCTTCAAACGTGAAGTTTGAGGTTCCAAATTCAAATAACATTATTCCCACGGGAATATTGAAATTCAGTACATATAATACTGCCCGTTTCGAGCGAGAGGGAGGGAACAATGACTTGCTTTACAGTAGTGTATGCCTGATATACAGGGTGAATTTTTCAACTGGGCGTGAATGGCTACTTTCGAAACCATGAGGAATATCGAAAAACGATGAAAGGAGTCTCGAGGCCGATTTTGACGAAAACAAAAACTGCATCATAGGATTTTAGAAAAATCAAAAATCCTGGTCAGGAATCGAACCCGCTGATTTTGGAAAAAAAATCACACCCTGTATTATTATACCGTTCGATAGTGTTGCTAATAAGGATCAAATTCTGGGAAGTAATCATATACGGCAAACTTAAGAAAAAAGTATAATTACAAAAAAACTGATTAATCTTCAAGGCAAAGACTGTATTTGAAACATAAGTCACCGTTTCTTCTTTAAAATAATTAAATTTAAATTCCTAGTCTATTTTGAATTAGAAAGAAGCCTATCTTTGTCACGTGATTGCTTTGTTTTTTCCTCTATACAACTTTTACGTCACTTAATCACTGTTCCTTCCACTATAAATAAATATATAAGCAAACAGCAAAACAAAACTAGGTATAATGCTTTTTCAAAGTGAAAAAAATATAAAATTCAATAAAATTTGAATGTCGAAAACGCGATTTTCTTTAAAATAAAGGAAATATCATTAAAAATGTAAAAGCTTTTTACTGATCAATTTGCCAAATAATTATAAAATACACAAAATTTGAGCATAATAAAAGTTATTCTCTTTCAAGTAGATTTTTGATTAGTGTCATCAAATTTTTTATTAATTAAATTCTCATTATTATCAATTAAAAATGTTTTATGTTAATAATACTGTTAAAAATAGTTAATTGGTTGGATATGATTTGTTGCTTTATATTGAAAAATAAGAAAAATAAAAAAGTACCGAAAGTATCGAAAGTACCGGGACTATACGGGATGAAGAACCGGTACCGGATTGTTTAAAAATTCCCGGGATTTCCCGGTATTTTCGGTACCGGGATTTCCCGGTTGCAGGCCCTAATGTAAAGTAACATGGAAAAATAGATATTTCATAAAAATCAGCCATTTCCTTAAGTTTGCCGTATATAATTACTTCCCAGAATTTGATCCTTATTAGCAACACTATCGAACGGTGTAATAATACAGGGAGTGATTTTTTTTCCAAAATCAGCGGGTTCGATTCCTGGCCAGGATTTTTGATTTTTCTAAAATCCAATGATGCAGTTTTAGTTTTCGTTAAAATTGGCCTCGAGACTTCTTTCAACGTTTTTCGATATTCCTCATAGTTTCGAAAGTAGCCATCCACGCCCAGTTGAAATATTCACCCTGTATAATTTGACATTTACGAGCAAGTAGTGTGAAAAAATAATTATGACAAAGACCCATTGGGCGTGCAGAAATCTCTCTGGTAATATTCTACACACATTATTTGTCTGAAATGTTACGTGAGTTTGAGAAGTGATGATGTTAAAAGATATAGTCTGCAATACAATTAGACTTACCAAATTTCGGCAGAGCGTACGATGTGTTCAATTCGAATGCGAAGTGTTGTATTGTCTTCTGCACCCATTCAAGAAGTGGCCTGAGAAAGATTATTATTTTTATTACCCAACGACGTTATATTACTAGACTCCTAATAACATGCGACCGATGTCAGTCAAAACATTAGGCAAAAAAGTCTTATATAAATCTTATTTCGTCCACTCCTGTGAGCCGTAAGTAAACATACCTTGAGACAGAACAGACCTTGAGTTAGCCAATCACAACGCAGTACCCCGTCCCCCTCGCTTACTTAGTACCTCAGCGAGTTGACAGAATAGTTTTGTTCCTTAGATCGTGCATGCGGAGTCTAGTAATGTATCGTCGTTGTTATTACCAAACAAAAACTTTTTTAAATCATCTTTGGGTTAAAATCTTTAATTTTAGTACTAGATTCTCATGATATCCGTTTAACAGCTTTTTATAAAGATAAACTAAAATTTCACATCCATAAGGAGTCATTTTAAGTCATCTTGTGGTCTTATGATCGCTTATGATGGTCAAGCCAGCAAAAAAAAGTGGTACCTATTTGATTTTTTGCGAAAATTTCAGGATTTCAGTTTGACACAAAACAAGTGGAAAATTGCTCACTGTTTAGAATATAATAATATTGATAGAGATCCCCAGACGATTTCCTTTACAAAAATCACTAAATTATTCCCTTAGGGTGAATGCTCCAACCAGCCCATGCTGAAACCCAAAAAAAAATGAAAAAGTCATTCCTTGGGTTTTATGAACTTGGAGGGTTGTATTGGTGATTTTGATGATTATAATTCTGTAATTACATGCATACGTCTTACAACCGCGAATGATATTTTAATCAACATAAAACCTAGCAACAGTCTGCGAATTGCAAAAAACGCAAGAAATTTCGAATTTCGCGGGCTGGTTGGAGCATTCACCTTAGCACTTACCCAGATTCATCCAAAATAACTTGCTGGTCGCTGTACAAACTGATCTCAGGCGGCAACTGCTCCTCTTCGGGCGGTTCCGAAGTACCTTCGGGTAAGATCGTGGTCACTTCGGTAATGTTCGGCGTCGCTTCGGTCGGCAACTCGGGCGCAGCTCGGCGTTGTAAGCGGCAGACTGCGAGGGATATCATGTGGGGGGGCATTGGGGGGGTTACTGCGAATTCGTCTTGTAGCTGAAAAGGGAAAGAAGATTTATTAGACCTCCACAACACAGTAACTGGGTTATACGAGACCAAAGACTGGTTGTCAGACTTTAGAACTTCTAACTAACAGTAAATACTGTCAAAGATCTACAAATGACAGCCGGGACAAACGGCTTTACGTGCTTTCCGAGGGACGTAGGAAACTCGCTACGACAGATGGTCACCCATCCACAGACCAACCTCGGCAAGCCTATGCAGCTGTAATGAGGGATTTTCTTTTGACTGTTTCCCTAGTCGATGAATAGATGGCGCTGAACTTGGTATGTTACTGCAATGAACGGAACGTCGTCATTTTTTGATTTTTTTCACTTGATTGTAATTTTGAGATCTTAAAACGTAACGTACATGTCATGTCATTGTCAGTCACATCACATCACACCATTGGCATTTGGAAATAAATAACAACAAGGAAAAAGAAAAAAATATTCATTGACCAGTCTTTTCAATTTATGAGTTTTCCACGCCATAAAGAAAATGTCCCAAGAGAAAAAGAAGAGAAGTCTGTGCCTCGTGGATTTGTGCAAAAATGAAGGCATACATCTAAAGTACGATTAATAATTGTAGTCAGTAAAATGACATTTCCAGTGTTGCAGGTTTTTCGTCCCAAATAAATAGTGATGTGGTTAATCGAGATTTAACAATTAAAAGTTAATCGAGATTACATTGTTTAATACATAAAATATTAAATTGCCTTTAAATAATAAAAAAATGTAATTTACGCTAATTAAACAGAAGAAACCGTGTATCGGTTGGTAATTAAATCTATACTAATATTATAAAGCTGAAGAGTTTGATTCTTTGTTTGTTTGAACGCGCTAATCTCAGGAACTACTGTTTAGAAATGAAAAAATATTTTTGTGTTGGAAAATCCATTTATCGAAGAAGACATATGCCCATTTATCGCCTAATAATTCCACATACAGGCAGTGATGAAGGTTTTGTAGAAACCGGTTTACTTAGGTTTGAATCGAAGAAAAATAATATGGATTATCATGAAGAAAGGAACTAGGAGTGTTTTGAGGAATGACTTAAAAGCATTTTGCCAAATTTAAAGCCAAATGCGGTGCTGGTTTTAGATAACGTACCGTACCATTCAAGAAAAGTCGAGCGTATCCCTACTTCAAACTGGCGGAAGGCAGATATTATTCAGTGGTTGGATGAAAAATAAATTTAATATCAACCTACAATGATAAAGGTTGAATTAATAGAAATAGTAAAATTACAAAAATCTAAATACGAACGCTATGCTATGGAAGAGTTGGCTGCTGAATACGGTGTCACAATCCTGGGTCTGCCTCCTTATCACTGTGAGCTCAACTCAATAGAGTTAGTTTGGGCTCAAGCAAAGGGGTACGTCGCCAGGATCAATATAACTTTTAAAATGAAAGACGTAAAGCAATTATTTGAAGAACGCCTGAAAGAAGTGACGCCTGAAAATTGGAGAAAGTGCATCAACCACGCCATAAAAGTCGAAGACAAAATGTGGCAACTCGACCATATCATAGATGAATATGTGGATTCATTCATTATAAATGTAACTGATTCTGATTCCGAATATACCGATTCAGAAACGGAGTCGGAACTCGGAATCAATGACAACCGTAATGAATAAAAACGTATAAAGTTACTTGTATATTCCCAACTTTCTTGTGTTAATACCTCTGAATCTCTATACATTTCTTCCCCAGCTTTTGTAATAATTTTGTAGTGAGAAATTTTAATATACTGGTAGGTATATAAGGTCCATATTTCTAAAATCGTATTATTTAATACGTTATTATGTATTAAATATTTACAATAAAAACGCTTTGACAATAAAATAAAGCATGACTAAAAATGTCTAAGTCTATTGATTGCCGAACATCACTATTGTAGCGGGTCACCCTTTTTTGTATCAGTGACAGTTGGACTTGTCATTTTACTGACTACAATTAAAAATCGTACTTTAGTAACGTAGTCAGTTCAACGCCATCTACAGAGTTCTTGGAAACTACTTTTTTTTTTAAACTCGAAAAAGAAAACTTCTCATTATTTTGTTTTTACGAGTTTATGAGAGTTTTAAGGGTTAGTTCTGCTATGGGTTCAATGTTAGGTTCGCCTTATATGAGAGGTAATAAAGTGTGCATAAGACACTTATGTAGACTTACCAATCTATGTCCCAAATAGAAGCCAGCCTCTTCAGTCGCCACTATCGGCATGTTTGTCAAAGACACGTGGAATCTGCAAAAGAAAATAAAACGTGACATCTCGTGATAGGCATCAAATTAACTTAGCAAGCTTGCTCATGACTCATGTGGTTTGAAATGTCTACCAAAAATGAAAATCGTCCTTGCTACTACGATATAATGATGCGATTCGACTGACTTACGCCGTCGCGGTCGTGGCGAGCGTGTTTTGTTTTTCATCTACTCGTAGATAACCGCACGTTTTATGTCATATGTCGTAGTGGTAAGGATGATTTTCACTTGTAATTGGAATCGGTAGTATTGAGTCGCATCAATACAGATCGCCAAATAGCAGAGAAAACATTTATTCTTACCTATCTCTCACGATGGTTATCTTGAAAGAAGCTCTAAAATGTGGTTCGTCCAGACACGGGAACGTTGAGCGGGCGTGAGTTAGCCAGAATCTAGAAACCGCACAGCGACTGAAAAACAAACAGGAATTATAATTATGATTCATTTTTTTTATGCACAATTTACGAGGTTGTGGGACTGTTGCCAAGGTTTCCTGTAACGTAGAGGGCTATGGAATGATCATCGCGGTTTAGTCAGTACAAGTCTGACAGTAGCATCGGGACGTCAAATGTCAGAAATTTTCATAAAATTATTGACATTATGACGTCCCTAATCATTGAGTTAGGCTTGGCTTTGGCTTAGTAACGACTATTTATCCAGGCTAAAGGTACTGACAGCAACAATAGCGCTCACCGTTCGCGCTGCACGATCGGACGATATCAAAGTCTCACCGAAAAGCACATTGTATATTCCAGCGATGGGATTTATTATAGAGAATAGCAGCTGTGTGTCTTTTATCATTTAGTCAGGAGGTCAACAAAGATGATTTTTGAGGAAAGAAAAATTCATCTATCTACGAGTGGTGTTTGAACCCGCGTCTTCTGGATAAGTACTCCAGATGCTTTACCAATTTTTCAACCGCAACTTACACTCACAATCTGAATCTTCTCCTTCAAGAGGTCTTCAAACGTTCTCAAAGAATTCAACTATACTACCATCATCTATCTACCCTTTCCCAACTATATTGTGGTCTGCTTCCAGTCGAACCAGATGCAGCTGAATATCAGTATTTTACATGGAGCGACTGACTATCAGACCTCCACAACACATTAACTGGGTAATAGGATACACCTTGGTAAGACTGGTTGTCCGACGAGGTACTCCACGAAGGACATCCGCTGACAATGGTACCTGAGCTACTGATACCTTATCTCTTCCACATAAGGAGTCAAATTCCTGTAAAATTTTTCGCAGGTGCCAGGCACCCTATGTGGAACACCTCAGTCAGACTTGTAAGTTTCTGACTAATAGTAACGACTGTCAAAGAGAATTCGACTATATTAACAAAGAATAGAATTACTTACTGTCTATGTGTTCCAGTTAAGAAGAATCCTCGTTGCTTGTCACTCCTCTCCAGTCTTGTGATGAATCGAAGACTCAGGGTGTAGTTGAATTTGCGACGAAGTTTCTCCTGTAAAATAAAGAGGAAATATTTAGTTACATACTAGAAGCTCGCTTCGCTCAGGTTCAGACTTAAAACTACCTCTCGCTGCGCTCTGAACCCTTATCACGAATTTTCAGTATTTTACTCTACAGTGTCTTTTCAGTATTTATAGCGTTTCTGTATGGAGAAATGGAAGAGCGCCTCTGGTGTACAAAGAAGGAACTATTTTTTTCCTTGAAATTAATGTCAAGGTTCCAGTTTACGTCACAATAACTGAAAACTTATGATACGGCCTCTGCTGGACAAAAGTCTATGCTATAAAATATAGCCTACGATATAAAAAGGAACTCATTTTTTGAGCTGTTATTCGAGATGTAATTATGATCACTTGAAAAACATATTGAGCAGTTATTTAATTTAATGACGTTTCATTAATTATTGCGACAGTAAAACATGGATAGTATCTAATACATAAAACATACATTTAAAAATTATAAAACCCCCGACACAAAAACCAAGTTCCTTTTAAAAGTAAAAAAATATAAAAATACGTCGCGTTGGGGAGTCTGTTCCAATTTATTTATCATCTCCTGTTTTTCTGCGGTCCCCCAACGCGACGTATTTTTATTATTTTTTACTTTTAAAAGGAACTTGGTTTTTGTGTCGGAGGTTTTTTAAAGAAGAATGGACAAAACGTCCCATCCCTTGTAACATCTATATATCAAATAAAAGCCCTTGAAAAGTGTATCATTTCATTGTATGACAGCAAACCTGTAAACCATGGGAGAAAAAAGTTATTGAGACTTTTATGTCAAAAGATGAATTTCGATTTTTTGAAGAAAACATTGCTGACAATATTGATGACTTAATCGGGAGTTTTTTTAGCAACACAAAATGATATAAGTATGTACCCATAAAAAGTATAAAATAAAAAATAAATTTAAAAGAAGAATGGGCAGAAATGTATGGACCCCGTCCCTTTCCTTGTAACACTCCCATCCATATATCAAATGAAAGTACGTGAAAAGTGTATCATTTCAATGTATGACAGCAAACCTGTAAACCATGGGAACCTTAATCTTTCGCTTTCATTTCATTCCCAACTCGAGTATATTTGCAGACCCTCGGTTACCTTTCCCCACTTTCAACCTCATATCTTCTAAACGGCTCAACCGATTTTCATCAAACATCATGTCTAAGAACACTCGCAGGTAAGTCACCTTTCATACAAAAAAAAAAACTAAAATGAATTCGCTTCATACATTCGGGCTCTATGATGCCACAGACAGACAGGCAGACACGTCAATCTTATAACACCCCTCTTTTTCCGTCGGGGGTTAAAAATCAACATTTGTTGGTTATTATACAATGATTTTATGATACAATGTCCATTCAAAAAACAAAATTGAGCAGTCCAATAACTAAATGAGCGGTAAATATGACGATAAATATTCCGGCAGATCATAGCGAGCGAGCGAAGCGAGCTCGGGACTCGCTGGCACCCCGACTCGGAAAATGTAGGCTAGGTTTTCTTTGAATAATAAATAACCCGGCAAATCGGCCTATGCGGCTGTAATTTTTTAGCCACGAGTTACTAGTAAAGAGGAGAGTTCAGAATAAAAATCCAACGTAGACAAGTAAACTATTTATATTTCAATCAGTTTTTCACCAAGGTGTAGATACAATACAGTCCGCGCTTTTTTCTCCATATTGTGACATTTCCCATTGACAGCTGTCAATTGTATTGTAACTTGACAGCTGTCAAGTGTTACCATACCACAGCTATTTTTTAAAAGCAATCTTAACTAAACTCGATCCCAACAAATTATCCTTCTAATAATATCGAGTCTTACACTAGGTCAAACAATAAAAAAAAGAGCATTAGAAACTTAACTCAAAAGTTTTGGCTTACCTTAAACTCAATATAACTCTGATCAGCCTGAGGATACTCCAAG
The DNA here is from genome assembly GCA_028554685.1 of Agrotis ipsilon. Taxonomy (NCBI): domain Eukaryota; kingdom Metazoa; phylum Arthropoda; class Insecta; order Lepidoptera; family Noctuidae; genus Agrotis; species Agrotis ipsilon. The sequence goes on along the minus strand of CM052983.1, from coordinate 2,894,611 downwards.
GTCTTCGCAACCTTCGGTCCAAGAGACCCACCAGACTTGAACAGAGCTCGTTCAGTAACGTTCATGTCTCTCACGTTTAGGACTACAAAGGTCGTGTCCCGGTCCACTTTGAAGTCTATTGACACTTCACCTGGAATAAAAAATGAGTAATTGAGTTGGTTATGTGATTAATTTATTATTGATTACCTGTTGCCAGCGGATTCACCAGCTACAACTCCAAAATTATCCCACGGGAACATAAAATCGGGATAAAAACTATCCTATGTGTTAATCCAGGTTATAAACTATCTGTGTACCAAATTTCAGAAAATCAGTTCAGTAGTTTTTGCGGTAGGATTTTCAGATTTGCCTGTTGGTCTAGTGGTTAGTGACCCTGACTGCTAAGCCGGAAGTCAAGAATTCAATTCCCACTCAGGACAAATGCTTAAAAACAAATGTGTAAAAGCTTTAGAAAGTAAGTTTCTATTCCAGAATTATTTTCTTAGAAGCAAATAAGTCGTGGGGCAAAGTAATTAAAGAAGGTATCAAACAACCAGAGCCTCTACCATGAGTTGTCATTACCATGCTCGATCACACGCATCGACCGCGTTTGTCGCTCTCATTGGTTGAGAGTTCATACAACCTTGGAGAGGGCCAATGAGAGCGCCAAACGCGGTCGATATCGATGATCGAGTATCGTGATGACAACTCATGGTATGGGTACTTGTTTACTGAAGTTAGCGAAAATAAATACAAGATCAAGCTCACCTCTTAACTCGCCAGTCGTTAAGTTAGGGTGCAACCACAAACTGTAATGTTTGGGAATGATGAAGGTCGGAAGACGAGCGCCACGCCATGGGAACACTGCTCCATTGCTTGCTATCCTTTCCCTGCGAAACAAAAATATTTTAAGATTTGTTTTAAACAATCTGAGGCGCTACTGTTCGTGAGCATATAAAATAAAAGTAAAAAAATTAAATTGAAAATACTTGTTTCCTCTATAATTTTTATTATGGTCTGGATTTAAATTCTCAGGAATATTTGTATTTATCCGACTGTGCCAGAATGAGGGTTAATAAGATCTAAAATTCAGGGGCACATTATACATCCCTCATCAAAGTGATTTATAAAAACATTTCGAATTTCTGATATTAAAATCAAAAATCACTTTCAATATAACTCACTTGTTAGACGCAAGAACGCTTGCTTCAGAATCCGTTGGCGGTTGTCCTGGTATTAAGGTAGCCTCTCCAGCACATGGGCAGTCTGTAACAATAGAAAAATATTTAAATGATGAAGATATTTGCAAACAATGGACAGAAGATTGTTAGTGGCGCCCATCGTGGGACTAACTTGTTCCATAAGGGCGCCCATCGTGGGAATAACTGGTCCCATTAGGGTGCCAATAATTGAACCACAAATAAGCTGAAATTTATACAGTAACAAATAGCTGAGTAAAAGAAATAACGCCATTTCGGACAAACCGCCTATAAAACCGGCCATTCAAAAAGTTATGGAACTTTGAACGCCTCGTGTCATAGATAAAGGTACCAATAAATGAGCATTTCGATTATTATTTACATTTCAAATTTACCTCTAATGCAGTAGAAAACATAGTTTGTGTGTTTATGATCCTTGTACAGTATAATCAATTTATCAGATCTTAGTTTCACCTGAGCAGCATGGCGCTGTGTTAAACAGAGCCGAGAATAGCATTGCAGTGAAAGATAGTACTCATCGTTGTAAAGCTTTGATAAACACACACAGCACATCTCTCTCTATTATTGCAGTAGAAACTATAGTTTCGATGCAGAATGATTACAAAACAGCGTAAACAATTGGTCAAAATTTAGTCCCAACTTGGGCGCCAAGAGTATAACTTACCCGGTTGAGGCGTAGCATACACCACAATGAGTGCTGTGGCAAACATAGCTGAGAAGAGCACTGCAGTGAGACATAGCGCTCGTCGTTGCGAGCATACTGCCACTGGAGCGTCCCGAAGCTCCCTGGCTTCTCGCGCTTTGTCAGTGTCTGGGAAAATAAAATCAAATAGTTATAAATCATCCATTATAAAATGTAACTTGAGAAAAAAGACAGTATAGGTCATTGAGCGAAAGTCCCAGTTAATATAATTTTGTCAGTAATCACACACTTCTAGATTGGACACACGGATTATTTTAAAGAACATTATTTTATCACATTTAGCTTGTGTTAGATTGTAATAGTTCGCATTTGCATGGAAACGAAGCAAAACATGTATTTTATATGTTTTATTACTAATTAATTTAAGGCTGACTTATGATTTATTGCATAGAATTATCTTAAAATCATTTTGTGCCACGCTTTAGTCTGTATCGATAAAGTATATAAAATATAATATTGATATAGTTGTTGAATTTTTCATTGTCTAGTTCAAAAACTTCGATTTATCCATGTTTGAAGACAAGTACCCTCAGCACGAGTTTTCTGTAAATGAGACGTAAAGTAAACTGGAACTTTGACACTTTCAAATTGACAATTTTCAAGGAAAAAATGGAACAGCGCTTCTGGTGTGCGAAGAAGGAACTAATTTTTAGTTGCAGTTTACTATACGTCTCAAATACTGAAAACTCGTGCTGACGGTAAAGATCTTGTAGCACTTAACTATACTGTAATAATTATGACCTAATTTAGATACTAGTATTACTAATAGAGTAATTTTAATGGTCAATACTTCGACTTACCCGCCAAAAACGCGACATCGTCTAAATCCTGATCCACCATATTACGCCAGGCAGCTGCTAAAATTAAACAATTTCATACTGTAATGGTGTGTTTGTAGGAATTATGATTAAGTTACTAATTCATATGGATGTACACATGTGCCCTAATATAGACTTTATTTACCGGCATCGAAGTTAAGAATAAAGAGAGCAGTTGGCTGTCACTGTCAGACTTTTACTGACTAAAATCCACCCGTGTTCGTCCGGATGCCCTTTACGTTCCAGGGCCGTGGTATCTTGGGTTAAGAAAAAACCCGCGACCCCAGCAGGCATTTGGCGTGAAACACGACGCGCCACCGACCCGGGCTTGGTCCTCGGGCGGACGGTGAGCTACCCATTACTCACCGTCCGCAAGCCCGCTCCGCCGCTGTGCCCTCTGCTGATCAGAGGGACACGCGTTGGAGCGTCCACACGACAGGCTATTCGCATACGGGCAAAGAGACCTCTTAGGTACACAGTGGCCTAAGGGAGAGTTTTTGCCCGCATCCCAGGGTGCACCGGCGCGAAAAACTAGTCTTTCCCCCGGACGTATCCGAGAGGGAACTCCAGTCCACGGGCGCACGTGGAGGTTTCCTGTCTTAGCACCCCAAGAGCAGGTGGCCTAACGTAGCACCATCTCGTATCGGGGGTGTGTTTACAAATGTTAAAACTTTTCTATTTAGTAACTGGGCAATACGATACCCCATGGTAAGACTGGTTGTCAGAATTAAGAACTTCTGACTAACAGTAACGACTGTCAAAGATCTACAAATGACAGTCGGGACCAACGACTTTACGTGGTTGCCGAGGCACGGAGGAAACTCGATTTGAAAGATGGTCACCCATCCAGAGACCAACCTCGGCAAGCGCGGCTTAACCTGGAAGATCGGGCTGTGCGGCTGTCATTATTTAGCCACGAGCTCCAACACACGAGCACAGGTGGTAGGCCACCTATATTAGGTTCAACGGGTGTAGATACGTTATAAATACGTGCCCAGAAAGTGACGCGCTCAAATGTGGTCAATTGACAAACCTTGACTATATTTGTCTCTTTTTCACTTGCGATGCCATCCTACTTTAGCGACAAATCGTGATGTAGTGTGCTATTGCAATATTTAGTTTTTCATGTGTGCGTTAGTGTGTTTTTGAAGATAGAATGTCGTGTAGGTAACGTATCTATTCATTTATAATATCATTGATTAGGTTAAATCTTAGCTGCCATGGCCTATTTTAATAATTAATAACTTTATTTTTGAATTGTCTTTTTTATATTTACTATGGACACTAATAACTTGCCACATCGTTCTCATTTAATGTACCTACCATCTAATGATGAATGATGCAACCAAAGATCTGTTATAATTTTGGCGATTGAAAAATAATGTCCCTGGAGTTTCTTGCTCATTCTTCTCCATAGAGATCTACGATTTGGAATGAGCACCTACGGTACTTTCACAGTTTTTCAGTCACAGGCTGGGACTGTAGCACCATAAATAACTATTTTTGTACTAATTTTAATTTGTCTTTGACAGTTCAAAAGTGCCGGTTAAGGCGTAGTTGAAATAAACGTATTGATTTAATTTGATATTGATATACTTAATGAGCTTACCCTTAGCAGAACCGTTCCTGTCCGCCTTGTATTTGCCGATCGGCTCCATTTGTATGCCGTCCATCTCACGCCGACAGCGGCATGCCGACGATCACCTGATGACAAACATAGGTTGAAATTAAGGTTTTTAAAAGTGGGTGGATCCACATCAAAGACGATATATTACTAGCATCCTAACAACAGGCGACCGATATCTGTCAACACATTAGGCAAAAAAGTTTTATAACCGTCTTATTTCGACCACTCCTGTGAGTCGTAACATACCTACCTTGAGACAGAACAGACCTTGAGTTAGCCAATCACAACGCAGTACCCCGTCCCCCTCGCTTACGTGGTACCTCAGCGAGTTGACAGAATAGTTTTTGTTCCTTAGATCGTGCATGCGGAGTCTAGTAATATATCGTCGTTGATCCACATCCTAGAGACTTGCTTGGAAATGGCATCACAAGCTATCTGTGGTGAGGGTTGAGCGATCTCAATGGATGGTTATAAACCAACCTGTCAATATCCTCAGACGCATAATTTTTATTACTTAAGGTGAATGCTCCAACCAGCGGTTGTTTTTTTGTTCCTAGGCCTTTATGATCTTGGAGGGTTGTATTGGTGATTTTGATGATTATAATTCTGTAACTACATACATACGTCTTATAGCCGCGAATAATATTTTCATCAACATACAACCTAGCACTGGCCTGCAAATTGAAAAAAAAACGCAAGAAATTTTGAATTTCGCGGGCTGGTTGGAAAATTCCCCTTAAGTTCCAATTCCTTGGGCATGCGGGCCGCGAGTAAAGGGCGACTCGCTGTCCGATCATGGACCATGTACCATGGACGGCATGTTGTGTTCCACGCGCGTTTCAAAGAGTTTCAACACAATGACGGGGCTTAGATGGCTAAACCCTGCCAGAGTCACGGAACTAACGTGCTGCCGTGACCCCAGAACGTAAAGGGCTATTGAAGGACACTGTGGATTTAAGTCAGTACAAGTCTGACAGTCCCTCCCGCCGCCATTTCGTTGCAGGATCCAAGACAGGTAAATTCATTCTCCGGGACACGTCGAGCTTCATTGTCTCGGCGCTTTTCTGGTGGTAGCCACTGTTGATTCTGGCTTTCAGGAGTTGCAGTGGTTTGGGAATATTGTGGTGGGTTTGTCCCAAAAGAAAAGTCCCTGCCGCCCTGGCCTGGGTAGGGAGAACTCATTTGATGATTTTACCACGCTAAAAAAAATCAGAAAAACGGCATAAAAAAAGAAGACTATTAAATCCTGCGCCATTTTTGAACGACAGAACAAACTTTAAAAAGTAAAAAATGAAAGTGACGAAAGCAAAAATCCATTCATCCTTCGCACAGAAAAAGTTCAAAGGCGGCTGCCAAGTGCTCTATGGAAGCAGGAGTCGTAAATAATCGAGTAATTACTTCCCACTCTTGTTTGTCTGCGGTTTTAGTTTGCACGCGTCATTTCCCGCTGTACTGCTATGAAAAAACAACATAGGGGGAGTTTTGAAGAGTAAAATGAGCGAAAAAGGGGTTTTATTCCCGCCTCTGGGATCATTTCCGTAGTTGTTATGTCGTGTTTATGCATTGCACTGTAAGTAAGGGAGATTCTGACGCGATGCAACGTGATTCCAACTACAAGTGAAAATAATAACTGTAATTACTGTTGATACATTTCAATGTTCTTAACCGCATTGTAAAATGCCTGCCGCCGGCCCGGCCGGTTGGTCTGAATCGTACCTACGTGTGGACGTGTCTCGGCAGAAGAAAGCGCGCGCGCTCCCTCGGGCGATCGACCGAGCTAACGAGTCATCCATGAGTGTTGGCCAACGACGATTTATTTAACCTACTAGACTCCGCATGCACGATTTAAGGAACAGAAACTATTCTGTCAACTCACTGAGGTACTACGTAAGCAAGCGGGACGGGGTACTGCGTTGTGATTGGCTAACTCAAGGCCTGTTCTGTTTCAAGGTATGTTTAGGGCTCACAGGAGTGAGAGAAATCAGACGGATATAAGACTTTTTCGTACCACTTGCTCAAAAAAGTGACATTCTATGCCACAAAAAGCGAACATAACAATAGTCATTTTTAATCTGTGAAAAACAGGGAAAGAATGTTGTACTGAATTTCATTCTCTCTCTAGGGAGAGAATGTGATTTAAATTTGGAATACTTAGATTACGGTAGACTCGATCGAAAACTAACCAGAATAATAAAACATTAAAAAATAAAGATTTCGAGTCGACAACATATATCCGCAAAATTCGGATTGTCGAGTATTTTGTAAATTTCTAATGATTTTCTGACCACACAGATCGCAGCCGCCATTATTGACATCGGTTATCATGTTAAATTTTTTTTTCTTTCTTTATTTTCGGCCTATGACTTACCGTGACACCTACATTTAGTACCTTGATGTGTAGTATTTGGGACACACGTTTCACCCGAGCCGGATTTTCATCTAGTTAAATAAAATTACGAAAACCGACGAGGCCGTATGAGCTTGATGCCTTTGCTTTTTTAATTTGCCGCGTTTTTGTATTCTTCAAATATATAAACGTTGAGTTTATTTTTTACATATTTTTATAAATAAGTTAATGTTAAATATTAATGTTTAAAATGCGTATCTCATATTATTACTGTGTTATTTTTTTCGCAAATGGTACGAAAAGTAGAGTATTTTCCTCGGTGATAAAGCTGTCTTAGTCTTGGGTGAACTTAAATCCCTCGCTACACTCAGGACTCGTCTTAAATCCCTCGCTTCGCTCGTGATTTAAGTTTTTAACACCCTCGCTACGCTCGGGAGTAAACCTCGAGTCCTTCGTTACGCTCGCGATTTAATTCGCCACCCGCGACAGAAGACCCTGCTTTATCCCCTTGGTTAATAATCTACTATTTTGTCTAATGTGTTGAGAGACATTGGTCGCCTGTTATTAGGAGTCTAGTAATATATCGTCGTTGGTGTTGGCTTTTATTTTGCTCGCGTAGCTACGTATATTGTTTCGTGTCTCGGTCGAGAAACAATAGGCGCGTCCACACAGAGCAAGTAAATGCTTCGCAAGGCTGCTCGCTCTGTGTGAACGCACCTAATAGGTATTTTTTTCTCCTGTAATTTGCTAATCACACAGTATCTTGAAAACTAAATGCATCAATCACGAACGCTCAAAGTTACAATATGCAAAGCGATAAGACTTGCACGAAATAGCATGTCGAAAGTTCAAGGTTTTGTCGATTAACATGCAATAAATTATGCACATGCTTGAAATTCTACTTTCATGATAAGAAAAAACTTTGCAAGGAGGTCGTGGTGCAATTATAACAGCTGGAGTGACAGGCGGCCATTTTGTTATGTGGTAAAATCATCAAATGAGACCCAGGGCAGGAGGGACTTCTTTTTTGGGACAAACACACCACACTATTCCCAAACCACTGCAACTCCTGAAAGCCAGAATCAACAGTGGCAACCACTAGAAAAGCGCCGAGACAATGAACCTCGACGTGTCCCGGAGAATGAATTTACCTGTCTTCTATCCTGCAACGAAATTAATCAGAAAAGAATAGTGGAGGAGTAGGAAAAGTATGTTTCCACTTCCCTCCATGCAAGCAGGAGACAGAACAAAACAAGGCCAATAGGTACAAAGGTCATATAAACAACTGGGAGAAAGGGCAGGAGGGCTGTCAGACTTGTACTGACTAAAATCCACGGTATCCTTCAATAGTCTTCAACGTTCCGGGGTCGGTAATTCGTTAGTCCCGTTACCACGGCAGGCTTTGGCCCTATAAAGGGCCTCGTCATTATGCTGACACTCTTTGAGGCGCGCGTAGCACACAACGTGCTGTCCGACCAGGACATGGCCCATGATCTTGATCGGACCGCAAGTCACCTATTACACTCAAGATATCGACTTACTATTGAATTTCAAAATTCGTAATTAGTTATACCAAAAAAATCATCATCATCATCTTCCTGCCCTTATCCCATTTTACTTGTGGTCGTCGCAACACGTTTTTTTCTTCCATTCTCCCCTATCAGACGTCACAGTATCATTTACTACTTTTTCATTCATATCATTTCCTACACAATCCATCCATCGTTACACAGTTTTTTTTTTAAAATATTCTTCTAAAAAAGCCAAACTCACAATATCGTAAAAAAATGTTTGGTGGACGCCCACGGCGTCGGACGTCGCAAGACGATCTCCGGCCACCGTAGGCGCGGGCATGCGGGCGGCGAGTAAAGGGCAACTCGTCGTCCGACCATGGACCATGCCCGGGTCGACGGCGCGTCGTGTTCCACGCGCGCCTCATAGCATAATGACGAGGCCCCCTCTCAGAGGGCTAAAGCTTGCCAGGGTCACGGGTCTTATACCATCACCGTGACTCCGGAACGTAACGGGCATACGAAGGAACACGTGTGGATTTTAGTCAGTAAGAGTCTGACAGTCCCTTCCGCCCCACCCAGGGCGAGAGGAATCATTTGATGATTTTAACAACTAAAAAAAAAAAAACGACAATCAATCCATTGTTAAACAGAAAAAATATGCTTGTAAAAAACAAACACAATGTCGTAAAAAATTATTATAAAAAATGCCGTTTAAAGTTTAAATTGCGAACAAAAACAAACTTTCATTAAAAAGTGTATAGAGGCGATGGCATGGAAGTCATTCAGCCTCCCCTCTAGTGCTCCACGCAACGCGTTAATAACACGGTCATTACTGCTCCTCTTTATTTTTCCCGCGCTTTTTGCATCTACGCAGTGTTGGTTGGACTGTTTTTCCCTTTTTTTGGGGAATAATAATAGTGATAGGATTTTAGAAAAAAAAAATGGTGGAATTTTCTTTTTTGTGTTGTTGATTAATTGATTTTGATTCTGTGAATTATTTTTCAAGCAATAATAGATCCCTTTTGTGATTATTTAAAGCCTTCAGTGAAAATAAAAAAAAAATGATTGCGGGCAGATATAATATATACAGCAGGCAAATATAGATAGCATTAGTGTCGCTGTCAGTAGCTTAGGTAGTGAATAGCTCTAGTCTCAGCGTAGAGCGAGCACTACGCCTTCGCCAACGCTATCGCAAGACGTTGTTTTTTTTTTTTTGTATGTCTACCGATTACCCCGAGGCTTCTGATACGATACATGTGATTCTTTGTTCGGTTCAATAGACCTGCCATTTGGTCCCATAAAAAATCATTGAGTTTGGTTTAAGAGTTTTAATTAAATGAGCATTTTTCGCTTAATGTGTACATGGACAATGTTAATATTTTATATCCTGTTTTAAAAACCGAATGGGGTACTTAACAAAATTAGAAAACGTATCCTTTTTGACAGAATGTGGGGAAAATTACAAACTTAATCTAGCAACCCCATTTCCCGCGCTTTATCCTCCTAGGCACAATTCCCCCGTGCCCCATTAAACTTGCTTGTCAAAGTACTCTTTACGTTTTATAGTTGAGGCAGGTTTCATGTAGGTAAACATAAAAGTGACATCATTTTTGAACGACTTTTTTGTTGACACTTGACAGCTGTCATAGTTTGACAGGTGCCACAGTTCATCATCTGCCTAGCCTTTTCCCAACTTTGATGGGGTCGGCCTCCAATCGAACCAGTACCCTTTTTTTTTTTTTTTTACGTGCTAAAATCATCAAATGAGACCTCCCACCCCGGGCAGGGTGAGAGGTACTGTCAGACTTGTACTTGCGCCATTCATAGACGCGCTGGAGGGCAGTCGCCTCCAGATCCCAGGGCAGCAATCCGGCGAGCAGGTTGGACGATTCGCCGGCAATCGTGCGGTATCCCCGGATCATCCGGATAGCCATGACCCTCTGGCATGCGACCAATTTGATTGGTCGCGTCCGGATGAACCAGTACCCTTAGCACGAGTGTTCACTCTTTTAGTTTACGGCGTCTTTCCAGTATTTACAGCGTATTTTGTATGAAAAAATGGAACAGCGCCTCTGGTGTGCGAAGAAGGAACTAATTTTTTCCTTGAAAATTGTAAATTTGAAATTGTCAAAGTTCCAGTTTACTTTACGTCTCAAATACTGAAAACTCGTGCTAAGGGTACAGATGCAGCTGAATATCAGTATTTTACATAGAGCGACTGCCTATCGGACCTCCAACACACAGTAACTGGGTAATACGGTACCCCGTGGTAAGACTCGTTTTAGAGTTTCTGACTAATAGTAACGACTGTCAAAGATCTACAAACTCTCTCCCGACTCTCTTTCAAATTGGCCAAAAGGGAGAAATCAGAATAAAATCTTTAATTATTCAGTCATCTTAATGTTCTAAGAAATACGTTTTTCTTTTACCGCAATCAAAAATTTAAAACAGGTACATTTTATAAGTCTGAAAATCCCTAGAGTTAGGTACCTCTTGTCAAAAAAAAAAAACAATAAAAAAAAAACTCAAGATCGAATGCTCGTAGCATTTTCCAAATTCAAATTGCATAGGAAAATTCGAAAGTAGATTCGAATTTTCAAATCGAAGCAAGGAATTTTCAATTTCCGTGTGGCTAGACGGGAAATTGGCAATTTTTGAAATACGTTTCCGAAGGTGAATACTTCAATGGGCAAAAGGTACTTAGAATTTATATTATGTCGGTTTGAAATAGGCTATTTTTATGTAGGTTTTTATGTAGGGGCGCCCTTTTTCGGGACATAAAACCGTAAAACTCTAGTCTAATAATAATAACATTCCACAACTATCACACAACGCCATCTAGTTCCAAGCAGAGCTTGTGTTATGGGTACTAGACAACTAATAAACATACTTATATATTCTAAATACATAAATATAGATAAATTACGCCCAGACATAGATCGTACTCATCATACAAGCATTATTTTGTCCTGATTGGGAATCGAACCCACGACCTTCGGCATAGCACTTTCTGTTTAGATTTCACATTGTTATCTCTTTTTCAGTAGTTTTGTGCTGGATTTTATTATTTAATTGTTCTGCTATCCGTGCGGAACAAAGAAATGGGGTGAATTTACAATAATCAAAAAGAAAAAAACAAAAACCTTTGTTTAATTTATGAATTTACTAGCGGCCCGTCCCTGCTTCGCACGGGTGGAGGACCCGGTCTGAAATTTGAGATTTAAACTATCCTATCTCTCAAGTTGGATCGAACTGCACATGGTGTGCGAATTTTATTATAATCGGTTAAGTGGTTTATGAGTCTATTAAGACAAACATTGTGACACGAGATTTATATATATTAAGATTTATTTTGTGGCGAACCTACAACTACAACAACCCAATATACAACGTGTAACGTTACTAGCGCAAAATCTCTCGTGGGGTAACTCAGCCCATGTTACTGAACAATGTTTGTTTCAAGTAAGACTATAAGAAATTCGCAAAAAAAAAATGACTTTCATACCGATCAATTTCTCATTTTGTATGAAAATAATTTTTTTTTTGCGAATTTCCAAAAGTCTTAGAACAAACATTGTTCAGTAACATGGGCTGAGTTGCCCCACGAGAGGTTTTTACACTTTTAACGTTATACTACAACGTGTACCGTGTATATGTGACGGCTAATACCCGAAGTGCGGTTACACCTAGGTTTAACCGGCTAAAACTAGGTGTAACCAATCACATACGGTTAAACCTAAGTGTATCCTTGCTCCTGGCAAAAAAAAATAACCACGAAGAAGAAGAAGAGATGTTAGAAGAGGATGGCGGGGTCTTTCAGACCCCGAGTAAATAAATTGTAATTGTAATAATAAATTGTCCGAGTCAGGGTGCCAGCTAGTCCCGAGGTTAGACCTAGTTCTAACCGGCTAAACCTACAGCGCGAAGTATGGTTTCGTAGCCCTGGACGAGGAGGAGACGGAGCGTTCGGGCAAACTAAAATTCCGAGCCCCCGACGACGACCCGATACTGGTTACCGCCAAATGTACCAAAATCATGTTGGACGATAAGATCCTCGAAATGGCTAAGTCCATCACGGGGACTTCGGATATCTCGACATCCGGGGAAAATTGGGCGGTACCCAGTATCAGGTGGGTAAACGGGGTCCCGGGTTGCGGGAAGACGACCTGGGTGGTGAAACACTTCGATGAGGAGAAGGACATCGTAGCCACTACAACGACCGAAGCTGCCAAAGATCTAAGGGAAAAGCTGGCGCACCGCTTAGGAGCCAAAGTCAAGACAAAGGTGCGTACTATGGCCTCAATCTTAGCAAATGGGTTCAAAAAGCAGGAGAAGTGCTACCGTCTGACGGTAGACGAAGCCCTAATGAACCACTTTGGGGCCATAGTTATGGCAGTTAAGTTGTCTGGGGCAAGCGAGGTGGTCCTCATCGGGGATGTAAACCAGTTACCATTTTTGGACAGAGACAACCTATTTCAATTAAGGTACACCCGTCCAAACCTGGTGGCAGGCATCACCCAGGAGCTGCTTTGCACACACCGTAACCCCATGGATGTGGCGTATGCCCTAAGCGAGATATACTCCGGCATATACTCGTCAAAGGCGACGCTGTCGCGGGTCCACTCTCTGAGCGTGAAAGGTTATACAGGAGCGAAAATACCGAGCACTGCCCAAAATACCCTATTCCTGGTTCACACACAAGAGGAGAAATCTTCTCTTATAAGCCAGGGATATGGGTCCGGCGAAGGGTCGCGTACGTTGACCATTCACGAGGCTCAGGGGTTGACCTACGACAGCGTAATCATCATCAACACCAAGTCCAGGAGGCTTCAGATCCACGACAGCGTTTCCCATGCGGTAGTGGCAGTGTCGAGACACACGGTCAGTTGCGTCTACTATACCGACGACGCCGATGATGCCACGGGCCGCTTTGCGAGGAAAGCGATGGATGCGCCGACTAAAACGGTCGTCGAGTACAATCTAAAGACGGCCATGCAGCATCGAGATACAGCTGTCATGGAAGCCGTACTGGGGCTGGCGAAGTCCCTGGTCGTTAGACCCACATAAACCTAACAGAACCTCTCCCAAATCCCCTTAAATTAAGAAAAAAAAAAAAAAACTGTAAACCGAGTGACAGAGTGAGCCGTCATACTCACTTAAAGGTCTTGCCGATGGTGGCGTTTCATATGCGGCCGTTGAGTTCCCTAAAATATGGTTGAGCTTAATGGCGCGTATGTGGGCGTCATATCCGTGAACGGGTGCCGTCGGAGGAGGCTGGTCGACCCACACTGACACTCGGTATAACAAAACATAAGTTAAGAAATAGAAATAATAAACAATAGTTGTAAGTGTAGTTTATATTACCATCTGTAAAATAAAAGCCTGAATATAATTAAAAAAAAAAAAAAAAAAAACATTAACCAATAAAACAAAAATAAACAAAAAAAATAGATTAACCAAATAAGAAAAAAAAAAAAAAAAATTACATACATATATGGACTCACATAGTTTCTAAGTTTAGATATTAAGACCGATGTAGGAGTGCAGCAACTGCATCAAAATGTACACAACACATAAGCAAATTGTAAAACCCAAACAAAGTCGCGGACGCCTCAGCCCGCGGACAAATGATACTTAATAATAAAAAAAAAAAACCGGCTAAACCTAGTTCTAACCGAAGTTAAGTAGGATACACCTAGGTTCACCCGTTTGTGGTCGGTTACACCTAGGTTTAGCCGGTTAAACCTAGGTGTAACCGCACTTCGGGTATTAGCCGTAACATATACAAATACAGACAGATAATATGACAAATCTATAAGGACTTGGAAACCTAAAATAGCCATAAATAATTCCATCCTGCTTAATATTTTCCTACGATGCGTATTCCCCTGGAATGTCTCCCTAAGGCACCTTTAAGGTCGGCTCAGTGTGAGTATTTGCACATTGATCTGCCTCGCAGTGCGATTATGTTTTTATGAGATTACCTCTCCGTATTTACTTCGTAAAGCTGTGAGGTTTGAATATAATATCAACTTTTGCAGTGATTAAATTGGAATTAAATTTTTAAAAAATATATAAATTACCTATATTTAATTTTTTTTTAAATATAATGAAATTCTATTCCATTTTTTTTTCTTTGTCAGGAGTTTTTTTTTTTTTTTTTTTTTAACCATTTTATTACATTGTCGGCACTTACCCCCTTATTAATAAACGTGGACTAAAGTTACGCCAAGGTTAATCCTTAAAAAAATGTATGGTTAATCCGAAGATATTAACCTTGGCGTAACTTTAGTCCACGTTTATTAATAAGGGGGTATAGGTATATTGTAAGGAACGCATCAGGGGCCTAAGTCTACTAATTTATAAACGTTACAATGGTCTCTCAATGGTGTGTTTTTGACAGTTTTTGTATGGCAAATCTGTCAAAAACTTACCATTGAGAGACCATTGTGACGTATATAAATTAGTAGCCTTTTTTTTTTTTTTTTTTTTTTTTTTTTTTTTTTTTTTTTTACGTGGTAAAATCATCAAATGAGACCTCTCACCCCGGGCAGGGCGAGAGGTACTGTCAGACTTGTACTGACTAAAATCCACGGTGTTCTTCAGTAGCCCTTTATGTTCCGGGGTCACGGTGATGGTATGAGTCCCGCAACCCCGGCAGGCTTTGGCCCTCTGAGAGGGGGCCCCGTCATTTTGCTGACAGCTCTTTGAGGCGCGCGTGGAACACGACGCGCCGTCGACCCGGGCATGGTCCATGGTCGGGCGGCGAGTTGCCCTTTACTCGCCGCCCGCATGCCCGCGCCTACGGTGGCCGGAGATCGTCTTGCGACGTCCGACGCCGTGGGCGTCCACCACCGCGGGTGGGGCGGAGGGAGGACCTTGTCCTCTCTCTCACGCGGCCCGCCTCCTCCTTCGCGAGCATGACTGCTTCGCAGAAGGAGGCGACCGCTTCCCACTCCGTCTCGCCCCGCAGCATGGCCGCGACCAGTGCTGGGCGCGAGAGGTCTCCGCCTATCGCCGCCGTGAGGACACGTCGGTGCTCCGCCCAAGCGGGGCAATCCTGCACCGTATGCTCGACTGTGTCCTCCGGGCGATCTACGCAGTGGTGACACCCAGGCGTTTCTTCCTTTCTCATAAGACACAGGTACCTCCCGAAACATCCGTGTCCGGTGAGGACCTGCGTCAAGCGGAAGCTTAGGACGCCGTGACGTCTCTCCAGCCACTCCTCAAAGAGGGGTCTTATCGCCGCTATTGAAATTAGTAGCCTTAGGCCCCAGATTGTTTGTACAATGACTGTTTGATGCCAAATTAAAATAAATTATACTTTTCACACTACTTGATCGTAAATGTCATATTATACGTCAGGCAAACCTATTGTAAAGCATGACATTATTCCCCCTCGCTCGAGCCGGGAATAATATAATATATGTACTGAATTTCATTATTCCCGTGGGAATAATGTGATTTGAATTTGGAACCACAAAACTTTCACCAAGGTGTCGTATCCGTAATGGCGGCCGCTGGCAGCAACAGCTGATCGCTTACAATGGTGCCAACTTCACGTTCGAAGGTTGTCGTACCACATCAAATTTCAAAAATCGAATTTATTTCCTCGCAGTAGGTGTGAAAAGCAGAGAACGCTCCTCGGGAGTAAAGCTGCCTTGTCTTGGGCTGACTTGAATCCCTCGCTACACTAAGGATTCTTAACTTAATTCCCTCGTTTCACTCAGGAATTAACACTTGAACCTCCTCGCTGCGCTACGGAGGTTCACCCCAGAATCCTTAGTGTCGCTTCGGGATTCAATACGCCCGTGACGTAAGGCAATGCTTTACTCCCTTGGTGCGTAATCTACTATTTTTTTTAATCTTTTTTAGGGTTCCGTAGTCAACAAGGATCCCTTATAGTTTCGCCATGTTCGTCCGTCCGTCCGTCCGTCTGTCCGCAGCTTATCTCAGAGACGCCCAATACTAGAACGCTGTTATTGTGTGTAAATATACCGATTTGTTGTGCCAAAAAAGTGGTAAAATAAAATCTATATTTATATTTTTTTAGGGTACCTCCTGTACACGTGTAAAGTGGGGATGTTTTTTTTTTCTCACGTACCCCTTACTGGGTTAATTAAATAGGTCTTTAAAAATATTGATAGTTAACATTTACAATTTTTTGATAAAAAGATTCGTTAAAATTAAATTCAGCGAATCAGTTTAGTTAGTTCGCATAAGTATTTTGTTGGGCAACTACGGAACCCTACACTGTGCGTAGCCCGACACGCACTTGGCCGGTGTTTTTTTAAACATCATCATTCTATTTTTTACGTGGCAAGCAAAACTAATTCAGGCACTTTGAGTTGTCGAAAAACAAAAAATAAGAATAACATAACAATAAATTATGGTACACTACAGTCCCAATCACAAGACATTACAACTCTGAAAGTACCGTAGGTGCTCATTCCAAATCGTAGATCTCTATGGAGAAGAACGAGCAAGAAACTCCATGGACACTCTTTTTTCAATCGCCAAAATTATTACAAAACCTTTGTTGCCTAAGTAATTAGTATAGGTACAAGAAATATAGATTAACGGCTTACTACGTATATATATTTATCCAGATACCTAAAGATTAAATAAAGCAGTACCTGGAAAAGTACCGGATACTTTTCCTACCGGAAAATTAAAATCTATAAACGTAGACTTCGCCTCGGGCAGAGGGCAGAGATAATGCAATAAGCTTTTTTTATTTTTTTACTGAGTTCATTGCCAGCTATCCTTGTCTGCCTCAGTGTTGCTAGGTATTTTATACCTGTATTTCCCCATTTTTTTTTTATTTCTTTCGGAAGATTTCGTTCGGGAGTCGATGACTTTGTTTTTTTTTATTGACTGACAGATACTGACAGAAAATTTGTGATAGGTGGTTGTTTTTTTGAAGTCAATTATCCGTCTTTTTTAACTTTTAGTTCTTTTTAGTTCAAATTCAATCTAATTTTTTGTCTTAATAGGTACCTGAGTATACCTACATTATATTTTCTGCATTGTATACTACAATTTTATAATCCGTTGTAACGATTAGTTAAGGCAAGTAATCAATAAGCGAAAAATACTCTTAAGAGCATTTTCGCAAAACTACTGAGCCGAACTGAATTAATTTTTAATGGGATCAAATGAAAAGATATGACAGAATCAGCAGTGGTGACCACCAGAAAAGTGTTGGGGGAAAAAAGCTCGACGTGTCCCGAAGAATGAATTTAATTGTCTTTGATCGTGCAAAGAAATTAATCAGAAAATAATATATATGTCGAATCCCGGGATATTTGCTCGCAAATCAGAATAATAACAGTACTTAATGACATTTATCGTGTCAACAATTGTGGGCGCAGAGTGGGATTACGGGAAAATGAGAGAAATAGCTTCTTCAACTTATGCACAGTTATTATTACAGAGTCTGTTACCAACTCTACTTTGCTACATTAATAGGTACTCTGACCTTCAAAGGAAAACACGTGCAGTTCCTAGGGTAGCATGTGTCACTACCACCACGTCCGAACGAACACTGTCGTCCCATGGGATCGTGGAGCTTATCAGACACGTACCTTAGACTCAGCACAACGTCTAAACAAAGACGCTTGTGTTCTCTTTACGGCCTTACTCAACCAAGATCCGACACGGCCATCCTGCAATACACACGTCCTCGTGTGTTAATCTGCAGTACCAGAAATATCAATGTCAAGAAACTGCCGTTCGGTCATTCTGACTTAACCAAGAGAATGTGTCAAATTCTTCTTGTTACAAAATTGTCAGTCTAGTTAGATCATGTCATTATCATGAGATATCAACATTATAATCACGTCATTTGTTTGCAAATTTTGTCTCGATACAAAAATTTCATTTGTCTTAGACAAGCCAGTTTAACAAAGTGTAAGTACCATTTAACTAAAACAAAATTAAATTAAAACACGACAATTCAGCTATCTTAGTAGCAATGTCTCTTAGTTAAATCCCGTTTAGCAACATCATTTGTTCTATAAGCCATATCTTTGGCTTCCGATAGCTATCCCTGTAACTATCACGACCAAAATCATCTCCGTGACCAGGTCCCGTAACCATCCCTGTGGCTACACAGCAGTCAGCCCCGTGACCGCTCCTGACCTCAGTCATCTCCGTGACCAGGTCTCGTAACCATCCCTGTGGCTACACAGCAGTCAGCCCCGTGACCGCTCCTGACCTCAGTCATCTCCGTGACCAGGTCTCGTAACCATCCCTGTGGCTACACAGCAGTCAGCCCCGTGACCGCTCCTGACCTCAGTCATCTCCGTGACCAGGTCCTCGTAACCATCGCAGTGGCTACAAAGCAGTCAGCCCAGTGACGCTTCCGACCTCAGTCATCCTCTTGACTAGGTCCTCATAACCATCTCCGTGGCTACACACAGTCTAGTCATCACAGTGACCTAGACGAGCGACCTTACTATTACTGGATTTGTTGTAACATTAGATCGTTACGTTAAAGGTACTTAACTTTCAGCGCTTAATAGCACTCTCTATTGTTTATCAGAGCAATAATCAACTGAAAATTATTTAAGCTGTCTTAGCAAACTTACGAAGCTTGTTTGTAATCGTAAAGAACTTATTCTGTAACCCGTTTTCTCTACAATGACTTCTAATTTCATGATACTACAATATTTCAGAATCTTGCTAGTATCATCCTATCATTACTTCGTGACACTAACTGGTCAGTAGTTAAATATTGCGTTCATATTTCGAAAGCAATTTATTTCATCACCTTACTAGCCTTTTGCTAATCGTACCGGCATCAGCTTCCAGTTCAACTAGATGTAGCCGATCACCGGCCCCCCACAGGAAATGACCTCTCATCTGACCTCCACAACCCAGCCAGTTCTGGGTATTACAATACCCCCTGACAAGGCTCATGGTTGTCAGACTTTGAGGCCACTAACTACATAGGGCTGAGTGACAGTAGGGAATAACTTATTAGCGAGTTTTCTCAGGCACTTAAGAAAGTCAGTGAATGCGATCAGCCATCCACAGAATTACCTAGCTAAACGTGGCTCAACCACATATACCAGCCTATGTAGCTGTCATTATTTAACCACAAGGTTATTGTCTCGTTCAAGACTCCAGTTAGTCACTAATTCATGTGATTAAACTAAATCAAGAGTAATTTATTTCGATTACCACAATTATTATTGAGTAATAATTTCTTCCGAGAACAATGTTTGGGTCTATACTTCGTTCTATCGATGCCGATAACAAAGCGGCGGTTACAGCATAAACATTGACATAGTCAAGTGCAACTCTGCATAAAGACTCACAATGCTCTCTGTCTAACAGTGATCGCGTTACACAAGCCCAATTATTTTAATATTTGGGCGCTCATGTTGCTATCCGGTGTTTTGATTTTATGAATGCTAAGATCAAATTCGTCTCTACAAAGACTTCATGAAATCAGCTTCAACAATCAAGCTTTGTAAAGCCTTGTTGAGTTTAAGCACAAAGCATCGGGATTTACAATGGTTCAGCAATTTACAATCTCTAAACAATGAACGTTGGTATGATGACCAATCGTAATATAAACTGTAACTGATTGTAACACATAATGAAATCCTCTCATTAAAATCTGTTGTGTGGGTTTTACACTTTTTCCATTATTAGCAAAAGAAACAACATCACATTGACACTGTCTTGTTGTCAAACAACTTTGTTAGACTTTTCTTGCTACGATGCAGAAGACAAAGGTTAAACCAACATGTCAGATGCATGGTCGGTATATCGGAGCTCCACTTCCTATTGAGGTACAGCAGCTTATCATGAGGTGCTACTGTGATCTTCAGACTTCAAGTAACCGGATGTTAGTTGTTCTTCAATTTCTTCTTCGTTGCTAATGAAAACATGGAAGGCTCGACCAGTTCATAATATTTTCTGTTAAAAGGCCCTAACATGAATTCTACGTATTTGATCTTGCAGTGTACTTACAGTATAATGGCGCAAATTGTATGGAAAATAAAATTGCACCTCTCGTACTACAAACGAGAAAACAATTTCATCCATTAAATTAACGTCCTGTATACTTCACACTACTACACTCCACAAAAACGTGAAAACTCATAATTAGGCCTCTACCGATTATTGTCATTAATTTCAACAGTTCCCCGCTTTTGAATCGGAAAACACGTAAATTAAAATTCAACACCATAACGGTCACTCTACCCAAATGGGTAAACAGTAGGTATAGTAGCACATAGCTCAAAGGTATTTCACTAAAACTGTCAACTTGTCTTTCAACGGTACGTAAATAACCGTACTAACTGAGGATTCTAACGATCAAGATATTCTCCATTTCTAATCAAGTTTGTAGCTGTCTTCATTTGACAACTCAGGTAAATTGACGTTTAAAGTCGCTAATTAATCAAACATAAACCATAAGCATACGCAATACATGAAATCATCCCAATATAATTGGAGAATCCTGTAAAACTGAATTTATTCGCATTTGACCTGAGAATCAACCCCCATGCACGTTCGGCACGTCCTTCCACGACCGTGAGCTTAAGGGAGTCAATGGGGTGGCGGTAATTTAAACATTAACTGAGCAACAAAGTTGCATCATAAGAACACCCTAGAAAATCAAAAGTCAGGTAGAGGTGCACCAAACAATACACCTCGTTCTATTCGGGAATCGAACCCAGTACCACAATGATCAGCTTTTCTGCAAATATAACACAACACTCCAGGAAACATGAAGTACCCAATGTTACTCCTGAGAACACATTACTGATAAGTACTTCTAAAATTGTAATGACTCACCGAATATAACACCTTACTCGTTCTCACTCAATCACTGTTGAACACATGTTTTATAGACAGACATTATGGGGCCTGATGAAAACAATTGTCTCATCACGTCAAAAGCCTTGTGTACTCGCAGAACTTTGCAGAACTGTGCATCATGCAAGTCTGCCTTATGTTAATCTTACCCATATCAAACGAGAACGGCATGGTCAGTTTGTTGTTTGACCGGTAAGTACCTAGGTAACAAAGCAACTATGTTGCTGCACTGTTTTTCGAACACTACACGACAGTCTAATAGCACTATTTTCTCTTTCAGAAAATTAATCTCTCAACCCGCTTCCATCCCACTTCTGATGTCGAATCCCGGGATATTTGCTCGCAAATCAGAATAATAACAGTACTTAATGACATTTATCGTGTCAACAATTGTGGGCGCAGAGTGGGATTACGGGAAAATGAGAGAAATAGCTTCTTCAACTTATGCACAGTTATTATTACAGAGTCTGTTACCAACTCTACTTTGCTACATTAATAGGTACTCTGACCTTCAAAGGAAAACACGTGCAGTTCCTAGGGTAGCATGTGTCACTACCACCACGTCCGAACGAACACTGTCGTCCCATGGGATCGTGGAGCTTATCAGACACGTACCTTAGACTCAGCACAACGTCTAAACAAAGACGCTTGTGTTCTCTTTACGGCCTTACTCAACCAAGATCCGACATATATATGGAGGTGTAGGAAAAATGTAGTGTCCACTTCTCTCTACATATGTCAAGCAGGAGACAGAACAAAACAAGGCCAATATGCACCAAAGGACATTACAACTGGGAGAAGCCCAGTTGCCTAGCACCACAAATTAAAATATACCAATATTTATGGGTCCTAAAATTGTGAGCTTATTTTGTGTAATCTGATCTTTATTCTTTTTAATGAATTTACATTTAGATGAATAATAAAAAAGAGAAAAATAAAAAATATTTACCTATATCATTAATCTTGAGCTTTAATTGATTATATAGGTATTAATAAATATATGTACTTATTTACGTTGCTTTATAAACAATATAGGTACTAGTCTTTCTAATTTTCTCAAAAGCTTTTAAACGAATTGGGTTTTCCTATTTATGTCAAACCATCAGTACATATACAATACCTTTTACATTATATACCTACAACATAGTATCCTAATTTGATGTAGGTTGTTTCCACTCCAAAAATGTACTTTAGATAATGAAAATTGACATGGGGCAAGCATCATGTATATGAAGAACCTTTTACAATATTTTTACTCTTATATTAATTATACCGTCCTATTTTAAGACTAGTCTTTGATTATAGTAATTTATTTAGGTTATAAAATGTAATTTCGTTAAAAATATACGTTAAAAATGATCAAATGCGTAGTAAAACAATTGTTTTCAGCATCGTCCATTTTGCCTACCAAAAAGCTTAAACAAACATTTTAATTAGGCAAAGGTATTAAAAAACATTAATCCTACACATCAACAATCATATCTAGAATACACAGCCCAAAAATTCGAAACGCAAATAAAAAAAAAAAACACCAATTCGAAAATAGAACACTCACCGATCGTTTTTCGGCGGGAATTTGACAGAAACTAACACTTTAGCACACAACACTTGAATTAAGTCTTTGTAATATTATTTTTATTTTACACAAACAAGAAATTTTTAGTTTTCCGTTCACGCTGGTAACCACGAGGGGCGACGCAAAAATAATGCGAGAGAAAATCGATTACGGGAGTCGGCAAGGGAAGAAGTGAGATGGGTGTATGTGGAACTGTGTGGGTGTGAGAGAGGGAGAAGAATAGGGGTTGTGTGCATGGGGTTGTTCGAATTTTGTCATGGTGTGAGTAGAACCCGGTAAATAGGGTTCATTTATGAAGGGGTACTATTGGTCTCGGGAAATTCTGCGTTTCGAGTTTTCGAGAAAGAAAATATATTAGCGATGTTTGGGAAATAAATAAATGGAATCAAAATTTTAGTACCTAACATTGGATGTTTTTTTTGTAACGTGGAAAAATCATTAAATCAGTCCTCATACCCAGGGCAGAGCGGACTTGTACTAACTAAAATGCACGGTGATCCTTCAATAGCAATTTTTGTTCCAGGGTCACGGTTACTTGATGTGCCAGTCCCGCGACCCCGGCAGGCCGTCCGTCGTCCTCCAAGAGGAGTCCCGTCATAATTTATTTATTTATTTAACTCAGGCTTCGCAAGGCCCATATAAAATACTAATAGTACTATAATGCTGACAGCTCTTCACATAACGCGCCGTTGACCCGGGCATGGTCCATGATCAGACGGAGAGTCACTCGTTACTCACTGTCCGCATGCCCGCGCCTACGGTGGCCGGAGATCGTCCGTCGCTGTGGGCGTCTACCAATGCGGCTGGGTCGTGAGATGGACGCTGTCCTCACCTTCACGCGTCCCACCCCCTTGCAAAAAATCGCGAATTTCTCTTTCGAGTTCCAAAGTGACTCAACATCGAGTTAAACGAACCAATAGTTTCCCCACTCTAGTACTGTCATTTTATCTGAGCTATGTAGATCAGTAGTGATGCAGGGGTTGCAGCCCCAGTATCCTAGACAGTGCATTTATTAGCACCACTGAGTTATAACAACTACTTTTTGTCGTTTTACCACCAAAAATTCCGTTGAAAACTTGTTTTTTTTTTGTTTCATTCGCTTTTAAAAAGGCAGGCTTCGGCCTATCGACCATTCAGCCTGTTGAAACCTTGTGAAAAAAGAATTTTGACAGTTGAAGAGACGTTTAGAATTCGAACAGTATTTTAAAAAGTGTGTTGTTTTTTTTTTAAATAGCGTCCGTTAATACATGCCTGGCTGATGTAGTTGTGTATGTAGTCTGGTACCCACCATAGAATAGTTTGGTGCCCGCCCCAGAATAATCTGGTGCCAACCCCAGAATAGTTTGATGCCCATCCCAGAATAGACTGGTGCCTACCCCAGAATAGTTTGATGCCCACCCCACAATAGACTGATGCCTACCCCAGAATAGTTTGATGCCCACCCCAGATTAATCTGGTGCCCACCCCAGAATAATTCGGTGCCCACCTCAGATTAATCTGGTGCCCACCCCAGAATAATCTGGTGTGAACACCTGGGTAAACCCTAGATAATCCATTGGTGCCCTTTCTTATTGTATTTTCTTTTTTTGAAGACCGGAGACCAGGCTCTCCTGGAAATGCGAGCGTACTCATGCTTGTTTTAGCGGACGCTTATATGTATGTTTATGTATTGTATTATTATATTATTTAAGTCGTATTGTTTTACTAGCTGTGCCCGCAACTTCGTTCGCGTGGATGTCGGAATTTAACAATGTATTTTTAGTTGCAAGCGCTTAATTCAGGCCACGTTTTTCATATAAACCGTGTATTTAGATTTTTTTAGATGAATCAAAAATATTTGACACTTTTATTCCAGGTTTATGTAGGACTATTTTCCTAATGCCCTCTCTACCACACCACACCACACCACACCACACCACACCACACCACTCCACTGTAGTTTTGCTATTCGAATTCGAAGTTAGATCGCGCGACTGACGTACGAAATCAAATTGTGAGACCAAAGTGCACCCATAAATTTTACTTCTAAAACACTTTAAATTCAAATATCTTTTGATAGACTGAACCGATTCCAATGAAACAAAAACTAAATTCCTCTCCAAGTTACGCTTAATCGTTGTGTATAAAAGTTATCTTCATTAATTTCGTACATTTTACGTGATACCTGGACAAATACACAGACAAACAGACAAACAGATAAACAGACAAACAGACAAAAATTCTAAAAATGCTAGAAATGGGTTCTATTGGTTGTCCTTTAATACCCTGGCTATATTTTTTGAGTTTTCTTTTTAATGTACAAAAATAACTTTTCTACAGTTTTATTATATGTATAGAATAGATAGATATAGATAGATAGAAGATAGATTGTATTTTATATGGGCCTTGAAGCCTGAGTTATTATATAAATAAATATTGTGAACAGAGTCAGTGTTTTGAAGACTTTTGAAAAGTATAGTTAAGTTTGTAAATCGGGAAGAAGGCGGCTAAAATGCTGGTAAGTACCCAAACTAAAAGACAGAAAGACATATAATTTAGAAGTATTGTAATTCACACAGTCGCGTAGGTACTACACTTTTTTTTTTATTGTGGTAAAATCATCAAGTGAGTCCTCCCACCCTGGGCAGGGCGGGAGGGACTGTAAGACTTGTACTGACTAAAATCCATGGTGTCCTTCAATAGCCCTTTATGTTGCGGGGTCACGGTGATGGTATAAGTCCCGCGACCAGGCGCTACACTTAGAAAGAACGAAAAAAAATTAATTGGCACACACAGGGACAGGATTCTGCAACGATTCACCGACGACCGGTTCGTCATTGGACGTTTCGTCGACAGGACGATTCACTTATGGCCGTTTCAGCGATAGATTCTTTCACCTTTGGACTTTCCGCCGATACGACGATTCATTTATGCCCGGTTCATCGATAGAACTTTTCAACTAAGGACTATAACAACATGAAGAAAAAGAAGCACATTAGAAAAACATAATTATATAAAAAAGATATAATATCAAAAGATAAACAGAACAAGCAACTACTAAGTATATTGTTTACCTACCATTCTAACACACGAGCGTAAATATTTGCCATCAAAAAATGATTGTAGGAAAAATATTTTTTCAGATATTTTTGCGCTTGGCAAGGTTTAAAAATCAACTAATTGATCTGGCTCATTAGTTTTCCCTCTCTTTAGATATTCAATTTTTAAATTAAGAAGGTTTCCAAACGCCTCAAACATTTTTTTGGAACCAAAAAAAACGGAACTTTATACGTCTGACTTCTTTCGAAATCAGTCAGCCAGGATTATTGAAAAAGTATTGAGTAAGTTTTCAACAAGAATTCGTCGAGCTCTCCTAGTAGCGTTGCCGTGGCAACGTATATAATCTTTGGGGGATCAACGGAAAACATTATGATGTGTCAAAATATAACCCCTGTTTTGTTGGGGGTTAGGGTAAATCCCGATAAGTGTTGAGCAGAGATGCTCAAAGTATTGTTCTGATAAAGGTTTTATTTTACCGTATTTAGTTCAGATAATATGAATTTTTGATCTTTCAGGATTGGTTTCGTTGTAAAAGACATTGATTGTATATGACAAAAAACCCAGTTATTACTGGCTAATACGATAGAAAAATACTTTAAGTGCGCGTAACCAGAAAATTGGCAACGTCGCAAATAGCTGTCAAATGTTTACAAGTTTGTCAATATTACCTAAGTACTGTATGAAAATAAGAAATACGGCTCTATACTGCACTACAAGATTGATTACGGAATGCAATTAAAACACTGAATTTGATGTTGTAACCGTTTCAGGTGTAAAAAAGGCATAACAAACCTTCCAAAGGTTTCTAAATTCATTTTTCACATCTAAAATTACCTTTATATTCGATGTTACGATATTACTTATTGCATTCCCTTTTTTTGTGAATTACGGAGCCATATTTGTTATTTCCATACAGTAACATTGATAAATAAATAAAAACTTGTTAAAGTTTGACAACTATTTGCGACGTTGCCAAACTTTCAATACGCGCTTTAATACCTTGAAATAAAACCAGAATACTGATCGTAATCTGGTGATTTTCTTCGGGTCAAAATCATTAAATATTCAAGGGGTTCGCATCGGTAAAATTAAGGTCATATAATTTCGGTTTAAAGATTTAAATAAAATATGTTTCCGTACAGAAATCCCCGTCCATTGTGTTTTTCCTACTCCTCCACTATTTTTTTCTGATTAATTTCGTTTTATGATCCAAGACAGGTAAATTCATTCTCCGGGACACGTCGAGCTTCATTGTCTCGGCGCTTTTCTGGTGGTTGTCACTGTTGATTCTGGCTTTCAGGAGTTGCAGTGGTTCGGAATATTGTGGTGGGTTTGTCCCAAAAAAAAAGACTGCCACTATTAAAGAATGACAGATTGGTGTAGCTAAGTAGCTACTGGCACAAAGATCAAAGAGTTGTTAGAAAATAACAAAAGAAAAAAAAGGTAAATTTTTAAATTTTAATTTAAATTTTTACATATACTTTAGCGACCATAATTTTGGCGAGACTAGCGGGTACAATAGATTTCGATTTTTTCAATTTAAAAAATTAAAAAAAAAAAACAATTCGAATTTGTAAATTATTACAGCTAAATATTCATTGATATATAAAAACCTAAATATTCTTCCAATAATTGGCATTTATTTAAACTAGACACACACAAACAACGACGATATATTACTAGTCTCCTAATAACAGGCGACCGATGTCTGTCAACACATTAGGCAAAAAAGTCTTATATCCGTCTTATTTCGACCACTCCTGTGAGCAGTAAACATACCTTGAGACAGAACAGACCTTGAGTTAGCCAATCACAACGCAGTACCCCGTCCCCCTCGCTTACGTCTCAGCGAGTTGACAGAATAATTTTTGTTCCTTAGATCGTGCATGCGGAGTCTAGTAATATAGCGTCGTTGCACACAAATAATACTTTTTTTTTTTTTTAATTATATGAAATTAACCGTGACACATTGTTGTTGGAGGTTTTGTTGTTGTTGTCGTTGTCGTTGTTGTTGTTGTTGTGCTATGCTGGCACATTGCAGTTGTTGGGCTTGGTTCAGGGGTCGGCTTTGGTGTCGGTGCAGGGGTCGGCTCTGGTGTTGGTTTTGGTGTCGGTGCAGGGGTCGGCTCTGGTGTTGGTTTTGGTGTCGGTGCAGGGGTCGGCTCTGGTGTTGGTTTTGGGGTCGGTTCTGGGGTCGGTATTGGTGTTGGCTCTGGGGTCGGTTTTGGTGTCGGTGCAGGGGTCGGCTCTGGTGTTGGTTTTGGGGTTGGTTCCGGTGTTGGCTTTGGAGTCGGCTCTGGTGTTGGTTTTGGGGTTGGTTCCGGTGTTGGCTTTGGAGTCGGCTCTGGTGTTGGTTTTGGGGTTGGTTCCGGTGTTGGCTTTGGAGTCGGCTCTGGTGTTGGTTTTGGGGTTGGTTCCGGTGTTGGCTTTGGAGTCGGCTCTGGTGTTGGTTTTGGGGTTGGTTCCGGTGTTGGCTTTGGAGTCGGCTCTGGTGTTGGTTTTGGGGTTGGTTCCGGTGTTGGCTTTGGAGTAGGTTCTGGGGTCGGTTTTGGTGTCGGCTCTGGGGTCGGTTTTGGTGTCGGCTCTGGGGTCGGTTTTGGAGTTGTACCGTGATCGCATATTGGTGTTGGGCTCGGTTTAGGTGTCGGCTTTGGGGTTGGCTCTGGAGTCGGTTTTGGTGTCGGCTCTGGTGTTGGCTTTGGGGTCGGCTCTGGGGTCGGTTTTGGTGTCGGCTCTGGTGTTGGTTTTGGGGTTGGTTCCGGTGTTGGCTTTGGAGTCGGCTCTGGTGTTGGTTTTGGGGTTGGTTCCGGTGTTGGCTTTGGAGTCAGCTCTGGTGTTGGTTTTGGGGTTGGTTCCGGTGTTGGCTTTGGTGTCGGCTCTGGTGTTGGTTTTGGGGTTGGTTCCGGTGTTGGCTTTGGAGTCGGCTCTGGTGTTGGTTTTGGGGTTGGTTCCGGTGTTGGCTTTGGAGTCGGCTCTGGTGTTGGTTTTGGGGTTGGTTCCGGTGTTGGCTTTGGAGTCGGCTCTGGTGTTGGTTTGGGGTTGGTTCCGGTGTTGGCTTTGGGAGTCGGCTCTGGTGTTGGTTTTGGGGGTTGGTTCCGGTGTTGGCTTTGGAGTCGGCTCTGGTTGGTTAGGGGTTGGTTGGTGTTAGGTTGGGGGGTTGGTTGGGTTGCTTTGGAGTAGGTCGGGGTCGGTTTTGGTGTCGGCTCTGGGGGTCGGTTTGGAGTTGTACCGTGATCGCATATTGGTGTTGGGCTCGGTTTAGGTGTCGGCTTTGGGGTTGGCTCTGGAGTCGGTTTTGGGTGTCGGCTCTGGTGTTGGCTTTGGGGTCGGCTCTGGGGGTCGGTTTTGGTGTCGGCTCTGGTGTTGGTTTTGGGGGTTGGTTCCGGTGTTGGCTTTGGAGTCGGCTCTGGTGTTGGTTTTGGGGTTGGTTCCGGTGTTGGCTTTGGAGTCGGCTCTGGTGTTGGTTTAGGGGTTGGTTCTGGTGTTGGCTTTGGAGTAGGTTCTGGGGTCGGTTTTGGTGTCGGCTCTGGGGTCGGTTTTGGAGTTGTACCGTGATCGCATATTGGTGTTGGGCTCGGTTTAGGTGTCGGCTTTGGGGTTGGCTCGGGAGTCGGTTTTTGTGTCGGCTCTGGTGTTGGTTTTGGGGTTGGTTCCGGTGTTGGCTTTGGAGTCGGCTCTGGTGTTGGTTTTGGGGTTGGTTCCGGTGTTGGCTCTGGTGTTGGTTTTGGGGTTGGTTCCGGTGTTGGCTTTGGAGTCGGCTCTGGTGTTGGTTTTGGGGTTGGTTCCGGTGTCGGCTCTGGTGTTGGCTTTGGAGTCGGCTCTGGTGTTGGTTTTGGGGTTGGTTCCGGTGTTGGCTTTGGAGTCGGCTCTGGTGTTGGTTTTGGGGTTGGTTCCGGTGTTGGCTTTGGAGTCGGCTCTGGTGTTGGT
The DNA here is from genome assembly GCA_028554685.1 of Agrotis ipsilon. Classification (NCBI taxonomy): domain Eukaryota; kingdom Metazoa; phylum Arthropoda; class Insecta; order Lepidoptera; family Noctuidae; genus Agrotis; species Agrotis ipsilon. Next base: position 2,865,024 of record CM052983.1, on the reverse strand, counting down.
TTAGGGGTTGGTTCTGGTGTTGGCTTTGGAGTAGGTTCTGGGGTCGGTTTTGGTGTCGGCTCTGGGGTCGGTTTTGGTGTCGGCTCTGGGGTCGGTTTTGGAGTTGTACCGTGATCGCATATTGGTGTAGGGCTCGGTTTAGGTGTCGGCTTTGGGGTTGGCTCGGGAGTCGGTTTTGGTGTCGGCTCTGGTGTTGGCTTTGGTGTCGGCTCTGGTGTTGGTTTTGGGGTTGGTTCCGGTGTTGGCTCTGGTGTTGGTTTTGGGGTTGGTTCCGGTGTCGGCTCTGGTGTTGGCTTTGGGGTCGGCTCTGGGGTCGGTTTGGGTGTCCGGCTCTGTGTTGGTTTTGGGGTTGGTTCCGGTGTTTGGCGTTTGGGAGTCGGCTCTGGTGTTGGTTTTGGGGTTGGTTCCGGTGTTGGCTTTGGAGTCGGCTCGGGTGTTGGTTTTGGGGTTGGTTCCGGTGTTTGGCTTTGGGAGTCGGCTCTGGTGTTGGGTTTAGGGGGTTGGTTCTGGTGTTGGCTTTGGAGTAGGTTCTGGGGTCGGTTTTGGTGGTCGGCTCTGGGTCGGTTTTGGTGTCCGGCTCTGGGGGTCGGTTTTGGAGTTGTAACCGTGATCGCATATTGGGTGTTTGGGCTCGGTTTTGTGTCGGCTTCTGGGGTTTGGCTTTGGGGTCTGATCTGTGGGGTCCGGCTTTTTTTTTCAGGCTCTGTGTTTTGGTTTGTGGGGGTTGGGTTCCGTGTTGGCTCCTGGTGTTGGTTTTGGGGTTGGTTACGGTGTCGGCTCTGGTGTTGGCTTTGGGCGGCTCTGGGGTCGGTTTGGTGTCGCTCTGGTGTGTTTTTTGGGGTGGTTCCGGTGTTGGCGTTTGAGTTCGGCTCTGGTGTTGGTTTTGGGGTTGGTTCGGTGTTGGTTTGGAGTCGGCTCTGGTGTGGGTTTTGGGGTTGGTTCCGTTTGGCTTTTGAGTCGGGCTGCTGGTGTTGGTTTAGGGGTTGTTCCTGGTGGTATGGCTTTGGAGTAGGTTTCTGGGGTCGGTTGTTTGGGTCGGCTCTGGGGTCGGTTTTGGTGTCGGCTCTGTTGTTGGTTTTGGGGTTGGTTTTCCGGTGTTGTGGCTTTGGAGTCGGCTCTGGTGTTGGTTTTGGGTGGTTTGTTTTTGGGGTGGTTGCGGTTGGTTTCAGGGTGTGGCTTTGGAGAGTAGGCTCTGGTGTTGTTGGTTTTGGGGGTCGGTTGGTTTTCCCGGTTGTTGGCTTTGGAGGCGGGCTATGGTGTTGGTTTTGGGGTTTGGTTCCGGGTTATGTTGGCTTTGGAGTCGGCTCTGGTTGTTGGTTTTGGGTGTTGGTTCCGTTGGTGTTTGTTTGGCTTGGAAAAGTCGGGCTCTTCTATCTGGTGTTGGTTTTTAGGGGTTGGTTCTGGTTGTTGGCTTTGGAATGTAGTGTTCTGGGGCGGTTTTGCGTTCTTGTCGGCCTTGGGTCGGTTTTGGGGATTTTACCGTGATGTGATAGCATATTGGTGTTGGGATCGGATTTTAGGTGTCACGGCTTCTGCTTTTGGGTTGGCTCGGAGGTCGGTTTTTTCGCGTTTGTTGGCTCTGTGGTGTGTTGGCTTTGGCCGGTCGGCTCTGGGGTCGGTTTTCTGGTTTTTTGTCGAGCTTGCTTTGTGGTTTTTGGGTGGTTGGTTCGGTGTTGCGCTTTGGTTTGGAGTCGGCCTCTGGTGTGGTTTTTTGGGGTTGGGGTTGTTCCTGTTGGTTTTGGCTTTGGAGTCGGCTCTGGTTTGGTTAGGGCGTTGGTTCTGGTTGTTGGCTTTTTGGCAGTCTGTATGGTTTTCTGGGGTTCGGTTTGGTTTTGTCTCGGCTCTAGGGGTGGTCGGTTTTGGAGTTGTAACCGTGATCGCATTTGGTGTTGCTCGGTTTAGGTGTCGGCTTTGGGGTGGCTCGGGAGTCTGTTTTTGTTTTTTGTGTGGCTTCTGGTGTTGGTTTTGGGGTTGTTCCGGTGTTGGCTTTGGAGTAGTCGGCTCTGGTGTTTGAGTTTTGGGGTTGGTTGGTTCCGGTGTTGGCTCTGGTGTTGGTTTGGGGTGGTTCCGGTGTTGGCTTTGGAGTCGGCTATGGTTTTGGTTTGGGGTTGGTTCCGGTGTAGGCTCTGGTTGTTGGCTTTTGGAGTTCGCTCTGTGTTTTTTTTTTTGGTTTTGGGGTTGTTCCCGGTGTTTTTTGCTTTGGAGTCGGCCTCTGGTGTTGGTTTTGGGGTTGGGTTGGTTCCGGTGTTGCTTTTGGAGGTCGGATCTCTGGGTCTGGTTTAGGGGTTGGTTCTTGTGTTGGCTTTGGAGTAGGTTCTGGGGTCGGTTGGTTTTGGCTTTGTCGGCCTCGGGGCGGTTTTGGTGTCGGCTTTCTGGGCGTCGGTTTTGGATTCTGTACCCGTGCTCGCATATTGGTGTAGGGCTCGGTTTAGGTGTCGGCTTTGGGTTGGCTCGGGAGTCGGGTTTTGGTGTCGGCCTCTGGTGTTGGCTTTGTGTCGGCTCTTGTTTGGTTTTGGGGGGTTGGTTCCGGTGTTGGCTCTGGTTTGTTTTGGGCGTTGGTTCCGGTTGTTCGGCTTCTGGGTGCGATTTGGGGGTCGGGCTCTGGGGTCGGTTTTGTGTCGGCTTCTGGTGTTGTGGTTTTGGGGTTGGTTCCTGGTGGCTTTGGCTTTGGAGTCGCGCTCTGGTGTTGGTTTTGGGGTTGGTTCCTGTTTGTTGGCTTTGGAGTTCGGATCTGGTGTTGGTTTTGGGGTTGGTTCCTGGTGTTGGTTTGGAGTCGGCTCTGGTGTTGTTTAGGGGTTGGTTCTGGTGTGGCTTTGGAGTAGGTTCTGGGGTCGGTTTTGGTCTTGTCGGCTCTGGGGTCGGTTTTGGTGTCGGCTCTGGGGTCGGTTTTGGCGTTGTACCGTGATCGCATATTGGTGTGGGCTCGGTTTTTGTTTTGTCTGGCTCTGGCTGTTGGCTTTGGGGGTCGGCTCTGGTGTCGGCTTGGATTGTCGGCTCTGGTGTTGGTTTTGGGGTTGGTTCCGGTGTGGCTCGGTTTGGTTTTGGGGTTGGTTCGGTGTCGGCTCTGGTGTTGGCTTGGGGTCGTGCTCTGGGGTCGGTTTTTGGTGTCGGTCTGGTGTTGGTTTGGGGTGGTTCCGGTGTTTGTTTGGAGTCGGCCTGGTGTGGTTTTGGGGTTGGGTTCCGGTTGTGGCTTTGGAGTAGGCTCTGGGGTGATTGGTTTGGGGTGGTTCCGGTGTTGGTTGGGAGTCGGCTTGGTGTGGTTTAGGGGTTGGTTCTGGCTGTTGGCTTTGGAAGTAGGTTTCTGGGGTCGGTTTTGGGGTCGGCTCTGGGGTCGGTTTTGGTGTCGGCTCTGGTGTGGTTTTGGGGTTGGTTTCCGGTGTGGCTTTGGAGGTAGGATCTTGGTGTTGGTTTTGGGGTTGGTTAAGGTGTGCCTTTGGAAGTCGGATCTGGTGTTGGTTTTGGGGTTGGTTCTGGTGTGGGCTTTGGAGTCGGATCTGGTGTTGGTTTTAGGGGTTGTTATGGGATTGTCTGGATTTGGAGTTAGCTACGGTTCGGGGGGTAGGTTTTGGTATATGTAGGATCTTGGGGCTAGGCTTTTGGTGTTGTCGATAGGGGTTGTTTTGGAGTTGTAAAGTGTATACGAATCATTGGTGTCTGGGATCGGTTTGGTTGTCGGCTCTGGTGTTGGTTTGGGGTTGGCTCTGGGGTTCGGTTTTGCTTGTCGGCTCTTGTTGTTCGGTTTGGGGTTGGTTAAGGTTGGCTTGGAGTAGGCTCTGGTGTTGGTTTTGCGGGTTGGTTCCGGCGAGGTGTTGGCTTTGGAGTCGGCTTGTGTGGTTTTAGGGTGTGTGTTTTGGTTGTTGGCTTGAGTAGGTCTTGGAGTCGGTTTGTGTGTTGTACTGTGATCGCAATTGGTGTTGGGCTCGGTTTTTTGTGTCGGCTCTGTGTTGGTTTTGGGGTGGTTCGGTGTTGGCTTTCTTTGGAGTCGGCTCTGGTGTTTGGTTTGGGGTTTGGTTCCGGTGTTGGCTTGGAGTCGGCTCTGGTGTTGGTTTTGGGGTTTGGTTCCGGTGTTTGGCTTTGAGTCGCTCTTGTGTTGGTTTTGGAGTAGGTTCTGGGGTTCGGTTTTGGTGTCGGCCTCTGGAGAGTCGGTTTGGGTGTTGTACTGTGATCGCATATTGGTGTTGGGCTCGGTTTAGGTGTCGGCTTTGGGGTTGGCTCTGGTGTTGGTTTTGGGGTTGGTTCCGGTGTTGGCTTTGGAGTCGGCTCTGGTGTTGGTTTTGGGGTTGGTTCCGGTGTTGGCTTTGGAGTCGGCTCTGGTGTTGGTTTGGTGGTTGGTTCCGGTGTTGGCTTTGGAGTCGGCTCTGGTGTTGGTCTTGGGGTTTGTTCCGGTGTTGGCTTTGGGGTTGGCTCTGGAGTCGGTTTTGGGGTTGGTTCAGGTGTTGGCTTTGGTGTCGGTTCTGGAGTCGGTTTGGGTGTTGTACTGTGATCGCATATTGGTGTTGGGCTCGGTTTTGGTGTCGGCTCTGGTGTTGGTTTTGGGGTTGGTTCCGGTGTTGGCTTTGGAGTCGGCTCTGGTGTTGGTTTTGGGGTTGGTTCCGGTGTTGGCTTTGGAGTTGGCTCTGGTGTTGGCTTTGGAGTAGGTTCTGGGGTCGGTTTTGGTGTCGGCTCTGGGGTCGGTTTTGGTGTCGGTTCTGGAGTCGGTTTTGGAGTTGTACTGTGATCGCATATTGGTGTTGGGCTCGGTTTAGGTGTCGGCTTTGGGGTTGGCTCTGGAGTCGGTTTTGGGGTTGGTTCAGGTGTTGGCTTTGGGGTCGGCTCTGGGGTCGGTTTTGGTGTCGGTTCTGGAGTCGGTTTGGGTGTTGTACTGTGATCGCATATTGGTGTTGTGCTCGGTTTTGGTGTCGGCTCTGGTGTTGGTTTTGGGGTTGGTTCCGGTGTTGGCTTTGGAGTCGGCTCTGTTGTTGGTTTTGGGGTTGGTTCCGGTGTTGGCTTTGGAGTCGGCTCTGGTGTTGGTTTTGGGGTTGGTTCCGGTGTTGGCTTTGGAGTTGGCTCTGGTGTTGGCTTTGGAGTAAGTTCCGGGGTCGGTTTTGGTGTCGGCTCTGGGGTCGGTTTTGGAGTTGTACTGTGATCGCATATTGGTGTTGGGCTCGGTTTAGGTGTCGGCTTTGGGGTTGGCTCTGGAGTCGGTTTTGGGGTTGGTTCAGGTGTTGGCTTTGGAGTTGGCTCTGGTGTTGGCTCTGGTGTTGGCTTTGGAGTAGGTTCTGGGGTCGGTTTTGGTGTCGGCTCTGGGGTCGGTTTTGGTGTCGGTTCTGGAGTCGGTTTGGGTGTTGTACTGTGATCGCATATTGGTGTTGGGCTCGGTTTTGGTGTCGGCTCTGGTGTTGGTTTCGGGGTTGGTTCCGGTGTTGGCTTTGGAGTTGGCTCTGGTGTTGGCTTTGGAGTAGGTTCTGGGGTCGGTTTTGGGGTCGGTTCTGGAGTCGGTTTGGGTGTTGTACTGTGATCGCATATTGGTGTTGGGCTCGGTTTTGGTGTCGGCTCTGGTGTTGGTTTTGGGGTTGGTTCCGGTGTTGGCTTTGGAGTCGGCTCTGGTGTTGGTTTTGGAGTAGGTTCTGGGGTCGGTTTTGGTGTCGGCTCTGGAGTCGGTTTGGGTGTTGTACTGTGATCGCATATTGGTGTTGGGCTCGGTTTAGGTGTCGGCTTTGGGGTCGGCTCTGGGGTCGGTTTTGGTGTCGGCTCTGGGGTCGGTTTTGGTGTCGGTTCTGGGGTCGGTTTTGGTGTTGTACTGTGATCGCATATTGGTGTTGGGCTCGGTTTTGGTGTCGGCTTTGGGGTCGGTTCTGGAGTTGGTTTTGGGGTTGGTTCTGGTGTTGGCTTTGGGGTTGGCTCTGGAGTCGGTTTTGGGGTCGGTTCTGGAGTTGGTTTTGGGGTTGGTTCTGGTGTTGGCTTTGGGGTCGGCTCTGGAGTCGGTTTTGGGGTCGGTTCTGGAGTCGGTTTTGGAGTTGGTTTTGGAGTTGTATTGTGATTGCACACAGTTGGTGTGGGGCTCGGTTTTGGTGTCGGTTTTGGGGTCGTAGTGTGATTACACACTGTAGTTGTTGTGTGTTTTACATGTTTGGTAGTTCTGTGATTGCGTGTGGTTGATTTGCCATTATTGTGGCCTTTGCCATGCCCGTTACCATTGCCATTACCGTTATTATGATCTTTACCACCGCCCTCGCCTTTACCTACTCCCTTATTATGATCTTTACCACCGCCCTCGCCTTTACCTACTCCCTTATTATGGTCTTTACCACCGCCCTCGCCTTTACCTACTCCCTTATTATGGTCTTTACCACCGCCCTCGCCGTTGCCCACTCCGTTATTGCCTTTGCCATTCCCGTTACCATTTCCGCCACCTGTGCCATTATTATGGCCGCAACCATTGCCTTTAGGGGGTCGAGTTTTAGGAGGAGGGGGTGAAGTTGGCTTGGTAGGGGGCGAAGTTGGCTTAGTAGGGGGCGAAGTGGGGCAAGGAGTTGTAGCAGTAGTAGGTCTAGGTTGTATGTAAGTTATAGTGTGTTCGCACGCATTTGTCGGGGGAGGGGTTGAAGTGTGTTGGCATGTTGTGGGGGGTGAAGTTGGGGGTGATGTTGGAGGGCTCGGGGGTATAGTGTGACTGCAAACTGTGGTCGGCGGGGGAGTACTTGTCATACAACTGTCTGTAAGTAAAAAATTAAAACAATGATTAAGATCGTTTGATAATTAATTTTACCATTTTGTAGTTTGATTTTTTTTATTTTATTTTTTTTAGTTTCTAGATATTCAACAAAAATCTTTGTATAGTCAGCGTCATTGAAAATCTACAATTCAAGAAAGCAACAATCGGAAAAACGGATCTCTGTGGGCAACGTCACGACATATTCATTATTATTATATACTAAATTCTTCCCCAAAATGTAACACTTTTTTTATGAAAACCGCGTTAAAATCGGTTCAGCTAGCGAGATAATACGGTATTTTACTGCATAAATAAATTGAAAATCTATTTAGTCCGTCAGTAATAATATTGAAAAATATCGGAAACGTATTTTTTGTCTTTTTAAATCAATGAATATTGACAAAGATAAAACGGTTCTAAATTCGGGAGTGGGGGCTTGTGACGTCATTGCGCTTGTAAAAATGTAACGACCGAGTGACGTTTTGTGATTTTTAGAAGCGTTGTATCTTCATCAATTTTGGTTCACGTGACAAAAGAAAAAATACGGGTCTAATATTTTGTTATACTAGTTTCGGACTATTTTTTTTTTTGAGTTAAATACCCTATTGTGCTCAAGCAAATAATGGTCTTTTAAGATCCACAGTTCAAATAACCAAAAACGGATCCATGCAGGAAACGTCAGTGGGTATCCATTATTGTTATATACTAAAACCTCCTCCAGAAAAAGGCATCAAAATCAGACATACATACAGGTCAAACTGAGAACCTATTTTTTATCATCATCATCATCTCAGCCATATGACGTCCACTGCTGAACATAGGCCTCCCCTTTTGATCTCCACATATACCGGTTGGAAGTGACCTGCATCCAGCGTCTTCCGGCGATCTTCATAAGGTCGTCTGTCCACCTTGTTGGTGGACGTCTTACGCTGCGCTTGCTACTCCGTGGTCTCCACTCTAGCACTTTTCGACCCCATCGGCCATCCGCTCTGCGAGCAATATGGCCTGCTCATTGCCACTTCAGCTTGCTAATCCGGTGGGCTATATCGGTGACTTTGGGATCTCCTCATTTCGGACTCGATCACGCAGAGAAACACCGAGCATAGCCCTCTCCATAGCTCGCTGAGCGACTTTGAGCTTTGAGATGAGGCCGATAGTGAAAGACCACGTTTAGGTTTTTTATGTCAGTTAAAAATACAAGTGCTGGTAACGCCGCCAGTGACCTCTTGGGCACATTTCACCAGCTGAAATCGCTGAGAAGCAGTTTTCAGAAGAGAAAACTATTTAGATTTAAAAACAACTACAACTAACCTGTTGGGTACGCATGAAGGCCGTTGGCCAAAGCCTGAAAAAAAACACAAAATTATAAACTATGATAAAAAACAAAATTGTTGTAAATTATTACGGCACGGTTAGCGCAGTGGCTAAGCGATTGGATTGCTGCGCTGCGTGTTGGTTCGATTCCCGCACGGAGCAAATATTTGTGTGATCTACAAGTAGTTGCTTCGGGTCTGGGCGTTTTTGTATGTGAGTTTATATGTTTGTAAACGCACCCACGACCACGACACAGGAGAATTTTCTAGTGTGGGAAAACGTTTCGAAAAAAACTTAAAAAAAAATTGTAATAAAATACGAAGCAAAAAATGTCCCCACTGCTGGGACACAGGCCTTAAGTTCCATGCAAATTTTGTATAAAACATGTTTGATACATGTATATTTAAGAAACGAAATCATCGCATCTTTGTAAAATACATGTATTTAACCTTGATGTAAACGAGGGGTTAGAAATGGTCTGAAACGTGGTCAATGTTAGTTGTCACAATTCTTCGATTTTTTGATGAAATAACTATTAAAATAAATGCGAAAGATTGTATGGAATCAAAAAAATCAAATAATTTATTTCAAGTAGGCCTGTTAGAGGCACACTTGAATTGTCAATAGACGAAAATTAATTAGGTAACATAAAATAGTTATGGTGCTACAGTCCCAGTCACAAGACATAAAAACGAGTGAAAGTACCGTAGGTGCTCATTCCAAAGCGTAGATCTCTATGGAGAAGAACGAGCAAGAAACTCCATGGACACTCTTTTTAATAGCCAAAATTATAACAGAATCTTTGTTATGGATGTTCAGAATGTTTGTATGGATTCGTCAGTCAATTACGTAAAAATCTTGATGAAATTAGGCTTCTCGTTTTTATTTAAGAGATGCAAAGGATGGCGAGTAGTAATCGCGTCGACCCAACTGCCCACTTGGGGCGAATTTTATAATAGGGAACAGGGTCCAAGCTACCGGCAGTCATGGCTCCAGAGTAAGGAATCTACTAACAATGCGCGCCGTGTCCAGAAGAACTGCTCTCTGAATCTGGCCCTTGATCCAGCTGCCTAACGAGAGCCTCCTGAGAAGTTGGTCGAGGCTTTTTGGCATCATTTGATTATTATATATCCTTTATTATTTTTTTTACCTCATTGTTCTACATTTTTAAATATATTTACAAAAATAAAAATAATAAAAAAAAGCATTTAAAAATATAAATAACAGTGGCCCGCCGATATCGGGAACAGGGTACAAGCTACTGGCAGTTATGGCTCCAAAGTAAGGAACCTCCTAACAATGCGCGCCATGTCCAGAAGAACTGCTTTCTGAACGAAATCAGTATTTTTTTCTGCTGTTTAATTATTATTATTATAAAAGTACTTACCACCAACACCACAATCACAGCAGATGGCTGCATATTGATGACTGATTCTACCAACCATTCCTAGGTTTTTATACTCCTAAGTAACAAAGAGACAATAATTTCAAGACGTAAATCTGCTAGAACACTTCAACAAATGTTGTGACAAAGCCCTTTTTAAAAGAAAAAAAGAAAAATTAAAAAAAAACAGCACCATGTGAGCAAATATTCTTTTTGTCTATTCATTATTGTATTGCAATTCGTATCAACGTCATAATTTGTAACTAGCAATACATCCCGGAATTGCATGTTTTTTTGACATATTTAAGTATAAAAAAAATTACGCTGGCGAAATTCATTTGGGGTGAGTCAAGGAACTTTTGTTTACGTACAAAATGGGCATAAAATTGTGGCTTATAATGGGCATAATAAATGAGTTTACTTAGATATACATATAGAAGCGATGGAAAAGTATAAGTGGAAACATATTTATGCTATCATCATCATCATCTGCCTAGCCTTTTCCCAACTATATTGGGGTGGGCTTCCAGTCAAACCAGATTCAGCTGGTTGTCAGTATTTTACATGGAGCGAATGCCTGTCGGACCTCCACAACACAGTAACTGGGCAATACCATACCCCATGGTAGGACTGTTTGTCAGACTTTAGAGCTTCTGACTAACAGTAACGACCGTCAAAGATCTACAAATGACAGCCGGGACCAACGGCTTTACGTGCTTTCTGAGGCACGGAGGAAACTCGTTATAACAGATGGTCACCTATCTACAGACCAACCTCGGCAAGCGCGGCTTAACCCGGAAGATCTACCTGTGCGGCTGTAATTATTTAGCCACGAGCTCCTCTCTTGACACTAATCTATATTAAATAAATTAATAGCTAAATCAGACCAATCTAAAATTTGCTATTTATAAAGTAACAAAGATTTTTAATTATTTCTTTTTAAATTCGACATTTTGAAAAGTTCTCCGATAAATCTTTTTGGACATAGCATCCTGCTTGGGTCGCGGGACTATCTCATAAGGTGACCCTAGAAAGTAGAGGGCTATTGAAGGACACCGTGGATTTTAGTCAGTACAAGTCTGACAGCCCACAGCGATGGATAGGGTGAGAGGTAGAGGTTACCTTTCCCTCAAGCGTTCTTTTTGAAGCATTTCTCATTGCTGCTCCGCTCCTATTGGTGATAGCGTGATGCTATCTAGCCTTCCTCTATAAATGGACTATCCAAAACAAAGATATTTTTTCAATTCCAACCAGTAATTCCTGAGATTAGCGCGTTCAACCAAACAAACTCTTCTGCTTTTTAATATCAGAGTACCTTAAGACTATCTACTATTATTTATTTATCTAAGTACTTACGTAGGTATATCGTAGTGATATAGGTAAGGTAAAACAGCTGTTGATTTTTCTTTGAGAAAGGATTTCTTATAATGTAATTAATATTATTAATTAAGTAATATTTTAATTGTTTTGTGTCTTTTGTAATTAAAAAAAAAAAAAACTTTTTTTTTTTTTAATTGTTTTGATGATGATGATGATGACGCCGTGGGGCGCCGGCTTAGAATTGCGCTCCCCCCAAATCATCCCGTGGGTGTCGTAAGAGGCGACTAAGGGACAAACCGGAGGTCGGGCAGCAGCGTCCTCCGTGTACTGCACATCCTCACTGCGATCGCCAACTCGCCTGCCAAGCGTGGCGATTAAGGCAAATTACCCCCTATCATGAGAACCACAGAAACCAGGCCCCCAGTCCCCGGCAGCTCCGCTATCCCTGGCGCGGGTAGCGGTCAAGGTAATGGCGGAGCAGGGGGTGCTAAGAATCTCCGGAAGAGATCCAGCTACCCACCCCCACGACGACTGGCCCTGGTAACACACAACGTACGCACATTGAGGACTGACGAAAAGATCTGCGAGCTGGAAGAGGAGCTGAGCAAGTTACACTGGGACATTATGGGGTTATGCGAAGTCCGTAGAGAGGGGGAGGACACCGTAACCCTGAAGTCTGGTAACTTGCTCTACTACCGGGAGGGCGACCAACAGTCCCAAGGTGGTGTCGGGTTTCTCGTTCACAAGTCCCTCGTTAACAACATAATAACCATCGACAGTGTGTCGAGCAGGGTGGTATACCTAATACTCAGAATATCCAAAAGATATTCGCTGAAGGTCATTCAGGTCATACGCACCGACCTCGTCACACTCCGATGAGGAAGTAGAGACTATGTATGAGGACGTAAGTAGGGCCATACATAGCTCAAAAACTCACTTCACTGTTGTTATGGGGGACTTTAACGCAAAGTTGGGCAAGAAAAGCGGTGATGAGTTGAGAGTGGGGCAATTTGGGTATGGGCAACGGAACCCTAGGGGACAGAGGCTGGCCGACTTTCTGGAGAAAGAAGAACTCTTCATGATGAACTCTTTCTTCCAGAAGCCGCCTCACAGGAAATGGACCTGGCTGAGTCCCGATGGTTCCAAGAGAAACGAGATAGACTTCTTCATGACCGACAAGAAACGGATATTCAGTGATGTCTCTGTGATCAACAGGGTGAAAACCGGTAGCGATCACCGAATCGTAAGAGGCTCGCTGAATATCAATGTTAAACTTGAAAGGTCCAACCTGATGAAGTCTACGCTCCGACCTACTCGGTCCCATATTCAAAACCCCGAAAGCTTTCAACTCGAGCTCTCTAATCGCTTTGCTTGCCTTGAGAACTTAGTTTCAGTGGACGAGATCAACGACGGGCTAGTGGAAACTGTCCGCACGGTAGGGTCTAAGTTTTTTAGACCCGGCCGTAAAGATAGACCTCAGAAATTGACCGATCAAACCTTAAACCTCATGGCTGAACGACGTTTGCTACAGTTGCAGTCTTCCGATGACGCGAAGTCATATAGGCAGCTCAATAGACGTATATCTAAGTCCTTGCGGCACGACCTGCGTCTCTTTAATACGAATCGTGTTAAAGAGACCATACAGCGAAACCAAGGCTCCAAAGTGTTCGCGAAGGGCAAGTCTATTGGGCAAAGCCAGATGACAAAGCTGAAACGGGAGGATGGCAGCATAGCGTCGACCAAAGCAGAGGTTTTAGGCGAGATCGAGAGGTTCTATAGACAGTTATACACTTCGGTCGCAAAGCCCGTTGACAGCTTGGTAGGAGATCCAAGAGCCAAGCTGTCCCGACATTATACCGAAGATATCCCGGACATCAGTCTGTACGAGATTAGGATGGCCCTGAAACAGCTTAAGAACAACAAGGCGCCGGGCGAGGACGGAATCACCTCAGAGCTTCTGAGAGCGGGTGTAACACCGGTACTTAAAGTCCTCCAGAAGCTCTTTAATACCGTCCTGTTCGAGGGCAAAACGCCCGAAGCATGGAGCAGAGGTGAGGTGGTGCTGTTCTTCAAAAAAGGTGATAACAGCCTATTGAAGAACTACAGACCCATCACGCTTCTGAGTCATGTTTATAAGCTGTTTTCAAGGGTTATCACGAACCGTCTCGAACACAGACTTGATGACTTCCAGCCTCCCGAACAAGCCGGTTTCCGAAGAGGCTATAGTACCATAGACGACATCCATACGCTGCGGCAAGTTATACAGAAGACCGAGGAGTATAACTTGCCATTATGCTTAGCGTTTGTGGACTATGAGAAAGCCTTCGATTCGGTGGAAACATGGGCGGTGCTTGAGTCACTCCAGCGATGCCGTATTGACTGTCGGTACATCGAGGTGTTGAAGTGTTTGTATAATAACGCCACCATGTCGGTCCGAGTACAGGAGCAGAGTACGAAGGCGATTCCATTGAGAAGAGGCGTCAGACAGGGGGATGTTATCTCCCCTAAACTGTTTACTACCGCAATGGAAGACGCCTTCAAGCTCCTGTAATGGCAAGGACTTGGCATCAACATCAATGGCGAGTACATCACTCACCTTCGGTTTGCCGACGACATCGTAGTCATGGCAAAGTCGATGGAGGAACTCAGCATGATGCTCGATGGCCTCGACCGAGTTTCGCAACGGGTGGGCTTGAAAATGAACATGGACAAGACGAAAATTATGTCAAATGCCAATGTTGTGCCCACCCCAGTCTCTGTTGGAAACTCGGTACTCGAAGTTGTTGACTCATATATCTACTTAGGACAAGTAGTCCAATTAGGTAGATCCAACTTCGAGAAAGAGGTCAGCCGCCGAATCCAACTCGGTTGGGCAGCGTTCGGGAAACTACGCAGTGTCTTTTCATCCGATATACCTCAGTGCCTCAAGACGAAAGTCTTCAACCAATGTGTGTTACCAGTGATGAGTTACGGCACCGAAACGTGGTCTTTCACTATCGGCCTCATCTCAAAGCTCAAAGTCGCTCAGCGAGCTATGGAGAGGGCTATGCTCGGTGTTTCTCTGCGTGATCGAATCCGAAATGAGGAGATCCGTAGACGAACTAAAGTCACCGATATAGCCCACCGGAATAGCAAGCTGAAGTGGCAATGGGCAGGCCATATTGCTCGCAGAGCGGATGGCAGATAGGGTCGAAAAGTGCTAGAGTGGAGACCACGGACTAGCAAGCGCAGCGTAGGACGTCAACCAACAAGGTGGACAGACGACCTTATGAAGGTCGCCGGAAGACGCTGGATGCAGGTCGCTTCCAACCGGTACTTGTGGCGATCAAAAGGGGAGGCCTATGTTCAGCAGTGGACGTCCTATGGCTGAGATGATGATGATGATGATGATGATTGTTTTGAAATCAAAAATGAAAGTGAATTGTAGGTGATTCTTTGTCTCCCGAGTCGACGGCGCGTCGTGTTCCACGCGCGACTCAAAGAGCGTCAGCATAATGACAAGGCCCCCTCTCAGAGGGCTAAAGCCTGCCGGGGTCGCGGGACTTATACCATCACCGTGACCCCGGAACATAAAGGGCTTTTGAAGGACACCGTGGATTTTAGTCAGTACAAGTCTGACAGTCCCTCCCGCCCTGCCCGGGGTGGAAGGACTCATCTGATGATTTTACCATGTAAAAAAAAAAAAAAAGTTTATTCTTTGTCTAACATACAACATGTCCTAAAATTCAACGATATTCCAGAGGATGGACCTACTAATGACTACTCGAGAAAAAAATTTAAAAAAAAATACCTACTAGAGCTTCTGAGCATCACGCTCGCGAAGGAGGAGGCGGGCCGCGTGAGGGAGAGGACTATACGTCCTTCTTCTGCCCCCAACCGCAGTGGTAGACGCCGACAGCGACAGACGTCGCGAGACTGCGAGACGATCTCCAGCCACCGTAGACGCGGGCATGCGAGCGACGAGTAATTGGCAACTCGCCGCTCGACCATGAACCATGCCCGGGTCGACGGCGCGTTAGTGTTCCACTCGCGCCTCAAAGAGCGTCAGCATGATGACGGGGCCCCCCTCTAGAGGGCCAAAGCCTGTCGGGGTCGCGGGACTTATCTCATTACCGTGACACCGTGGATTTTAGTCAGTACAAGTCTAACAGTCCCTCCCGGCTCCACCCACAGTAGGTACCCATGGCATGCCGGAAGGGACTGTCATTTGATGATTTTAAGTACCTACCACGTAAAAAAAAATGGCTTTTGACCCGAGCCGCCGCCGTCAGGTCGCTGATACATAAGTACATAACAAATATTATTTAATCTTTTAAATGCCATCTGTTTGAGCGAATGCCTGTCGGACCTCCACAACACAGTAACTGGGCAATACCATACCCCATGGTAGGACTGTTTGTCAGACTTTAGAGCTTCTGACTAACAGTAACGACCGTCAAAGATCTACAAATGACAGCCGGGACCAACGGCTTTACGTGCTTTCTGAGGCACGGAGGAAACTCGTTATAACAGATGGTCACCTATCTACAGACCAACCTCGGCAAGCGCGGCTTAACCCGGAAGATCTACCTGTGCGGCTGTAATTATTTAGCCACGAGCTCCTCTCTTGACACTAATCTATATTAAATAAATTAATAGCTAAATCAGACCAATCTAAAATTTGCTATTTATAAAGTAACAAAGATTTTTAATTATTTCTTTTTAAATTCGACATTTTGAAAAGTTCTCCGATAAATCTTTTTGGACATAGCATCCTGCTTGGGTCGCGGGACTATCTCATAAGGTAACCGTGACCCTAGAAAGTAGAGGGCTATTGAAGGACACCGTGGATTTTAGTCAGTACAAGTCTGACAGCCCACAGCGATGGATAGGGTGAGAGGTAGAGGTTACCTTTCCCTCAAGCGTTCTTTTTGAAGCATTTCTCATTGCTGCTCCGCTCCTATTGGTGATAGCGTGATGTTATATAGCCTATAGCCTTCCTCGATAAATGGAGTATCCAACACAAAAATATTTTTTCAATTCCAACCCGTACTTCCTGAGATTTGAGCGTTCAACCAAACAAACAAACTCTTCTGCTTTTTAATATGTATTAGAGTACCTAAAGACTACTATTATTTATTATTTATCTAAGTACTTACGTAGGTATATCGTAGTGATATAGGTAAGGTAAAACAGCTGTTCATATATCTTTGAGAAATGATTTCTTATAATCTATGTAATTAATAATAATTAAATAATATTGTAATAGCCTACACTGTCCAACTGCTGGGCTAAGGCCTCCCCCAAGCCTTTCCAAGAGTTCTTGTCCAGCGCCACTTCGAACCAGCCCTCACGGTACGAGTCCAACTCATCTCTCCACCTCTTTCTGGGCCGGCCTCGGCGGCGCCGTCCATCTCCAGGCACCTCACGGCCCAGCCACCGCGGGAGAAACCCACGGCAACTTACTTCGCGAAGCGTTTCTGGCCACCATAGGTGCGGGCATGCAGACGGCGAGTAATGGGTGACTCGCCGACCTTATCTCATTACCGTGACACCGTGAAGGACACCGTGGATTTTAGTCAGTACAAGGTCCAACCCAGTACCCATGGCACGCCGAGAGGGACTGTCATTTGATGATTTTAAGTATCTACCACGTAAAAAAAGGGCTTTTGACCCGAGCCGCCGCCGTCGGGTCGCTGATACTTAAGTACATAACAAATATTATTTAATCGTTTAAATACCATCTGTTTCAACATTGTAATAGTATTGATTATAATTGTTATTGAAATGTATGCAGATAATAACAGATGCACAATACGCTCTCAAAGTCAAACAGTGGTTGCCAAGGTCGATTAATAGATTAAACGAGGCCTTGGGCCTTAGTCAAACAGCAGACGACAGCAGACGACAATCGTTATCGTTCATCAGTCACCAATACATTTTCAACTTTATACGCCAGCGCGTAAAGTTGAAAATCTATTAAAAACTGCTGATCGATAACGAACGAAACAAACGAAAACGATCAGTGAACTTCAACAGATTTTCAACTTTACGCGCTGGGGTATAAAGTTAAAAATGTATTGGTGACTGATGAACGATAACGATTGTCGTCTGCTGTTTGACTAAGGCCCCTCATGAGCTTTCTTTTAACGGGGTAAAATCGTCAAATGAGTTCTGCCACCTAGAGCAGGGTGGGAGGGCACTGTCAGACTTGTAGTGGCTAAAATCCACACTGTACTTGAATTGCCCTTTACGGTCCAGGGTCACGGTATTTGTTAGTCCCGCGACTCCGGAAGGAGTTGCCCCCCCCCTCCCCCCTCCCTTCGTCAGTTTGCTGACAGCTCTGTGAGGCGGGCGTGTAACACGATTCGCCCTCGACGTACGTCCGATCATCGACCATGCCCCGTCCATGATCGGACGTCGAGGCACCTAATATTCACCGTCCGCTTGCCCAGGTCCATCTGCTGAGGAAACACGTAGAGTGAAATACGTGTCAAGTTTTAATATCCAATACTTTTAAAAAAGCTTTGGTTATTTTTTAATTAAAAACAAGCCAAAATAAATGTTTAAGAAAATATCTAGTGGTCTAGAATTGACAGAACATCATCATCATCATCTCAGCCGTAGGACGTCCACTGCTGAACATAGGCCTCCCCTTTAGATCTCCACATGTACCAGTTGGAAGCGACCTGCATCCAGCGTCTTCCGGCGACCTTTATAAGGTTGTCTGTCCACCTTGTTGGTGGACGTCCTACACTGCGCTTGCTAGTCCGTCGTCGCCCCTCTAGCACTTTTCGACCCCATCGGCCATCTGCTCTGCGAGCAAGCTGGCCTGCCCATTGCCACTTCAGCTTGCTAATCCAGTGGGCTATAACGGTGGCTTTAGTTCGTCTACGGATCTCCTCATTTAGGATTCGATCACGCAGAGAAACACCGAGCATAGCCTTCTCCATAGCTCGCTGAGCGACTTTGAGCTTTGAGATGAGGCCGATAGTGAAAGACCACGTTTCGGTGCCATTAACTCATCACTGGTAACACACATTGGTTGAAGACTTTTGTCTTGAGGCACTGAGGTATACATCTTACGTCCCAAATATTATGGTCACTAGACGAGGCGTTGTAATCGCGTACACAGGAGTAGAATGCCTACCGGAGCCTTGGGACTTAAAAGCCTTAAAATCTCACAAAGAGAGCAAAGAGTATTTATCTAAAGTTACTATTTGTTAGTCAAAAGCAGGAGGACTCTCTTAACGATTTCTCTTTATAAATGACTGTCCATATTAAACCTTTTGATGCTTTCCTTGATAATTGGACTATCCAACACAAACATACAACTTTCATTCATTAAATCCTGTTTTGACATTCTAAGACTTTCTGTAATAACCGGTAATAATATTTTCTGAACGAAACTTCTAATGTCAAGTCACTTTTCAATGTCATTATTTTCTTGTCTGTCACTGTCAGTTTAACTTTGATTTTTGGATCGAGCGTTCTTGTTTAGCTTAGCGACGCAAAACACGCTCTTTGTTCTTCCATATTTCTCAATAAAATCAGTGAATTGGCTCAATATTAATCTACAAAAATGGCTGTGAGTATTATTCTAACATCTTTAAACCAACCAAAGCGAAAACCATACCGAGCCGGTACAATCAAACATAACCTCACTTTGAGAACCAAAAATCATGTTATTTTTTTTTGAATAAAACTTTTTTTTAATTCTAGTCTATAGCAGCAGCGCAAGTGCAAGAAGTCCGATCAATAACGAGAATTGAACGTATTGGGGCTCATTCACATATCAGAGGTTTAGGTCTAGATGACTCTCTGGAACCTAGAGCCGTGTCCCAAGGTATGGTGGGACAAAAGATGGCAAGAAAGGCCGCCGGAGTCGTCCTACAGATGATTCGAGAAGGTTCGTATCGAAAAAACTTGGTTGCTATGGTAACGATAGCTTTGTTTGTTATTAATGTGCGATGAAAAAACATGGAATAATTTGGATTTTTTTTTAATAGTTTGCTAAAAAAATGAATTTCTAGCAGACTTGTTTGTCCAGTGAGAAGTCAATAACTGCAAAGACCACATTCAGGGATCATATATGCTGACTGTTACGCATTGTGTCATGGGTTCGATCCCTGCATGGAACAAATATTTGTCTCTCGGAGAGAGGGAGTGGGCCATAATCCCGCATTCGGCCCAGTGCGGGTTGGTAGATGTCACATGTCTTTGAATTTGTTGGTTCTAGAAACATGCCGGTTTCCTCACAATGTTTTCCTTCACCGTTTTGAGAGCAGTGGTGATGAAATAAATTACACAAAGTAACACAAATTACACTATGAGTATCATGGTTATAATCTGAGATATAGTTATTTTACAGTAAAATATTGAGTACAAATATTGAGCAGAGTGGGCTGGCCATATAGCACGCAAAACTGATGGCCGATGGGATGAAGGTTCTCAAATGGAGACCACGCACCAGCAAGCGCAGCGTAGGACGTCCACCCACTAGGTGGACAGACGATCTTATGAAGGCCACAGGATCACGCTGGATGCAGGCCGCTTACAACCGGTCCTACTGGAAGTCTAAAGGGGAGGCCTATGTTCAGCAGTGGACGTCTTACGGCTGATATGATGATGATGCTGATGATTGAGTACAATAGATGTTAATTCTGCCCAATGTCTTTTTAGGTAAAATAGCAGGCAGGGCAGTATTATTGGCTGGACAGCCAGGCACGGGCAAGACAGCCATTGCCATGGGACTCGCACAGGCTTTGGGCCCTGATACACCATTCACAAGCATGGCGGGTAAGTGATAATTTTTATTAAATTACATTCCATGAAATCATCGACCATCATTCAATCGACAATCAATCAACCATCCCAAGAAAAGTTTTTGGGCAGGTGGATGGCGAGTAATGGGTGACTTGCCGTCCGATCATGGACCATGTCAGGGTCTAAGAGTGTCAGCACAATAACGGAGCCTCTCTCTAGAGGGCTCAAGCCTAACGGGGTCGCCGGTCTTACGAATGACCGTGACCGCAAAACCTAAAGGGCTATTGAAGGACACTGTGGATTTTGGTCAGTACAAGTCTGACAGACCCTCCTGTCAAAAAATTTAGGACCCATTAATATTAGTATTCATTTTTACCCGTGGTGCTAGGCAACTGGGCTTCTCCCAGTTGTAATGTCCCTTTGTGCCTATTGGCCTTGTTTTGTTCTGTCTCCTGCTTGCATGGAGGGAAGTGGAAATATATTTTTTCCTACACCTCCACTATTCTTTTCTGATTAATTTCGTTGCAGGACCCAAGACAGGTAAATTCATTCTCTAGGACACGTTGAGCTTCATTGTCTCGTCGCTTTTCTGGTGGTTGGCACTGTTGATTCTGGCTTTCAGGAGTTGCAGTGGTTTGGGAATAGAGTGGTGGGTTTGTCCCAAAAAAAAAGGCCTTCCTGTCCTGGGCGGAAGGACTCAATTGATGATTTTACCAAGATAAAAAAAAATGGTTAAACATGATTTTTATACAAGGTTGCTGTTTTCAGGTTCTGAAATATTCTCTCTGGAGATGAGCAAGACGGAAGCTCTCACACAAGCCATTAGGAAGTCTATTGGAATAAGAATAAAGTAAGTTTTATCTAATTACTAGCAATTGCTAGCTGCCTTGCCCGCTAAAACTCCAAAATGATCCCACCGTAACATGAAATCAGGATAAAAACTATCCTATGTGTTAATCCAGGTTATAAACTATCTGTGTACCAAATTTCATCCAAATCGGTTCAGTAGTTTTTACGTGAAAGAGTAACAAACACACATATACATACTTGTAAACTTTCGCATATAAGATTAGTAAAAAAAACGAAAATCATTTTTAAATATAAAAAATAACTTAAACAAAATTATTATATAATTCTATCTCTAGAAATCTATCAATTTCTTTAATAATTACAGCCGCATAGTTTGATCTTCCGGGTTAAGCCGCGCTTGCCAAGGTTTGTCTGTGGATAGGTGACCATTTGTCATAGCGAAATTCTTCTGTGCCTAGGAATGCACGTAGATCTTTGACAGTCGTTACTATTAGTCAGAAGGTCTAAAATCTGACAACCAGTCTTACCGTAGGGTATCGTATTACCCAGTTACTGTGTTGTGGAGGTCAGATAGTCAGTCGCTCCATGTGAAATACTGATATTCAGCTGCATCTGGTACGACTGGAAGCAGACCACAATATAGTTAGTAAAAGGCAGGCAGATGATGATATAAAAGTCCCTACTCTTTTGTGAATCACAATTTTAACCAAGTATGCTTTTCCAGGGAGGAATCAGAAATCATAGAAGGAGAGGTAGTAGAAGTTGTAGTAGAGAGGGCTGCGGGGGGCGGAGGGGCGAGGGTCGGACGACTGACCCTCAAGACCACTGATATGGAGACTAACTATGATATGGGAGCCAAGATGATTGACTCACTGCTCAAGGAGAAGGTAAGAGAAAGAATACGTCAAGTTTGGCGATGTTGGGTAGGTACCCAGTGTAAGCAAAATCTGTGAAAAGAACTAAAAATGTCTACTTGGGAATGCTCAATTAAATTAGAGTAAGATAATATAGAGTTTGGTAAGTTTTGTGGAGTTGGTTAGGTACCCAGTGATACCAAAATCTGTAAGAATCACTTAAAATTTCTACTTGGGAATGTACGAGTCAATTAGAGTAAGATAATGTAGAGTTTGGTGAAGTTGGTTAGATTTCCAGTCTCGATAAAATTATTATAATTCACTTAGAAAGTGTACTCGAGCAAGTAACTTTAGTAGAAAAATGCGAAGTTTGGTATGTTTGTTGAAGCTGGAAAATCACCCAGTCTTGCCAAAAATCAACAGATTTCATGATGGTATTTTATTTTAACAGGTCCAAGCCGGCGACGTGATAACAATTGATAAAGCGACAGGCAAGATCAACAAGTTGGGAAGAAGTTTCGCTAGAGCTAGGGACTATGATGCTACTGGTAAGTTTAATATAAATCGAGCTTTATATAGTATAATACATACTGATAATTAGTTATGGTGAACGAAAACTATGTGCTTCTTGTTAGATCTCATCATTTAGATTCAGAATGAGAATCGGACTTATTAAACATGGCTCTACATGTGGCGAAAATGGAGCGTCTATTTATGACAAGTCGACTAGTATTTCACTAGAATTTTTTGTAAGCAATGCGGATGGGGAATTGGCTATAAGACAGCGTTAATAAATTTCAAATTTAATTAGTTCGTCAGCTAGAGTTTTGAAAAATAACGGATACGTATTTCTTCTTACGTTAAATCAAAGCATATTTAAAGAGATGTAACACATCAAAATTCGAGATTCGGGCCTCGTGACGTGAGACGCAATCATAAACTACTTGGTTGTGACGTTTTGCCTATTATTAAATCCGGCGTCGAATTATCTTCGTTAATTTTGGTTTACGTACCAAAAATATGTAAATATTTTTGATACCGACGGACTAATAGATTTTTTAGCCAAATAACCTATAGCCTCATGCTAGGTACCTGGGCAAATACCCCACTCTAAGAAGAAACAGCCGAAATAGTTCAGACTAATAGTTTTCAAGAAATTATTCCACATTTTTTTACTTGGTGTAATCGTGTAATCATCAAATGAGTACTCCCACCCAGGGTAGGGCAGGAGGGACTGTCAGACTTGTACTGACTAAAATCCACGGTGTCCTCAATAGCTCTTTACGTTCTGGGGTCACGGTATTCGTTAGTCCCGCGACCCCGGGGTGGAGACCGACCCTGGACTGGACTTACTTGCTGATGAATGGAAGACGATAATGTTAGAATGTCTGCGATTCGGTGAGGAGACAGAATGAAAGGATAATTTCATTTAGTCTTAATGGCATTTCAAGATGTACTAAAATAATGTATTAATTTTTTTATATAATAGTTTTAACCTTCTCTTATGATAATTTTTGTTTATAGGTCAACAAGCCCGCTTCGTGCAATGCCCGGAAGGTGAACTTCAAAAGCGTAAGGAAGTGGTCCATACTGTAACTTTACACGAAATTGACGTCATCAATTCCAGGACCCACGGCTTCTTGGCACTATTCTCTGGTAAGTTATTTATTTTCAGTGTGAGTCGGACACGCGCACAAGTATAAGGGCCGTATCCATTCATCATCATCATCATCATCATTCATCCATCCTACTATCTTACTAATAATTAATGTGAAAGTTTTTTGGATGGATGGATGTTTGTTACTCTTTTACGCAAAAATATACTGAATGGATTTGGATAAAATTTGTTACACATATAGTTTATAACCTGGATTAACAAAGGACAGATTTTTTTACTCTGACGGACTAAACAGATGTACAATTTATTTATACAGTAAATTATCCTATTATCGAATTTGGTATAGTCGTATAGAAGTTATGTGCACACAAACAGACTGAAGCAAATTTCTGTTATACTAAGTAAATAATGTATATCTTTGTTCACAGGTGACACTGGTGAAATCAAGTCAGAAATTCGCGAACAGATCAACAGCAAAGTTGCTGAGTGGCGTGAAGAGGGAAAAGCAGAGATGATTCCCGGAGTACTATTTATTGATGAAGTAAGTTCTACTCTGCTGAAACAGTGTTGGACCCAGAACGTTACCCTGAAGAAGTCCCTATGACTACAAACATTTTTGTAGGGATTGAGTAAGAGACAGTGTCAAACGCCTTCGACTGTCGCTTCAAACCATAGGATCTTCCTTTTTTTTCGTTTAAAAGTGAATCTCAGTTTTTAAGTTCATATTAAAATCATTAACAATTCTTCAAAAATTTTGCAGAATAGGCAATTTTTTCTCAACGTTGTTTCTTTTTGTTACGTAAACGAAAATTGACGAAGATACAACGCTTCTAAAAATCACACGTCACTCGGTCGTTATATGTAATTTTACAGGCGTTATGACGTCACAAGCTTCCACTCCCGGATCTCAAAAAAGTTTTATCTTTGTCAATATTAATTGCTTTACAAAAACAAAAATATATATTCGATTTTCAATTTATTTTCCCTATTGTCGATATACAGGGTGAAATTGAATAGATGCGACAATTTGAAATATACAATAATACGTGTTGTCAAGAAAACATATAAAATATCAAATGTAAAATTTAAAAATAATTGGTCAGTGTTAAGCTATGAACGGCAACGTTTAATAACATGAGTGCTCGATGATTATTGAGCACTGCAATGAGTGGGACAAGATTTTTTGATACTTTAATTTTTCTACATTTATTTTGCATATTAAATGCTGGAATACCGATGATTCGTACTTAAATAAAGCTAATAACATCAATGGACCTTTTGTAAACGAAAATCGCGTAATTTTTTTTATCGATTTAGATTGTTGAAAAAACAGTTTATAATTACTATGTTACTGTAACTGAAGCTCCCATTTCATTTTGTCGCAT
Source organism: Agrotis ipsilon (assembly GCA_028554685.1). Taxonomy (NCBI): domain Eukaryota; kingdom Metazoa; phylum Arthropoda; class Insecta; order Lepidoptera; family Noctuidae; genus Agrotis; species Agrotis ipsilon. The sequence continues at coordinate 2,840,900 of CM052983.1, read as the reverse complement.
TTATTCAAAGTCACCCTGTATATTGACAATTTGACTATTATGATATTGCCAAAATACCCACAGGAATCTAAACAAAAAAAAATATATATTATTTTGAATTTTATTTTTCTCCTCAGGCCCATATGCTGGACATAGAATGCTTCTCGTACCTCAACCGGGCTTTAGAATCTGAAACAGCTCCCGTTGTTATCATGGCTACAAACCGCGGCATCACTCGCATCCGTGGTACCAACTACCGGTCTCCACACGGGATACCGTTGGACCTGCTCGATAGAATGATCATCGTGCCCACTTCCCCTTACAGCCACCAGGAACTCAGAGAAATACTTAACATCAGGTGAGATAGAATTTTAAAAAGTCAGTTTTTAAAAACGCTGCGTTGACGCGACGTTTACGCAGCGTAAACGCAACGACCACGCAACGATTCAATAAGGGAGAATTTAACATGATCAGGCAGTCTTTAAAACGCTGCGTTTACGCAACGACGACGCAGCTATTCACTGGAAACTCTTAACGAGAGATCAGTATTTAAAACGCTGCGTTTACGTGACATTATCGCAGCGTTAACGTTACGATCATGTAGCGTTTACGCAGCGACATTCTAGCGACCCAACGCAGCTATCACGCAACGTATCATTCGCATCCGTGGTACCAACTACCGGTCTCCACACGGTATACCGCTAGACTTGCTTGATAGAATGATCATCGTGCCCACATCCCCTTATAGCCACCAGGAACTTAGAGAGATTCTTAATATCAGGTGAGATACGCAACTATTACGCCGCGCTAACGCTACGTTTCCGCAGCGTAAACGCAAACATTATGCAGCAATTTACTTGGTTAGACTCTTCGCAGCGTTACTGGAACGATCACGCAGCGATTCACTGAGGTAGACTTTACGAGAGGTCAGTATTTAAAAACCCTGCGTTTACGCGACGGTTACGCACCGATTCACTAAGGGATACTTAAAATGAGGCCAGTATTTAAAAACGCTGTGTTTACGCGACGTTTACGCAGCGTTAACGCAACGACCACGCAGCTATTCACTAAGGCAGACTCTTAACAAGAGGCCACTATTTAAAAAGGCTGCGTTTACGCGACGTTTACGTAGCGACTACCTAGCATGTTTAAAACTCGTTCCTTTTTGGCCACAGATGTGAAGAAGAAGATTGTCAGATGTCTGGCGATGCCCTAACGGTGTTGACGCGAGTGGCCACGGAGACTTCCCTGCGCTACGCCATACAACTTATTACCACGGCTTCCCTTGTGGCTAAACGTAGGAAGGCTACTGAGGTATGTATGAATATAATAATAATAATATTCCACAACTATCACAGAACTCCATCTAGTCCCAAGCTAAGCAGAGCTTGTGTTATGGGTACTAGACAACTATAAACATACTTATACAGGGTGTTTTTTTTAAATTGACCAAAAGGGAGGAATCCGCATCCATAAGAGATACGGGAAAACTTTCTTAGGAACCTTTAGCTCTTTTTTGATGTTAACAATTTTGGCTGAGTGTGAGATGTCCATAATAATGAGTGAAATTGACCAATTTTTTTTTAATGCCGTTCGACCCTCTTCATGTAAGGATCATTTCATTGTATCGGAAGAAAAAAATCGGGATGGTGGAAGTTGGTCTTTAGCAAAATAATTTTTCATACAAATTGTATGATCGAAAAAATTACCAATTTTTTTTATGATGTCATTTGATTAAGCGTCATGTAAGGATGAAATAATTGTATGGGAAGAAAAATATCTGGACAGTAGAAGTTGGTTAAAAGTAGAGTAATATTCCTTCTAGCAGCATAACTTCGTATTAGTAGTAGTAAATATTTCATTAGATTTGACCCACTCGGTCGGTCCCGACTTACGAGTTGTAGGTCGTGAGTTCGAACCCCGCCAGGCGTATTACTTTGTGTAATTTATTTCATCACCACTTCTTTCAAAACGGTGAAGGTAAACATCGTGAGGAAACCGGCATGTCATAGAACCAAAAATTCGAAGATATGTGACATCTACCAATCTGCACTGGGCCCGCGTGGTGGATTATGGCCCACTCCCTCTCTCAGAGAGGAGGCCTGTGTCCCAGCAGTGGGAACATTATAGGATGATGATGATGATGACCCACTAAAGGGCCATTACACGCGAATGCTCCCGGTGGCGGAGCGCTTTTACAAAAGGAATAAAACTAAGCAGATGATGAGTATAAGGTAGAGTATTTGAACATAATTTTGTCTCCAGGTCAGCATGGAAGATGTGAAGAAAGTCTACTCTTTATTCCTGGACGAACATCGCTCAGAGCAGTTCTTGAAGGAGTACCAAGACGAATTTATGTTCAATGATGGATCTGGAGGTGAGTTCGAATGTGTTTTTTTATAGATACTAGGGGGCCGTCCATTAAAATGTATTAAAATGTATTATTTTTATTATTTATTTTATTATTATTAAAATGTATTATACGCGTAATGCTTCTTTTCGGTTAAGTATCCCGAAAAATTAAAAAAAAAATATATGAATTGCAATTATTATTAAAACCCCGAATTTGATGATCTAGCCGTTTCAGTTGTAAAAAAGGTAAGTATTACTTATTTCTGTACAGAAAAATAGCCTTACTAATTAGAAATTATAAAAATATTTTATAGCTATTTGCGACGTTGCCAACGGTTAGGATACGCGCTCTTAGTTTATGGCGTGATTTGAATGAATTTGGTATCAATTTAAAGTTAACAGTTATACCTTTAAAATGGTATCATTTTTATTATTCTTTACTAGTTATTAGGTACTCAAGATCGCGCGGAATCTGAGTCAGTTTTTTTTTAAACGCATTAATATCATCCAATGAGCCGTCCAAACAATCAAGACGGGACGAGGTCCTCCTGTCACACTTGTACTGACTAAAATCCACAGTTTCCCTCAATAGCCCTTTACATTCCGGGGCAACGGTTGCTCGATACTCCCGCGACGCCCCTGCAGGCTTTGGCCCTTTAAAGACCCCTGACATTGCTGACAGCTCTTTGAGGCGCGCGTGAAACATTACGCGCCTTCGACCCAGGCATGGTCCATGGTCGCACAGCGAGTCGCCGTCCACATGCCCGCGCCATTTATATTATTTCATAACGTGTTTTTTTTTTGTTTCAGACGCCCCCCAACTGATGGAAGTTTCGCAGTAATATTAATTTCTCAATGATTCCAAATATCCTGCTTTAAAATTTAACTAATTTTCAATAGAATGCAATTTTTGGTTCTACAAGAAGTCGTATTTTTAAGTTAATTATAAGTTTTTTATCATGTAAGTTTATAATAAATGTCTAGTTATACTGGAATTTGTTGTATTTTTATTCTAAGAATTATTATTGCAGAGCATCCCACAAAACTTGACAACCCACTTCAAATTAATATTTCTACTAAATCTACTATTTTGGTAGAATATTGCAACATTTTGCGATTTCCATGGCAACATCGAACTAGTGTTGTTCTAACACATACTATAAATAAAAAAATAGTCTTATTCACGATATTCGATACATAAAAACACCACCTATGTGGCATTGCATTATTTAAATAAAACATAATACCCTAATATGTTCATTTATTTTAGACAGAGAATAGGCTAAACAAAGTGTGAATGTGGCACTAGCACTACGTATATTTATGTAGCTTAAAAACATGTACAGATCTACCCGACCCGAATCTGACAAATTATACGAATCGAACATTAACCGAAATATTGTGATAAAGTTGAAAATTTATTGAGAATTTGACAGGTTGAGGTAGGGTGATGTATTGGCGTCTGTGCAGATGTCATGACAATGCATCTAACTGTTTTAATCATCTCTTTGACACTTTTTCCCGCCTTATTAAATAGAAAAGGCTTAATCTTTTCGCATAATATCAAGTATTTTTAGCCGACGAATTCAGAAGACTCGACTAAAACCATGAAATCATAATCGACTAAATTTTATTCAATAGACATTGACGTTTTCACATCCCTAAACTGCGATTGATTTTCCGACACGGCTGATAATCTTCATACAACGAAACGCTCGACGTAGCGCCATATTGTTTTAATGATGACTGACGTTTGTGGTCGTCTCTGAGCCGTTCGCCAGGCGCTGGTAGGCCGCCATTTGTTTTTCTTTCATTGACGTTGTGTTTTGACATTACTGCTTTGCTAATAATGATCTTCTTGTATATCCTGTCCCTCTTTTTCTGTAATAATAAAATTCCCCAGTGTGTCTACTATTACTTTTTACTATTTGCAACATGTCTTACGAGTGCTCTGTTTGTAAATTTTCGCGGACAGGGCCGCTATTGGTCATCATTTTCCGTGTAATATTGTAATAAGCAAATACCGCTGTGTGGTTTTTCAAGGTCTATAAACTAAACCGTTATTGATCTGCACGACTGCAATCGTTATCACCGAAACAACTTCCGAAGGTTTTTTTGTCAAAGCACTTCGAAAAGGAAGTCATTACGTCTAACTCTCGTCCATAGGTCTCGCAGCGCCTATCCTTTCCTGTTTACTGAAGATGAGATTGAGTGGTGGAACACACAACTCGACAGTCTAAAGGTAAATATTATGAAAAACACCTCAGCTATCATTTACTTCTTGCTTTCTAATCTTACTTCTAACAAAGTTTGTTAGGATAGATGTATGTTTGTTACTCAGATATTATACACATAATAGGATACTTTTATCCCAGGCTAAATTCCTGTCTAATTCTCATTACAGCGGGCGAACAAAGCCGCTGTCGATGACTAGTCTAAAATGTATTGTTTTGAATCCTTAATGTTATTTAGTATGGGTTGTGCTAAATTTTACAGCGCCAGCGTGGTAGGAGGCAGAGATTATATTGTTCTTAGTTTAATAGATCTTTTTAAGTACTTTATTCTACATTTACTGATAAAATAATTATGTTTTACTGAATACATAATAATATAATGTTTTCATAAAACTCAACTTGATTTACACTATGGACTACATTAAAGCACCCCCCCTCATTCATTGGAGTGGGTCCGAGGTTCATTAATATTTCTTATAATAAACATAGTGTTTTCTTCTTTTCCAGCTCATTATGCAGATGGAAGACATGTGAAACATCTAGAGGAATAAGCAGTTGTAGAAAAATCAAGCTCACACGTTTTGGAAAGAGGCGATTGATAAACATCAAGAATATACGGCAGTAACAAAATACTAAAATTACCCATCCAAAGGTGCAGTGAGGTGTTTCTGTTACAGGAAGTAGCTCTTAAAAATTTAATGTTGCGTCAAAAGGTTTACAACCCCATGAACTGTTACTATGAAAATTTTACATTTATTTAATGATTTTTCTTTTTTGCCTACGATGCAAAACTCAAGCAATCGAAAAATTTAAAAGGAAATGAAAACTAATGTTTTAATATGTAATGTTTTTTTATTTAATTTTTTCCCAAAATTATTTTTCAGAGGAAGTTTCATTAATATAGCAATATCGAATACGGCGTTTAGGCTGTATACGATAAACTCAAAAGCTGTCAAAAAGCCTACAGCAAAAAATTTTTGTTCCGAAGTTGGCAGTCTGATACGTAGTATCTCTAAGTAGTCTGTGTTTTCCGACATTCAGTCTGTCGTGGTGAATATTTTTGGTGTCATTTTTCGAAGCTAAATTTTCAGTAAAAATCAAAATGTTCGGTGCCAGGAGTCTTTTCAAGGCTAACGCCCAGATCCTGAAGAATGTAGCTCAGCAGAGGAATATGAGCGTAATCGCTACCCCCGCTAGGAACAAGATTACCAAAGGCGTAAGTATATTTTGGTGTTTTTCTATCAATTTGCCTTAGTTTTCGACCGTATTTATCAGTTTACAACGTTTTAAAAGAGTATCCCATGTTATTTACGTATGATTCTGTCGTTCGCAGCAGTAAAAAATCGATTTTCAAATTACGTAATTCTATAGGGAAAAAGATAGGTTATCTTTGACTGCTGAAGTCCTAAGTACTGTCAATTAAAATGGCCCTTTGGATAAATATTCATAAAAATACAATCTGCATTTTTTATTGTGTACACAACATTGTTACATTTGCTTTATTTTGTTTTATGTACAATATTTGCTATTCCTTTACGATTGTAATTTATTAACGATGTAATTAACATTTAGAAAAACATTGTCATTCGACATCTATTTCTCGTGACCCCCAGTTTTTCACTTATTATAACACCTAGAGACATGAATATTTAGTTCAGAAACATTCAATTGATATTTTTGATTGTTTTTTAAATTAATTTTAAAGAAGTGTACACACTTGTGTACGGTGGGCGGTAATGGGTTAAGAACCACTCAACCAATTTTGTGCAAACTTCACATAAATAATCTACTAAATAGTCCAAACAAAGTCTAAACATTTGGTTTTGATAGTTGAGCCCGTTCTTGAGTTATAAAAGTACAACAAAAAGTGGCATTGATTTTTATATGTATTAGAAGATAATTACATAGCTTTTCAAATTGAGAATATTTCACGTTGATTGGGAAAAGTTAGTAAGTTGACAAACCTGATATGAGGTATTATGGCAGATCTGTTTACCGTATCAAGACTGGCTCATCAAGTAACCGTGACTCTAGAACGTAAAGGGCAATTGAGGGATCACCATGGATTTTAGTCAGTACAAGTCTGACATTAACTCCCAGCCCTGTGTCGGAGAACTCATTTGATGATTTAACCACAATAAAAAAGCCAATAACTTGGATATTCTAGCAAAACTATTGACATTATGGATAATATTTTAAACGCACTAGCCACACACTACAGGAGAAATTCCTTGGTGAATTTTAAGCTATCAGTGTGTTCCTTTTAAAATGTCAATTACAGGATATCTTTTGCAATTAAATATTTCTTTGAGTTCTTGGTATTTCGATGCTGTTGCAAGCGCCATAATCATGGGTTGACTGACCTCGAAATATCGAGTTTATACCAGTGTGGTCCAATGTTTTGTATAATAACTTTTTTTTTATTAGCCTGTTCTGTCCCACTCCAGGGCAAAAATCTCCCTCCGCTCCTATTTTTCGCGATACTAAGCGTCCTCCTTCCTGGGCCTCAAGTCTGCTAATTTTATTTAACTCACATGCTATTTATATTCAATTGAGACTCCAATCACAATTCCATTAAGATTACTTCTAATTTGGTATTCTGCAAAGACTTGATTTAAGCTCAATACAGTCGTAATGGAATCGTAGTGTAAGTGTAATAGACTCTCAGTTGAACAGTAGGTGTTGCCAAACGAAGTCAAATAAGACTAGAATACCGATGAAGTCCACAATCGATTTACGATTGGAACATGATTGAAGAGCAGACTAGCAAATACTCTGATAGCAGTTCAATGGAATGTCACTGGAAAACCATTGGTCTTAAATTAGTAGCAGAATAACAAATTTAGTTAAAACTTCTACTGAGATTTTTGATATTCAATTGAGCCATTTTTATAGCAGACTTGGGGCCAAGTTCGGATGGAACCTGTCCAGTTCTTCCCACCATCTCCTACAAATAATAACTATTTCTTTTTAATCCTTTCCAGGAGATGTTCTTCCTAATCAGCGCGATGGTGGTCGGTTGGTCCATCGTGCCTGCCTGGGTGTTGTGCAACATTAAGAACTACAGGAACAAGGAATAAACAATATAGAACGAGAGGAAGCAATTATATGTAGATACAAAGTGATAATGTTCTTGTATTATGTTAAGTAAACGGTTAATTTAACTATTTCGTTTCTTTTATTTTTTTACCAGTTTTTCAGCATGCATACAACACATAGACATGTAAGACTGATGAAATTGACCGTGATCAACGGGCAATATTCGTTTCTTTACGTATAGAAATGAAAATAATATTATTTCTATAAATTTCTATAAAGTTTTTTTAAATCGAATAGAGCGCGACAAATGTTAAATAGACAATAATACGTGTTTGGCAAAAGACATTAAAAATATCAAATGTAAAAATAAAATTAATTGAGCAGTGTTACGTATGAACGGCAACGTTTAATACAGTATTTCCACTACGATTTTGAGCACTGCGATGAGTAGGAACGAACTTTTTTTGATACTTTAATTTTTCTTATTGAGTTTTGCATATTAAATATTAACTATTTCATTTATTACTAATACAAAAAATTTTCAATTCACACAAATGCCCTAGAATACCGATAATTCCCTACTTTAAATAAAGAACTATACATCAATGAACCTTTTTGAAAACGATAATCGCGTATGTTTTTTTACGAATTTAGATTGTAGAAAAAAACAAGGTTATAAGTAATATGTCACTGCAACCGAAGCTCCCATTTCATTTGTCCGCATTTAAATATTCAAATTCACCCTGTATTTTATAATTATTTTTTTAATTTTGCCCTTCACTAGGTAAAAATGTCTTTCACTGAGGTAGGCCTTAATGAACAGATAGTAATTTATGGGTAAGTTTTTACGGATTTTATACAAGAGTCCGTCGTGCCAAACTCGATCGAACGCCTGAGAAATATCCAGAAAGGCAGCGGAGCAGTATAATTTATGTTCGAATGCGTAGTTGATTGATTCCACAAGTTTGAAATAGGTTGAACCCACATGCACAAGCACCCAAACCCGGAACAACTACTTCCAGATCATACAATTATTTGCTCCGTGCGGGAATCAAACCGCGACACATTGCACAGCATGGTCGAACTCGGCCACTGCGCCAACCGTGTCATCAAATCTACCTCATGGGTGCAACAAACATCTGTTTACCATCAACTCGACTGACGGCCCGTTGTGCAGGGGCTGGCTGAACGCGGATGAAACGGCAACCACGTAATCCTGGAATGGGCGAGGGCGTTTGCTAACTAACGGGCACAAAACCTTGGCACTGCAAGGTCGCTCCAAGAAGCCGGAGGAGAGACGAAGGAGCTTGGTTGGCTAATATAGCCAACCGTCCCACCTCACGCATTAAGGACCACCTGCGAGTCCAAATGCGGAAAAGGGAGCCCCTAACAATACAATACAAAATACGTGCGGGATCGAACCGGCGACACTCAGCGCAGCAGTCCAATCGCTCAGCCACTTAGCCAACTGCGTCGTCAATATAATTAAGCTTTTATATTTAAAAATTCTGTTGTCCTAAAACGAAAATAATACTTTTATGTGAGGATTGTGCTAAATCGGGCATGCAGACCACGAGTTCTACGTGTCGTGTTACATGCGTGTCTCAGAGCTGTCAGCAATCCCATAGAGATGCGACAGTTCCTTGACCCTGGAACGTAAGAGGCTATTGAAGGAACACCGTGGATTTGTCATTGACACGGGACAAATGGGATAAAAGAAAACAAATTAGTTTATCAAAAAATATAAAACATGTTATTCTTACAAAAATAGTTCCATAAGTATATTTTTAAATAAGGCTTCTTTTAGTTTTGTATTTACAAAAAAATACTTTAAATCTGGCTATGATTTTACTTAAGAGTCAGCACCACGACTGAAGTCCTTTTGACGGGGCGCTAGTGTCTATGTTACACAAAATTGCATTTACCTAAAAAAATGTAGATACCACGAATTTTCAGCAGGACTTCAGTCAGAGCGCAGTTTCGACAATATATGTAAATGCTAGGTCAGAAGGGGTATCAAAACTTGTTTGGGGCCTTGTTTTGCCCTTCTAATCTAAGTATCGTTTTGCAGAATAAAGAAAATAGCATCCTGACTCGTTTAGCTAATGCTATTACTGATGTCATTAAGAGAATTTTGAAGAGAGCTAGAAAATAGAGAATGATGATCGACTGGTCGTAGCTCGTAGCAGATAAACTACAGCTTGGCCAGAACGTCTTGAAACGGAACACCTTTTTGTTGATGACAACGTTTTAAAATCTTTTACATTTGATGTAAACAAAGAACGCAGGTTTGTTAGATTTATTATTGTGCCATAAAACTAACGTAATAAGTCAAAAAAAATCGAGCTGGTAGCGAGGGAACAGGGCGACTTCCGGTTTTCTATTGTTTTTTGTCAAGCTGTACATGTTATGTTTTTATTTTTATTCCAATCGTTTGGGCACATATTGGCACTTGGGTACCCCGTATTATTGTTAAGCCTCTGACTCAGTCACAATTAACTAATTAAAACCTAACCAAACAATCACAACACTAATTGCCGCCAAAACGGGCGAAGATTTGAACAAGATGGCGGCGCCGCGGACTATTGGCGCGCATTCTCTTTGGAGCCATTCGAATTCGTCCAGAAATTGTCTCCGCAGAAGAATTGGACCAAGCGTTTGGAGAACGCGTTCGTGGTAGTCGTTTAAGTATTTAATCTGAAAAATAAAGCATAGATTAGTATGAGAAAAGGAGCTTGTGGCTAAATAATTACAGCCAGACTTTATTCTTATCGTTTAAAAATCATCAAAATGCATTCACATATTGTAAGGACAGGCCCAAACAAACAACAAAATGGCACCAGTTATTTGTCAGTTGTTGCGACAAAGGGTGTATTTTCAAGGTTAAACCACGCTTGCGGAGGGTGGCCTGTGGATGGATGATCAAGTAATCGTGACCCTAGAGAATAAAGGGCTATTGGAGATACACCGTGGATTTTAGTCAATAATAATAATATTCCACAACTATCACACAACGCCATCTAGTCCCAAGCTAAGCAGAGCTTGTGTTATGGGTACTAGACAACTGATAAACATACTTAGATATTTCTAAATATAAAAGATTATACATAAATTACACCCAGACACAGAAAAAATGATCGTGCTCATTACAAAAACATTTGTCTTGGGTGGGAATCGAAACCACGACGCCCGGCATAGCAGTCAGGGTCACTAACCACTATACCAACATGCCGGTCCACCAAGAGTCTGACAGTCCCTCGCGTTCCACCCAGGGTGGGAGAACTCACTTGATCATTTTATCACGACAAAAAAGGGGTTTGTGTGTTTTTCAAACTTACCTCAAAATCAGTAAGTGAGTCTATATCTAGACAAGCGACTTGATGCGGTGCCAACGATATCGTGTGGAAACCCACTGCGCCACGGCCCGCGAAGTCTCCTACCAGATCTGAGGCCTGAGAAAGGATTTAAGTTATAAAATGTATGTAGGTATCTAATTGTAATAATATATTAATCTAATATATAAAATTCTCGTGTCACAGTTTTCGTTACCATACTCCTCCGAAACGGCTTGACCGATTTTGATGAAATTTTTTGTGCTTATCCGTCTATCGATCTATGAGAATCGGCCAACATCTATTTTTCATACCCCTAAGTGTAAAAATAATTTATATGGCAAAACAACGTTTGCCGGGTCAGCTAGCAATTAATAGATAAGAAAATAACCCTCGTGAGTGAGAGAGGGGCCACTCAAAACGTGGGGGCGTATATTATTTAAGGGTTTATTTATGGGATATATTTACATAACGTGTATAGATCGTGGGTGTAACTTGCAAAGATAAGCCCCCACGTTTTGAATGGTGCCTCTCTCAGCCCCGTAGGGTTATTTTCTTATTTTTAGTACATTTAAAAACGTGGGTTCTCCGTCCGCATTTGGCCGATTTTAAGAACATCTAATTGGCTCGAATCACAGATCTTTAGTCCCGAAATAATATGCTCACTAGGCGGCGCTATCATCGCGCACAGCGATTAGTTTTTGATGGGCAACTTTGGACTCTAAAATATGTAGTTTTTAATGAAAAATAAGCTGATTTTTAATAACTTAAAATTGGGTCGAATCCATAGATCTTTAGTCCCGAAATAATATGCTCACTCACAGTGAATAGTTTTGATAGCTAATTTTAGACTCTAATATTATAGGCATAAGGTAGGTTACTCACCCGTATATGATCAGCTGTGGGAGTCATTTCTATAGTTTCCACCAAGTCCTCGTGTCGGATGCCGTATTCATTAACTTCGTAATAACCAGGTTCTAGAAAAAAAGATATTTTTTAAACGACCACAAAAGAAAAAGTATGTGTGTTTGTCCACGATTATCTCGCGTTTGGCTGAATCGATTTTGATGCGATTTTCAGAAAAGTATTCGGTAAATTCTGAAAAAGGTCAAGAATAATGGATATGCCGCGAAAAGGCAGGCAGTTTTGAGGATTTTTTGGTTTATCTTAGTAAATTAACACCAACACCGAGTCTACGGCGCCTCGTGTTCCACGCGCACCTCAAAGAGTGTCAACATAATAACGGTTCCCCCTTAGAGGGCCAAAGCCTGCCGGGGTCGCGGAACTTGCTAGCTACCTCGACCCCGGAACGTAAAGGGCTTTTGAAGGACATCGTGGATTTAAATCAGTACAAGTCTGACAGTCCCTCCCATACATATTTTTGTGGAAACATATTTTTTTCCTACTCCTCCACTATTCTTTTCTGATTAATTTCTTTGCAGGACCCAAGACAGGTAAATTCATTCTCCGGAACACGTCGAGCTTCATTGTCTCGGCGCTTTTCTGGTGGTTGCCACTGTTGATTCTGGCGCACAGGAGTTGCAGTGGTTTGGGAACAGTGTGGTGGGTTTGTCCCAAAAAAAAAAAGTCCCTCCCATACCGCCCTGGGTGGGAGGACTCATTTGATGATTTTTTATCAAGTAAAAAAAACTATTCATAATAATTAATCTTACCATTACTATAAACCATGTTAGGCGCAATGCCAGGATCATCAGCGGTTGGACCGCTAAGTATCCAGATTGGACCTTCATGGACGTTTAGGAAGTGTCCTACACCGTGTCCTGTGCCGTGTCCGTAGTTCAGACCCACGTCCCATAAGGCTTTGCGTGCTAGGACTTCTATGACATTACCCTGTAGAGAAGAAAATTGGGTTAAAGTATCTACATTACGGCAGATGATCTCCGGCCACCGTAGGCGCGGGCATGCGTAAAGGGCAACTCGCTGTCCGACCATGGACGCAGCCCGGGTCGACGGCGCGTCGTGTTCCACGCGCGCCTCAAAGAGCTTCAGTAAAACGACGGGGCCTCCTCACAGAGGGCCAAAGCCTTCCGGGGTCGCGGGACTTCTTTCCATCACCGTGACCCCGGAACATAAAGGGCTATTGAAGGACACCGTGGATTTTAGTCAGTAAAAGTCTGACAGTCCCTCCCGCTCTGCCCGGGGTGGGAGGAATCATTTGATGATATTACCACGCAAAAAAAATGTATCAGCACTTTTATTTATTAAGCGATAGGTTCGTTTTACCCGTATCTCTCATCGTAAGCAATGATGTGGTCGACACTTGCCTATAAGTAAGTAATTTAGTAACTTTATTAACGACTCTACCTCATAATTGCGAAGTTCATTACAGCGATGTACGTTACTGAGAACGTTTGCTATAGCAACGTAAGTTGTCGCGAAAGTTCTCTGCTGCGACAATTGCATTTTCGGTACGTACTGTTAGGCCGGGCCTTCCGATAGGCTTTTTAAAAAAAGAGAATTTAAATATCTTGAATGAGGTTTATTGGAAGTAGTAGATACAGAGTAGGATTTAGGACTTGTGTGGCTCTCAGGGCTGCCGGTCTAGAACTGTTGGCCGTCTTCAGGCGGCCTCGCAACGACGGTTACTTATCTTAATTAGAATAATAGCTGGAGATGAAGCTTATCTCTAAATATGAGACCGTAAACAATACTGGGAAGTGCGGATGCGCACTTCTAACGGTTTGTTTGGAATTTGTTAACATCGCTGGGTTATAACAGTACTAACGTATTTCGCAGTAAAGAACTGTCGTTTTAACGTACGTTTCAAATATTTGTATGATTTGCGAGTAGTATTTCCGGGTCTCAAAATCATAACTTGGATAAGCTTTTTTTCCTGGATTTCATTTCAGTACTTACGGGATTTAATTGAAATGCACGCGGGGGAAGCCGCGGGCAATAGCGAGTGCTTATAAGTCACATCCTACATGATCCTAATAATTTTAAAATTCCGGAAAAATAATCTTTAAGGCCCTCCCTCACCGCGCATTCACCTGTAATGTAACGTTACAGATTCGAACATTTCATCAGTGAGGGAGAACAATCGAGCATCACAATTCGTACCTTGTATCAAATCTATACTAAATGTACGCGAATGCTCGTCAGTCAGGGAGGTAGTTCTGTGATGTAATGCTCAAAGTCGAATCTGTAATGTAACATTACAGGCGAATGCTCCCGGCGAAGGAGTGCCTTTAGAATCCCGTAATCTCGAAGTCATGTCCATATTAATGTTTCATCAGGTTATCACTACTGTCACTAGTAGTAGCTAGGCTAGTGGCTGGCCTACTCCGGGCTTTGATTATAACTTACCAATGTTCCTTTAGGTAACACGGTAGTAGCCAGAGCGATCTGACCTTTCATGACCCTGGTGAAGGTCATCCGTTGATCAGCAGTGGGCGTGGCATTCATGTGACGTGTGCGAGTAATATCTGTGGTGCCTTCCCTGTTGAGGAGAAAGAAATACTAGTAAAATATTTTATGAGACAAACAGGCGGGCTTACCATGACGTCTTAAAGCTGTTAGGAGAAGATGGCAACACTGAGTTGGGTCTAGAGAAAGACAAGATGGCGGCAAATGAATTTTATCTAACAAAATAACATGGTGGCACCGGTGGGATACACCATGTTATTTGGTTAAATAAAATTAATTTTATTAAATACGAACGTGCGTCCTTTATTGCCTCCATATTAAAGCGCCATAATAAGAACGTAAAGGGCCATTGAAGGACACCGTGGATTTTAGTCAATACGAGTCTGACAGTCCCTCCCGTTATACCATGGGTGGGAGGACTCATTTGATGACTTAAAAACTTTCTGTCAGTATATTACTTACAAATATTGACCTCCTGAATCTACCAGAAGCATATCATTAGGTCTAATTATCCGTTGGGGACCCTCTCTTCGAGGACTGTAGTGTATTATAGCTCCATTTTCTCCGGCGCCAGCGATGGTGGAGAATGACGGGCCCATGAAGTTTTCTTCTTGTCTAAAAAAGGAAATTATTTTTGAAAATGGCAGTACGGTCTATTTAACCGACTTCAAAAAAATTTGGGTTGAGTATTTGAACTAAAAAAGGGTAATATCCACCACCGACTTCCAAAGAAAAGTTATTAATAATAATAATATTCCACAACTATCACACAACGCCATCTAGTCCCAAGCTAAGCAGAGCTTGTGTTATGGGTACTAGACAACTGATAAACATACTTATATATTTCTAAATACAAACATATTCTAGATAAATTACACCCAGACACAGAACAAATGATCATGCTCATCACACAAACATTTGTCCTGGGTGGGAATCGAACCCACGAACTTCGGCATAGCAGTCAGAGTCACCAACCACTAGACCAACAGGCCTGTTATTTTACACTTTATTAAGGCGGTTAGTTTTTTTTGTTAATAGTATTTTATATTAACCGTTTTAGTTCTATACAAGCCGAGGCAATCAGGAACACAATAAAATCTGAGACATTTTAATAAGACTAACTAGAAGGGCACCGGTGTGAAGGGCCGGATTGATCCTGTCAGGGCCCCTGGTTAATTCAGGGCCCCTTCACTTTTAAGTTTTTTGAACCGCACGTTTTATATCATATGTCGTAGTGGTAAGGATGATTTTCACTTGTAGTTGGAATCGGTCGCAACGCGTCATCAGCAAGCTCGCTTCACCACTTTGCTGGTGTGATAATGATGAGGATGATGAAGACTCACCTTCTGAACAGCTCCATCTGGTCTGACAGGTCTATCTCAGACACGGTCAGTCCTGCTCGGACCTGCCGCTCCACCCAGTGTAAGGAGCGAACCACTGCTATCCCATCCTTGATATGGGCTTGACGGAAACCCTAGGAATTATACAATGTTTCATCTATTATAACATTGATTTGACTATTGAGGGCAACTCGCTGTCCGATCATGGACCATGCCCGGGTCGACGGCGCGTTATGTTCCACGCGCGCCTCAAAGAGCGTCAGCGCGGGACGGGAACATAAAGGGCTATTGAAGGACACCGTGGATTTTAGTCACTATGAGTCTGAGAGTCCCTCCCGTCCTGCCCGGGGTAGTAGGACTCATTTGATGTTTTTACCACGCAAAAAAAGCCTCGATTCATGTAAAAATGTGTTTAAGAACAGTTGATCAACGTTGTTTAAATCAATATAATAATATTCTAAAACTATCACACAACGCCATCTAGTCCCAAGCTAAGCAGAGCTTGTGTTATGAGTACTAGATAACTGATAAACATACTTATATATTTCTAAATACATAAATATTATAGATAAAATTACACCCAGACACAGAACAAATGATCATGCTCATCACACAAACATTTGTACTGGGTGGGAATCGAACCCTCGACCCCCGGCATAGCAGTCAGGGTCACTAACCACTAGAACAACAGGCCAGTCATGATGATCTTACCGAGGGAGGCCTAGGAAACGCCGGCGTGACGACTTGGACACTTTTTGACAGATTGGCCGGAGAAAGCCGCACAAAGGAAAGATTGGGCGGTTATGGGGGAGACCTTTGCCCAGCAATGGGACAACATAAGCTAAAAAAATTAGTTGTTTTAGTTACCCGAAGTTCCACTTCATTTTTCACACATTTCTTCAGGGCAACTGGTGAAATTGAGGTCGAAAGGATATTAGCCGGACCTTGCTGAAAAATATAAAAAAATATTACTTTTTCACCTTATTTACAACATAAAGTAAGAAAATGAATAGGTATGAGTAGCCGAGGTTGGTCTGTGGATGGGTGACCATCTATCATAGCGAGTTTTCTCCGTGCCTCAGAAAAGCTGTAATTTTCAGACTTTACAAGCTTGCTCATGGCGTGATTCATGCGATTTGTAATTTCTACTAACTAAAAATAAAAATCGTCCTTGCTACTACGATATAATGATACAATTCGACTGACTTACGTCGTCGTGGCGAACGTTTTGTTTTATCATCGACATTAGTTGCTTTGTAAGTACGCTAATTACCTACCGGCGACGCCTCGTGGAATGTTTCAAACATTTCTATACATTTTATCTTAACGCTCGCCGCCCCGCGCTAAGGGTCAGGGGGCCGATTCTCAGTTTTAGAGATGGTCTCGAACTCGACAAAAATTTCTAATGACGTCATTTATTCGACAAATTTTAAAAGTTGCTATGTCAAATTGGCCATATGTCGAAGGCTAACGTTAGAGTTCAGTAAAATTTGTTGAAAAAATGACGTCATTAGAAATTTTTGTCGAGTTCGACACCATCTCTAAAACTGAGAATCGGCCCCCTGGTCAGACCATGCATTTCATTAGAGCTACTCAAAATCGAACTTTATTTCCTACACGAAAAGATACACCTTTCGTAAAACAGCGCGAACGCTGTAAATACTGGAAAGACGCTGTAAAGTAAAATAGTGATAGTAAAATAGTGTCTTTTACTTTACAGTATTTACAGCGTTTCTTGTATGAAAAAATGGAACAGCGCCTCTGGTGTGCGAAGAAGGAACTAATTTTTCCATTGAAAATTGTCAATTTGAAATTGTCAAGTTCCAGTTTACTTTACGTCTTAATTACTGAAAATTCGTGCTAAGGGTACTGGTTGTAAGACAATATAGATGAAATTTGAAACTTACCTCAATAGCTAGCAAAACAGCGTGGCTTGCCTCGTTGGACACCCAAATAGTAATTAAGGGTCCCAATTCGTTCTGAAAAATAAATCATTAATATCACAATAAGGTATTTAACTGAATAAATCTAATTATTCCGTCAGTCAGATTAAGAAAAAATATTTTACACGTATTTTTTTTTTTTTAATTAACCAATATTGACGAAGATATAGAAATTTTAAAATTGCTAAAACGTCGTAAGCAATACGACGTTTTGCTGTTTTTACTTGCTTCTGTCGTCAAAATCAAAGTATCTTTATTGTGGGATATGTAAGTTACAGGTTTTAACAATATAATAGAGTAAGTATCAATATGTCCTGCCTAATAGGCATACAATAATATGTATGTAAAAGTACAGTGAAATTATCTTATGGTCAATACTAATACATTTCCAATACGGTGAAACTAATACAATATGGTCAATACTTATACATGTCAAAATACAGTGGAATTAATAAATGATGTCAACAATTCAGGAAATCTTGGATCGTGTAGTATGCTTTATCAATTAAAAATGTTCGCAATTTATTTTTAAATACTGAAAGTTCCTTATGTTCGTAATGTCAAGTTTAAGTTCGTCATGAGACCACACTCTCGAATTTGATTCGTTACATCTTTGTAAATAATATTTCTAATTTAATAGTGGAGTTAACAACTGAGTTAGTAAATTATTTACAAACATGACTAAATTAAACTAAAATTAAAAATTTATCCACATTGCTGTCAATGGAGAAACTGGAGAAAGTGCCCAGAACGCTGGCAGCATTGCCTTGTTGTATAGAAAGAAAGAAATTACGTTTATTTGGCAAGCCTTAAGCACACAATTACAATTAGAAATTACGAGAATACAATTAATGTAGGTACCGTGTGCCTCACGGCTGTACCAATTAGGCTCAGCTCAGCATAAAGCCCGGCCACAGGGAGCCTGACGCTGGTTTACAACTAAGCCTTGTGAGACGTCACAGATGTAAATATGGCCTGTAAAGAGGTATGTATGGCCTCGGATATCTCCTCATACAATGCCTCTACTTCATCATCAGAATGTGTCGAGGTCGGCGCATATACCTGTATGACCTTCAACGAATACCGGTTGGTTATTCTGAGTATAAGGTATGCTACCCTGCTCGACACACTGTCGACCTTCATAACGTTGTTGATGAGGGACCTGCGGACGAGAAATCCCACACCACCCTGGGATTTACGGTCTCCTTCCCGGTAGAAGAGCATGTTGCCGGAATCTAGAACCATCGTATCCTGACCCTCTCTTCGGATTTCAGATAGTCCCAAGATATCCCAGCGCATTTTGCTCAATTCTTCCTCCAGCTCGATAATCTTCTCATCGGTCCTCAGTGTGCGGATGTTGTGTGTTGCCAGGGCCAAAGTTCGTTGGGGGTGGTAGCGGGGCATCTGCCGGGGATTCTTCGCACCCCCTGCTCCGCCGTTACTCGGTCCGCTACCCAGACCAAGAATAGCGGAGCTGCCGGGGACTGGGGGCCGTGTGCTGTGCTTGTCAATCATAATGGGGGGGGGGGGGGGGGGGGGGTTGCCATAATCCCCACGCTTGGCAGGCGGCTTGGGGATCGCAGAAGTCACCGAGGTTTGGCAAGGACGCTGCTGCCCGTCCTTCGGTGGCTGGACGTAGTTTAAGGACGTACCCGGGTCCAAATATACATGTACCAACAGAATAAAATAAAATAAAATGTACAGGTATAAAGAAATATGTTACATAATGTATATAGACGTATTTATAGATGTAAAAAAGTGCATAACATTTTACCGTTATGACAAAGACAAATTATGCAACATTCAGAAAGACGAATCACAGAGATTATGTAATATACCCGCTTGGGTAATGGGTTGCAGGCAGCCGCGAGCGTCGGACAGCTACATAACAGTCCTTGAAGTACTGCGTCTTAGTGCAAACTTATAAATACTTTTTATGTATATGTATGGCAATACTGATCCTTTGACCAATAAATAGGCCAGCCCTATGGTCACGAGAGGCGTCGACTAAGCGCTTGGCGATGTCTTTGAAGACTTGGTGGGCACTCGGACCCCATGGCCCCAATGTTTCAACCCCAAACGGCTCAAATACACAGCTAGAAGTCAAGCCATGGTATTTGCGCCGTTTGAGATTTTCGGAACTCGCAGCAGCCGCACCAGCATATTGCATGTAAAAATGCATTATTTATTTATTACAGGGTGTTTCTTTTAAATTGGCCAAAAGGGAGAAATCCTTATCCATAAGAGATACGGGAAAACTTTCTTAGGAACCTTTAGCTCTTTTTTGATACTGTCAATTTTGACGTTTTTATTTTTTGGTCAAGTGTGAGCTGACTAAAATAACTTAAAAAGAAGGTAGTTAGTGGTGCACAGCAAATATACGCACAATCAATGCACCTAAACAACCAAAATACCTACTTATAGATACAATAGACACAAAAATATAAAATACATATACATTACAATACATATGCATTAATTCGACAAAATAAAAAATACGCCTCTATAGTATTTCATGCGGGCCCAGTTCGATTTTTTTTAATATTTTGGCACTGGGCCCGCGTGGTTGATTATGGCCCACTCCCTCTCTCAGAGAGGAGGCCTGAGTCCCAGCAGTGGGAACATTATAAGCTGATGCTGATGGTATATATTTTTTTATAACTTACCGATAGTTCTGTAAGGTAATTAAATATCTCAGCATAAGGCCTCGCTTCAACTTGTGTATTTTCTGACGCAAAATGCGCAGTTATATTGCCAGCCAAGACTCCATCGTTCCAAAATAGAATAACTCTGCCGAAATTAGGCTGAAAAAAAAAATAACGGACTTTATAAATAATAATAATAATATTCCACAACAATCACACAACGCCATCTAGTCCCAAGCTAAGCAGAGCTTGTGTTATGAGTACTAGACAACTGATAAACACACTTATGTAGTTCTAAATACATACATATTATCGATAAATTACACCCAGACACAGAACAAATGATCGTGCTCACCACACAAACATTTGTCCTGGGTGGGAATCGAACCCACGACCCCCGGAATAGCAGTCAGGGTCACTACCACTAGACCAACAGGCCAGTCTTTACCGAAAGAACGGCCCGTGCGGCTTTTATTTAGCCAAGAGCTTTTTACTCTTTGAGTGCGGAATCCTAAAAAATGGACCGACCTGTCTATTTTAGGGCATTTAGATAAACTTACCGATAGTGGATCCATTCTTATGATAAGGTAGGAGAAGAACACAGGATTGAATGGAATATCAGAACCTCGTACGTTGAGGGTATCTGAAAATAATAAAAAGTTACGTTCACGATTTTAGTCCACGACGGTGCGTTGTGTTCCACGCGCGCCTCAAAGAGCGTCAGCATGATGACGGGGCCTATAGAGGGCCAAAGCCTGCCGGGGTCGCGGGACTTATTTCTTTACCGTGACCCCGGAATATAAAGGGCTATTGAAGGACACCGTGGATTTTAGTCAGTACAAGTCTGACAGTTCCTCCAGCCCTGCCCGGGGTGGGAGGACTCATTTGATGGCCTACATCATCCCACTGCTGGGCAAAGGCCTCTCCCCATGACTTTCAGTGTTCACAATCCAGGACCAAAGTGGACCACTGGTCATTGGTTTTGTAAAGCTCGTCCCGCCATCTTCTAAGAGGTCTGTCGTAATAACACGTACTATTTTTTTTTTTTGTAACTTTGCCCCTCACTATAAAACATTCCTGTGTCGTGTTTTAAGTTTGCCGTATATGGTTACTTCCCAGAATTTGATCCTTATTAGCAACACTATCGAATGGTGTAATAATACAGGATGTAATTTTTTTTACAAAATCAGGGGTTTCGATTCATGGCCAGGATTATTCAATTTTCTAAAATCCAATGATGCAGTTTTAGTTTTCGTCAAAATCGGCCTCGAGACTCCTTTCAACGTTTTTCGATATTCCTCATAGTTTCGGATATAGCCATCCACGCCCAGTTGAAAAATTCACCCTGTATGCAAAGGTTACTCTAGAAATTTAAAGAAATTTAAAAATGAAAATAAATGGTCTTTGACTAGATTCGTTAGCGGTCGCGCTGATAAAATGCCTTTGACAGAAGGGTTAGTGTGGCTATATTCAGCTTCATATAACTTTATTTATACTTACAAGCGATATCATCTAAAGCAGTGAGCAGTAACACAGAGGCTGACCTCCTGCCCATCTCTTGCAGTAACTGCCAGATCTTCGTAAATGACTGCTCTCCTGCAATTTGAAAATTTAATTAAAACACATACTTGATAATACAATAACTGGGCCCGCGTGGTGGATTATGGCCCACTCCAACGACGATATATTACTAGACTCCGCATGCACGATCTAAGGAACAAAAACTATTCTGTCAACTCGCTGAGGTACTACGTAGTCGAGGGGGACGGGGTACTGCGTTGTGATTGGCTAACTCAAGGTCTGTTCTGTCTCAAGGTATGTTTACGGCTCACAGGAGTGAGAGAAATAAGACGGAATATAAGACTTTTTTGCCTAATGTGTGGACAGACATCGGTCGCCTGTTATTAGGAGTCTAGTAATATATCGTCGTTGGCCCACTCCCTCTCCCAGAGAGAAGGCCTGTGTCCCAGCAGTGGGAACATTAATAGGCTGATGATTTAAAATGTTACTTACCAGTATATTGAAGAGGTAGTGGTAGTAATGGGTTGTTAGATCTCGCCGGAGGACCATCGTTAAGATCCCTGCGAGCTTGATCAACCAGGTTGTCATATAAAGCTTCTAGTTTTACATTCCTCGCAGTTAGAGCTGTCTGAAACAGTAAAAATAACTTGTCACACTACTTGCTCATAAATGTCAAATTATATGTCAGGCAACCCTACTGTAAAGCAAGTCATTGTTCCCCCTCGTTCGAACCGGGCAATAATATATGTACTGAATTTCATTATTCCCGTGGGAATAATGTGATTTGAATTTGGAACCTCAAATAAAACCGTATGAAAACTTTCACCAAGGAGTTGTATCAATCATGGCGGCTGCTGGCCGCAACAGCTGATCGCTTACAGTGGTGCCAACTTCACATTCGAAGGTTGTCGTACCACATCAAATTTCAAAAATCGAATTCATTTCCTCGCAGTAGGTGTGAAAAGTAGAGTACGCTCCTCGGGAGTAAAGCTGCCTTGTCTTGGGCTAACTTGAATCCCTCGCTAAACTAAGGATTGTGGTGAACTGGTAAGGTGAATCTCCTCGCTGCGCTACGGAGGTTTCACCCCCAGAATCCTTAGTGTCGCTTCGGGATTCAATATGCCCCTGACGTAAGGCAATGCTTTACTCCCTTGGTGCGTAATCTACTATTATAACCGTTGCCCCACACTAGTAATTTTTCCTGTATCGTGTGTACGTTTACAAACATATAAACTCACATACACAAACACCCAGACCCGGAACAACTACTTGTATTAGATCGTACAAATATTTGTGAATCGATATATAAAAATTGGCAATAATTTTTGCCAAAAGCAAAGGTCAAGTTTGAAAACAATCGTGGCTAGACGCAATTTAGCGGTTAACGTCAAAGTCCTCTGTAAAACGTAAAATCTCGTGATAAGGTCACAGTAACGACGATACATTACTAGACTAGACTCCTAATAACAGGCGACCGATGTCTGTCAACACATTAGGTAAAAAAGTCTTATATCCGTCTTATTTCGAGCACTCCTGTGAGCCGTAAACATACCTTGAGACAGAACAGACCTTGAGTTAGCCAATCACAACGCAGTACCCCGTCCCCCTAGCTTACGTAGTACCTCAGCGAGTTGACAGAATAGTTTTT
The DNA here is from genome assembly GCA_028554685.1 of Agrotis ipsilon. Taxonomy (NCBI): domain Eukaryota; kingdom Metazoa; phylum Arthropoda; class Insecta; order Lepidoptera; family Noctuidae; genus Agrotis; species Agrotis ipsilon. The sequence continues at coordinate 2,817,480 of CM052983.1, read as the reverse complement.
GTTCCTTAGATCGTGCATGTGGATTCTAGTGATACATCGTCGTTGGGTCACAGTTCGAAAATTTTAAATAATTGCGAGCAAAATCGCCAGAAAAACTGCCTGTCATCATCATTAATCTATAAATGTTCCCACTTCTGGGACACAGGCCTCTTCTCTGTTAGAGGTAGTGGGCCATAATCCACCAGGCGGGCCGTCGCCCAGTGCGGGTTGGTGGATGTCGCATGTCTTGGAATATTAGGTTCTAGGACATGCCGATTTGAATTTTTATTTTTAATGCGAAGGCCTGAGTTCGAAGTCGAACCCACAACTTATAACTCGTAAGTCGGGGCCGATACCATTGATCTGATCAGGGGGGCAATTCTTATTCTCATTTTTTCGACAAATTTTACTGAACTCTAACGAAAGCCTTGGACAAATGGCGAATTTGGCATCCCCAAAATAGCAACTTTTAAAATTTGTCGAAAATATGACGTCATTAGAATTTTTGTCGAGTTCGACACCATCTCTAAAACCGTGAATTGGCCCCATGTTCTGCGAATTTCTTGTAATCTAATAAAATTTAATACAGTCGATAAACTTACTTCTAACGCACTCCAAGAAGCTCTGGTATAAGTGGTGGGGTCTACCGCCACGACGGTGTTATTGGCCATATTGGCCACCAACCACTCCTGGAGAGACAGATCTTGACCTAGAAACAAGAGAAATAAGTATTATGGACAAGGGATAACAACACGCCATGCCACGGGCATAATGGGTGACTTGTCGTCTGATCATGAACCATGCCCGGGTCGACGGCGCATTTATAAGATACTGGTATTTAACTGTGTCTACTAAGTCTGGAAGCCGACCCAAACATACTTTTTTCTTTTTTTTACGTGGTAAAGTCATCAAATGAGTCCTCCCACCCCGGGCAGGGCGGGAGGGACTGTCAGACTTGTACTGACTAAAATCCAGGGTGTCCTTCAATACCCTTTATGTTTTGGGGTCACGGGCTTTGGCCTTCTAAGGGGAGGGGGGGGGGCGTCATCATGCTGACGCTCTTTGAGGCTCGCGTGGAACAAAACGTCGTCGACTCGGGCTGCGTCCATGGTCGGACAGCCAGTTGCCTGCGCCTACGGTGGCTGGGGCGAGTGAGGACCTGCGTCATCCGATAGGTCAGGACGCCGTGACGTCTCTCCAGCCACTCCTCAAAGAGGGGTCTTACCGCCACGATTGCGGCGTGCCCAGTCCTCGGTTGCGACAGTCGTTCCTTCCATATCACCCAGAGATCGCGCCGGAGCTCTTCCCGCCGCGCCTCGACTTGTCGGGGCAGCGGGAATTTTCACCAGCGCTGCGCCTCCACGCGCCACTCATAGACCTTTGGTGGCAGTCGCCTCCAGATCCCAGGGCAGTAATCCGGCAAGGAGGTGACCCCAACATACTTGGACAACATCTAACCACACAACAGATTATTCTTAGAGCTCCAGAAAAAAATCCGAGCTGATGAAAGACTTACCTTGCTTCATCAGCCGCCACAGCATCCCATCGACTTCCAGTTCGAACTGCGTCCAGTACCGTGCGTCAGTCCACACTAGAGCCTGGGTAGTCGTCACCAGGGCTGTACCTGATGAGCCCCGGAGACCGGACAGCCATTCCCGGCGGGCGTCGGCTGGTGATATGTATTGAGACTGCAAGGAGAAATTATAGGCTTGTCATTTATTTTTACATTTTTTGCGGTTTACGTTGTATCAGCAGATAGAGTATTACCCTAATTTCTAGAATAATCTAATGAATTTATTTTTGTATTTTTTTACTGTACAAGTGATGGCAAAAATATGGACAAATTACTGCACGTTTGGCGCAGTGGCTGAACAATTGGACTGCTGCGTTGTGTGTCGTGGGTTCGATCCCCGTACGGAACAAAAATATGTTTTTCATCTGCAAGCTTCGATCATTAAAAATAACTTTGATCGTTTTTTGTTGATTTTAATGATCGAAGTCTGCAAGAAGTTGTGCCGTGTCTAGGTGTTTGTGTATGTGTGTTTCTATGTTTGTAAACGCACCCACGACATAGGAGAAATTCATAGTGTGGGGTTCCAACTTGTGGTCCACATAGTTTTTGTTTGAAGCTAGAGTTGTTAGATCGAAAATACAAGTATACTTTAGCATACTCGTTCCATTTACACTTTGACTGGCCTGTTAGTCTAGTAGTGAGTGACCCTGACTGCTATGCCGGAGGTCGTGGGTTCGATTCCCACCCAGGACAAATATTTGTGTGATGAGCACGATCATTTGTTCTGTGTCTGGGTGTGATTTTTATCTATAATATGTATGTATTTCGAAATATATAAGTATGTTTATCAGTTGTCTAGTACTCATAACACAAGCTCTGCTTAGCTGGGGACTAGATGGAGTTGTGTGATAGTTGTGGATTATTATTATTATTATTACCGAAAAACACAAAGAGTCATCGTTTTTTCCAACTCATGAAAAAAAAAGAATAATTTCAATGTATTTCCCACACGAATAAATGTTTCGCACCATTTATTTTAACTTCTGCGTATCGCGGGTTCGATTCTCGAACGGATCAAATATTTGTATGATTATACTATATGATTCCTGGTCTGGGTGTTTGGGTATCAAACCAATTTGTCTTGGTCTCGCTTTGTACGATTTATACGCACAATAAACGATCAGCTAATACTGGTTTTGTATAGCTTGATGTTTAGCCGTGTGTACTAGAGAAGGGCAAAAACTTTAAATAACAAAAAAGACAATTTGGAAAGCTCCAAATTCTGCTACTTACATTATGAGCATCCGCAGTGGGCACAATGTAGGCATCCACGTTCCTCAGAGCCATGACATTACGCATGGCTGTCAGACGGAAGGCAGCATTTTGGCGACTCACATTGCTAGCCGGCGTGTCACTTACTGCGGATAACAGAAAGGAATAATGACTTAAAGTGCATTCACTCATCCGTCACCGTCACGTCACGGCCCGGTTTAAAAAACAAAATGATTCTACACTCCTAAACATTGAGCTATTATTACTACGTATAGAAACGACGAGGAGACTCGTCTGTGGAACGCCTTGTGGTGCAGGGCAAAGTGAATGGCACCAGAGCTCGAGGCAGATCACCAATGCGCTGGACAGACCAGATCAAGGCTGCATTGAATGGTCCCCTACACGAATGCACCAGGAAGGCAGCGGTGCGAGAGGAATGGCGGCAAATTGTGAAGCGAGCCGAGTGGTCGTGGTCGTCACATCAGGGGTGGTTGATGTGACCACCACGACCACTCTGCCAAGAGTGAAGCGACTGAGAAGAAGATAGAGACAACTATGTCCCATCCAGGATGAGTGAGCGCGCCTAATATGTTCATTCAGTTGTTTGACAGCTCTGTGGCGTGCTCTAGGCGCGCGCACTCATACTGGATGGGACACAGTGGTGATGCGTGGTGTCGTCTCTATACGTAGTAGTAATAGCTCAATGCTCTTAAATGATATTTGTTCGCAAACGTCAGTCACCGGCACGTGATCTATCAGTCCTGTCACCGGTCAGGTATATTTCCATACAAGTTTCATACGGTGACGTCACGTGACTGATGCGTGTGAATGCACCTTTAGTACCTGGTAGACCGAACACTGTTAACAAATAGGAATCTAAAATAAATAAAAAAACCTGTTGGGTTTGAACCCGCGGTCATCAGCATAGAAGTCAACTTAAAACAAATCGGCCACTGAAGTGCCAATACAATATAACGAAATTATAGACCGTATTATGTATGTACGTGGAAATAAGGAGAAAACGAATTTGCCCAGATTCCCATTTCTGGGAATTTTACTAGAAATCCCACTTCTGGGAAAATTAGAAGCTGGATCGATTAAACAATCCCGTAACCTGTAAAAGTCATCGAAATCGTTAGATCCGTTTTCGGGAACCGGAAAATATATTTAGAAATATACAAATATTGCTCGTTTAATTTTAAAGGACAATTAAAAATAGGTTTAGGCCGCCCATATACGGATTACTCGAGCAGTTAGCTAATGATCAACATGCATAGACTCCTCGATTTGATTGCCTGACGAGATTTTTTTTCAAAATATACAACGTGTTATAATTGCTGAACAATGTTTGTTCTAAGACTTTTGAAAATTCGCAAAATAAAAAATATTTTTCATACTGAAAGGCTCGATCAATTTCTTATTTTGTATGAAAAAGCAAAATGTTTTTTTTGCGAATTTCCAAAAGTCTTAGAACAAAAATTGTTCAGTAACATGGGCTGAGTTACCACACGAGAGGTTGTGTTGTATAAATAGTCAGAATACTTACCAAAAATAGGTGAATCAGGTTCAGCGGAGTTGTAATAAGGAATATGGCCAAAGGCCACATTTGCTGTCAATCTGAAACAGAGCATTACAACAGAATAAGCAACTTTAGTATAGAATTTTTTAATGATTAAGATCATTAAAGTAATTCAATGAAAAAAAACTTCGATCCGTAGACGAACTAAAGTCACCGATATAGCACACCGGATTAGCAAGCTGAAGTGGCAATGGGCAGGCCATATTGCTCGCAGAGCAGATGACCGATGAGGTCGAAAAATGCTAGAGTGGAGACTACGGACTAGCAAGCGCAGCGTAGGACGTCCACCAACAAGATGGACAGACGACCTTATAAAGGTCGCCGGAAGACGCTGGATGCAGGTCGCTTCCAACTGGTATATGTGGAGATCTGAAGGGTAGGCCTATGTTCAGCAGTGGACGTCCTATGGCTGAGATGATGATGAAATAAGGTTCCCCGTCTTTTTCTTCGTCTCCGATACGACTTTCCGATCCGGTACGACTTTGGTATGCAGGCGACTATCGCAATGCAAACTCATAGAGGTTCAGACACAGGCACGTATCTATGGATATCAAAATCGTAAGGAATTGGAGACTTGCATCATCATCTGCCTGCCTTTTCCCAACTAGATTAGGGTCGGCTTCCAGTCAAACCAGATTCAGCTGGATATCAGTATTTTACATGAAGCGACTGCCTGTCCGTCCTCCACAACCCAGTAACTGGGCAATACCATACCCCATGATAAGACTGGACTTTAGAGCTTCTGACTAACAGTAACGACTGTCAAAGATCTAGAAATGACAGCCGAGACTAACGGCTTTACGTGCTTTCCGAGGCACGGAGGAAACTCGCTATAACAGATGGTCACCCATCCACAGACTAACCTCGGCAAGCGCGGCTTAACCCGGAAGATCGACCTGTGCGGCTGTAAATATTTAGCCACGAGCTCCAAGAGGAATCGGAGACTTGCGTCGCGTTGTATACGAAGAGGCTACTAGTCATCATGGACCATGATTTTAGTCAGTTCTAATCTGACAGTATCTCCCAGTCCACCCGGGAGGACTCATTAGATGGTTTCAAAATTATTTAAAAAAAAACATGATGATAAATAAGTAACAAGAAACAATAAGTACTTACATAAAACATATCAAAAACACTAAACCACGCAACTCCGCCATTTTCACAAAATAATACTAATATTGTAGTCTTTATCGAATATAATATTATCAGTTCGCTTCATAGTTATCTTCAACAATCGATAATTACGGATTAGATTAAATATATATTTAATCCATCGCACGCAATATTGAAAAGTATCCTTTATAAAGATTTTAGAGAATACTGAAGGTTTTCAACCGACTTTGAAAAAAAGTTTTCGTTTTCAATTCTTCGAAACCTTTTCTTTTTCGTCTCCTCTAGCTGACACGGCAAACTTCGAATCACCACTAAAACAACTTTTCTTTTATATAATACTTATTTACTCACCTCTTAAACCTTACCTTCACACACTTGCATCCATCGCTTGCCCGCGACTCTCACGATGTCGTCGGTCCACCTAGTGGGAGGCCTGCCTACACTGCGTCTTCCGGTCCGTGGTCGCCATGAGAGAACTTTTCTTCCCCATCGGTTGTCAGTTCTACGAGCGATGTGGCCTGCCCATTGCCACTTCAACTTGCATATTTTACGAGCTATGTCGGTGACTCTGGTTCTTCGCCGAATATCCGCGTTCCGGATTTTATCCCGCAAAGAAACTTCGAGCATAGCTCTTTCCATTGCTCGTTGAGTGACTCTTAGTTTCTCTAAAAGGCCAGCAGTCAAAGACCACGTTTCAGAGCCATTGTAATCACTGGTAACACACACTGGTTAAACACCCTTGTTTTGAGACACTGCGGGATTCTCGACCTTACCTTAGACTTCCAAAACTAATACAAAACCAAAATTAGCCAAATTGGTCCAGCCGTTCTCGATGTTTAGACTAACGAACAGCAATTTATTTTAATAAAATTACATAGATTTCTCGATGACGCCCAGACCGTTTTTTACTTTTGTTTGAAAGTGTAAACTTCACAAATAGTCCCATGGTGGTAAGCAAATCAGGATCTGATGACGGGATCTTGGAGACATCGAGAAAACTCATCTACTCATAAAATATTAAATCATCGGCAAAACTATTAATTGAGAAAATCTATAGGCTTTACAACATTACGCTATGACCAATAGCAGCCGAACAGCGGGGGAAAGTTAGTACTCGGAAGCGAAATCTAATATCTAATCAAGTCAAAGCACTTAAGTCAAATCTCTTTGTGTGCGACTTAAGTGCTTTTGGCTGCCGCGTCAGAATTGTAAACATAGATTTTCAAATTTGGAATTCATTTTTTTGGCCCAACATTCTGGCCCAATGTGTACAGCGGCCTTAACGATATATTTCAATGATAAGATTACAAACAATATTTTACGTTATGACAATGAACTTTTCTGATAAATTCGAAGGTGTGAACTGTAATCAATTGGCGATAAGTTATCGATAATCTCAGTTCTAAAAGCAACGAAGTCATTTGGTATTCTTTTCACGACAAAAACTGCATTGAATAAATATTAAGACCGAACAAAATGAATGGACTTTGGGAAGGGTGATATGGTTAAGTAACTGAGCGCTCGACCTCTGCGCTGGGTGTCGCAGGTTCAATACTCAATTTCTTTTTCAGACTCCTTTGATAGTCGAAAATCGAGAAATTCCTAGTGTCGGGTAACGTAAAAAAGGAAAGAAAATTTATACAACGAATTATTTTGTTAATTTATTTTCGCAACATAAAATATGACAAAATTAACTGTCTTTTAGTTATGTCCCCATTATAACAAATACACAATTGCGCAAAAAAAAACGAGAAAAGAAAAAATACGTGTCTAATATTTTTGATAATCTAACTGATTGAATGTTTACAATTCCTATTTCTGAGCACCAATTTAAAAATAAACAATAACAAACAATTCAAGAATCCAACCCCGGGCAGGGCGGGAGGTACTGTCAGACTTGTACTGACTAAAATCCACGGTGTCCTTCAGTAGCCCTTTATGTTCCGGGGTCACGGTAATAGAAATAAATCCCGCGACCCCGGCAGGCTTTGGCCCTCTGAGAGGGGGCCCCGTCATTTTTGCTGACAGCTCTTTGAGGCGCGCGTGGAACACGACGCGCCGTCGACCCGGGACTTTAAGTATACTTACAAACTAATTGCTGTGAAATCTATAGAACGACCAAATTCAGCTTCATTGGAAAATGCACCTTGTTTTCATAAGTTTAATGCTCTTTTTCGTGCGATACTCGCTAGAGCAGTGGTGGCCCAGTGGTATCGGCCCCGACTTACGAGTTGTAGGTGGTGGGGTCGTACCCCGCCAGGCGCATTACTTTGTGCAATTTATTTCATCACCACTGCTCTCAAAATGGTGAAGGAAAACATCGTGAGGAAACCGGCATGTCCTAGAACCAAAAAATTCGAAGATATGTGACATCTACCAATACGCACTGGGCCCGCGTGGTGGATTATGGCCTGTGTCCCAGCAGTGGGAACATTATAGGCTGATAATGACTCACTAGGGTCTAGACTGTATTGGATATTCAGTTGTAGGAATAGACACTTTGATTTTATTAAAATAAAGTTGATTTTCGAACCTTTTAGTCTTAATTTGCTTTAACAATTATTTTTATTTTTTTTTAAATGACGGTTTACAACCATTTTCTACAAAGCTTATTAGCCGATTTGTCAATACCTGCGTTTTGGGCAATATATAAACATATGTTACTTCTATACAAGCGTGCTTCACAGTCGACCACATCATCGCTTACCATCAGGCAAGATAGTGGACAAACGAGAACCTATTCTCAAAATTAATAAAAAAGATACTGCAAGTAAGACTCTCGCAGGCTCATCCCATCCCTTAGAGGGCCAAAGTCTGCCGGAGTCGAAGAACTTTCTTGTCAGGTAACCGTGGCTCTTTAGTAGTTACCAATACGCACTGGGCCCGCGTGGTGGATTATGGCCCACTCCCTCGCTCAGAGAGGAGGCCTGTGTCCCAGCAGTGGGAACATTATAGGCTGATGATGATGAAGGGGCGAGTGTGGGAGATTTTGAGGACCAGTGTAGGTGTGGTGTGGGGTAGTTAATATTTTTGTTGCTTCTGGGGGCGAGTTCGACAGTGTTAAGAGGCGAGTATTGGAGATGTTTGGGGGCAGTGTTATTGTGTGTGTCAATTACTATTGTAGCTTCTGGGGGCGAGTTTCTTTAAGAGTCATGGTAGGTTTCGTATTTCTGGGAAAGCAGTATCATTGGCCCATGCGTGGAGTCCTCTATTATGTTACAGCCTCTATCGTGTCTGTCTGAGTTAATTGGGAATGAGAGGGAGTATAGTCTATGGTATTTGGATATAGCTTTTTGAGGCGAGTGTCATAGAAGTAAGGGGCGAGTTCAATAAATCGGGTCGAGTGTGGGAGATGTTGAAGACTAGTGTAGGTGTTGGGTGGGTCAATTAATATTATAGCTTCTGGGGGCGAGTGTCTTTAAGTGACATGTGTGTGTAGGTGTGATGTGGGGCAGTGAATATTGTTATTGCTTACGATAATGTTAAGAGATGATGTTTGGGACCAGTGTAGCTGTCAACGACGATATATTACTAGACTCCTAGTAACAGGCGACCGATGTCTGTGAACACATTAGGCAAAAAAGTCTTATATCCGTCTTATTTCGACCACTCCTGTGAGCCGTAAACATACCTTGAGACAGATCAGACCTTGAGTTAGCCAATCACAACGCAGTACCCCGCCCCCTCGCTTACGTAGTACCTCGGCGAGTTGACAGAATAGTTTTTGTTCCTTAGATCGTGCATGCGGAGTCTAGTAATATATCGTCGTTGGCAGCTGTTATGTGGGTCAATTAATATTAAAGCTTCTGGGGGCGAGTTTCTTTTGCATCAAGATATGGTAAGTTTCTCTAATACACTGGGAAAGTATTATCAACTTCATAGGCCCACGCGTGGAGCCCACCGATCATATCCTTCACTTTGTGTCGATGTTCCTCCGGCAACATGTCTAACACCATCTTAGCTGCTAATTGCGAGTCGTTGCCGCGACGACAGAGGAAGATTACTGTAACAAAATAAAAGAAAATACTAAATAACTAGGTTCATTTTCATTTTAAGTTATGGAGGTTGAATTTTCTGTACCCCTAGCACGACTTTTCACTATTTTACTTTACAGAGTTTTTCCAGTATTTACAGCGTTTCTTGTATGAAAATATGGAACAGCGCCTCTGGTGTGCGAAGATGGAACCAATTTTTTCCTTGAAAATTGTCAATTTGAAGTCGTCAAAGTTCCAGTTTACTTTACGTCTCAAATACTGAAAACTCGTGCTGACGGTACTGATCTTCAACTTTCGTGACTGGCCTGTGTGCTTAGTTTAAAAGGTTGCGATCAACACCGTTACGTCGTTTGTAGGTTTAAAAATACGCCGAGTATCTTGGCTGTAAAAAGCTATGTGCACGGTAGATGAAAGGTTAAGCAACATTTAGATCAAGTAAACTGGTGATCAGAAATATTTGGTCTGAAAACTAGTCTTACCATGATTTTTGGGGAAACAATAAATCAGTTTTGAGGAAACAAAAATTTAGTTGCGAGTTGGATTTAAACCCGCGTCTTCTGGGTAAGTATTCCAGACGCCTTATCAATTAGACCATCACAACTCACACTTGCAGGAGCGCGTCGCATGCGTTATTGCGTTTAAAAAATAATTAGTCAGTCTTACCATGTAACTGGGTTGTAATGTCAAATAGGCAGACATTCCATATAAAATACCGGTTACTTGGTAAGACTGGAAGCCTTACTTACCATTAGCTGAACTCTCCTCCACACACCGCAGCAGACGTTCCAAGGCAGCCCCACTAAGTACAGACACAGGCCAGTTATGAGCCCCGGATATGTGACACATGTGGAACTCGGAGTCAGCTCGTACATCTACCATGTACACTTCCTTCTTCTCTTTGAGGAGTTGGGAGACTTCTGGTGCTGATATCCGGTTGTGTTTTGGTAGGATTTTCAGATCTAGTTCCTGTGAATAAGGGGTATCACTTTTAGTTATATTTTTATACGCAATAACGCCTGCTTCGCGTTATGTATTTAGAAATATATAACTATGTTTAGCAGTTGTCTAGTACCCATAACACAAGCTCTGCTTAGCTTGGGACTAGATGGTGTTGTGTGATAGTTGTGGAATATTATTATTATTATATTTTTAAACAAGCGAACGAGAAATTCAGCTTCGAGTGTAGTGGGTGCGATGGCCGCATTGTTTAAGACGTCTGGAGTACCAATTAAGAAGACGCAGGTTCGAACCCTGATCGCAGCTCAATTTTTCGTTCCTTAAAAATATCTTTGGTATCACTTTTGTATGGTTTTTCTATATTACTCTCGAGGATATGGTAGGATGTAAGCAGCCGGGGTCGCAGGACTGTCGTATCAGGTAACGGTGGCGACGGAATGTAAAGGGCTTTTGAAAGGACACCGAGGATTTTTTTTCATTACAAGTCTGACAGTTCTTCCTGCTCTGCTCTGAGTGGGAGGACTCATTGGATTTTCATTGGATGGACAAAAATCGTAGGATAAGCCTCATCATCATCAGACTATAATATGGTCCAATTGCTGGAACACAGGCCTCTGTGAGAGGCAGTGGGCCATAATCATTTTCATGCAATAAAACATCGTGCAAAAATGGTGCAAAAAATACCATGCAATTTATGTAAACTTTATAGGATAGTAAGGTTTTTCCACACTAGTGTTAAGGGTAGCAAAAATAAAACGATATAACGTAACATTTACGAAATTTAATGAAAAATGTAATTATAATAACAAGACTTAAAAACATTACAGTAAAATCAGTCTATTATAAGAGATTCTATTCCTAATAAATTCAATATTATTTAAAAAACTATTAATTATTTCTTATAACCTTCAAACATGTGACAAAATGTTATGAGGAGGATGACACTCATGTGACTAAGAGAATGATGAGTATGAATGTTGATTGATGGAGAGGAAGAGGAAGGACAAAGAAAAGATGGATGGATTGTGTAAGGATCGATATGAATGAAAAAGTAGTAAATGATACTGTGACGTCTGATAGGGGAGAATGGAAGAAGAAAACGTGTTGCGACGACCACAAGTAAAATGTGATTAGGGCAGGAAGATGATGTTTTTAATCTTCAAATATCAGAGAAATTCGAGGATCACAATCCTAATCTAAAGACTGTCGGGGTCGCGGGACTGTCTTATCAGGTAACCATGGCCCAGGAACTTAGAGAGCTATTGAAGAAACACCGTGGATTATAGTCAGTACAAGTCTGACAGTCCCTCAGGTCTTGCCCTGGGTGGGACTACTCATTTGATGATTTAACCACGATAACAAAACCATACAACAAAACTACAGGATTGATTTTCTAACTCAGTAAATGACATTGAGCTATTACTACTACGTATAGAGACGACACCCCGCATCACCACTGTGTACCATCCAGGATGAGTGCGCGCGCACAAGTTCATTCAGTTGTTTGACAGCTCTGTGGCGTGCTCTAGGCGCGCGCACTCATCCTGGATGGAACACAGTGGTGATACATGGTGTCGTCTCTATACGTAATAGTAATAGCTCAATGGTAAATGAATACATAAATTGTGTGCCACATATGGCACAATTCCCCTAAGACGGCCACTGCTCATTTAAATTACTAACTTCGTAATAAAACCCATCGCATTTATCGCTTTGAAAACCAAAATTAATATTATTATGTTGCTTGACTAAATCACAAATATCCCTTTCATTTTTAGGCTTAAAAATCCTTAAATTCTTTCTACTAAGGACTTTAGCAAACGTTTTTCTGGACGCTGGATTAACACCCTTTTCTGACATATCTTTGACATAAATACTGTATAATTGAAACTGATTTTTGACGTTCAAATCTATGTATTTCACATTCGTGTTTTCGTTCAAACAAAATTGGCATTTAGAGTCGATTTTTGGTAGATTTTCTATATATTCGACGACGTTTTGCGACTTTAAAGGCACTTTTGGGGATCTGGGTTTGGTTTCTTTGACTAGCCAGCTACGTATCATAGCTTCTTTTACTCCTAAAGTATTTAAAAAGGTTACACGACAAACTTGAACCTTTTCTGAATTAAAAATCAAATGATATAACTTCGAATCACCTTTTCTTGAAGTCAAACCTTTATGAGACAACCTTCGTCGTTTCGCAGGCACAGAATCAATCAAGGTCTTAACAAATTTCTTTTTTTCTTTCCACTCTAACTGCCAGAATTGTTGGAAGATTTGACGTCTGTCATCATCTGTCAGTTTTTGACAGTAGCGTGTTTTACTTTTTGAGCAGAAGTCTGATTTACAAGGAGGTCCGATTTTTCTTTCCAATTTGAGGACGTCTTGTACCCAAGTCTTTTTTTCTCCATTTTTTGCTGTTCGGAATCCGAAGTAGCTTTGTCCTGTCATACGTTTTTCTTTCTCTTGTTTTCTTCTTTCCGATTTTAGGCGGGATTCTTCTTTTTTCTGTGGAAGAAGAACAAAATGTATAATCATGTGGAAGAGTAACTAATTGGATATTTATAAAATACAAAAATATTATACTGATAAAGAGAAAAAAAATGGAGTCGGTTAATTTTAAATTCGCAGACAATCGCTTAGCTACTACGCCAACGAGTCATAGTTTTTATTCACATATTAAAGTTATAAGCTTTATTACATTATTTATCAATTGTTTAGCAGTTAGCTTAACTACGTAAACCACAATTGACGAAAAAACATCTCTTTGAAAAAATCACAAAACGACACGCGGTCTGTATAATTTTACATTCGTTATGACGTCACAAGCCCCCGCTCCTGAATATCGAAGCGTTTTATGTTTGTGAGTGTTCATTGATTTTAAAGAAAAAAATACGTGTTTATTATTTTTCAATACTGTGACGGACTAAAAAGAATTTACAATTTATTTATGCAGTTAACTACTCTATTGTAATCCCACGTAAACGGTATCTTGGGAGGACCCATTTATAAACGATTTACAATATTGTCTTCGTTAAATTAAAGGAGAGCAAAAAAAAGTCCAATATAAAATAATATTGTCAACACCGCGAATGTTACACAAGAAAAAAAAAAATTTGAAAAAAAAATAACCAAGAAAGAATAATTAAACCAATTAATTTTGGTTAGAAACTTACCTTGAACATTCGCAGTTTTGATTTTCTATAAAACACTTAAAATATAAACTGATTTTTAAAACTCGATTGATTTTTACTAGGATACTTTTCTTCATAAAATTTTGAAATTTATTGAGATCTGATTTTCAAATAAATATCTTGTGACTCACGGTAACGTTAAAAACTTTGGTCTCGTCACTTGGAAATTACACTACGGCCGAGATAAGTAGTCGTAGCTAAGCAACGGCTAAGCCAAAATCCCGAAGCAGATACTTAGATTAGCTAAGCAAAGTAGTACTTTCTGAAGTAATACTACTTTTCACAGATGCTTGGCCTTGTTTTGCTATCGTGGTAAAATCATCAAATGAGTCCTCCCACCCCGGGCAGAGCAAGAGGGGCTGTCAGACTTGTACTGACTAAAATCCAAGGTGTCCTTCATAGGCCTTTATGTTCCGGAGTCACGGTCTTCTCTCAGCTTTAGTAAAAAAATACTTTTCACACCACTTGCTCGTAAATGTCATATTATACGTCAGGCAAACCTACTGTAAAGCATGACATTATTCCCCCTCGCTCGAGCCGGGAACAATATATGTACTGAATTTCATTATTCCCACGGGAATAATGTGATTTGAATTTGGAAACTCAAAGAAAACCGTATGAAAACTTTCACCAAGGAGTCGTATCAGTAATGGCGGCCGCTGGCAGCAACAGCTGATCGCTTACAGTGGTGCCAACTTCACGTTCGAAGGTTGTCGTACCACATCAAATTTCAAAATTCGAATTTATTTCCTCGCAGTAGGTGTGAAAAGCAGAGTACGCTCCTCGGGAGTAAAGCTGCCTTGTCTTGGGCTGACTTGAATCCCTCGCTACACTAAGGATTCTTAACTTAATTCCCTCGTTTCACTCGGGAATTAACACTTGAACCTCCTCGCTGCGCTACGGAGGTTCACCCCAGAATCCTTAGTGTAGTTTCGGGATTCAATACGCCCGTGACGTAAGGCAATGCTTTACTCCCTTGGTGCGTAACCTACTATTGTGCAAATTATTTCTTAATAATTTTATGTTCATATTAATGTTATTTTCAATGAAAATTATTGCTTTCAGAGCTTCAAGTGTTAGAAGTTCATGACGTCACAAAATGGCGCCGTGACAGTTTCGTTCTTTTTGTGGTTGATTTAAAACTAGAAAAAAAACATCAAATTGAACTGTAATGTAAAAACTACTATTTTGGTAACTTCTTTTTTTTTTTCATTTTGTTTATTATATTACAATCTAGCCTAAAAATATAATAAGCAATTTATATCTAACTTCTATAAACCAAAAGGTCTCATTCAGTAACACTTAGAATCAAAATTTATTTGAATAGAAAATATGTATGTATGTCCCATATGTAGAACAATAAATTAATAAAATATTATTTGTAAGAGACACTTACATACCACCCCTTTTTACGGAAGAGCGGCAAAAACAAAATAATTTATAATAAGTTAATGTTTCATTGGTGTTCCCCAACGACGATATATTACTAGACTCCTAATAACAGGCGACCGATGTCTGTCAACATATTAGGCAAAAAAGTCTTATATCCGTCTTATTTCGACCACTCCTGTGAGCCGTAAACATACCTTGAGACAGAACAGACCTTGAGTTAGCCAATCACAACGCAGTACCCCGTCCCCCTCGCTTACGTAGTACCTCAGCGAGTTGACAGAATAGTTTTTGTTCCTTAGATCGTGCATGCGGAGTCTAGTAATATATCGTCGTTGGTGTTCCCTTATTAGAATTTTGTTTCAGGAAAAATGTTTCATATTATAATATTTGGAACATTTTTTTTCAGCGTGGTAAAATCATGGAATGAGTCGTACTGACTGATCCACGGTGTTGCTTCTATAGCTATTTACCTTTCAGGGCTACGGTCTGTATAGTAAATACCATGACCCCGGTAGCAGTAATACATAAATAATTGGTCCTTATATTTTTATTTCGAGTATTAATGTTTCAACCCTAATTTTTTTACAGAAAAACAATGCAATGTATTTTATTTATTATCACACTTTTTTATTCAATAAACAAATCAATCATTATTGTTTTCAACGAATATTGGTTATTCGGTGTATTCTGTTATGGTTGAAAAAGGCATAGAGAAGTTAGGATTTAAGAGCGAGCGTAGCGAGCTCAGGACTTTGGGTACCCCGACTAGTTTTAATTTTTACTTGGTAAATTCATCAAATGAGTCCTCCCATCCAGGGCAGTACAGGAGGGACTGTCAGACTTTCAATTGTCATGATAGAACACCACAGCCTAAATTAGAAATTCATTTTCTTACTGACAAATGCTTGCACTGACTGGACAGGTTCACTCAAATCTGTGTGGTTCTTTCTTCAAAAGACCATCTCAGACACTAACATGGTTCTCATTTAACATGAACAATACAAAATTGTCAGGACTTTAAAAGAGACTGACCTCTGAGCTTGTTTCGGATGTTTCTTCTCAGAGTAGTCAGGGACGAAACACCGGCCCCATCTAGTTGTAAAATAGTGTCTTTTGACGTGTAAAAGAGTTTTTCAAAACCAATTTGCTAAATAAAGATCATTTATCGTTTTCTTACCTTATCGTTAGCGGGTGCCATACAATATGCCTCGTAGTCCACTAGGTGCGTGATGGTCGGACTGTCGGAGCATGCCGCGCACATTGTGTTGCGTTTGCGAAGACGTACTGAAATATATGAAAAATTAAATGTATAAATATGCATAATATCATTCACTCCTAGGGAGGAGAAACCTTCCCGCGTAGACGGCACGTTGACGTTACGTGAAAATCAACAAAATGTACAAAAACTAAGGTAAGTGTTGGCTGTATAGCGTTTAGACCCTTACTTATGTTTCAGTTTTTAAAATGACTGCTTTCTCTTTCGCACACCTATGTCTCTCTCTCTTGCTCTGTACTCGCGACGGCTCACAACCACTGCTGTTACTTAATTTAATAAACTCTGCTAAACCAAGTATTTATTGTTTTACTGGCCATATCCCATCACTAAGCGTAAGGTCCCGGGTCGGCGGCGCAGCATGTTCCACGCGCGCCTCAAAGAGCTGTCAGCATAATGACAGGGCCTCCCTTAGAGGGCCAAAGCCTGCGGGGTAAACGTAATGGGCTATTAAAGGACACCGTGGATTTTCAAGTACAAATCTCACAGTCCCTGCCGTCCTGCCCTGTGTGGGAGGACTCATTTGATGATTTTAAAATGTAAAACAAGGAAAGGGATGTCTTAGGAAGACCTTTTTAGACAGGACCGCGGCCCCGGCAGCTGTTTAGACCAATTGGAGCCCTCCTTGAGAAGCCCGTCGTGTTACACGTTGTCGCTTCATGCCTGGTCTTTGATCGGACGGCGAGCGATGTCATTAGAGACCCTAAAGACCTGTATTGCAACCAACTAAGTGATCTGGCTCATTAATTTTCCCCCTCTTTAAATATTCAATTTTAAAGGTAAAAAGTTTTCGAAATGCCTCAAAAACTTTTTTTCGAACTAAAAAAATCATATTTAAGTAAATAATAATATTTAATAAATACGTCTGGCTTCGTAACCAGCTAGATAGGTCAGCATTTCTGTGTTTTAATAATTGAACAAGTTTTCAATTTTTTTTATCTGTGATAAAATCATCAAATGAGTCCTCCCACCCAGAAGAGCAAGAGGAACTGTCAGACTTGTACTGACTAAAATCCACGGTATCCTTCAACAGCTCTTTACGTTCCGGGGCCACGGTTACCCGTTAGTCTCGCGACCTCGACAGGCTTTCGCTCTCTACAGAAGGCCCCGTCAGATTGCAGAAAGCACTCTGAAGTTTGCATGGAACACAACGCGCCGCAGATCCGGGCATGGGCCATGATCGGACGGCGAGTCGCCCATTACTCGCTAGTACACATATGTATAAATTATTAATAAAACTCACCAGTCCTCGCCACCATGTCTTCTGCGTCAAAAATAAACATTCTTTCAACTAATAATTTCTGTGGGGACATGTCCAAGATGTACTTGAGTGCCTCCATCGCTTGTAGAGTACCTGAAACAAGAAAATAATTGAAAACTCTGAAAAAATATGTATCGTCCAACGACGATATATTACTAGACTCCGCATGCACGATCTAAGGAACAAAAACTATTCTGTCAACTCGCTGAGGTACTACGTAAGCGAGGGGGACGGGGTACTGCGTTGTGATCGGCTAACTCAAGGTCTGTTCTGTCTCAAGTTATGTTTACGGCTCACAGGAGTGAGAGAAATAAGACGGATATAAGACTTTTTTGCCTAATGTGTTGACAGACATCGGTCGCCTGTTATAAGGAGTCTAGTAATATATTGTCGTTGGTATCGTCGCGTGAGCGGAAGAGGATATCGTCCACCTCACGACCTTACCGCAGTGGTGGACGCCTACGGCGACGGACATCGCTAGATGATCTACGGCCACCGTAGGCGCGGGCATGCGGACGGCGAGTAATGGGCGACTCGCTGTCCATGAACCTAACTGGGTCGACAGCGCGTTGTATTCCACGCGAGCGTCAAAGGGTATTAGCACATTGACGAACCCCCCCCCCCCCCCCTTAGAAGGCCAAAGCCTGCCGTGGTCGCGGTACGAAACAGCTACCGTAACCCTGAAACGTAAAGGGCTATTGAAGGACACCGTGGAATTTAGTCAGTACAAGTCTGAAAGTCCTTCCTGCCCTGCCCGGGGTGGGAGGACTCATTTGATGATTTTACCACAATAAAAAAAAGCAAATGTCTGCCCATATTATAGATCTACATAATTATACTATTATTATAAATTATAACGAGGAGCTCGTAGCTAAATAATTACAGCCGCACAGGTCGATCTTCCGGGTTAAGCCGCGCTTGCCGAGGTTGGTCTGTGGGTGACCATCTGTCATAACGAGTTTCCTCCGTGCCTCGGAAAGCACGTTAAGCAGTTGGTCCCGGCTGTCATTTGTAAATCTTTGACAGTCGTTACTGTTAGTCAGAAGCTCTAAAGTCTGACAACCAGTCTTACCATGGGGTATGGTATTGCCCAGTTACTGGGTTGTGGAGGTCCGACAGGCAGTCGCTCCATGTAAAATACTGATATCCAGCTGAATCTGGTTTGACTGGAAGCCGACCCCAATATAGTTGGGAAAAGGCTAGGCAGATGATGATGATTATAAATTATAACGCGCTAACCACAGAAACTTCAGTTTCAAATACAAAAAATCTTACTGTGTTTGATAGTCCATCTATCGAGAAGGAGGATTTTCCACTCGCTGCTCTGCCAATTATGATGTACTAGCTGTTCCATTTCCATTCCATCATTTTTCATCATCATCAGTCGTAAGACGTCCACTGCTGAACATAGGTCTCCCCTATAGACTTCCAGTAGGACCGGTTGTAAGCGGCCTGCATCCAGCGTGATCCTGTGGCCTTCATAAGGTCGTCTGTCCACCTAGTGGGTGGACGTCCTACGCCGCGCTTGCCGGTGCGTGGTCTCCATTCGAGAACCTTACGGCCCCATCGGCCATCAGTTCTGCGTGCTACATGGCCTGCCCACTGCCATTTCAACTTGCTAATTCGTTGGGCTATGTCGGTAACTTTGGTCCGTCTAGGCTTATTATCTTAATATATATAAATCTCGTGTCACAATGTTTGTCCTCAATGGACTCCTAAACCACTTAACCGATCATAATAAAATTCGCACACCATGTGCAGTTCGATCCAACTTGAGAGATAGGATAGTTTAAATCTCAAATTTTAGACCGGATCCTCCACCCGTGCGAAGCCGGGACGGGCCGCTAGTGTATGTATATAAAGTTCATACCTTATTCAAGTTCTTACCTATAACTCCAGGCACGGGTCCAGCAACTCCATGAGCGGAGCAGGAGCCCACAGCGTCAGGGGAGGGCGGCGTGGGGAACACGCAGCGGTAGCAAGGACCTCTGTATGTTACACCCTGGTAAAAAGAACGAAGTGATAACGAATGAGTCAAAATAGTAAAATCTCAAAATGTCCAACTTAAAATGTCAAAATCGTAAAATGTTCAAATCTCAAATCTAAATGTCCTAATTTCAACAAAATTAATCGCAAAATGTCTACGTCTCAAAATCGCAAAGTGTCTAAATCTCAAAATATTCAAATCTAAAGATGTCAAAATAGCAAAAATCCAAAATCAAGATGTCAAAATCACTAAAAATCTCAATATGAAAATGTCAAAACCGCGAAATTTCTAAATCACCAAGTCTCAAAATGTCAATACCGCAATATGTCTAAATCACAAAATGTCCAAATCTCAAAATCGCTAATGGTCGAAATCTCAAAATTTTAAATTCTGTAACAAAGTTTTTGTAATAATTTTGGCTATTGATAAAGAGTGTCCATGGAGTTTCTTGCTCGTTCTTCGCCATAGAGATCTACGCTTTGGAATGAGCACCTAAGGTACTTTCACTCGTTTTTATGTCTTGTGACTAGGACTGTAGCACCATAACTGTTTTTATATAACCTATTTTATTTTTTGTCTTCTGACAATTCAAAATTGCCTGTAACAGGCCTACTTGATCGCGGGACTTATGTCCATCACCGTGACCCCGAAATATAAAGGGCTATTGAAGGACACCGTGGATTTTAGTCAGTACAAGTCTGACAGTCCCTTTCACCCTGCCCGGGGTGGGAGGACTCATTTGATAAATAAACACGCAAAAAAAAAACCCTACTTCAAATAAACTATTTGAATATAGATAAATTGTCTGACCTTCTCCGTAGTATGCGTATCACTTCTGTATCCATATACTGTTAGTTGTCCCTCCATTTTGAGAGCACTGCCCGATATCAGAGGTTTCTGTAAACAAGTTTAAATAATTAATTTAATTTATTATTGTTTTAAAATCTCTATTCCTATACCTTCAATAATCATCAGTCAGCTATATGTCTTATTCACATTCGCATAAAATCGAAATTTGTTTGACTAGTCATTAGGTGCGTCCACACAGAGCAAGCAGCCTCGCGAGGCATTTGCCGCGCGAACCAGCTCGGTTAGTGTAGATGTGTCTCGGCCGAGAAAAGCGCGAGTGACCGAGCGCCCGAGCCATCCAGCGTCGGCTTTTGTTTTGCTCGCGTATTTTGTATGGTCCCTCGGGCGAGAAACAATTGGCGCATCCACACGGAGCAAGCAGCTTCGCGAGGCATTTGCCGCGCGAAGCATATGTAAGTATATTTGCCAAAACCATTATGTCGATATTTTATTATTAACTATGTTTTCGGGCCATTTGAAAATCGACCTTATTGTACGAGGATAAAGTCGATATTTATTTACTAACCTTAGTCAAACAACTGAGATCACTCAATAAGTATCTAGTCGGTACATTATCCGTACAATCTAGTATAACATCGTATTTGGATATTCACACAAAAATCAGCTTTATTAACAAAATCTATAAAGTTAACATTTGCTTAGCAAGTCATTCAAAAACCGACTTTATTCACATACAAATAAAGTTCATATTTACTGAGCCAGTCAATCAAATATGAGCTTTATTTACCAAAACCATAAAGTCGATATTTTTTAACTAAGTTCACACACTACATTTTATATTCTCACTTAGGTAGAAGAAGTCATTTGAAAATAAACCTTATACTAAGTTATTTTAAGTCGATATTTCTTTACTAACCTTAGTCAAACAGCTGAGATCACTCAGTAAATACCTAGTAGGTACATTGTCCGTACAATCTAGTATGACGTCGTATTTAGAAGCTATTTCTAGAGCATTCTTAGAATCTAACTGGACCTTATATGGAGTTATTTTTATACGGGAGTTTATACTGGAAAGAAATAAAAATGATTATTAATCTATCTCTATTATCTTATACAGGGTGAATTTTTCAACTGGGCGTGGATGGCTATTTTCGAAACTATGAGGAATATCGAAAAACGTTGAAAGGAGTCTCGAGGCCGATTTTGATGAAAACGAAAACTGCATCATTGGATTTTAGAAAATTTAAAAATCCTGGGCAGGAATCTAACCCGCAGATTTTGGAAAAAAAAACACATCCTGTATTATTACACCGTTCGATAGTGTTGCTAATAAGGATCAAATTCTGGGAAGTAAGTATATACGGCAAACTTAAGGAAAACGTATTATTAAAAAAAAAAACTGAAATCTTGATGGCACGCGGGTGGAAACTCGCTATGACTGATGGTCACCCAACCACAGACCAACCTCGGCAAGCGCGGCTTAACCCGGAAGATCGGCCTGTGCGGCTGTAATTATTTAGCCACAAGCTTCTCATTCTAAATACTGTACATACCTCCTCAAAGTAGCGGCCGCCGATTCAGCTTTGCTAGTGTTCTCATCCTTTTCAAAATGTAAGATCTGTCGATGTATATTTGTTAGTTCTACCACATCGTAATCTATGATTCCAATTTCACCTGTAAACAAGTTATTATTTATATAAAAACATGTTTTTGTCCCCCGATTTCTCAATAACGCCTAGACCAATTTGGAAAACTCTTCTTTTGTTTGAAAAAGCGGCGGCCGGGCGGGAGGGACTGTCAGACTTGTACGGATTAAAATCCACAGTGTCCTTCACTATCCCTTTACGTTCCGGGTTACCTGATAAGACAGTCCCGCGACCCTGGCAGGTTTTGTCCCTCTAAGGGGGGTCCCGTTATATTGCTGACAGCTCTTAGATGCGTGCGTGGAACACGACGCACCGTGATGGACACATGGGCAACGGTGACCACGCACCATCACAAGGACCTTATAATAATAATAATATTCCACAACTATCACACAACGCCATCTAGTCCCAAGCTAAGCAGAGCTTGTGTTATGGGTACTAGACAACTGATAAACATGCTTATATATTTCTAAATACATACATATTATAGATAAATTACACCCAGACACAGAACAAATGATTGTGCTCATAACACAAACATTTGTCCTGGGTGGGAATCGCACCCACGAAATAGCAGTCAGGGTCACTAACTACTAGACCAACAAGCATGCCAAATGCTTATTTTCCGCCATAATAGTGTTATAAAAAAATACATACCAACGCCAGCTGCCGCGAGGTACATCGCAGCTGGACAGCCCAGGCCTCCTGCTCCCACTATAAGGACTTTAGCCTCACAGATGCGGATCTGACCTTTAACTCCTATATCTCGGAGAAGAATTTGACGGCTGTATCTGCAAAAATAAACAAAAAGGTTAATTTTCAGGAAGAAAAAATTATATGAAACATACATAAACTCAACCCTTCTTCCCATCGGAATAGGCAGAAACTATAGAACATCACCTGCTACGATCCTTACATACTCCTTCCACCTCATTCACATTCATACATCTGGTCATACACACACGTCGATTGCTAGTACTACGCACCCGGCCTAAGAAATATATCCCCCCAGCCCCAATGCCATCCACCCCGCAAATTCCGAAGCCGTTTAGCAGGGTTGTTGAAACTATTTTTCCCATATACCCCGTTAACGGAACAGAGGTTGTGCGGTACACGATGGGTGGAACTAAGTTCTTTATCCTGTGCCACCAACCCTATTAAATGCCAACACTAACTATTGGGGTTGATGAATCTATTTTTCCCATCTACCCTGTAATTTTAATAATTAATAATATTTTTTTATTTCTCTTCCACAAATAAAAACAATCGGCACAGCCAACGACGATATATTACTAGACTCCGCATGCACGATCTAAGGAACAAAATCTATTCTGTCAACTAGCTGAGGTACTACGTAAGCGAGGGGGACGGGGTACTGCGTTGTGATTGGCTAACTCAAGGTCTGTTCTGTCTCAAGGTATGTTTACGGCTCACAGGAGTGGTTGAAATAAGATGGATATAAGACATTTTTGGCGGCTGATGTCTGTCAACACATTAAGTGTTGTCAGACATAGGCATCGGTCGCCTGTTATTAGGAGTCTACAAGGAGTCTAGTAATATATCGTCGTTGTTGGATAAACTAACCCCAAGTTTGCAACTTACCTCTCTATCGCCCATTTAGGTAGCTGCCCACATTTGACCAATGCCTCTGGACCGTTGCCCTCAGCTGGTGTCACTTCAGTCGTAAAATCCCTGTAGTCTGCTTGTGCCTGTAATTTTTATTTTACTGCATTTATTGAGAGTGGCTTTCGCCCAACACCCAACAGTGGGACAATACAGACTTTTTTTTAAATTGTGTTAAAATCATCAAATGAGTCGTCCCACCCCGAGCAGGAAGTGACTGTCAGACTTGTACTGACTTAAATCCATGGTGTCCTTCAATAGCCCTTTATGTTCCGGGGTCACGGTAATGGAAGTAAGTCCCGTGACCCCGGCAGGCTTTGGCCCTCACAGAGAGCCCTTAGGGCCCGCTATTTGAGGCGCGCGTGGAACACGACGCGCCGTAGGCCCGGACATGGTCCATGGTCGGACAGCGAGTTGCCCTTTACTGGCTATCCGCATGCCCAGGACCATACAGACTTAGAAAAAAATGTACAAGTAAATGAGATTCTAAATGCTTGTTTGAAAAATTATCGCGAATGCAGAACACTATGTGAAGTAGGTATTGCATATTGTAAGTTATTACCAAGAAATTCACCATATTGAAGTGAAATAAATGTATCACATAATCAAAATGTCCCACAAAGCTGGAAAAATGTAATTGAATATTCATACAATCCACAAGTTATTTAATCAGGTGTTTTCAAGTTTGGTAAATGTATTAATAAATTCTAATTAAACATTTAACTTGTATGATTACAACATTTTTTTAAATATTTATAATAATATTCCACAACTAACACACTACACCATCTAGTCCCAAACTAAGCAGAGCTTGTGTTATGGGTACTAGACAACTGATAAACATACTTATATATTTCTAAATACAAAAATATTATAGGTATAAATACATTGCACCCAGACACAGAACAAATGATCTTGCTCATCACACAAACATTTGTCTTGGGTGGGCATCAAACCCACAATCTCCTGCATAGCAGTCAGGGTCACTAACCACTAGACCAACAGGCCTGTCAAAAATATAAAAGATTTTTTATTATTTGAAAAATAAGTTTGAGTTTGTCTACTGTGTCCTCTGATGGTAAGGACAATGAAACAAAGATGTGGTTGATGGCGAAGGACACTTTTTGTTGACATTTTTAGTAAACCATATATATATTTATAATATATATATATAATAAAAAACAAAAAATTTAATAATTATTATTAATTATATATATTATATAATATTATATATTTATTATTATTATTATTATTATATAATATTATATATTATTATATTATTATTAATTATTATTTCTTTTATTCATCTTAATACCCTATAGATTACATTTTTAAATATTTTTACAAAAAAGAAATAAAAAACATTTAAAAATATAAAAAATAGTAATCCACCAGTACCGGGAACAGGGTCCGGGCTACCGGCGGTCAGGGCCCCTGAGAGAGGAACCTCCTAACAATACGCGCCGTGTCCATGAGTACTGCTTTCTGAATCAAGCGCTTGATCCAGCCACCCAGCGAGAGCCTCCTTAGGTGTTGGTCGAGGCTCTTGGCAATTAAGCCATTGGCAGATACGACTATCGGCACAATAACTGCCGTATTCACATCCCACATGTCAACAACCTCGCGAGCCAGATCAAGATACTTGAATTGTTTATCTTTTTCCGCTTTCACGAGGTTTTCGTCATGTGGGACGGTTATATCAACAATTATTGCGCGACAATCAATATTATATATTATTATATTATTATTAATTATTATTATTATTATTATTATTTATATTTAATTAATTTAATATTCAAGAAACATAGACCTGGGCAGGGAATCCCGGTCCTTAGCTGTGCTCCTGACCTTTGTCTATGTATAGGTATAATACCACCTTCTTCTTTTAGGAACTCCATGGTTTTAATACATATTAAAACTATTTGATATGGGTTTGCTCTTGAATCTAATCCAGGTCAAAGGTGACAAAGTCTACGATGGAGCGAGCTTACCCAGAAGAAGCCTGTTCACTATAACTTTGAAGAGATTCGGGTTGTATTCGTTCGGAAACACAGACGAAGGTATTGAGTTCCACACTTTTGCAGTTTACATTATGATGGACAATTGCAAGCTCATAAGACTATTTAATATCCCCTAGTTACCAAAAGGCCGTAGAAGAAGTGTTGGCAGGCCAATGGCCAGATAGATTTATGATATTTAGAAGATCGCAAGTAAAACCTGGTTTTAGGTCGCTTCTACAACCTGTTTTTTTTGATATCCCATAACTCTAGGGTTATATTCTGTAGGTAAAAATAATACTAAGACTCCTAGAATAGGTGGTCCAAAAATGCATCGTTTCGGAGATATCATCAATCATAGTTAAATTAGGTCAAAAAATGTCACCAGTATGACGAATCTTTACTTTTGCGTGGTTGCCAAACTTCGCAGTAGAATAGACCCTCGATGTGTCTAGGTATCTAAGTTTCATTGATAAATACAAGTAATTCATTTTTATTCAAACCAATCATTCATATTTAAAGCTAAAAAAATGCGATGTTGTCATATTTCACGTAAGGGTGTTTTACATTAATAATCGTGACCTTGCCGAATTATTTTGTATGAAAAATGAAAAAAAAAATAACGAAGGTTTGGAACATAACTCGTATGCCAGTTGATTCTTTGATATGGCCTCAATCATACTATAGAGTTATGGGATATCAAAAAAAACACGTTGTATAAAGAAAATATGGTTTAAAAGGGAATAAACATAAATATAAAGATATCAACTGTATTTTTACAACTGGGGTTTACTACGTCAGCATTATTTACCTACGTTTAAAATTGATATAGAAAAAAAATATTTAAAAAAAAAACTCACACTGAACACTTCCCGGCGAATTTTCTCCATTTCATCCTCTTTTTCCTTTAAAGTTTTGCGTAATTCTTTAATTTCATTCTCTAATGTTAATAGGCGTTCCATTTTGGACGATTTTAAAACTGTTCGCTTATAATTAATACGTGTAAAATTGTAATTTATTGAAAAACTCTACAATTAACATTGTAAAATAAACAATAATGATATCGCGCTGCAGGGCCCTAAAGAACAACAACATTTGCATGAATGAGATAGTCATAGCTTTTCAAGTAGGGCTGAAAGCGATAGCACTATACACAATGCTTAAGTAATCGACTTTTACTGTTCGGAACACACGCAACACGACTTTACAATTTGACGTTTCTAGTGATGTCACAAAAGTGCAACAAGTGTGGAATAGTCGATAATTCATAAATAAAGGAATTAATAACTGAAACGTGAAAAATGTGGTTGTCAAACTAGAATTTAAATCAATTTAAATTAACTAATGAGGAGAGCGATCTATAGTGACTTTGACAGACCTTCGATAGTTGACAATAAAATATAATGAAATTCCCCAAGTGCATCATTTGCTGGTCGCGGGACTTATTTCCATCACCATGACCCCGGAACATAAAGGGCTATTGAAGGACACCGTGGATTTTAGTCAGTACAAGTCTGACAGTCCCTCCCGCCGTGCCCGGGGAGGGAGGACACATTTGATGATTTTACCACGCAATAAAAAAGTGTATCATTTCCTGTCCGACCATGGAGAATACCCGGGGTCGACGGCGCTTTATGTTCCACGCGCGCCTCAAAAGCGTCAGCAAAGTGACCCCGGAGCATAAAGAGCTATTGAAGGACACTGTAGATTTTAGTTAGCACAAGTCTGACAGTCCTTCCTGTCGCTCGGGGTGGGAGAACTCATTCGATGATTTTACCACGATATATATAAAAAAAAAAATGCAACATTTGCTATGTTTTTCTACATAATCAGCTGTTTTGAGCATTAGGTATATAAAAGCCAACGTAAAACACTTTTTTGAAACAATTAATTTTTTTTTATTTTTAACTAAAGTCAGTTTAAGTCACCGTCATGAGGCTATTTTTCTTACAGAGCTACTAGCGCTACTAGTCTTGTAACAGAAAGTCAGAAATAAAGGAACCGCTCTTCGATTTTTCTCTTTCTAGTTTAGTGAGGTCAATTTTAGGCAGCTATTGCAAAGCACGGGGAGGATTGTGGGGAGGACTCATTTGATGATTTTACCACGTAAAAAAAAGGTAAATTCTCTATATCTATGGTTTTCAATAGCGTTGTCTATGGAAGCGCACTATGACGGGAAAGTCCCTCTTAGAATGACAGAAAGATACGCACGCCATCTACAGTCCCCAGATAAAATTAGGTTTTCCCCTAATCATTAAATAAGGTTATCTTATTTCCTGAAGTGTGAAGTACGTTGAGGAATTATAAACAAAGTATTGTATTACAATCATTTTATTGTCAAGTCAGACACAGTTTCAAATGGACAGTACAGTTACAGTTTTATCGTAACAAATAATTGGGTAACATTACAATAGTGACAATAACGTAAGTAAAACACCTAATAAAAAAGTTCACATAGCCGTAATAATTAAAACTTTCATTCATTTTGCAGCATAATTATGTCAGTATAAAAACTATTGAAGAGGGGTACTGTTGCTAAAATTAAAATAGTGACTAATGTTATTAAGGGCTTAATTTTCAATGTAATTAAAGATAAGACCTGTAGCGTCATTGGCACAGTGACATTTTGTTTTTCCATATCAAGGATTGATAAAATATCCTTTATCTACATTAACAATGATATTCAAATATAAGTACTGTAAAGGTTTTCGTTCCCATTGTAACCTTTACTATATCTTTATATTTAACCAATTTTAATAAAGCGGAAGAGTTTGTTTGTTTGAACGCGCTAATCTCAGGAACGGGATCCAATTGAAAAAAATATTTTTGTGTTGGATAGTCTATGTATCGAGGAGGACTAATTCCCATAAAACCTAAAATTAGGTTATTTCAGCGTTAGGTTTTTCATTCAATAATGAATTGATTTGTGAGCTTTCGTATGTATTCATCGAGGTTTCGTCTTATGTTTTATAAACATAGCGACTCAAGTAGTTTTACACAATTATGATCGTTAATGATTCTAGTCTCATAGGTAGGTTATTCCTTGAACATACCTATATTCAACGAACGATTTAACTAGTTACCTAAAACTGAATTTATTAATTTGTGCACATATAGAAAACATATACAGGAAATAATTTACAGATACAAAAGTACAATATACTGCTTTCATTAAGAAATCTCTTCCAGCAGATGAACGCTGAAAAAGATAGGCAGAGTAGTATACAGGGCGCGTTTAGCCGATACAGAATCTTTTCAGCACTAAAAGAAAAATGGCGAATGCTGGGTAGCATAGGCTCTGTCTAAATGCTTCGCTGTCGTCTAAACTCAGCATGCTTACAGCCGATAATTTTAGTCAGTAAAGTTGACTGTTCAGCATTACTGTACAGACTTTGTATCGGCTAAACGCACCCAATATGTTCCATTATGATTGATGACAAGTCTCTCCTTTAGGATGATCTATTATCATCAACCTGCTTTATAATCTAGACTCCAGGCTGCTATTAAGAATTTCCAAATGGAAAAATCAAGTTAAATGATGCCGGGCTCGGAAATTGAACCCAGGACACAAGAACATTATTTATCCTCATGATCTTAACAAAAATAAGTTCTCTGTCTCCTAAATGAAACAGTACATTTACGTCGAATCGAACGACACTAATTTAAATTAAGGCTCCGGGGATACTACGCGTCTATATCTACATCAATGTTCCTACGTCCTTTAGCAACAGGTTCTAAGACTGCTAGACGAAACAGTGAAACAGTGTATAGATTGTGTATTTAAAACTGTATGTAAACCCTCCACAAGTAATTTTCTTCCTGGGTCGTGGGTCTGTCTTTTTAGGTAACCGTGGCCACGAAATGTGAAGGTCAATTGAAGGATCACCCCGTGGATTTTAGACAGTACAAGTCTGAAAGTCCGTCCCGTCATGCCTTGGGTGGGAGGACTCATTTGATGATTTTACCATGTTATAAAAACCTTCTACTAAGTTATATCTTTACAAATGAATACTACTTTACAGTTTATTAAACTTCTTTTCAGGCTGCCTGCGAGTGGTGAGAAAATCAGTATAATTTGGCCCGTTATTCTTCTCAAGCTCAGTACAACTACAGGTCATCTAAAAGCAAGCGTTACCAAATTCCAGCAAGCAGTAAAGATGCCAACAATCTTCTATATCTATATCTATACATATAATAAAACTGTAGAAAAGTTATTTTTGTACATTAAAAAAAAACTCAAAAAATTTAGCCAGGGTATTAAAGGACAACCAATAGAACCCATTTCTAGCATTTTTAGAATTTTTGTCTGTTTGTCTGTTTGTCTGTTTGTCTGTTTGTATGTTTATTTGTCCAGGTATCACGTAAAATGTACGAAATTTATGTAGATAACTTTTATACACAACGATTAAGCGTAACTTGGAGAGGAATTTAGTTTTTGTTTCATTGGAATCGGTTCAGTCTATCAAAAGTTATTCGAATATAAAGTGTTTCAGAAGTAAAATTACGGTCAGTTCACACCAAGACGCGTAGTTCATAGCGCGATCTAGCTTCGATTCTGCTACATATTCAAATAAAAATTCATCTAATGATTATGATAGGATGGGATAGGATAGGATAGGATGGGATAGAATAGGATAGGATGGGATAGGATGGGATAGGATGGGATAGGATGGGATAGGATGGGATAGGATGGGATAGGATGGGATAGGATGGGATAGGATGGGATAGAATGGGATAGGATGGGATAGGACGCGACAGGACGGGACAGGACGGACAGGACGGGATAGGACGGGATAGGATGGGACAGGACGGGACAGGACGGGACAGAACGGGACAGGACAGGATAGGACGGGACAGGACGGGACAGAATGGGAGAGGACGGGACAGGGCGGGACAGGACGGGACAGGACGGACAGGACGGGACAGCTCGGGACAGGACGGGACTGGACGGGACAGGACGGGACAGTACGGGACAGGACGAGACAGGACGGAACAGGACGGGATAAGATGGGATAAGATGGGATAAGATGGGATAAGATGGGATAAGATGGGATAAGATGGGATAAGATGGGATAAGATGGGATAAGATGGGATAAGATGGGATAAGATGGGATAAGATGGGATAAGATGGGATAAGATGGGATAAGATGGGATAAGATGGGATAAGATGGGATACGATGGGATACGGTGGGATTTTGGAGGGAGACCTTTTTACCCGACGCTTCGCACAAAAAAATACATTGGTAATTTCCGACATCCACGCGAACGAAGTCGCGGGCACAGCTAGTTTTAAAAATAAAACGATCTATAACTATCAGTAAGTAGTGGTAGGTGTTATGTAATGCTCAAAAATTTCAACTGTCTATAACTTAACGGTTCATGGGATTCAGCCTGGTGACAGACGGACAGACAGAGAGACGGACTGCGAAGTATTAGTAATATGGACTCTATTATGTACTGACTAAGATGACGGTGATCCTTCAATAGCCCTGTACGTTCCAAGGTGACGGTTATCTAATGAGATAGTCTCACGACCCCGGCAGGCTTTGGCCCTCTAAGGGCTTGTCATATTGCTGACAGCTCTTCGAGGGGCGCTTGGAATACGAAGCGCCCCCGGCAGGATTTGGCCTTCTAGTGGGGCCCTGTCATATTGCTGACAGCTCTTTGAGGGGCGCGTGGACCACAACGATAAGTCGACCCAAGCTTAGTCAATAAACGGACGGCGAGCCAATTAAAACCATCTCGGTCTAAAATTCAACGGTGTATCTTTGAGAATCTGTGACGATTTTCTTTAAAACTACGATAGATCGCTCACTTAGGTAAGTGAGCTCGAGAACTTTACATATTAAAAAGATATTTTTTTAGCATCAAAGAAAATTACTTTACGGCTGTGTACTCGTGTTAAACGACTTTTACCAAATTCTGAACATGAATATAAAATCAGGAATATCTATGTATTGCTATGTTAAGCGAAAATGTTGTAAAAATCATATTTTTAACAGGTCTGAAAATTAGGTGGAATAGATTTAAAGAAAGGCACTTGAATATACAATTTATATATAAAAAAACAGGTATAAAAATAATTCAAAAAGTATGCATAGATTCAGAGATATAACGATTTATTTTATTTATACATAGATTCTAATATAGAACTGAAATTTTTTAAAATTTTTGGTTACATGTTTAAAAAATTAATAAAAAAACTTAACTTACAGCAAAACTTGTTGCAGATGTCAGCAATACTAGGATGTACTATTACCACTGTCTTAAAATGCATCTGTGAAACAAAATGTAAATAAAAATATGCCATACTAACGGTAAATTCCGTTGTGGACGATTACACGATTAAGACTATTTCCGCATCAACGGGAAAAGACGTAAGTGTGGCCCGGATATTACTGAACATAGGAAGCGCTTCTTCTAAGGCTATTTCCCCTTTTCATCAAAAACAGTGCTGGCATGTTCCCAGCGTGAATAAATTGCAAATCTAATTAGTCCTATATTTTTGAAATATTTACACGTGCTTGCACGTATTTTTACTTTCGCTAAATCAATGAATATTTAAACAATGATAAAATGCATCAAAACTCAAGTAAAATAAATATACTACGTTGTGACCATGTTGTGACGTATTGCCAATTTTCTAAGCGCTATATTTGACTTTGTGACAAAAGAAAAAAAATGAGTCAATTATTTTTTGATAATTAAATAACGAGCTACTCCAAAGGTACGTACAGACCATGTAAAATTTAACTCTATGTAAAACGTTATATATCAATATTATATAACATGTTATTTTATATAGTCTGTACGCACCGTTATACTCTTTATTCTTCAGTCAAATTGCTTAGAGCAAGTGATAACAATCGATAACCATCGATCTACTAAAGTACAGACGTATGTTTTTCGCATTTTTAATTTGTTGCACAAAATGCTCATTCGTCAGCTTCACGAAGCTTCATCTTCTATTTATGAAAAACAGTTTTTCTTTCGTTCCCTCTAACCTTCATAGGAAATTTTCCCATTAAGCACAAACTCTTTAAACATCTGACTGCGTTTCAGTGCTCTCAATCTCTCCTTATTACAATCTTCCATCAGGACTACAGGAGTTAGTTCCTCCTCATATATCGCTACAGGATCTTTTTTCGAAGTTGATGGGTTTCCACAGTTATTACAAGGTTTGTCTGTTGTATGAACGCGTATATCCTTAGTCAGTTTATTAATACATAATCTAGCTTCCTCATTTATAGGTATGTTCTTCATATTTAGGGAACTAATACCAGAACTGCCGGCTTTATTTGGTGTTTTCTTTGTTAGATCATTTTTAGTCACTGTTGTAGATTCAGGTCGCTTGTTAACTTGAACTTTTGGGTTGCTTAAAACCTGGTTATTAGGTTTTTTAATTTGTGTATTTAATTTGGCAGAACTACACTCAGGTTTTGGTCGAACACCAGAGTCCAAGATTAATCTCTTCTTCTGATTATTTTTTTGGTCTAAATATGCTAGCCTGGTATTTAGTCTTGCCATGATTTGTGGCAAAACAACAGATTTCTCGTAAAAATCTGGGCCTTTAGTGTAGTTCGCTGTCTGGTATTCAGGTTTTACTATACGTTTCTTTTTGTAAACCTTTTCGTCTTTCTGAATGGCTTTGACAGTGAAGTTTGTTAAAGAGTTGTCTGTCAGACTGCCCGGATATATTTCCATTTCAGAAGGACGTGAAATTTTCTCTTTGCCTCCGTTAAATAAATTAGAATCTTTAACCACGTTATTTATCAAACTAGACCGAGAAAATTCTGGAATAACTTCTGGTTCTTTTTCCGGCTGCGCGACTTTCAAGACAGGGTTATGCTTTTCATTGATTTTCTTAGGACTCTCTCGTCCTCGTGACTCGCTATCCTTTCGTGCATTATTAACATTACCAAGAGCGAGTTGCTCCAGTTTTTTCTGCATCAAAACTTCTTGGATCAAGTCTTCGGGATCAGAATCAGGTTCCGTAAAAACTTTTGGGACCAAAACCCTCGGTTTCTTGTCAATATATGCATGATCAGTGAAAGTTTCTTCTTGAGGCTGAGAAATATTTAACCAATCAACCTTTTCACCAGACTCGAGCTTATCAAAAAAATGTTTAAAACCAGCATCTAAGTTAGAAACACCAAACGCTGCATCAACTTCGGCAGTAGCATCATCATCCGCTTTCTTTTTTTTAATATGTTGCGGCGTCACTAACATATTCTCATACACATCAATTATATCAACATCCTTATTTTTATCCAAAAATGCAGAAGGCAAATCCAAATCCTGAAATCCGGAATCGCGTGAGCAATCATCGATATCGATAAGTTTATCGACCTTGTTCGCGTCACTATTTCCCGCGCCAATTTTCTGGGGTTCCAAAATTTCGTAGACGTTAAAATTTTTTAGCAAATTCGGCGGGATTTTAATTTCACATTGGTTTGATGTATGGCGTTGCATGTTCGTTGTTTTACCTGAAAAAGAGGATACCTGTTTTAATTTCAATTCAAAAATATATTTTTGTGTTAAATTCGTCAAATGAATCCTCCCGCCTCCCGCCCTGTGTGACACGGACCGCGGTGCTATTAGGCTCTTACAACGACGATATATTACTAGACTCCTAATAACAGGCGACCGATGTCTGTCAACACATTAGGCAAAAAAGTATTATATCCGTCTTATTTCGAGCACTCCTGTGAGTCGTAAACATACCTTGAAACAGAACAGACCTTGAGTTAGCCAATCACAACGCTGTACCCCGTCCCCCTCGCTTACGTAGTACCTCAGCGAGTTGACAGAATAGTTGTTCGATCGTGCATGCGGAGTCTAGTAATATATCGTCGTTGGGCTCTTACTAAAAACTACCCAGTTGAATGAACGCGTATATCCAATTATATTATAATTACATGGTTGCCCTTTGCGTTACAACGCAACGCTTTTTTTCACTCAGTTTGTCAGACTCGTAATGACTAAAATCCACGATGTCTTTCAATAGCCCTTTACGTTCCAGGGTCACGGTTACTCTTTAGTCCGGTTACCCCATCAGTTGGTGAGAGTCAAGATGGCGGGTGTATTTGAATTCTGATATTATTTTGTTCTGATGAAGGAACTTTTTTTTAAACCCAGGTACTGAATAGTACAGTTTTGGTACAATTTACTTTATGAATTTGATTCGTTGAGGTACAACCCGCCATCTTGACTCTCACATCAGTTGCTTGTTCTAGATATGAATTTGCTATAAGTTACCGTTTCATACGAATTTCAAACTTATTCCAATGTTAATATTGTTCATATTCAAGTCTTTGCTAAAGAGAACCAATTATACAATCGAAGTTGAACCTTATTTGTAGAGCGATAACGCTCATATTTGATTGAGACGTTTACTTCATTGTCGTTGAATGACTATTAATTTTTATCATAAGCACTAAGTACAGGATGCGATTTCATGTCATAAAATTAAAAATGTGAAAGCATTTTGAACCTTACAACACATTGTTATAACGATTAATTTACACTGATTAGTACATAATAACTATTAAAATAATATAGTGTCCCTTCTAAGTTCTTATGTAGATTAGATAAAGTAATTTTAATACATACAGAATGTGCTACCTAAAAATAAACCTTAACTGAAAGGAAATAAAGATCACTATTAAATTACTTTCGGTATATACGAAAACAGGTCAGCCAAAATTTTTATTTCATGAACAGAAGTTACCGATAATAGTAAATTTTTAATCATAATAATACAAAAAATAGACTAGTCTATTACAAACCTAGAATTTAATAAATGAATCATTTATTTGAACCACGAATGACTCACAGGTACTAATAGAACAAACATGATAATGATTCAAACAATTACTTACATAATTATAAATAGATAAAACAAAATAACATAAACTAACTTATGACCGCGGCTACACATGGCTACACATCAAGCCAACGACGATATATTACTAGACTCCGCATGCACGATCTAAGGAACAAAAACTATCCTGTCAACTCGCTGAGGTACTATGTAAGCGAGGGGGACGGGGTACTGCGTTGTGATTGGCTAACTCAAGGTCTGTTCTGTCTCAAGGTATGTTACGGCTCTCAGGAGTGGTCGAAATAGTCTTATTTCGACCACTCCTGAGAGCCGTAACCGACCGAAAAAAGTCTTATAACCGTATCCGTCTGGATATAAGACTTTTTTTTGCCTAATGTGTTGACAGTCATTGGTCGCCTGTTAATAGGAGTCTAGTAATATATCGTCGTTGCATCAAGTTATGCAAAACCAGTGTTAGCTGGCCGTTCATTGTGTGTAAAAATCTTAGGAAAACATACATTACTTCTGACCATTTTTAAACCCCCGACGGAAAAAGAGGGGTACTCAATACTCAATACTCAATACATTTATTGCATTCCACAATGTGAACTTAGGTGGTAGGGTATATAAGGATATATATATATACATTAGTTTTAGGAGCATTGTGGGCCCTGTCGGGCATAACAATATAAAAATTAGGAGGAGGGCTATTTTAAAATATTTCTTTACAATTTTTGATTTTCTCTTGTTTTTATTCTATTTTATTTTTTGTAGGTAGGTGGGCTTATAACTAATTGAATACAATATAACTTTTACTACTCAATAATTGGATTAATACAATAATATTTATTTAAATTATACATGTATTATCATTGGGATTATAAATTATTATTTGCGTTTTTCTTTTTTTGGTATAGTTGTTTATTTATTAAATTTATCATTTAAATATTCTTGTACATTATAATAACATTACGTATTAGAAATTGTTTTAATTTATTTATAAAGATGTTAAATTTTTCTTCATTTTTAATTTCATCTGGTAATTTATTATATATTTTACCTGCCATTACTAGAGTGCTTGAGGAGTGTATTTTTAACTTAGAACTTGGTAGGTTTATTCTATTTTTGTGTCGTAGTGTGTAGTGAGTCTGTATGTTTTCGCGTGTAGTGTAGAGTTTTTCATTATTTCTAACAAATTTACACATTTCCAAAATGTATATACAAGGTAGGGTTAGAATTTTATGTTCTTGGAAATGGGGTTTGCAGCTATCTGTGTTATCTATGTTAACTAGTATTCTAATCAATCGTTTTTGTAGTATGAAAAGTGTTGGTGCGTCTGTGCTATTTCCCCATAATATTACGCCGTAGTTCAACCATGCGTATGCATAGGCATAATACGTAACTAGAGCAGTGGAGAGATTTGTTGATTTTTTTATTTCACGGAGGGCATAGGCAAATTTTGACAACTTTGATCTGATTTTTTTAACATGTGATTTCCAATTTAAATGTGTATCTATGGATAAGCCGAGTAGGTTGAATTCTTTTACTGTTTCTATATTTGTATCATTGTAAATAAATTGTATGTCTAAAGGAGTTTTCTGATGTGGATGGAAGGACATTATTTTAGTTTTATTGAAATTTAATTCAAGGTTGTGTTCTGTCATCCAAGCTATTATTTGTTTAGTATACCTTTAAGTTCTTCGGTTAAGTTGGTATTGTCGTAGCAAGAAGTTAGTACTGAAATATCGTCGGCGAACAGAACACATGACTCCCTTTATGACTGTAGGAAGGTCGTTTATATAGATAATGAATAGGAGGCATCCAATAACAGTCCCTTGGGGGATTGAGGCATTTATTTGCTTACTTTCTGACCGAATGTATTGGATTGTTTAGCATGTTCGTTGTAGTATTCTATTTCCACTTGTTGTTCTCTATTTTGCAAATATGATTTGAACCATTCGTAAGATTTTCCACGGATCCCTATTCCTTGTAGCTTGTTAAGTAGGATGTCAAATTGCACTTTATCGTAAGCTTTTGTCATGTCTAGCAGTATTCCGACGGCATATTTTTTCTTATTAATTATGTTAATGGCTTCTTGGATAAAATTGTATACTGCTCGAACTGTAGAGTGGTTTTTTACGGAACCATTCTGTGATTCATTAAAGATTTTATATTTTTCGCAAAACGAATAGACTCGATTACACATCGCTTTCCTCGAATATTTTCGAGGCTGTAGGTAAAAGAGCAATAGGGCGGTAATTAGAGGGGTTGGTTTTTGAGTCTTTCTTATGAATTGGCTTTATAACGGCTTTCTTTAGGTAGTTAGGAAATCTTCCTTCCTCAAAAGACTGATTGACTAGCAAGTAGAATGGCAAGGTTAGCTCATCTGCACACTGTTTGACTAGGGTTGGCGGTATTTCATCTATTCCATAGCTGTTTTTGTTCTTAAGGCTTTTCAATATTAAATTTATTTCACTGGGGACCTGCTGTACTTAGGAACATGGTATTTTCTGTGCGGTGGACCACAGAGATGTTTCGCGGTTCTTTGTCGGGAGTTGGCGCGTTTCCTTCCTCCGATAGACGCAAAGAAGTTATTAAATATATTTGCTGTTTGCTTTGGGTCCGAGATAATATTGTCGTTGACACGTAGCGTTATGTTTTTTTTTGCCTTTTTTATATTTTTATTAGTTCGCTCGTTATAATTTTCCACATAGTCTTTACTTTATTATTAGATTTCATTAATTTATTTATATACTGTAGTTTTTTAGCCTTGTTTACAATTTGTTTTAAAGTTTTTTCATATGTTTTTGTAATGTTGTTTAATTAAAGGGTTATTTGTTTTAGTGGATAGTATTTTTTCAAGCCTTTTATTTTTACAAGAAATTTTGATGCCTTTTGTTAGCCAATGTTTTTTTATAATTTGTTTTTAGCTTTAATTTTCTTTTTGGGATGGATTGATTAAGTATGCAAGTTAGTGTATTGTTAATGATTCATAGTTTTCATCAATGTTCTTATTGGGCTTTATTATATCGTTCCATTTTATTTCTTTTAGCTTAGATTTGAAACATTGTATGTTTTTGCTATTGAACAGTCTCTTTTCAACACACCAGACTATTTGTCTAGTTTTGCCGGGGCACAGCTAATTGTATAATTGTACTACTATGGTCAGAGAGTCCCAACTCTTCCACTGTGGTGTGTAGTCTTATGTTGGTGTTTGTAAAAATTAAATCTAGACACGTTGAGGTAGTTTGGGTCACTCTTGTCGGTAATTTTATATGTTGTACAAAATTAAATTCCAACATGAGATCTAAGAATTGGTTTGGTTTTAAGCTACCATCTAATACATTTATATTAAAGTCTCCTCCTATAACAATATTCAGTCTGGAGTCTTTCTTATTTAAATAATCTAATATTTGTTTTAATTGTTTATAAATATAGCTTCCTCTCTCCTATTCCAGTAAATAATAATTAATAGTAAATTCTCTATTTGTAATTCTATTGCACACACTTCTATTACATATTCAACTGACATGTCTGTTATATCACTTCTCTCCAAGTATTCTATGTGTTCTTGTAGAAGAATACAGACGCCCGCCACCAGCGCGAGTTTTCCGGCAGAATGAAGCCGCAACCTTGTAGCCGCTAAAATTTATTAAATCCAGTTTTTTCTTTGATAGCCAAGTTTCCGATACACATATAGCATTATATTTTGGTGTTTGTTGAATTAAGGCTTCCAGTAAGTGTTGTTTACTGGAGAGACTTTGCATATTTTGAAATAATATTCTAAAATTGTAGGTCTTTGTTTTCGAAGTGTTCTGTTTTCTATCTCCTGTGTCGGTGTAGCGACGAAAAAAATTGTTATTATTCTGAGAAGATGGTAGGTCTGCTGTGTATTCCATTTATTTGTGTTTCATTTGGTTGTCGGATGTAGTATCTATTTTATTTGTAGTTTTTCCATCAATGAATAGTTGATTATCGCGGATTACTGCGTGAAGTCCTTGCCTTCTTGCTGTCAACATTTCTTCGCGTAGCAATTTCCTTTCTCTTCGTGCTTCATCATCTAAGAATTTCCGATAAAAATAGTCTAGTTCCTCGAAATACATTGCTATTTTTCTTTGAGATACGATACCATCCTTTTGCTTAATATTTCTATCACTAATGGCGGTTTCTTCGAGCTTCGTTTGCCAATCCTATAGGTTTCTTCAATGTAGCCCATCAGGTCAACATTCATAAATTCGCGAAATAAGTTGATCAATCTTATGTGTAAGTTATTTACAGGTTCCTTATAATATTCATCAATCCGTATAAAACTATTTTCTTTGAATAGCTTTCAGTGCAATTAGTTTGGCAAGTGTTACTTTGCGTCTTCAAGCTCTCTATTTCAGTTTTTAACTTTCATTTTCGATTTTTAAGTTCTCAATTGCCGTGTTTACATGTTTGGATGTCCATTTTTCCTCTCTTCGTTTTTGCCTTTGTAAGTAATAGTTTCGCGTTCAAAATCTTCTCTTAACTTTGAGATGGCTTTATTTAACTCTAGTTGGATAGTATTCTGTAATTCGGGGTGATGATTGATCTATATTTTCTTTTAAGCGAAACATTATCATTTCACCTATGTTTGCAGGTGTTAGTTCTGTTTGTGTAATAGATTGGGGTATTTTACCTTCATCTTGCTCGCATATTGTGTCACCCAATAGACTTAAGTCCAAGGAACTGGTAGTATCATTTATTGGTTTTATTGTTCTTCTAATTGTGACATTGTTTTTTTTCCGGTGGTGAGGTTGTCGGGGCGTGGGTCATGTTCTTGTGGGCGTATGGGTGTGTTTATATTTCCCCGCTTTGGTATTTTGCAGTAACAGCTAAGCATTTCCAAGTTTCAATGCTCTCTGTTTCCATCATTATTTTAAAGCGCCTCATTATTAATATTGGCACACTCCAAATCATATACACCGCTACATAATGAACAGGTTAGGTAGTCGTTGTTGGGTACGTTTTGTTTACAACCAGAACATACAAGAGCCATTTTTGAAAATAACGCCCTCTAGCGGATATCCTGTGAACTATTTTGGATCGAACTTTTTGCGACTTGGTACTCGCCCACAGATGGCGCCTAACACAATCGTGACTGTCCCCTTATTTGCACTTTAGACTTTCCTTTTATAAGTATGTTACAAATATACAATTTAAAGGGATTCTGCGTACCTTTTTATCGTGGTAGGAACTTGTCCCAAGGTTTTCTTCAGTACCTGATCCTCTAATAGTGTGTTTTTCAAATATCCCACAGTTTTTTTCCACAGGTTTGAAATTTGGTCGTTTATTTAGTAGAAGTAGACTTTTCTTGGGTATTTCCGAGATTTAGTTTTGTACTACATTCTAGTCCACTTTTGTCTTCTCTTGCACTGGATTTACTTACCTTTTTATCACAAGTAAGCCCTTAAACTATTTTTAAACGTTTTTATCCTACGGAGCTGATGTTACGTGCGCCACCAGTAGCGCCCTCTCTTTATTAAGTCTAAGCGGTGTTATAAGTTTGACGGTGTCTGTCTGTCTGTGGCATCATAGAGCCCGAACGGATGAAGCGATTTCAATTTAGTTTTTATTTTGTATGAAAGTGACTTACGTGCGAGTGTTCTTAGACATGTTTGATGAAAATCGGTTGAGCCGTTTTAGAAGGTTAGGGGGGTGAAAGTGGGGAAAGGCAAATATGACGCGCACGCGCTTTATGAGGTTGCTACTAGTTGTTTTAATATATTCATTATGGAATAAACCAATTATAAGAAATTATTGTTGCAAATAAGAAATTTGAATTATTCTCAAGGACATGAAGTGGCTTATTCAATAAATAAATAAGGTAGAAAAGCATTGTATAACAAAAACACGACAAGAATAGTTTTTCGAACAGAAGCTACTCCTGTTGATTTTTTTGATAGTGTTTTACAACAAATGTTTTTGTAGGCCTTAATTGTCACCCCATAGACTCGTTCTTGCAAGCTGTATTCTCCAGCCCAATCTGCGTGTTTAGGTCCCAACCGGGGTTGAAAGGGACGCAGGGGTGAATCGACAAACTTTGAGTGGATTTTATAAGAAAAATTACTGACTGGTTATGTTGCCAGCAAGTTGCACATTACTGTCGAATTATCCCTCCCTCACCTTTAGGACGTGTTTTTGGTCCCCCATCACCTTACGTCACCATTTACCTCCGCTTTTCCCGTTTTGTCCCTCTGTCCCCCCTGCGTCAGTATCCCCCCGTTTTCCGCGTCTGTGCGTTTCTATGTGGGCCCTCGCCTATCTTATCTAGCATTAGCATTTTGAAACATTAAAAATTGCTCATCTCATTTGCTTACTTTTGAAAAATATGGAGACTCATTTTCTTTTTGTTAAATCAATTTAATCCAAGGTCTAAACATCCAAATGTAAAAAGGTTTGTTGTAAAGCCTAAGCAAAGAAGGCAAGATGATCTTGATTACTAAATCAAGGCCTGTATTTTGCCTGCTAGCAGTCCCAATTTATCAAAGGTGTGGTGCAGGCAGGCCTTCGCGTCAATAAGTATTTATAAGAAAACTAGCGGCCCGTCCCTGCTTCGCACGGGTGGAGGACCCGGTCTAAAATTTGAGATAAAACTATCCTATCTCTCAAGTTGGATCGAACTGCACATGGTGTGCGAATTTTATTATAATTGGTTAAGTGTTTAGGAGTCCATTGAGGACAAACATTGTGACACGAGAAAAAAAAAAATTGATTTAAATTAAGATTGTAAACTCCATTCCCCAACAGCTTAATATTTTTTATAGCCTAGGGTGAACTATAAGTACCTAGTTAAAATTTAAGTTGCTTCCATCAAAGCTAGGTGAATATCAGTACCCCTATTTAAAATTTAAGTTGGCTTCCAGTCAAACTAGGTGAATATCAGATTTATACATGGAGCGACCTACCTGATGCGATATTATCAAGCCTCAAAACACGAAAGTGGAATCAAAAATCCAATTTAAAAAAGGAATACCCATTTTTTTTTAAACACTTGTCCACAAAAGTTTTGAAGACATTACAAATTTAGAAATGATGCTACTTGTAAAGAATAATTGAATATTTTAGATAGATTTATTTTAATAGCCTTATAAAGTTCTTTGTTTTAGCAAGTAATGATTAAGTAAATCAAGTTATGATAATAGCCTTACCAAAATTCACGGATAATCCTGATGATACTATTGTCTATGTTTTTATCACAACTTTTTTTTTAACCTATTCTTTAGAACTTTAACTCGAGTGTAAGCGCCCAAGAGCTTAAAATAAAAGCCAAGATTAAATGGCGTACTTGACCTAACAGTTCTCGACTAATATGTAAATTATAATAACATGAATAATAAACCAAAACAATGGTTTGCATTCATTAGCAACAAAACGTGTCATGTTGCCAAACAAACTGTCAATTGTAAAAAAACCGGATCAATACTAGATGTTCGTTTTAAAAATTAATTTTTGAAGGCTTTACAAGAAAATATTTTATTTGTTGCAGTTTTGTAATCATCCGACTTTGGAATGGGAAATGCCATGTAATTTTTACAGAGAAATGAAACAAATAAACTAGAGAAAATTTTGTTTAAAAAGGGCATTTGCGTTGGCGGTGTTTCAGTGCCAGCGAACCGCATTTTTATAAGGTCATGGTAGTGTAAGTAAAACCAAATACCAAAACAAGAAAAAGCCTCGAAAACCGTAGCTGCGCATTTTTACTAATATATGAACACAATCAAGCTATTTTTAAGTATTGATGTTTACCCCCCGGCCAACCTGTAATTGTACAGTAATACAATATAAGCACCGGGAGTGTGGTGGCGGGAGAGTTAATTTTTATTTGTGATGTGGACAAGCGCCCGCCTTAACCCCCTCAGTATTATTGCAACCAACTTCAACACAAAGTGAGATTTGCTCACTGTAGTTTTATAATGAGTTTAGCGTCCAACGGACGGGCATGCGGCGGCGAGTGGGCAATGCGGGCGGCGAATAAAGGGCAACTCGCCGTCCGACCATGGACCATCCGGGACGAGACGGCGCGTCGTGTTCCACGCGCGCCTCAAAGAGCGTCCAGCAATAAATGCGAGAGCCCCCTGCAATAGGGCTAAAGACCGGCCGGGGTCGCGGGTCTTTAGCCAATCACCTTGACCGACCGAACATAAAGGGGCCTATTGAGGACACCGTGGATTTGAGTCAGTATAAGTCTGACAGTCCATCCCGACCCTGCCCGGTGGGTGGACAGTCCTCCCGCCCTGCCTGGGTGGGAGGCCTAATTTGATGATTTTACTCACGATAAAAAAAAAAAAAAAGTCGTTCATGTTACACGATGACCAGCAAATTATCTCGCGAGGGTATGAATAACAAAAAGACGCATTAATCTGTGCAACATTCATGACAGAGTGAATTTTTACTTTTATAGTGTCAAACAATATGACAGTACAGAGAAAATCACCCCCTTTGGTATTTGATTTTCTTACAACGGACGGTTGCATTTTCTCTTCAGCTACCATACAAACGGATCGTATCGTATGCTCTCATTAGAGGAATATTCTACATTTGTTCAACTTTTGTAACATGGTGTTTGGTGTTCGCCAAAGGTGGGACCGCCTTAATTTGTCCAAAAATGTCGGGGAGTTCACAAGTGCGTTATTTTTAATGTGTTTTTTAGGGTTATACTTATTAATCACATTAACTAATAATGAGGTTGCCTGAGATGACGATTATCAGACAAGCTCTTAAGAGGAAGAAGAAGGAGGGGAAAAAGCCGATGAAAAACAGAATTGGGAAACTGCAGGGGGTTTTTGTCCCCAAAGTCAAGTCTCGTAAATTACAGGATTCCAGCGGATTCACGCCCATACCAAAAAAAAAAAAACAAAAGCTGCCATGGGCCTGATCCCTTTGCCTGCCCACA
Organism: Agrotis ipsilon; assembly: GCA_028554685.1. NCBI lineage: Eukaryota > Metazoa > Arthropoda > Insecta > Lepidoptera > Noctuidae > Agrotis > Agrotis ipsilon. The sequence continues at coordinate 2,773,149 of CM052983.1, read as the reverse complement.
AAGGAAAAAAACGAAATATCGACTGACATTGACAATCAAGAAATTGACATTCAGATTCGCATTTTGCAAGTTTGCGTTTGGTTGCGATCTCCGGTCGCAAAGTAATCGCCAAATTATTGTTTTCTACGATAACATAACGAAAATATAACTGCGAGGTCAAATTAACTAGAGACAGTTTAATAAAGCGACATATTCCGCCAGTTGTCGGCCTTGAAACTAGTGTATTGCGCTGAAAATGTGGATCAAAAAGTATGGTGTCAGGCGTTGATGTCAGATCATATTTCAGTGTCAAGTAACAATTTGCTTGATTGGGTCGGGAGACTGAGTGTTGTGTTCGTGTTTCACATGGTAGTGTCCGTACAGTGTGCTAGACGTAGTATTTTTGTTGAGTTTATGCTCCATTTGAAATCACGGCGTACCTTGGGTTTCAATCTCGGTAATATTCATTTCTACGATCAGAAAAGGACGAGGAGAGTTTTGATACATTACTATATTACAGAAATGAGTTTTTGACAATCGAGGGTCTTTTTCCCCCACCCAAAAAAAAACCAAGATGTTTGAAGTAAATAAAGTCGTTATTGAGGTATAACAATTCTATAAGAGTTAGGGCAGTTTGCCTTCTGGAGTTTCTGCTTACGCCCACTATAAGATCGACGTTTGTTTATATATGTGTAAATATATTTTAATAAAATAATCCGTAAAAGTACATTCTCATAAAGAGTCTGATTGCCCTGCTAATGTGTTTCATACTTCTTCGAATTTTAAAACTAGTACTCTAGGTTTGTTTTAAAAGTTTGTTACTTGGTGAACTGTGATGCTATTTGAGACCAACATGTGGCAACAGTGGCTGAGATGGTCTGACTTTTTGAATTGCTTGTGTCAAGTTTAAAGTCCTTAACATGGGAAAAAAACAACACGAGCAAGACTATTGCGGACAATGGATGAATGATTAATCTAATATTAAAAACTTTTTAAGTTCTCAATGCCCTCTTAAATTGGAAATGTTGTTTAACTAAAAACCCAGGATCAAAGTTTCTCTTAAAAGTAGCCATACACCGGGGGGGGGGGGGGGGGGGGGGGGGAGGGGGGGGGGGGGGGGGGGGGGGGGGGGGGGGGGGGTGGGGGGGGTGGGGGGGGGGGGTTGTGTGTCAGTTCTTGGGATAAACGTAAGCATCGCCACTTTGACAGTTGCCTTCCCCATCTTGTCCTAACTGAAATCAAATAACCAACCCTATACACAATAGGCTTGATCAGACCGATTTGGATCATGCCAATTTGATCCAATGAAGAATCAAATCGCATGATCATGCCAATGTTTTTTGTTTGATGGATTCCACGCCCACACACGGTCAATTCTAACTGATCCAATTGGCAGTGTCATTCCGATGTGGCAATAGGCAGATGGTATATGGCTAGCTTAGCGGTTTTTCAGTCTGTTGTTTTTGTTTTTTATTTGCACAGCATTGGTATTTGAGTGTCAAAATGTAATTAGTCTGGCAGGTAGATTATCAAAAAATATGTGCACTTATGTGTGTCTTTTGTTAGGTAAACCAACATCGACAAAGAGATGACAGTTTGGAAAACTGCCCAATGTCAACAAGCAAGGAACAATTTTTAATTTTTTTTGCTCTGGCATTATGAGCCCCACTCTCAAAAATCTCTCTCTGTGTAAGTGAGATCTTTGTAAACGCTTCCATGACCCAGGATAAAAATATGTATCCATTATTTTTCAAAACTCTAACTCTAAGGATGTGTTTCCACTGAGGTGAAGCGGAGAGCAATTCACCAATCACATGGCTTGAAATCTGCATCTCTTCTCCACTCAAGCGATGTGATTGGTGAATCACTCTCCACTCAGCTCCACTCCGCCTAAATAGAAACCCAGCTTACCAATTTTGTTGCTGCTGTCAACATGCATTTCCTATTTTGGTCCCTGAACATAATCAAAATCAAAGCATTTATTTCAAGGAGGCCAGTTATAGCACTTTTGAATTGCCAAAAGACAAAACCGTAGATGCCCATACCAAGAAGTAGATCTCTGTGGAGAAGAACAGGCAAGAAACTCATAGAAAGAAATATGAAATAATCTTATTTTAAACAAAATTAAATGTAATATTCCATTAAATTCCAGTCCACCATGATGGAAGGCTGCTGCTCCCGGTTCACAGCAGCGGAGGGCGGCGCCCGACTCGCTGCGGGCCGCTGCAAACTAAGAACATATTAGCCGTGGAGTACGCTAGCTTCATTCCTGTGAGACTGCTATATGAGAAGGCCTTTCAGATCCGCGGGTGAGTTGAGTTTAGTGATTTCTTGCAAAATACAATGTTCCTGGAAGTATAATACAATGTTCCTGGGAAGTATCACACAACACCATCTAGTCTCAAGCTAAGCAGAGCTTGTGTGGTACTAGACAACTGATAGACATACTTACATATTTATAAATAAATAATATAGATAAATTACACACAGACACAGAACAAACCTTAAAGAAAGAAGAAGAAAGAGCCTTATCGCTGTTATCGATAAGGCCGCCGTTTGTAGCCATAGAATTAGAAATATTGTAAAACCGTTTTTTGTAACAATTTTGGTGTACAATAAAGTGGTATTCTATCTATCTATCTATCTAACAAAAGATCATGCTCATCACAGAAACATTTGTTCTGGGTGGGAATCGAACCCACGACCCCCGGCATAGCAGTCAGGGTCACTAACCACTAGACCAACAGACCAGTCGATGCAATGGACCGGCCATATTAGTCATAGAAACGATGGCCACCATTACCAAGATTATTCTAACTGATCTTCCCTTTACAGTGCCCTCAACGATGGAAAGAAGCGCTCAGTCTACATCACCCGCGCGACCAGGGTCCAAGTGGTGGCCTTCGAGCTGAAGATCCTCACGGATCTGGGCACGGTGGCAGCACAGGCCTACGAGGATGTTGAAGACTGGCAGGCTGAGCTGAATAGTAAGGAGGTAAGAATCCTCTGACATGGTCCTGGGGCCTTAGTCAAACAGCATCCGACAGTAAAACGACAATCGTTTATCATTCATCAGTCACCAATACATTTTCAACTTTATACCCCAGCGCGTAAAGTTGAAAATCTAAATTTTAAGTTCACAGATCGTTTTTGTTTGTTTCGTTCGTTATCGATCAGCAGTTTTTTAAAAGATTTTCAACTTTAAGCGCTGGGGTATAAAGTTGAAAATGTATTGGTGACTGATGGACGATAACGATTGTCGTCTGCTGTCGAATGCTGTTTGACTAAGGCCCCTGGGAGTCTATTAGGGTGATGGGAATTTGTAACTCTAAAGTATTTACTTTAAACAGTATACAGTATATGTTATGCAATATTATATGTGGATGGAATGGCAGCGGCCGGCAGTGGAGCGGCGAGCACTTTCAGTGTGATTTAATTTTAAACTTTAACTACATACTTAAAAGACCAGTATCGCTTGAAAAGGTCGCGAGGCCGCAAGCTCCCATTCTGGTGTGACTCGGCACTAAGGGTCGTTTAAAAAAGAAGCCTTCAACCAAAGACGATATATTACTAGACTCCTTATAACAGGCGATCGATGTTCGTCAACACATTAGGCAAAAAAAAATTATGTCCGTCTTTTTTCGAGCACTCCTGTGAGCCGTAAACATAACTTGAGACAGAACAGACCTTAAGTTAGCCAATCACAACGTAGTACCCCCGTCCGCCTCGCTTACGTAGTACCTCAGCGAGTTGACAGAATAGTTTTTGTTACTTAGATCGTGCATGCGGAGTCTAGTAATATATCGTCGTAAGTTTTAGATATCAGGATGGTTAATGTTACTTATTTACTGTATGTAAAGTATCGCCAAAGACTTATTTATAGGAAAGAGTTTATAAAGAAAAGCACAAAATCAAGACTAGGTATTTATTACCTAGCTACCAAGCTACCTCCTTTCGCAAAGCCTAGGTCTTCGTGGAGAAGAACAGGGAAAGAAACTCCACGACAAGATACATTATCAGTACACACATAAATAAAACATATAGTATCAGTAATATTCCTAGAATAATACATATAAATTAACTTACATTTTTGTTGCCACCTACGGTACTTTCACAGTTTTTATGTCTGTGACTGGGACTGTAGCACCATAACTATTTTTGTACTAGTTTTATTTTGTCTTTTGACAGTTCAAAAGTGCCGGTTATATAGTTGAAATAAACGTTTTGATTTGATTTTTTGTGGAACATTAGGACGCAAACTATAACTTTCAGCATCACACACTTGGTTTCTCTAATTATTATATCACATTATATTAACAAGACACCACTTCGTACACGTCTTAACTCTTTGAACACTTGCAGCGTAATGACCACTAATGTGAGGGTACATCTATTTTTATAAACTTAGTATTGTACCACTTCCATCAAATATTACCGCCATTAGTAACCAATCACAGATCGTCAAACATTGTAGTTATATAATTAATAAAATTGGCAATAATAAACAAATCCTGTAACAGTAGAACCGTTTTAAAACTTAATTAGATAATTTAGTAAGTATTTTTTGCAACCTTAACTCAATTCGATATAATATATTTGAACATCAAACTGATTTTCGTTCTGAAATCAGTTGATCACTGTTTTAAATATATTACTATTATTAAATACATACCGCCTTATTACAAAATGGGGTTTAACTAAAAACCAAGGTTTATATCACCAAAAACTACGGTTTACACAAACGTTATTACAAATCTTCTATTCTATTCTATTTTTATTATGGCAACCATGGGCTGGGTCGGCCATATGCCAATGACTAAGGTGAACTGGACAAGCAGGGAGTATGTTATGAGAAAAAAAATCACGAATTTAGAACGGTGAAAGTGACCGTTCGATGATATTGTTGCACTTAATGTAGACCTTCTGGAGTTAGTATGGGACTGAAACAAACAAAGAAATAAAATTACTTAAATAATAATAAGATGGTTAAAACATAAAAAAAATTAACTATTATGTATACCACATCAACATACATGGAGAATTGGGGAAGAGGGTCAGAGTTTGATATTGTTGTGACGGATGAAAATCATCAACGCCACAAGCAGATCTGGAGAAGAATGGGTTAAAAGGGAAGGGAAATTTATCGGGAGTGGAATCTTAATTTCTGGGAGATGGCTATATAAGTCAAGGGGAGGCATATTATTAGGACATTCAAAAAATATATGGTCAAGTGTGCCCTCCTCCAATCCGCACTCACAAAGCGAGGAGTCGCGTATACGGATTTTTGTTGAGGAATACGGGAGTGCAACAAAAACCTATGCGGATTCTACAGATAACCGAAATAATGGTTTTAGAAGTCTTTTTGTAGTTGTAGAACCACGGTTTTGGGTTTATGGTTGGTTGCACTGCATGGAAAAACCGGCCTCTTTTTTTGCTGGAGATATTCCATAGCTCTTGCCAGGAGACGTAGAGGTCTACTTTTGGGAGGGACAACAGGTCGTAACCCTGATGGGAGTTGTGTGTGAGGTCTGAAGTTACAGATGAACAAGCATTTTTGGCCAAAGCATCAACATGTTCGTTACCCCTGATACCACAATGACTAGGAATCCAAACTAGCTGAACATCTCTTTGATTATTAGCGCATGAGTATAGGGAGTTTTTTGATTTTCAGGATGAGGGAACTGTGTAATTTATTCTTAAATGGGTTTTGGGCTAGAGCGAGTAAACAACTCAGGGAATCTGTGAAAAATGGCGGCTTTCACTATGTTGTGGTGTGACTCGATTGAAACGACAAGCTTCCAATATAGCCACGCACTCGCCAGTGAATACCGAAGACTCTTTGGGGCATTTAAACTGCAAGATAATTTTGGAGGTTTTGGTACAACACTGCCGCACCAGTGTGGCTGAGTTCAGATTGTTTTGAAGCATCTGTGAAAAATAGCTGAAAAACCGCTCCATCGCTCACACACCGCCGCATTGAAGGCCGAATTCGCCGACGGAGAATTTTTGGAAATACCAATATCAAGGATGGTTTTCGGAACGTAATTTAAAACTTCGTAAGCAAAATTAAAAAGGGGCAAACTAGGATATTGGACAATGGGACATTCTAACTTTCGGATATTTCTAAAGGATTTTAAAATTAAGGGGATTTCTTTATTTTTCCAATAATTTGAGTTTCTGCAGATTGCGTCTAACTTATACAGTTCTTTCTATTAGGGGATGGGAGGATCTGCATAAAACTTTGGATACAAAACGAGAAGCTAGGAATTGCCGTCTAAGGGCAAGTGGAGGTTCGGCGCATTCAACCTGCAATGCGTTGATGGGAGAAGATTTCATGCAACCTGAGATGATACGAAGGCATTTGGACTGAACTTTGTCCAGCCCAGCCAAAGCACCTTTGTTACAAGGGATCAGGTGATATGATCCATAATCTAGCACACTGCGAACTAGGGCATTATAAACAAGTTTCATGGTGTAAGGGTGGGCACCCCACCAAACACCCGCAAGAACTTTTAAAATCGAAATAATTCTTTCACACTTTGAATAAGGGCGTTAATGTGATGTTTACCTGTTAGTCTCGAGTCTAAAGTGACGCCTAAAATTTAACTTTACTAACTACGGGGATGTTATGGCCTAACAAGTTAACTGAAATATTAGGGATGAGTCTTTTCCGAGAGAAGATTACTGTCGAACTTTTTGGAGCAGATAGTGATAAACCATGGCTCAAAAGCCACCGGTTCAGGGAATCCAAAGAGAGACTCAGAGATGACGCAGCGTCGACAATGGAGGGATCTGTCACATACAGAACAATGTCATCGGCGTATTGTAATATCTGACAGTTGTTATTTAAGCAGGACCCAATATCAGCCGTGTATATGTTATAAAGGATGGGACTGAGGACATACCCCTGTGGGGAGACCCCTCCATGTCTGCCTCTTATCGAATTCCTCGCCCTGGGCTCTCAAAACCACTGAGCGAGACATTAAAAGTTCACATATGCACTTGTATCATCTTTCCCGGAAGTCTCAGCTTGTTGCAATTTATGCCTGAGAATGGGAAGTAAGAACATTGTCGTAAGCAGATGAAATGTCGAGGAAGGTGGCTACCACGGATTCATTTTTGGAAGAACGCTAAGCGGATATCCGTTATTAGTATGCCCAACACTGTCCATCGTGCTCAGACCTTTTCTGAATCCAAATTGGTGGTTTCGGCAGTAAATTTCTCGATTCGACTATCCACTCGAGACGGTTTTTAATAAGGTGTTCAAGTAATTGGCTAGGACTGAAGCCAAAGCAATTGGTCGAAAGCCATTCGGATCATCTGCATTTTTGCCTGGTTTCAGCAGAGGGATTATAATTTGAAGTTTCCATTGATCAGGGACCCAAACCCATGACTATAACAGTAATTTAATATGTCTAAAAAGTAAAATTTTGCCGTTTTCGCCGGAATGAGTTAAGAAGGAATATGGCCACACCATCAATACAGGAGCCGAGTCTCTGACATGTTGAGTACCACATTCAATTCTTCCCATGGTGAAGGGAGCATCAAATGGATCCTCCGTCATATTTAATGGGGGGGTGGGTTGACATTCTGATAAGGAAGGGACATAAGGTTGGGGCCAATTTGTCAAAGAAATGTTCAGCTGTTTCTCTAGTGATTGGGGAAGAGATTGATGGGGAACACCCGCGTTTAAAACCTGTTAATGTTTTCTCCAGACAGCTGCAGCTGGAGTGGAAGGAGAAAGAGATGAGCAGAAATTAACCCAGCCTGAGCGTTTTCTTCTTGCGAAAAGAAAACGTTTGGTTCTGGCATTAATTCGGCAGTACTCCAAGAGATTTTCCAGTGCTCAATGTCTCTGTTGTAGCGCCGTTCAGCATCCTTCCTCTCTCTGATCGCTGATGTACATTCTGAGTCCCCACCAGGGGGGTGAAGGGATTTTATTGCGTGCAGAGTTTTTTTAAAGGGAAGCAGGAATCTGCGCTGGAAGTGATTGCAGTTATGAAACGTTCATAACAGGCCTTGGCATGGCAGTGATCAGATGGATATGGTAAACTTGAATTTAAATTTGGAAGAGCGACTATTTTCTCCCTCCACTGATGAAACAAAATTTTGACCAATCTGGTTTAGACAAGTTTATATTTCAAAAGTGGAGGGGAGGTTTTTTCTAAGTAAGGACTTATTAAGGAAAGATATAATTATAGGGTAGTGATCGCTACCATGCGACAAGGTAGTGCATTCCCAGTGAATCGATGCTGCTAACTCGACAGAAACAGAATGTGAGGTCCACGCAGCTCTTTTGTTTGACCCGGCAGCGAACGTCGTGTTGGGCACCCGTTATTTAAAACACAGAGGTCCAAGTCCATCCAAAATTTCAAACTAGAGATTAAACCGAAAAGGCATCACAGGCGGTTCCCGAAAACACCCATTATAATGGTGGCAATTTTTAAAAAGTAACCCTGCATAGGACCAATATGGACCATGGACATGGAGAAAAGGTCTTTTTTAACGTATAAACGAGTGAGATGAGGGTGTGCGATTTATAAATGGGAAAAACACTGTGGATTGCCCTCAAACCTTCTTTCCTGCGATTAATGTTGCTCATCTTCACCTGTGAGTGGGATTGGGAAAGTGACAGGCAGGAAGAGGGAACAAGGTTATGGGGGAACCAAGGAGGGCAAGATCCTCCATAGCCATCTTGATCTATGCGCACCTTTGAGGATGTTGGGCAAAGTGCATACGGAAAAACTGAGACTTGGGTGAGCCAAGTTTCAAGGAATAGGAAAACCAAAGCTAAATGTTTTATATTTTTAAGACGGAAAAATGAGGTCGGTTTCTTATGCCCACACGCTCCTCACGTTCCATGAAGGAAAAGGAAAACTAGGCGGGACGCCATTTTTTAAAATCTAAAAGTAGAGTGATAAGTTGGTTGGCAACGTTGGACGGTAATTGAGAACTGGGAGAAGAAGAAGAAATAAGTAAGGGTAGGAGTTAATGATTATGGTCAATAAAGAAGAAATACTATTGTTGGGAGAGCTAATGTTTTGGGTAAGAGCGCAGCCATTAGGCTGAGAAGGAGGGGGGGAACTAGTAAGAAGATTATGAGCAGTTTTGTCATAAGATGGGGATAGGGGGGCATGAGTCTTAGGGTTGTAGGGTAACTGTTTTGCGGTAAGACTGAGAGGTTTGGGGTCTTGGTGATGTTGGCATAATTGCGGGACGCTGCTGGGATGGGATTTGCTAGCTTCAACATAAGATATAGATTTCTCAGCCATGACAGTTTTGATGGCTTTCTGCCTACCATGCTGGGGGCATGACCTGCTATCCGCAAAGTGACTTCCCCGAACAAAGAATGGCAGAAGGCCTCGCGCCTCAGAAATGTTGCAAACCATCACCTGGGTGAGCATGGCCACATTTAACTGCAGCGTGCCTTAGACCTACATAATTTGCCACATGTCCAAACGGCAACATTTTGCGGCATTGGATGGTGGGGAAATATACGGTTCAAACGGGTAGGGAAGTGTAACAACAGAAGATTCTCCTTGGGAAGAACTTGAACCGTCGAATGTGATCACACAGGTTTCAGTGGGGTGTCCATTCATAGTTCCCTTCTTTCTGCACCTTTCTATTGATACGGAGCGCGTACCTTAAGTATATGTCCACATCCCGTGGGAACCGATAGCAATTCCAAGGTTTACCTCTTCGGTAAGGTCAGAAGGGACACCCGTGACAACGCCCATCCTTGGATATTGAATGTGGGAATGAAAGCGTTGTAGCTGTGTTTTGGTAACAGGGGATTAACAGGAAAGCATTTGCATCCTGCGGGGAAGCAAAACTCCACCGAAACACGGTTTCTACCCACCTTTTTTAACACCACCAAGAGCTAGATTCGTAATATTGTGTTTTAAATCAAAAATTTTCCTAAATTCACAGGGTGTAGGGTTGAACCAGAGTTGGATTGGGACTCAATTCGGGAGACGTGGACGAGGTAAAGGGGCTTTAATCAATTGCTGAGAGCGGACTCGGCCAATGTGACTTCGCATTTGTTTGCTAGGGGGGGTGGGTGTCAAAATTGTTTCGTCTCTCCGTGGCGTTTGACGAGAAGATTGATTGCGCTGGGACTGAGATGTATCCATCTCTGAGACAGCACAAACGACCATCCGCGGAGTTGAGATAGTGGGTTTGGAGAGAGAGGGAAGAGGGATGATGGAATGTCAGGAGGGTCAGGATCCGGGGGGTTTATTCCCGTCCATCCTGGGTAAAACGTGGGTAAAAGTAAGACTTTCACAATACAAACCTTTTAACGAACCAAGGACGACACAAAACACAATAACAAGGCACAAAAGAGTATCAAACAATCACACAAAAATCCGCAAAAAAGATTCGAACACACGTGCCAGCCAGAACACCGTCGAGCGAATCTCCTATTACAAATCTTGGTTTTGCGATAAACCATGGTCTAAATGTCAAAGGTGGGTCAAAGTTTCTCAAAGCTATTTTTTTCATTGTGTTGTTGTTTTTGTGTTATGTTTCACCCAAAATGGATTAAAACGTGCTAGATTTAGTTGTTAGTACTAAAGTCTACGTTTTATCTATGTTTTGTAATACAGAGAAATTAAACCATGGTTCTGAAGATGAGCCTGGACTTGTTAGTACAGGTTTAAAAACCAAGGTTTATTTAGTTTTTGTAATAAGGCCGATAGGAACTATATTATACTATATCTGTCGACCACATCATAGCTTATTATCAAGGAGAGATGGTGGTCTAATTTGAGCCTATCGTTAAATAAAAATAAAAATTTAGAAGTGTTCCTGTTTCTATTCCAGGTGATAATCTGTACGTCCTCGGTGCTAAAGAGGATCTTGGAAGAACAACTCCTGAACATGATCAATATCAACGTTCTCATTGTAGATAGCTGCCATCTGATCTACAGGGATGAAGATTTGAAATATGTAAGTTAAAATCACCTTAGTTTCATGAGGGATTTTTTTTCATTGTTTCCCTAGTCGATGGATAGATGGCGCTGAACTTGGTATAATAATAATAATATTCAACAACTATCACACAACGCCATCTAGTCCCAAGCTAAGCAGAGCTTGTGTTATGGTACTAGACAACTGATATACATATTAGATATTTCTAAATACATACATATTATAGATGTATTACAACACCCAGACACAGAAACAAATGATCAAGCTCATCACACAAACATTTGTTCTGGGTGGGAATCGAACCCACGACCCCCGGCATAGCAGTCAAGGTCACTAACCACTAGACCAAACAGGCCAGTCCATATCGTATGTTACTGCAATGAACGGAACGTCGTCATTTTTGATTTTATTCACTTGATTGTAATTTGGATTAACGTAATGTACATGTCATGTCATTGTCAGTCACATCACATCACAACCATTGGCATTTAGAAATAAATAACAACAAGGAAAAAGAAAAAAACGATTCATTGACCAGTCTTTTAATGTATGAAGAAAAATGTTTCCAAGAGAAAAAGAAGAGAAGTCTGTGCCTCGTGTTTGTGGCAAAAAATGAAGGCATATCATCTAGTAACGTAGTCAGTTCAACGCCATCCACAGAGTTCTTGGAAACGAACTTTTTTTTAATACACAAAAAAAATGAAAACTTCTCAGTGTGGAAAAATCATCAAATAATTTTGGGGTATCGTATTACCCAGTTACTGTGTTGTGAAGGTCTGATAGCCAGTCGCTCCATATAAAATACTGATATTCAGCTGCAATCTGGTTCGACTGGAAACAGACCACAATATAGTTGGGAAAAGACTGGCAGATGATGATTTCCTGAGATTAGCATCTCTAATCATGGTCTAGTGGTTAGTGACCCTGACTGCTATGCTGGGGGTAGTGGTTCGATTCCCACCTAGGACAAATGTTTGTGTGATGAGCTTGACCATTTGTTCTGTGTCTGGGTGTAATTTATCTATAATTATGTATGTATTTAGAAATATATAAGTATGTTTATCAGTTGTCTAGTACTCATAACACAAGCTCTGCTTAGCTTGGGACTAGATGGCGTTGTGTGATAGTTGTGGAATAGAATAATATAATATAATCTTAGTGTAAAAAACTTATCACTTTTTTTTTGTTATTTTTTTAAACCACAGATAATGAAATCTTACAAACAATGCCCTCAAGGAGAACAACCAACAATTCTAGCACTCACCTACCCACTTTTTACTCCAAATAAAAAAGACATACCCGTAGAGAAAGACAATTTTGAAAAAGACACCTCTGGAACAAAAGACGAGAAAGAGACGCAAGATGAAGATCGGCAACGGAAGAAAGAGACGCAAGATGCTCAAAATGGCTTGTTGAGGAAGAAGGAGATAGAAGATAAATGTATGGATGAGAAAGAGATGGATGATGCTGCAGGTTTGTAGTGTTTTAGAAACTACTTTATTTTATAGGAAATAAGGTTAGTTTTTGGTTGGCAGATTTCGAGGTTATTTTGCAATAACTTATTTTTCTTCGATTCATAATCAGACTATAATGTTCCCACTGCTGGGACACAGGCCTCCTCTCTGTGAGATTACTTTGAGTAATTTATTTCATCACTACTGCTCTCAAAACGGTGAAGGAAAACATCGTGAGAGAACCGGCATGTCCTAGAACCATCAAATTCGAAGATATGTGACATCTACCAATCCACACTGGGCCCGCGTGGTGGATTATGGTCCACTCCCTCTCACAGAGAGGAGGCCTGTGTCCCAGCAGTGGGAACATTATAGGCTGATGATGATGATGAACTTTCGGTCTCATTTTATGATACATTTTTTACACTACTTGCTCGTAAATATCATATTATATGTCAGGCAAACCTACTGTAAAGCATGACATTATTCCCCCTCGCTCGAGCCGGGCAATAATATATGTACTGAATTTCATATTCCCGTGGGAATAATGTGATTTGAATTTGGAACCTCAAAGAAAACCGTATGAAAACTTTCACCAAGGAGTCGTATCAGTAATGGCGGCCGCTGGCCGCAACAGCTGATCGCTTACGTGGTGCCAACTTCACGTTCGAAGGTTGTCGTACTACAACAAATTTCAAAAATCGAATTCATTTCCTCGCAGTAGGTGTGAAAAGCAGAGTACGCTCCTCGGGAGTAAAGCCTGACTTGAATCCCTCGCTACACTAAGGATTCTTAACTTAATTCCCTCGTTTCACTCGGGAATTAACACTTGAATCTCCTCGCTGCGCTACGGTGGGTTCACCCCAGAATCCTTAGTGTCGTTTCGGGATTCAATAACGCCCGTGACGTAAGGCAATGCTTTACTCCCTTGGTGCGTAATCTACTATTACGACGAGGGCGCTATTTTGAATCCAGAGCAAAGTGAGGGATTCTACAGTAGAATCCCGAGCGTAGCGAGGGATTCAACGTAAGTCGCCCGAGCCAAAAATATATTTTGTCCCGAGTGATACACTCTACTTATAAAGAGGATTAAAAACTCATTGCTGCCCGCTAAAAGTTTCGTATAGAAAACACCACTTTTGGGCGCACTTAAAAGGCGAACCAAAGTCGTCCTATTCGAATAGATGTGATGAAAAATAATATTTCTTCTCCATCATCAGGAGCCTTACCAAGGATGACAGTAACGAAATACGAAGAGATGGGTTTTGTATGAAAACGTGGATGACTTCGATATGTATGAGAAACTGGAGTGGAAGATCGAGGAGCTGGAACAGGAGCTGTGCTGCCAGATGGACCTGGCTGAGGATATCGATGGGGGGAAGAGGTGAGGGTATTATATCTTTTATTTTTTTTAACGTGGTAACATTGGTCAAATGCGTCCTCCCACCCCGGGCATGGCAGGAGGTACTGTCAGACTTGTACTGACTAAAATTCACAGTGTTCCTTCTATTGCTCTTTACGAATTTGGGTCAAGGTTACCCGACAGTCTCGCGACCCCCCTTAGGCTTTGACCCTCTATCGCGCGCCTCAAATATAAATAATAATTTTAATAATAAATATCTTTTTAATTATTATATTAAATTCAAACATTATAATATTTATACGTATTGTACGGTTGCACCTATTCCAGCTTCTTCTCCATTTGACCCAAAGGTTGACTGGTAGATAATGCCTTTCGGCATTAAGTCTGCCTTATGTACCACAGTTCTACGTGAAAGTTTAAATAAATAAAATATTATTTTATATATTATTTTATCTAAAAAAACTTTTTCAAGAGCTCTCAACAATAAGACAAGGCCCCTTTTGCCCTGGGTGGGAGGACTCATTTCATGATTTAAACCATTTCATTTTATCCCATTCTATTTTGGGAATCGGCGCAAACAATTATTAAACCGACTTTAAAAAAAGAAAGTTCGCAATCGCAGTCATCTACCCTCTTAAATTCACTCAAACACCTCATCGCATTATTTCCCAATTTTTTTTCAGAATATCATCAACAGCAAAGCCTCGAGAACTTATAATAGAGTACTTCCGGTCGACCCTCAGATGATCAGCTACCTGAAGTCTACATCCAGCTGGAGAAGTATATGAGAGACAACCGTGCAAGACGCGCTGGACTTCATTGAGGATCACCGGTAAGTAGGAGTAGGAGGAGGAGGAGCTGAAGGAGGAGTTGAAGGAGGGAGAGGTAACCCTCCTCCTCGTGATCTATACTCGATTTCCAGCTACCGGAAGGTGAGTAATTATGGGTAGCTCGTCGACCGATCAAGGCCTGAGTTTACGGAGCGTTGCATGACGCGCTGGACTTCATTGAGGACTACCGGTGAGTAGGAGTAGGAGGTGATGGAGCTGAAGGAGGAGATGAAGGAGAGGAGGTAATCCTCCTTCTCATGATCTAGACGCCACTTGGGATCGATTTCTGTCTACTGAAAGGTGAGTAACGGGTAGCTAGTCGTCCGATGAAGGCCTGAGTTGGAAGAGCGTTGTATTCCACCTACGCTTCTAGGAGTTCTCAGCATAACTGACAGGATCCTACCTGGGTATTGAACTGGGGTCCTCGAGAACTGATAATAGAGTTACTCCGGTTTGACCTCAGATGATAAGCTACCTGAAGTCTATCTCCAGCTGGAGAAGTACATGAGAGACACCGTGCAAGACGCACTGGACTTCATTGAGGACCACCGGTGAGTAGGAGTAGGAGGAGGAGGAGCGGAAGGAGCTGTTGAAGGAGGGAGAGGTAATCTTCCTTCTCATGATTTAGACTCGATTTCCGGTTACCGGAAGGTGAGTAATTATGGGTAGCTCGTCGACCGATCGAGGGCCTGAATCTACGGAGCGTTGCAAGACGCGTTGGACTTCATTGAGGACCTACCGGTGAGTAGGAGGTGGTGAAGGAGTTGAAGGAGGAGTAGGAAGAGTTGAAGGAGGGCGAGGTTATCTTCCTCCTCATGAACCAGACGCCGCTTGGGATCGATTTCTGGCTACCGGAAGGTGAGTAACGGGTAGCTTGTTGTACGATCACGGCCTGAGTTGATAAAGCAATATATTCAACCCGCGCCTTTAGGACCTGTCAGCATAACTGACAGGGCCCTCCCTGGGAATCGAACCCTGCAGAGCAGCTCCCTGCAATATACATACTGCTAGAGAAGTATATTAGAGACACTGTGCAAGGTGCCTGGCATCACCGGTGAGTAGGAGGAGGAGGAGTTGAAGGAGGGAGAGGTAATCCTCCTTCTCATGCCCTAGTCCGCCGTGAGAAATGATTTGGGGATCGCGAGACGATTTCTGACTAACACAAACGCGTGAAGGAAGAAGGAGGAAGGTTAATCCTCCTCTTCATGTCTAAGTAACCACGTCGACTGTGATTAAAGTATCTCGCCGTCCGATGAAGAACCAGACCAGACCCGCTTCAATTTAAAAGTACGCTCTTTCAAATAACATACAGAGAGAAAATGTATGAAAACAGAATAAAATAATCCTTTTTTTTCAGACACGACCCCACTGAGATATACGGAGAAGAGATGTACGATGAGTTTATGAGCATTCCAGACCCCACCATAGACCCCAAGAATATTTTCAAACAGTTTTTATACGTTTTGGAACAATTAGGTGAGTAAATAGAAAACAGATTAATTAGTTTTTTTTATAGACACGTATTATTTTTGTCATGTAAACAAAAATTGACGAAGATACGACGCTGCTAAAAATCACAAAACTCGGTCGGTATACAGGGTCAATTTTTCAACTGGGCGTGGATGGCTACTTTCGAAACTATGAGGAATATCGAAAAACGTTGAAAGGAGTCTCGAGGCCGATTTTGACGAAAACTAAAACTGCATCATTGGATTTTGGAAAAATCAAAAATCCTGGTCAGGAATCGAACCCGCTGATTTTAGAAAAAAAATCACATCCTGTATTATTACAGCGTTCGATAGTGTTGCTAATAAGGATCAAATTCTGTGAAGTAATCATATACGGCAATTTTTTTTTTTATCGTGGTGAAATCATCGAATGAGTACTCCCACCCCGGGCAGGGCGGGAGGGACTGTCAGACTTGTACTGACTAAAATCCACGATGTCCTTCAATAGCCCTTTATGTTCCGGGGTCACGGTGATGGTATAAGTCCCGCGACCACGGACTATTTCAGGCTGGAAACGAACGTATTTTTTTGAATTTCCGTCGCTTTCGTAAAAAAAATCTTTCGCGACGAAAAAGGAATGGACTGCAAAACGAAATAACGCGACTCGATCTCTAAAATGCATGGACGTTTGGCTAAGTCTTAAATTAGATTACTAATGAATCACCAAAATATGTTTGATCAACAATTAAAAATAATTATCATTATAAACCGTCATACCACAAGAAAGATAAACATATGTTCATCTTTCTTGTGGTATGACGGTTTATAATGATAACACGTTAACACTTGTCTAAAAAACCAACGACGATATATGTATTACTAGACTCCTAATAACAGGCGACCGATGTCTGTCAACACATTAGGCAAAAAAGTCTCACATCCGTCTTATGTCTCTCACTCCTGTGAGCCGTAAACATATCTTGAGACAGAACAGACCTTGAGTTAGCCAATCACAAACGCAGTACCACCCCCCGTCCCCCTCGCTTACGTAGTACCTCAACGAGTTGACAGAATAGTTTTTGTTCCTTAGATCGTGCATGCGGAGTCTTGTAATATATCGTCGTTGATTTCCTTGCAGAAAACAGTCGTAATATTTGTCAATTTTTTTCAGGTCCCTTCGCAGCCGACAAAGCAGCAGTTTGCCTCCTAACAAAATTAGAAAAACTAAAAATAAAAATTCCATACGAAAGACATTTTATCCTCATGTGTTTATGTACGACAGTATTTATAAAAATAAGATGCTACACTGAGTTAATATTCGACACAATCGAGGACGATTGGGAACGAATTAAGACATTTTCGTCCCCTAAAATAATGAGATTCGCTGAAATTTTAGAAAAGTTTAAACCGCCTGATAGTCGGAACTCTAACTTCCTAAGGCCGGATACTAAAGACGGAGAGACTGCAATCGGTTGTGATATTAATAAAGAAAACTTGAAGAAAATGATAAATGATATTGACGATTGTGATTTTAAAAGCTTAGGTAATAGAATACTGGATAGAGTTAACACTTATGAGTCTAATTTAAAAGATTTAGAGTCTCCCACCGATGAATATTCTAGCAGCTTCATTAAACCGGATAGTCAGATAGATAAGGCGGATAGTCAGAAAAATATGACGGATAGTCAGAAAAATATTACGGATAGTCAGTCAAATAAGACAGATTGTCAGATAAACAAGCCGGATAGTCAGAAAAATATGACGGATAGTCAGAAAAATAAGGCGGATAGTCAGACAGATAAGACGGATAGTCAGATAAAAACGACGGATAGTCAGAACAAAAGTGAAATTAGCAATGATAGTCCAAATATCCCATTGAATACTGCCCTAAGTGAGATGGATACTGCAGAGAAAGACGAATATTCTGTTAATAAGACGGATAGTCAACCTGATAGTCAAGCTAGTGGAATGGAAGTTCGTGGTAATGAACTTATGGTACAGCAGAGAGGGATGCTTGGATTTACAAGACGCTCCGGATATCGACTACGGTATAGTTATAATTTTTTTTTTAACATAGGTATATCATAGAACAAGCACCAAGTAATAATCGATAAATAAAAAACATGCTGTGTGACGATCTGATCATGTTCGCGGGGCAAAATGTCCAGATAAACAGATTTTTTTTGCCCAAAATAAAGGGTTTTTTTTTATCATGGTAAAACCATCAAATCAGGCCTCCCATCCAGGGCAGGGCGGGAAGGACTGTCAGACTTGTACTGACAAAAAATTACGATGTCCTTCAATAGCCCTTTACGTTCCAGGGTCACGGTGATGAGATAAGCCCCGTGACCAAAATAGAGAGGTTTGGAAGAAAAAGGAGGAGACCTCACAGTGGCACACAAACTAGGCTATTTAAAAAATTGATTTACTCTCTAGCAAAGTAGAAAAATAATTAGTGGACCATTTATCTTTTTCATCACGACCATGACCAATTCCAATATCTTTTCTACTAAGAATAGACAATATTATATCTATTCTAATTCCTAACACATTATTTAAATTTACAGAGGTCGAACCCGCTTACAAAGAAGCACGGCGGCCCGAGCGCTACAAATGCAACAAAACCCAGACGCGTTATGTGGCATCGTGTATATGAAAGAACCGCTTATTGCGAAGGTCATGTGCGCTGTTATGGTGGTAAGTTAACTTCATCGTCTGCATCTAGCCTTTTAGACACGGGCAAGTAAAGGGCAACTCGCTGTCCGACCATGGACCATGCCCGGGTCGACGGCGCTGCATTTTTTATACGTTTGCCCAAAGGATCACGATCATATCCGGATATAATTTTATTAAATAAATAAATATTCCACAACAATCACACAACGCTATCTAGTCCCAAGATAAGCAGAGCTTGTGTTATGGGTACTAGACAGCTGATAAACATACTTATATATTTCTAAAAACATACATATTATAGATAAATTACACCCAGACATAGAACAAATGATCGTGCTCATCACACAAACATTTGTCCTGAGTGGGCCTCGATCCCCGGCATAGCAGTCAGGGTCACTAACCACTAGAACAACAGGCCAGTCAACACTACACTATTGTTAATATTTGAGATACAACTAATTTCTGCCAGAGCTGTTTTTTTCTATGAAACGTGAGCATCCTCCTTGCTGGTCCCGCCAGGACCCAGTTTGTAGGTGCTATTCATCATCATCTGCCTGCCTTTTCCCAATTACATTGTGGTCGGCTTTCAGCCAAACCAGATGCAGCTGGATATCACTATTTTACATAGAGCGACTGACTATCGGACCTCCACAACACAGTAACTTGTTAATAAGTTACCCCATGGTAAGACTGGTTGTCAGACTTTAGAGCTTCTGACTAACAGTAACGACTGTCAAAGATCTAGTAATGACAGTCGGGACCAACGGCTTTACGTGCTTTCCGAGGGACGGAGGAAACTGGATATGTCAGATGGTATCCACAGACCAACCTCGGCAAGCGCGGCTTAACCTGGAAGATCGACCTGTGCGGCTGTAATTATTTAGCCACGAGCTCCTCCTGTTATTATAATATTGAATAGCATTATTTTGTTAACCAGGACATGTCGAACAGTAACAACGACCTGAGCTACATATCGGCTCAGTACTGCGCCACGGAGACTCCCGCCGACCCGGCCACGGAGCCGCGCGAGTGTCAGCGACAGAGCAAGAGGCAGGAGGACGTCTTGAAGAAGTAAGAACCGCATTTCTTATGGATTTTTTCTATTAACCTTCAGCCAATAAGCTGAAGTGAAGTGAAGTGGGCCGTAATCCACCACGCGGGCCCAGTGCGGATTGGTAGATGTCACATGTCTTCGAATTTTTGGTTCTAGGACATGCCGGTTTCCTCACGATGTTTTCCTTCACCGTTTTTGAGAGCAGTGGTGGTGAAATAAATTACACAAAGTAATGCGCCCGGCGGGGTTCGAACCCACGACCTACAACTCGTAAGTCGGGACCGATACCACTGGGCCACCACTGCTCACTACAATTTTCACACTACTTGCTTGTAAATGTCAAATCATAATATCAGGCAACCCTACTGTAAGCAAGTCATTACTCCCCCTCAGTCGAGCCGGGCAATAATATTGTACTGAATGTCATTATTCCCGTGGGAATAATGTGATTTGAAATTGGAACCTCAAATAAAACCATATGAAAACTTTCACCAAGGTGTTATTATCAGTAATGGCGGCCGCTGGCCGCAACAGCTGATCGCTTACAGTGGTGCCAACTTCACGTTCGAAGGTTGTCGTACCACATCAAATTTCAAAAATCGAATTTATATCCTCGCAGTAGGTGTGAAAAGCAGAGTACGCTCCTCGGGAGTAAAGCTGCCTTGTCTTGGGTTAACTTGAATCCCTCGCTACATTAAGGATTCAATACGCCCGTGACGTAAGGCAATGATCAATGAACCAACATAGTAAGTTTCCTCCGTGCCTCGGAAAGCACGTAAAGTTGTTGGTCCCGGCTGTCATTTGTAGATCTTTGACAGTCGTTACTGTTAGTCAGAAGCTTGACAACCAGTCACACCATGTGGTATTGTATTACCCAGTTACTGTGTTGTGGAGGTCCGATAGTCAGTCGTTCCATATAAAATACTGATATTCAGCTGCATTTTGTTCGACTGGAAGCAGACCACAATATAGTTGGGAAAAGGCAGGCAGATGATTGAACGATGTTTTCTTTTAATTTTTCAGGTTCCGAATGCATGAATGTAACTTACTGCTAGCGACGTCTGCTTTAGAGGAAGGAATTGATCTACCTCGATGTAACCTCGTGTTGAGATGGGATATACCTGTTTCGTAAGTATTATTGTTAATAGTAAAACTATTTTATGTACGATTTAAAAAAGGTTTGCTATGTCTTTGAAAAATCGAAATATTTTTGTTACACTAGTTTGTATTATGATTTCTCTAAATGTTTAAATTCTTTATAAAAAAAGAATAGATTTAGAATATAAAATGATAAAACAGAATAATTGTTTTTCCATATTTTTTTAATAAATAATCAGCTTATGCTAGTGATCACAGACTTTTTTGAATACAGAGTAACTTTCTGTTCTTTATGTGTTTAAAGTTATTTTTTGTGTATAAAGGAGTCTCGAGGCCGATTTTGACGAAAACTAAAACTGCATCATTGGATTTTAGAACCCCAGGAATCGAACCCCCTGATTTTGTAAAAAAAATCACACCCTGTATAATTACACCATTCGATAGTGTTGCCAATAAGGATCAAATTCAAAAATTCAAAGTTCGATTCCTGGCTAGGAATATTGAATTTTCCAAAATCCAATGATGCAGTTTTAGTTTTCGTCAAAATCGGCCTCGAGACTCTTTAACGTTTTTCGATATTCCTCATAGTTTCGAAAATAGCCATCCACGCCCAGTTGAAAAATTCACCCTATATACGAAGGTTTTATCATCTTCTATGTGTTTGCATTAACGCATGCGATGCGCATCGTAAAGATGATTTCGATTTTGGGGAAAGAAAAATTTCGGCCTAGTTGGTTAAGGCGTCTGGAGTACCTATCCAGAAGACGCGGGTTCGAATCCCACTTGCAATCTGAAATTTTTCTTTCCTCAAAAATCATCTTTATTAAATTCCGTGTTCAAAACAAAACGTAACGATTTTCGTCAAGGGTCGCGGGTCTTATACCATCACCGTGACCCCGGAACATAAAGGGCTATTGAAGGACACCGTGGATTTTAGTCAGTACAAGTCTAACAGTCCCTCCCGCTCTGCCCGGGGTGGGAGGCCTCATTTGATGATTTTACCACGATAAAAAAAAATACGTTTTTCGTCAAACCACTTTTTTATAAATGTGTGAGTGATAACCACGCACACATTAAAATATTTTCCTTGGAGATATTCACTTGTTTTTATAGGAATTCAATAAGCTCGCTAAGTTTTGTCCTCTTCCCTAGATACCGCTCGTACGGCCTCTGTCGCGGCAGAGCCCGAGCGACTAGATCGGCCGCAGCGCTGCTCTGTAGCGATAACCAGGACACCACGCAGATGTTACTACACAACGTCGCTACTTACAGAGAGCTTGATCAGGTAAGGGTGTCGGACGGCGAGTAATGGGTTGCTTGCCGTCCGGTTAAGGGTTGGGGTTAACCTTCTAAGTTAAGAAAGATACGGGTACCGACCCGGATGTACGAACGTAACTAACGGCCAAATCAAAATTTCGGACGGTTAACACAGTCACGACTGAATTGTTTTTGATGCGTCGCTAGTGTCTATGTCATTCCAAAAGACCTTATACTTAAAACTAGACAGTGTACCAAAAATTTTTGATTAGCTAAAATGAGATCTATTCCCTTAACCAAAGGGTAGGTATTTACTTAAAAGCGGTAGCTAGCTAAAAGTGTAAGTGACTTTGGTCATTACATTAAATTTTGTTAAAAAAAAATAGTACCACAACTTTCCGCGCGTGCTAATAATAATAATTTAGTTTATTTACCAGTTACAAATAAACTTATCAATACAAATTTTGCAAAAACTATACAATTATTACCCTGCCTCTTAAACTAGGATAGGTTAGTTTAGTGGTGTAAGTCAAATTGTAATATCATCTATTTTTAGTTCGGGCTCGTTGTCAAAATTAAGGCTATAGTGAATCATTAAAATATAAGAACTGTCACAATGTTTGACATTAATGTTTGAGTAGCCAACAGGCACTTTTAGGTGGGAGGATTCATAAAAACCGGTTTCATTCCGAGATAGTATACAAACGCCAGCTTATCAAACTACTTCAATCTGTCAAATACAACAAATATTTATAATAGCCCTCCTCCTAATTCTTAATTTTTATGTTGTTATGCCCGACAGGACCCACAATGCTCCAAAATTTTGTATGTATCTTTATGTACCTACCACCTAAGTTCACATTCTGGAATACAATAAACGTATTGAGTATAAATATCTTTAATAGATTTTCAACCTTATCACATAATTGGAAGGTTAATTTTTGGAAATTCGATTGCTAAAACTTGACAGTTTGTGGTAG
The DNA here is from genome assembly GCA_028554685.1 of Agrotis ipsilon. Taxonomy (NCBI): domain Eukaryota; kingdom Metazoa; phylum Arthropoda; class Insecta; order Lepidoptera; family Noctuidae; genus Agrotis; species Agrotis ipsilon. The sequence continues at coordinate 2,750,078 of CM052983.1, read as the reverse complement.
GTTGACCTGCTGTCGTCTGATACTTAGTCATAGAAACTGACGAACCCTTTTTCCCAACAGATTATAAGTAGAAAATGCGGCTGTGGCATTCAAGATGAGCCACCACAAAGCGAGGAAGATCACGCCGACATATTTACTCATTTCATCAAACCTTACTGTCCTAGCGATACTGCTAGCCTTTTAACCACTGCGCATATCACCCAGAAAACACAGCTTGAAGATACCACAAAGCCCCAAGACGGTATTTGTAAAGATGCAGATGGGCTTAGTAGCTCAAAAGCTAAAAGAAAGAAAAAATCTAAGAGTAAGAGAAAAAAAGACGCAGAAGAGACTGCTACTGTAAGAGATAGAGAAGAACTTGAGAAAGAGATTGAGAAAGACAAAGCAGATATATGTTTTGATAATAATTTTAGTAGCAATGATGGAAAAGACAGTGAAATTAAAGATTATAGCAAATTTATAACCAAAGACATTAATTTAACTAATAAAAAAGTGAATGAAGCTATTGAATTAGTTAATGATACCATAAATACTGTTAGTGTTGCCATTAATACAGTTAATGAGGTAATTAAAAGTGATGGAATGGATGAATTAATTGATCAGATGGAGAATTTGACTGCTATTGGAGGTTTTCAAGCTGAAAATACAAAACCACTGAAAAATTGTGAAACTGGTGAAATAATTGAAGAGATTGATAATTTAGAAATTGATTCTAAAGAAAAAATACTTGATACGAGTACTGGCGATCCAAATAAATCTCCTAAACTAGTATTTGTCTTTTCCAATAATGAAAATTCTGGTTTCTATGATTTAAGTCAAAAAATCAAGTCTTCTGATACTTCTCTTACGCCATGGAAAGGAATATCTCACAATAAACCCTTCCCGGAACAGAATACTCGAGTAACAGGTATTGGAAATAACAGTTCCGGTGAAATTGAAAATACTAGTAAAAGAATGAAAATCGCTGATAGTAAAGATACTGTTACTCAAGGTGTTGAAAGTCTTACTTTGACAGAAGAAAATAATCTTGATAGTGTAAATACCTCAAAACATACTGAAAGTATTGAAAATAGCACTACAACAGAATCTAAGGACATTGATACTCAAAATATCAGTTCCAACAATACTCTAAACATGAAAAAACGAGTAACTGTTATTGACTCTTTAAATCCGGATACTCTAAATACCGAAAACATTGTAAATACAACAAAACAAGATACTAGTTCAGATACTAAGCGAGTAAAAATACCTGGTACAAATATCGATACACAAAATAACAGTTCCAAAAATATCACAAAACGAGTAACAGTTACTGATACTGAAAATCAAAATTCTGAAGGAATTTCGATGTCTGAAGATTGTGAATCGAACCCATATTGCAATAAATGTTATAATATAAAAATAAATGGTGTGTGTGTCTGTTCAAATGCTAATTTGTACTATCAGCTGACTAAGGGTAGTTTGAAGGAGGGAAGGAGGAATGTAGGAGACAGTGAAGGAGCGGCTAGTGTGGATCTGAGTTCGGCTATCGCTTTGATAAATAGGTAAGTACTTTATATCAGATCAGTACCCTCAGCACGAGTTTTCACTCTTTTACTTTACAGAGTCTATCCAAGTATTTACAGCGTTTCTTGTATGAAACAATGGAATAGCGCCTCTGGTGTGCGAAGAAGGAACTAATTTTTGAAAATTGTCAATTTGAAATTATAAGTTCCAGTTTACTTTAGGTCTCAAGTACTGAAAACTCGTGCTAAGGGTACCATGACGGGTCGCGGGTCTTATACCATCACCGTGACCCCGGAACATAAAGGGCTATTGAAGGACACCGTGGATTTTAGTCAGTACAAGTCTGACAGTACCTCTCGCCCTGCCCGGGGGTGGGAGGTCTCATTTGATGATTTTACCACGTAAAAAAAAAAAAAAAAGGGTACCATGACGTCATAAACGTGAGTAGTTCAGCTGTGGGGACGAGTTGGCGCAAGACGACTTGTATAGCTCTGTCTCTTCCGTGCCCAAAGCCGGGAGTTAGAGATTTCTGCGCCACCGTTATAAGGCCAAAGCTTGAGCCCGGTGTCGCGGGACTGTCTTATCAGCTAACCCTGACCCTGGACCGAAAAAGGCGGAAGGGTTACCATGGATTTTAGTCAGTCAGTACAAGCCTGAAAGTAACTCCCATCCGCCCTGGGTGGGAGGAGTCATTTGATGATTATTTAAGGATAAAAAAACCAAAAAGAAAACTGCCCGCTCACGATTTTGCCGCCGTGAGCGGTGACTTAGCGCGATTAATACTATTTTTTTTTTCGCATGACATTAAATAAATTAGTTAAATCGAAGAATGGAAATCTTTCATTTATGAATATGCATCCAATTGCAGAAAATTTTCAAATTGCCATTATGAAAATTAGATTTTTCGATAATTTGGCATTTCGAAAATTAGGCTGTTATAGGATTAGCCATTTTTCGAATTCGTCCTTTTGCGACTCGGTTGCCATTTTCAAAATAAGAAATTCTGATAAACAGGCTTGTTGCGCCATCCTTAATAACCCATAATTTCGAATATAAGTCAATTTAATCTCTACTCATGAAATCAAACCTTCATATCTTTTCTCCAGGTACTGTGGCAAGCTTCCCTCCGACACATTCACCCGCCTCGCCCCTCAATGGTGGATGGAGGAGGTGGTACTGCCCCTCCCAGGGTCAGAGGAGACCAGGACAGCATACATCTGCACGCTGCGACTGCCTCTTAATTGTCCTGTCAATTATAATATAGTGGTGAGTTTACTGCTAATACAAGTGCTAAAAATTAAAATAAAACATTTACAACAATTAACAATAACAACAACACCAATAACTTATAATTACTACAACACCAACAACTAACAAAAACACCAACTAACAATAGCAATTACAACAACACCAGTTGACAATAACAACAACACCAGTTGACAATAACAACAACACCAGTTGACAATTACAACAACACCAGTTGACAATTACAAGAACATCAGTTGACAATTACAAGAACACCAGTTGACAATTACAACAACACCAGTTGACAATTACAAGAACATCAGTTGACAATTACAAGAACACCAGTTGACAATTACAACAACACCAGTTGACAATTACAAGAACACCAGTTGACAATTACAAGAACACCAGTTGACAATTACAAGAACACCAGTTGACAATTACAACAACACCAGTTGACAATTACAAGAACACCAGTTGACAATTACAACAACACCAGTTGACAATTACAAGAACACCAGTTAACAATTACAACAACATAAACTAAAAATTACAGTTTTAACAACACCAACAACTAACAATTACTACAACACCAACAAATAACAATTACAATAACTAACAATTACAACAACACTAACAACTAACAAAAACACCAACTAACAATACCAATTACAACAACACCAGTTGACAATAGCAACAACACCAGTTAACAATTACAACAATATCAATTAACAAGTACTTGTTATTTAATAACAAACGTTGTCACGTTGTTGGTGTTGTATTTGTTATTTAATAACAAATAAAACAATTAAAACAACACCAACCACCAACTATTACAAATGCAGCATTCCTTTTGGAAGAACTTTATAAAAAACCTTCATTAAAACCTTTCCTCTTCTTTCTAGGGTCATCCAATGCCAACGAAGGTGTTAGCGAGAAGAATGGTGGCTCTCCAAGCTTGTAGGATACTCCACAAATCTGGGGAATTGGATAATCAGTTGATGCCTATAGGTAAGTTCATAATAGCAAAAAAATCTTATAATGAGACCTTTTGAATGGCGGGGCCAAAGCCTGCCGCGGACGCGGGACTACCGAATTACCTCGAAACGTAAAGGGCTATTGAAGGACACCGTGGATTTTAGTTATTACAGGTCTGACAGTCTGAATGTTAATAAAAAAACCTGTTTGTCAGCGGCTTCGACCACTACAAGTCGAAAATTATCCCCCGGGAACATAAAATCGGGTCAAAAACTATCCTATGTGTTAATCCAGATTACAACCGACTTTCCGGGGTCACAGAAATTCTTAAAGCCCGCAACCCCGGCAGGCTTTGGCTCTCTAAGGGGAACCTCCGTCATGCTGACACTCTTCGAGGCGCGCGTGGATCACAACGCGCCGTCGACCCGGGTATGGTCCATGGTCGGACAGCGAGTCGCCCACTGACAACAGCTAGTAGGTCTTTATATGTTCTTTGTTTTCAGGTAAAGAAAACTTCAAGGCGGTTGAATTAGAAGCTGTGAACACGATATGTCCGTACATAGGCGGTGAGAATGACGCACATGATTCAGCTCGACCTGGTTCTACTAAGAGAAGACAGTATTATTATAAGAGAGTAAGTATTTTTATTATACAACCTGTTTTTTTTTATATCCCATAACTCTAGGGTTATATTCTGTAGGTCGTTTTCGGAGATATCATCGATCATAGATAAATTAGGTAAAAAAATGTCACCAGTATGACGAATCTTTACTTTTGCGAGGTTGCCAAACTTCGCAGTAGAATAGACCCTCGATGTGTCTAGGTATCTAAGTTTCATTGATAAATACAAGTAATTCATTTTTATTCAACCAATCATTCATATTTAAAGCTAAGAAAATGCGACGTTGTCATATTTCACGTAAGGGTGTTTTACATTAATAATCGTGACTTTGCCGAATTATTTTGTATGAAAAATGAAAAAAAAAAATAACGAAGGTTTGGAACATAACTCATATGCCAGTTGATTCTTTGATATGGTCTCAATCATACACTAGAGTTATGGGATATCAAAAAAAACACGTTGTATAAGGTGGAACATGTCTGTCAAGCCCACCGACTTCATGTCACGCAACGCGCTATGGAAAGGTCTATGCTTGGGGTCTCACTAAGGGATAAAATCCGGAATGAGGTCTTACGGCATTTTTTTTTATCGTGTTAAAGTCATCAAATAAGTCCTCCCACCCAGGGCAGGGCGGGAGGGACTGTCAGACTTGTACTGACTAAAATCCACGGTGTCCTTATGTTCCGGGGTCACGGTGATGGAATGAGTCCCGCGACCCGGCAGGCTTTGGCCCTCTGAGAGGGGGCCCCGTCATTATGCTGACGCTCTTTGAGGCGCGCGTGGGAACACTACGCGCCGTCGACCCGGGCATGGTCCTTGGTCGGACGGCGAGTTGCCCTTTGCTACCACCGCAGGTGGGGCGGAGGGAGGACATTGTCCTCTCTCTCACGCGGCCCGCCTCCTCCTTCGCAAGCATGACTGCTTCGCAGAAGGAGGCGACCGCTTCCAACTCCGTCTCTCCCCGCAGCATGGCCGCGACCAATGCCGGGTGCGAGAGGTCTCCGTAGGCGTGGACATGCGGGCGGCGAGTAATGGGCTACTCGCTGTCCGACCATGGACGCAGCCCGAATCAACGGCGCGGTGAGTTCTACGCGCGCCTCATAGAGTCAAGTGTCAGCATTCGTCGGGGTCCCTCTATAGAAGGCCAAAGCCTGCCGACTTGTGCTGACTAAAATCCACGGTGTCCTTCAATAGCCCTTTACGTTCCGGGGCCACGATAGCTCGTTAGGTCCGCAGGCTTTGTCCCTGTAAGAGTGGACTCGTCATCATGCTGACACTCTTAGAGGCGCGTGTGGAACACAACGCGCCGTACACCCGGGTATGGTCCATGGTCGGACAGCGAGTCGCCCATTACTCGCCGTCCGCATGCACGGTACACATTTAACTTTTTTTTTTACTTTCTAGACCGCTTGGGCTTTCACAGACTGCCAGCCAGTCATAGACTCGACTGACGCAGAGATATACCCGGGACAAGATCCGGAGACCATAGACATTGAGAGTGACATAGAGGCGCCCAAGAAGGAGGGCGGCAAGAAGGAGAAACATAAGGAGGGGAAAGTGAAGGAGGGGACTAGTAAGTGGAAATTATTCCAAGTTTTAATGTAAACACAGTGTATTTTTGGGTTGCGGAACAGTTTTTGAAGGTTACTGCGGCCCTGGAACGCAAACAAAAATGTGAGTTCTTCCGCTCTGAGTGGAATAAAAAATTGGCTTGAAATAACCATTGTACTTTGTGTTCCGGGGCCATGGTAACTTATGAAGACATTCCTGTGACTCTGGCTGGCCTGGGTGCTCCATCAGTTTGCTAACAGCTCCTTGATGTGCCCGTAGAACTCTAAACACCGTCACTTCAAGCCAGGTCCTTGATCGTTCGGCGAGCTACCATTACTCACCATCGCGTCGTCGCGCATCTATTGTGTCCTTAAACTGCCGCGCGATGTCCGACACCTTTAGCGTTTTTCTTTGGACGCTTATGTGAGAAAGAGGATTGCCTCTCCCTCACGGATTTCTCCTCCCGCGACTGCAATCGTGTTTTGTTTTTCATCTACCCATAGATAACAACGTGTTTTATGTCATATGTCGTAGTAGTAAGATTGATTTTCACTTGTAGTTGGAATTCGTTCGAATCGCATCGCATCGCGCCATGAGTTAAGTCCCTAAGTTTGTAAACGCACCCACGATGTTTTTTGGAAATGTTTTTTTTTGTTTATAAACCTTCTGTACGAGTAAATAAATGCCATTTTCCCTTTGTCTTCAGCAAAAAAAAAACGCAACATGCTCTACGCGATAGTATCAAAGCTATGGTGTGCCTTACCTGAGAGATACAACACACGCGGTCGGCGACTGCACGCGCCGCAGCTAGCGAGCCAAGCGATTGGCATCCTTATGTCCAGGCATGAGCCTGATAGGTAAGTTCAATATTGCTTAGCAACCTTCTCGGCTTTAAGTCTTACTGGATGCAGCTGAATACCATCATCTGCCTGCCTTTTCCCAGCTATATTGTGGTCTGCTTCCAGTCGAACCAGATGCAGCTGAATATCAGTATTTTACATGGAGCGACTGACTGAAAATTGACAGCACAAAAAAAGAGCTAAAGGTCCCTAAGAAAGTTTTCCCGTATCTCTTATGGATGCGGATTTCTACCTTTTGGCCAATTTAAGCCCCTTCGCATATAGCGTCGTATCGTAAGCGTATCGTAAAACGCAATACGAGCGAGTCGAGCGAGAATATAGTACGAGAGCAATACGAGCAGGAACATTTCCGCACACGAGGCGATGTTGCAGCGTATCGTATACGTGTTCATTGTCATTACGATAGTCGTAAACATCCGGCGTAAAAAAGGAATCGTAATAAATTCCGCAAACACATCTGGTACGCTTGACGCCATGTTTTTATGTGAAACATTACAAAACGATACGTCTATGCGACAATTCGTATGTAGAACACTCCGAGTCTCGTGCGAGTAAACTACGCCTACGACCCATGTGCGAAAAGCCTAAAGAAACACCCTGTTTATTTCTATGTTTAGGGATTATTGAACCAATATTGAACAAGTTTTCAGCGTGCTTCAAGAACTTTCGCAAAAATTCGCAGAACTCTTCAGATCTAAGTGGAAACATAGCTCTTGAATAATAGTCTCATGAAAATTGAAGGAAAGACTAACCATGGAGTTTCTTGCCGGTTCTTCTCAATGGAAACGACAAACCCGAACCGTGCCAATTTTTATTTTCTTGTCGGCGTTTTATAAATGCCCATTGAGGCCATGTAAATAAAATATTTTATTTTGAATGCTCTTTCAGTTTGCAGATTCCATCGTTCCCTGTCTACACTCGTTCAGGAGAAGTGAGGGTATCTGTGGAGCATGTTCCTGATGCTGATGTTAGGATGTCGCCGCGACGAGCTAAACTTGTTAGGAGGTAAGGACGATGCTCAATGTTGGCTAAATATAAATAATCAACAAGTACTAGCATTAGATTCTCTTTAGTGTTAATCTATGGTATTGTCTTTGATGTGTTTCTCTTATGTTTTTAAGAAAAATAAACGTTCTGTTCTGTTCAAACTCTCGAACCAAGTCGTTTTATTAGACTCAATGTACGGCTGTGTAAAAAGGATGGAATAAAAAAGGTTTTCATATTTTTAAAAAATTAAAAAACAAACAAAGAGTGTCAGCATGATGACACCCCTCCTTTATAGGGCCAAAGCCTGCCAGGGTCGCGGGACTTATTAAATTACCGTGATGCTGGAACGTAAAGGGCTGTTGAAGGACACCATGGGTTTTAGACAGTGCAAGTCTGACAGTCCGTCCTGCTTTGCCCTGGGTGGGAGGAGTCATTTGATGATTTTACCACGGTAAAAAAATAAAGATTTTTAAAGGCGGTTATTATTTAAAAATTTTCTTTGTTTACCCTTTTTAGTTCAAATATTCAACCCAACATCTTTTCCAATACGTTCGTTTATTTGACCCTTTGCGTACGGTATCCTTGTAAATAAAACTGTATTTTTGTTTTGTTAATTTTTGATAAAAAAATATCGGGCGACGCGGGACTGTGTTAGACCCGAACTGCCTGTTCGATTTTCCCCCAAAATAATAAAAAGACAAGTGATTCAGGACTTAACGTTACTGTATATTTTATTTTATCAACAGGTTCATGCGCTTCGTGTTTGCCGAAGTACTGAGAGTTCGTCGACGTGGTATGAAGTTACAGAGCGAGGGATCTACACACAATAACTATTATATTGTGCCTACTGTAAAGAGTAAGTTTTTAACCCCCGACGGAAAAAGAGGGGTGTTATAAGTTTGACGTGTCTGTCTGTCAGTCGGTCTGTCTGTCTGTCTGTCTGTCTGTCTGTCTGTCTGTGGCATCATAGAGCCCGAACGGATGAAGCGATTTGAATTGAGTTTTTTTTTGTATGAAAGGTGACTTATCTGCGAGTGTTCCTTAGACATGTTTGATGAAAATCGGTTGAGCCTTTTAGAAGTTGTGGGGGTGAAAGTGGGGAAAGGTAACCGAGGGTCTGCAAATATACTCCAGTTGGGTATCAAATGAAAGCGTATTGAAAGGGAATATTGATGACTTAGTCGGAAGTACTCTTAGCAACATAAAATGATATAAGTTTGTACCTATAAAAAGTGTAAAATAAAAAATAAATTAAAAATTTAATAAACCCCCGACACAAAAACCAATTTAAAAAGTAAAAAATAACAAAAATACGTCGCGTTGGGGGACTGCAAAAAAACAGGAGATGATAAATAATTTGGAGCAGTCCCCCAACGCGACGTATTTTTGTTATTTTTTACTTTTTAAATTGGTTTTTGTGTCGGGGGTTTATTAATTTTTTAATTTATTTTTTATTAAAGTTAAAATATAGAGGCAAGTGCTGTACCCGACGACGATATATTACTAGACTCCTAATGTCTGACAACAAATTAGGCAAAAAAGTGTTTTTGTTCCTTAGATCGTGCATGCGGAGTCTAGTAATATATCGTCGTTGTGCGTCACGCTACGTTTTATTAGCAGATCAAAATCTAACCTTATTTACTGCACGAAAAGATACACATTTGCAGTATCGTTGTGACACGTCGCGCCGCGTCACGTCTCAATGTGAACTGACCGTTAGCATAAAATCAACATAAAAAACCCTCAAAAAACTCGAACCGCCCCACCCATCACTTCCCAAACCCCACTAAACCTAAAGATGATTTTTGAGAAAAGAAAAAATTTTAGATTGCAAGTGGGATTCGAACCCGCGTCTTCTGGATAGGTACTCCAGACGCCTTAACCAACTAGGCCATTGTAACCCATACTTGCAAGCCGAAATTCTCTATTCCTCGTTTGAACGCTTTATGGTAGCGTGACGTCATCTCTTGGATTAGTGTTTAACTAACTTCCACCCAACATAAGTTTTTAGACTGACATGGTCACTATAACTATTAGTTAGTTTTAAAACGGGATATTTACCATGTTTATTATTTGTTTTGAGTCTCGAACAAAATCGTGTAGTGAGTGAGACGAGTGACAATAACATTGGTGTCGAACGCAAAAAACGAACGAGAAGGAGGGTAGACCGATTTGTCTGCTCATAAACATCCACCCGCAATATCTTCAGTTCATCCGTGACCATGGCGCTTGCAACAGTGCCGAAATATCGGAAACTCAAAACAAATAATAAACATGGTAAATATCCCGTTTTAAAACTAACTAATAGTTCCACCCAACACGTTGACATTACAGTCAATGTTGTATAATGAGATAGCGTCTACCATGCTAATTAATTATTTTTAAACGCATTAACGCATGCGATGCGCATCGTAAAGATGATTTTTGAGGAAAGAAAAATTTCAGATTGCTCACTAAACCTTACCATTACAGCAACTCAACAAGACGGTACCACAAAAATTGACATTGACTGGTCATTCCTGGAATTAATATACCAACACACAGAAGAGAAGAAATTGACAGAGATAGAGAAGCCTATCATTTGGCAAGAGACCGTAGAAGATGAGAAGACAGAGAAGGGAGATAGGAAGAAGAAGGGGAAGAAAAGGATGGCTAATCCGTTGTTGAAGAATGGAGAAGTATTTGTTTTTGATGCGGAGAAGTATAAAGAAGCTGTTGTTACTCCCGTGGTATAGGAACCAGGATCAACCACAGGTCGGTATTCATCATCAGCCTATAACGTTCCCACTGCTGGGACACAGGCCTCCTCTCTTGTGAGAGGGAGTGGGCCATAATCCACCACGCGGGCCCAGTGCGGATTGGTAGATGTCACATGTCTTCGTATTTGATGGTTCTATGACATGCCGGTTTCCTCACGATGTTTTCCTTCACCGTTTTGAGAGCAGTGGTGATGAAATAAATTACACAAAGTAATGCGCCTAGCTGGGTTCGAACCCCACGACCTACAACTCGTAAGTCGGGACCGATACCACTGGGCCATCACTGCTCCCCACTGGTTGGTATTATAATTCATCACTATTATAATTTTTAAGTGACTTTTAAAACATAAAAGACCGGCCAAGTGCGCGTCGGACTCGCCCAAAAAGGGTTTCCGTAGTAGCAAGTCACATAATATAAAAGTTCATGTAGTTGGTTGTAACTTTGATAGGTAAATTGCGACGTACGATTTATGACGTATTAAAAAAACTAATTACTTGATCTCGTTCAAACCAATTTTCGCTGGTAGTTAGCGTGGTAATGAGTATCATAAATGTTTTTTAGTTTTATTCTTTTATTTTAGTAATTGCAGAGGGGGACACATTTTACCACTTTGGACGCAAACTGTATAGTTTTAAAAAAATATATTAGAAACATCAATATCATTTTACCAAGTTTCAACAGCTCTTGTACACTTTCGAAGAAAAGTGGCTGTGACACATGGACGGACAGACAGATATGACGAATCGGGTTCCGTTTTTTGCCATTTGGCTACGGAACCCTAAAAAGTAGGTGCTCAGTTCGACCTGTATGTATGTTTGTCCTCGATAATCTCCCGTTTGGATGAACAGATTTCGTTGCGGTTTTCAGAAAAGTGTTCGTTACATTCTGGGGAATGTTTTGTACGTAAAAATAATGGATATCTTTTGACTTTACCCGCATAGGTCTGTTTGTTGCTTACTTGGATTGTAGATTTTCAAAGACTTTTTTGAAAAGAAAAAGGAACCGATTTCAAAACCAAACACAAAAAATTGGTTTCGTAGTCGATGGCCACAGTCAATAAAATACAAAACCAAGCCTTTTTTATATACAATTTTTATTTTATTGTTTTCTTTGCCCCACTCTAAGAATTTCTATCCATATCGTGTGTGCGTTTACAAACATAGAAACTCACATACACAAATACCCAGACCCGGAACAACTACTTGTAGATCATACAAATATTTGTTCCGTGCGGGAATCGAACCCGCGACACACAACGCAGCAGTGCAATTACTCAGCCACCCGGGTATGGTCCATGGTCGGACAGCGAGTTGCCCTGTCCAATACCACCTTACAAAATAATGACTTAATTACTATTTTTTTCAGTTCTTCCTTGTAGCTGAAATCTGTTGGAACTTGACTCCTGACTCATCATTCCCATCAGCTGTCCACCAGAGCTTCCGTGATTACTACAGCACGAAGTACGGAGTCACCCTGACGCAGCGGGAACAGCCGCTACTGGACGTGGACCACACCAGCGCCAGGCTCAACCTGCTCACTCCGAGGTATGTCACCCTCCTCCCAGGTTAGTGGAGGAGGAGGGTGCCCTCTGTCACTCACTACCAGTGACAGTCACACACAACGACGATATATTACTAGACTCCGCATGCACGATCTAAGGAACAAAAACTATTCTGTCAACTCGCTGAGGTACTACGTAAGCGAGGGGGACGGGGGGTACTGCGTTTGTGATTGGCTAACTTAAGGTCTGTTCTGTCCCGAGGTACGTTTAGGTGCCTAATGTGTTGACAGACATCGGTCTCCTGTTATTAGGAGTCTAGTAGTATATCGTCGTTGGTCACACATGACTACTAACAGTCGAAATCCATTTCAGGATTGTGAGAGCTTCTCAGAAAAGACTGATCTCTAAGAATAGTGGTTACAAACTAAACAAAACGCTTTCCCCGTTTTTAGGGTTCCATAGCAAAATGGCAAAAACGGAACCCTTATAGATTCGCCATGTCTGTCTGTCCGTCTGTCTGTCCGTCCGTCCGTATGTCACAGCCACTAATCTTCTAAAGTATAAGAGCTGTCCTGTTGAAACTTGATAAATAGATGTATTATGTGAACCGCATTAGGATCCTACTAATATTATAAACGTGAAAGTTTGTATGTGTGGGGTGGATGGATGTTTGTTACTCTTTCACGCAAAAAACTACTGAACGGATTTTGTTTAAAGAAGAATGGACAAAACGTCCCATCCTTGTAACACTTTATTCTATATATCAAATGAAAGCACATGAAAAGTGTGTAATTTCATTCTATGACAGCAAACCTGTAAACCATGGGAGAAAAAAAATATTGAGAATTGAAAGTCAAAATACCAACGAGACGTAATGTTAGGCAGAAGTCGTGTATGTCTTAAATTATATTAATCCATACTCAATGCTGTCCTTGTGCTGATGCATCGTTGACGTTTCTGTATTTAAAAAATGCCAGGAGGGGGGGGGGGGCGCTTCTTGTTTTAACCAATGAGTGCAATGGTAGAGTTTACTGTCAAATAAAGAAGAAAAGAATGAAAAACGTTTATTTAAGAGCCGGTACACACGTTATTTTTCCTACACTATTCTTTTCTGATTAATTTCGTTGCAGGATCCAAGACAGGTAAATTCATTCTCCGGGACGCGTCGAGCTTCATTGTCTCGGCGCTTTTCTAGTGATTGCCACTGTTGATTCTGGCTTTCAGGAGTTGCAGTGGTTTGGGAATAGTGTGGTGGTTTGTCCCAAAGAAAAAAAAGCCGGTACACACAACAAACAAATAAAGAAAAAAAATACAATAAAAAACATGATAACAAATAATGATGATGTCAGCATTCTTTAATCGATTTTCGGACTACCTTCAACTCTTCCACGGTTCTGTGCCTTAAAGATTGGGTTTGTCTACGACTATGGAAGTAGAAGAAAGGCGTTAACTATGTGTTAAGTGTTCGCGGTCTTTGTTGTAGTTATTAGTATTATGATTTTCTTTTAAAGAGTCAAAAGTGGCTGCCGGTTGAGGTCCCGTTATGTTAATAATGTTACTCTTTCTCATGATCTGTACACTTATTAGATTGAGAATAAGCTAAGAGCCATGTTTTCTTTTAAAAATCGAAATTCATCTTTTGACATTAAATTCTCAATAACTTTTTTTTCCCATAGCTTAAAGGTTTGCTGTCATACAATGAAATGATACACTTTTCACCTACTTTCATTTGATATATGGATGGGAGTGTTACAAGGAAAGGGACGGGGGTCCATACATTTCTGCCCATTCTTCTTTGGTACACTTATAGTTTATAACCTGGATTAACATATAGGATTGTTTTTATTAAAAAAATAACCCCAGTAGGTTCCAAAATAATGTCTTTTTCAATGTGTTTTATTCAAAAACTAGCTGCTGCCATCGGCTTCACCCGCTGCAACTCGAAAATTATCCCACGGGAACATAAAATCGGGATAAAAACTATCCTATGTGTTAATCCAGGTTATAAACTATCTGTGTACCAAATTTAAACAAAATCCGTTCAGTAGTTTTTGCGTGAAAGAGTAGAGTAGTAGGATTAGTAAGGTGTTCAGGTGGCGAATTGTCGTTCATCGTGGCGGTCTAAGGGGGAGGCCTATGTTCAGCAGTGGACGTCTTCCGGCTGATGATGATGATGATGGTAAGATAATATTAGTAAGATACATATGTAGCGATTTAATAACATTCTTCAACAGATACGTAAACCGCAAGGGCGTAGCCCTGCCCGTGTCCTCAGAGAGGACCCGACGTGCGAAGCGAGATCGTCTGGATCAGAAACAGATCCTGATCCCGGAGTTGTGTCGGGTACATCCGGTCGCGGGCCTCTGTGGTTCGCGACTGTGGCGCTACCTTGCGTCTTGTACAGGTACTAAGTCTTTACATAATTCCTGTCACTTTGGCTCTGACAACCATTTGATTTCTCTCTCTCTTTCCCCCTTCTCTCTCTCTCTCCCTCCCTCTCTTCTCTTTCGTCTTTACTCTCCTCTCGCTCTCCCTCCCTCCCTCTCTCTCGTTTCTCTCTCCATCTCTCTCTTTTTCTCTCCTCTCTCGCTCCCTCCCTCTCTCTCTCTACTCTACCTCCCTCTCTTTCTAGCTCTCTCTCTCTCCCTCTCTCTATATCTCCCTCTCTCTCTCTCCCTTTCTCTTTCTCTCTCTCTTTCTATGTTTTTATTGCTTTCCCTCACTCTCTCTCTCAATATGTTAGTGCCTGTAGTCAAAACTGACGAATATGAAAAAGGTTGTCAAAAAAATCGCCGATGGTACAGTTGGCCGTCCTGATTACGAACAGTCCAACGATGAAACGATCATGGGTGAACAGTTACTAAATCTATTCTTCTATGCCAGTTATCATAAAGCGGACGAGTTTGTTTGATTAAACGCGCGAATATCAGGAACTACTGGTTCGAATAGATAAGTTATTTTTGTGTTGGATAGCCAATTTATCGAGGACGGCTATAGGCTATATAACATTACGCTACGACCAAAAGGAGTCGAGCAGCGTGTGAAATCAC
This sequence comes from Agrotis ipsilon, assembly GCA_028554685.1. Taxonomy (NCBI): domain Eukaryota; kingdom Metazoa; phylum Arthropoda; class Insecta; order Lepidoptera; family Noctuidae; genus Agrotis; species Agrotis ipsilon. The sequence continues at coordinate 2,735,018 of CM052983.1, read as the reverse complement.
AAGGAGCAGCTAGTAACTAAAATTATAATAAAATTTAAATAAAAACCTTCTACAATTTTTCCGCAGAATCAACGCACTCCTCATAGCGGATGAAATACGTCGAGCAGTCGCCATTGACGTCGGTCTAGGCATTCCTAAAATCAACGATAAAGTAACACCTAAGTTCCAATGGCCGCCTTTGGACTTCGGCTGGAGTTTGGCTGAGGTAAGTCCAAAGACAGAGACAGATTGAGAGCAGTGGTGGCCCAGTGGTATCGGTCCCGACTTACGAGTTGTAGGTCGTGGGTTCGAACCCCGCCAGGAGCATTACTTTGTGTAATTTATTTCATCACCACTGCTCTCAAAACGGTGAAGGAAAACATCGTGAGGAAACCGACATGTCCTAGAACCATCAAATTCGAAGATATGTGACATCAACCAATCCGCACTTGGCCCGCGTGTGGATTATGGCCCACTCCCTCCCTCAGAGAGGAGGCCTGTGTCCCAGCAGTGGGTACATTATAGGCTGATGTTGATGAAGTCCAAAGACTAGGCTACTCAAAAAAAAAATGGTCCGTAAGATAGATCATCAAAAAAAGTTTGACTGGTTGGTTTTAGATCCGCGTGACGAGTTGTAACAAATATTTGAAGTTGTTTTTTTTTTGTTTTCAGGTGCTAAGTCAAGACTCTGAAAAGCATGAAAAGAGGAAAGAAGATGATGACTCTAAGAAGGAACTTGATGATAAAGAATCAGGGTGAGACTTTTATCATCATCATCACCACCCTTTTACATGAATTACAACCAACTAACAAAAACACCGGCCAAGTTCGTGTCGGGCCACGCACAGTGTAGGGTTCCGTGGTTGCCCATCAGAGTACTTATGCGAACTAACTAAACTGATTCGCTGAATTTAATTTTAACTTATTAAAGTTGACAAACTTACATTTGCAGTTGAAAAACATGTTCTCCGATACATTTTGTTTAGGAAAATATGTTATCCAAGTACATCAAAACATCCCCACTTTACGTGTACAGGAGATACCCTAAAAAAAATATTTAACGAGATTTTATTTTACCACTTTTTTCGGCACAACAAATCCGTATATTTACACCAAATTACAGCTTTCTAGTACTGGCAGGCCTGGTTCACTCCGCGGCGTAGGTATAAAACTGCACGTAGGGTGGGGGGCCTCTTCGTGGAGGACAATTCAGTCGGGTGCCACGCGCTACCCGTTCCGCTCGCGTTTCATCTACTAAATATTTTTGTTCGGTTACGTCTATTTACGCACATTTACCTATAAAATTTCGTAAAAGTTGTCATAACAGTATTATAATTATAATTTAATTTATTATGAAGAAAAAAAAATACTGCATAACTTTTGGTTGTCTAAATAATGACAGTGATAAAAGCCACACGTTTCACACGCTATCGCGTGATCTTGAAAGGTAAGAAAAAAGTGCATATTTATCTATGTAGTACATTTAAAATACGATTATTAATTCCAGTCAGTAAAATGACCACTGATACAATTTAATTTGGTAGGTTTTTCATTAATGCACAAATATCAATTTACTAACTGGAATTAATAATCGTACTTTAATAATGATCAACAAAATTATCTACCTGCTTGTGGTGTGCTTATTAATGTCATTCAAGTATCCCCGCTTAACTGGCCATGATTAGGTAGATTACAAGTTTGGCCTACTAGAGGACCAAGATAAAATAGACGAATATCAAACCTGACATCACCCTACTCACGTTAAGCTGAGTAGGTACGTAGGTAGGTCGAATTAAGATCGTAGTAGAAAGTAGAAAGATGTTTTGCTTTGTTGTTTACGCACGTTCAAACTCAGAAAATGGCCACACTACGCATTCAAGGTCAGCGATCGTATTTCGCTGCGCGACTTTTTTACCTACCTACCTGCAAAGACACGCCACGCGGGGCCTGTAACAGTATGCGATAGTAATTGGTCGGTTGAATGCAAAATGATAAGGACTAGCTATTTTGCCACAGACGATAACAATCTTTAAAGTTATGACTAAATAAAATTATAGACCAAGAGCCATGGTCAAATAAGAACATCGAGCTATATAATATTATGGTGTAAAAAATATTGGATATACATATTTTAATGGGCGAACCAGCCTATTACATAATAATATTTTTGTTACTTATTTATTTATTTAATATATATGTATACAAACAGCTTCTGTATATATAAATTTATAAATATTGTAGAAAGAAGGTGGATCAAAATTGCCCTACGTCCTATAACAACGTGACATATCTCAAAAAAAAGATAAAAAATTATTAAAAAATATGGCATACTTTTTAAGTTCATTTTTTTACACCTTCATATGAAAAAATTGCTTTAAAAATAGTTCAGGCGCTGTTATGAAAAATTCGTTCGTATTGGTATTTACCGACCGATTTAAAAAAATCTTTTTTTTGTTTGAAAGGGTACCACAAGGACCGGAGATCTGAATATATGACAAATGGGACATTTGTCATATATTCAGATCTCCGGTCTCCAGGAACCTGGAGAAATGAAAGTAAAATCTCAAGAATAAGCTCATTTTTTACTTCACATTATTAGTGTTTCTCTCTTGTTGTTTCTATTGATTTATTGCATTATGATGAGATAAAAGGTAAAGAGAAGGAGTGGTCGACAGAGATCGTTTCACTTATATTAACACAAATGAGAGAGACGAATAACGATGGTGACGCGACGCGGCAAGCGAAGCTTATAATAGACGAAATGAAGGAGGGAATACCGTGGTTGAACACTGTTGTTCTTGTATTCATGGGCGCAGGACATTGGGGGTGTGTTCCCATGTTATGAGTGTAATATTTTATTTGGGCTAGATGCGGAACCAGCCTGAAGAAAGGAAAGGCAGGTTTTTTGAACCATGTTTAAGGGATTTAGAAAATAATAAATGAATGTTGAGAAAATGACGTAACGCAACTTTAGGTTATGCTCGCCTTTTAACCAAATTCATCGTAACGTGTGTATAATAGATTACGTACAATAGAATTTTTTTTTTTCTTTGTAGTATGCTTAAATTCCCAGTCCACTTATTTTTTAAACTATATCACCAAAAGCGCCTTTTTTACACATAAACAAATTCTGATGACAAATATTAGAATTCTGTATAATGAATCTATTTTTTGCTTTATCATTCTCTTATATTGGAAGTTACAGGGTGGGGGACACACATTTAACCACTTTGGAAGTGTCTCTCGCGCAAACTGTTCAGTTTAGAAAAAAAAATACCTCAATATCATTTTTTTTAGGACCTTCTCATAGATAAACGTACGGGTCAGGCGATATTTTTTTTTGAGTTTCAATTCTATGTATGGGGGGTACCCCCAAAATTGATTTTTGTTTCATTTTTGTGTGAAAATCCTAATGCGGTTCACATAATACATCTACTTTCCAAGTTTCAACAGGATAGCTTTTATACTTTCGACAAAAAGTGGCTGTGACATACGGACAGACAGATAGAAATGACGAATCTAAGGTTACGTTTTTTGCCACTTGGCTACGGAACCCTAAAAATGAGATTATTTTTGAATTATTCTCACGTTTTCATAATCAGATAAATAAAGACATAATCGTCAGTTGATCTTTTTTTTTTGCATGGTAAAATCGTCCTATGAGCCCTCCCAGCCTAGGGCGGAAAAAAGAGGTACTGTCAGACTTGTACTGACTAAAATCCACGGTGACCCATCAATAGCCCTTTATGTACCAGGGCCGCGGTTACCAGGTGAGACAGTCCCGCGACCCCGGCAGGCATCGGCAGTTGATTTTATTTAACAAAATAAATGTAATATAATAAAAAACTACCTTTAATGAAAAAAATAAGCTTATTTTGGAGAATTTCATTTCATTTTACCAGGACCATGTAGACCGGAGACCTGACTTTATGGCAGGGTGACTACCTTGGGAGTATCCTTTCAAACAAAAAGATATTTGTTAAAATCAGTCCATAAATACTCATACGAACGATTTTTTCTTAACAGCGCATGAACTACTTTTAAAACAATTTTTCCATGTGAAGGTGTAAAAAAATAAAGTTAGGGAGTATGCTATATTTTTTTATACATTTTTATCTATTTTTTAAGATACTTCACTTTGTAATAGGACGTGGGGTAATTTTGTATGGATCGTGATCCGTGATCCGTCTTCTTTAAGACTATAAGGTTCATACAGTTACCAATAACAGGTAAACCAACATTCACAAGATAATAAGATAAGATAAGATTAATAAGATTAAAATAAGATTTAAATGAAAGTTTATTATGGAAAAGCGTGTAATTTAACAAATGCGTAAAAACGTATACCCACCTAACTGTGTCTAAACTCGCGAGTCGCATCCCTATTGAGCTTGACCGACGGTAACCTTTCAATGTCCTTGGCGTCAGATAAACAAAAATAAACTTTCGCGCGTAACCATTCAGTACATTTTTGCTTGCGCATGGGAAGTTTAGGCTAATATAAAAGTAGGTGGGCGGTACGGCTGCCAGTTAAAATGTACTTTATTCTTTCGTGCATAGATTTTACATTTGTTTGATTTTTTTTGGGAGTGACGCTTCTTTGCGTAGTAATATTATTTATTCTTTGGTACTGGGCGTCTCTGAGCTAAGCTGCGGACAGACGAACGGACGGACATGGCGAAACTATAAGGGTTTCTTGTTGACTACGGAACCCTAAAAATTGATCAATTTCACTTATTTTGTGGACAATAAATTAAAACGTCAAAATTGTCAACATCAAAAAAGAGCAAGGTTTCTCAGAAAGTTTTCCCGTATCTCTTATGGGTGCGGATTTCTCCCTTTTGGCCAATTTAAGAGTATAATTGTACTAGCTGCTGCCAGCGGTTTCACCCGCTACAACTCGAAAATGATCCCTCGGTAACATGAAATCGGGATAAAAACTATCCTATGTGTTAATCTAGGTTATAAACTATCTGTGTACCAAATTTCAACCAAATCCGTTCAGTAGTTTTTGGCGTGAAAGAGTAACAAACATCCATAAATACAAACTTTCACGTTCATAATATTAGTAGGATATTTTGTACGCAGGAAATGTATAAATTTAATTCTTCTTTCCAGAGAAAAAGCGGGTAAGTCAGATGGAGAAGAAGACAGCGTAGAAGAGAAGTCAGACGCAGAAGAAGTGAAAGAGAAGACTATCAATGAAATATTACAGGAGAAAGAAGATGCGGCTGCAGAGGCAGCGGTAAGTATTTCCTGGAATTATATTTGTTCCAACCGAGAATCGAACCCGCGACATGCTGCCAACAACGATATATTACTAGACTCCGCATGCACGATCTAAGGAACAAAAACTATTCTGAAAACTCGCTGAGGTACTACGTAAGCGAGGGGGACAGGGTACTGCGTTGTGATTGGCTAACTCAAGGTCTGTTCTGTCTCAAGGTATGTTTACGGCTCACAGGAGTGGTCGAAATAAGACGGATATAAGACTTTTTTGCCTAATGTGTTGACAGACATCGGTCGCCTGTTATTAGGAGTCTAGTAATATATCGTCGTTGCATGCTGCGCATCAGTCCAGTCGCTCAGCCACTGGGCTAACTGTGCCGACAAGTTATTGCCTAATGCTGTTTAACTTTGTTTTGTGTTGTAAAATCATCAAATGAGTCCTCCCGCCCCTCTCAGTGGAACAGAAAGGACTATCAGACTCTTACTAATTTGTTTTTCTCGTGATGAGATCATCAAATGAGTCCTCCCACCCAGGGCAGGGCAGAAGGAACTGTCAGACTTGTACTGACTAAAATCTACGGTGTCCTTCAATAGCCCTTTACGTTCAGGAATCTCGGTAACTCGTTAGTCCCGCGACCCTGGCAGGCTTTGCCCCCCTAAGGCGGGCCCCGTCATCGTGCTGACACTCTTAGAGGCGCGCGTGGAACACAACGCGCCGTCGACCTGGGCAAGGTCCATGGTCGGGCGGTGAGTTGCCCATTACTTGCCGCCCGCAGACTCTTACTGACTAAGATATTTTTGTTTCAGTTCGAAATAGGCACATGGAGTAACGACATGGCTTCTTCAATACCGGAGACGTCAGAATATGATGATTTACGAGAACCTCTGCCTCCGAACCTGACTTTCTGCACTTCGGCTTCCGGTAAGTCCCATATCGTTTGTTACTATGAAAAGACTTGAGGCAAGACTAAACTTAGGAATGGATTAAAGAAATGTTATTTTGGTGGATGTCAGCAGCTTTGCCCCACAGCAGAATATCATAGGACATAGAACTGTGAAAAAAACGACATTTCACGACATGGTTGGTGCAGAGGCTGAGCGCACGGAACAAATATTATAATATATGATCCACAAGTAGTTGTTCCGGGTCTGGGTGTTTATGTATCAGAGTTTTCTATGTTTGTTAACGCACCCACGATACCGGAAACAAATTCTACTATAATGGGGAAATATAATTATAGGGAAATATATGATATAATATAATTATAGGGAATAATAATGGGGAAATATACAACATGTCCCAAAATTCAACGATAAGCCGGCACCAGAGGATGGACCTACTAATGACCCACTCGAGAAAAAAATAAAATAAAAGAAAATACCTACTTTAAAAAAAAATTTTTTTTTTGATAGTTTGGGCACATAGTAGAAGTGATTACTATTAACAACAACTTATGAAATTTGGTTCTTGATTAGAAAAAGTGTCATTATTTTTTTTTTTGGCTAGTTTTCCTAAAGTATTATAACCATTTTAAAATCTAGGTTTGTTACGCTAATTTTTTTAAAAAACTTGCCATAGTAGTGTCCCATATTTTTTTTTTACACTACGATGAGTTAAAAATGTACTGAACGTTAAAATCTTTCAAAATTTTAGGGAAATAATTTTTTTTTGGTTGTTTTTTTGTATAAAAACTACGAAAATTCAGTAATTTTCAAAGATCATGGTGAATAGTAGTACTACTTAGGTTGCCGATACAAACAAAAAAAACTGAAATATTTGAAAAATTATGGTCATGGTAGTTAAAAGTGTCATAAGGGGTATACATTTTCGGAAGAATTTCCATTTTTTTAAGTAATTAAAAAAAAAGTAGAGGTATTTTTTTTTTCTTTTTTTTTTCTCGAGTGCTCATTAGTAGGTCCATCCTCTGGTGCCGGCTTATCGTTGAATTTTGGGACATGTTAGTTTGGAAACAACTATAGTGGGGAAATGTTTTAAAAAAAAACATACACAAGATACCCATGCCTATTTGCTAATTGCGAGAACCGCTCGTTTCTGAAGCATGAAAAAGATTTATATCAGCAGCTTTGCTCCACAGCAGAATACCGTACGACATAACGCTGTGAAACATGCATAGCTGATTTAGGGGTACGAGGATTTGGATCTGATCAGGGGCCTATGATGTCTTAAAACCAGGCTTTCCAGTGAGTGAACGAGATGGGCGCTAGACGACTTGTATAGCTCTTTCTCTTTCTCTCACTTGAACTACTCTGGCTTTAAGATGTCACGTTTCGAGCACAATATTTAAATAAAATGTATATGTCCACTACAGGTGGTACCAATTGGTGCGAGCCCATCACCCGTCACAAGATGTCTCACTACAGTGGGGGACATAACTTCAATATGGCGGACAGTGATGACTCTTTTATGTCCAGGTTAGTACCATAATTCAATTTTTATAGTACAATCATTGGTTAGAATTACTTGACACGCCTAACCTTTATTCTTCTGCTCTAAAATGGGTCAGGTAATGCAAGATATTGACTGTACTAATTACAATGACGATATATTACTAGACTCCTAATAACAGGCGACCCGATGTCTGTCAACACGACAAAAAATCTTATATCCGTCTTATTTCGACCACTCCTGTGAGCCGTAAACATACCTTGAGACAGAACAGACCTTGAGTTAGCCAATCACAACGCAGTACCCCGTCCCCCTCGCTTATGTAGTACCTCAGCGAGTTGACAGAATAGTTTTTGTTCCTTAGATCGTGCATGCGGAGTCTAGTAATATATCGTCGTTGACTAATTACAACTATTTTTTAAGGTACTACTGCTAAACTATGTTTCTCAGTGATTTAGATTCAGATGACACAGACCTGGATTTTGAAGGCAGCGATGAAGAAACAGACATGAGTGGCTTCAGCGGGAGCAAGAATACTAACAGTAAGTATATTTTTATTTCTTTTAATTTTTTTCATAACAAATTGTTTAAAGAAAGAAAAAGAAAACTTCAATTGAAACGGCGAGAGTGTTTGTTTGTTTTTGAATCAAGAGCGTAGCGAAGGATTCTAAAGTAGAAACCTGAGCGTAGTGAGCAATTTAAAGAGCTTAAAATAGTATAGTGGTACACGCAGCAAATAATTGTATAACATCTAAAATCAAAACATTTTTATCAAGTAGGCCAGTTACAAGCACTTTTGAATTGCCAAAAGATAAAAATTAAATAAAATAGTTTAAAAATAGTTACAGTCCCAGTCACTTACATACTAAACTGTGAAAGTACCGTAGATGCCCATTACAAGGAGTAGATCTCTATGGAGAAGAAACTCCATGCTTACAAGTAGTTGTTTTGGGACTGGGTGTTTGTGTATGTGAGTTTCTATGTTTTTAAACGTACCCGCAATACAGGAGAAATACCATGTGTGGAGCAACGTTTAAAAATTGAATCTTGAGTGCAGCGAAGAATGCTAAAGAAAAATCTAGAGCGCAGCGAGCTTGCCTAGACGTCACCTTTTAACCGCTTGGCTAAATATCAATTGTCGTGTTTCTAGCGCGCGGCTACGAATCGGAAAAGTTCCTCTCTTTCTGCTCCGATTTGTAAAATATCATGGTGTACAATAAAAAAATATTCTATCTGTCTATCTACATAGATATACAGATAGAATATAACTATATAAATAGAGAGATTTAGAATAGATGCAATAAAATCGAACAATACAACAAAAATCTTGAATATTCTCTGTCGCATAAATACGACACGGGTGGTAGGGGCACGGAAATATTTGTCGCATATACAACTTACGGAAAGACTAGACTATTGGAAATTCGCAAAAAAAAATAGTTTTTCATACAAAATGAGAAATTGATCGAGCCTATCAGTATGAAAATCATTTTTTTTTTGTGAATTTCCAAAAGTCTTAGAACAAACATTGTTCAGTAACATGTACTGAGTTACCCCACGAGAGGTTTTGCGCTATTAACGTTACACGTTGTATATGACTCGGCGGTAAAATAACTAATGAGACAACAACTCACAACAAATCTTTACTTATTTCTCTCATAGCTACAATGGGCGTCCGCATAGAATATAAGACAGCGCACGAGGCGGAAGCCTTTGATATAGAAAAGACTAAAAAAGTGAATCCTGCGCCGATTCCTGATGCAGAGGATGATGCTAGAGATAGAGAGGCGCATGACGAGTTGATAAGACAGGGCAGTGCGCCACAAGAGGTAAGACTGTTTTCTATTTATTATGATAATAGGGTATTTTACTCAAAAAATGTTATTAGTCCGAAGTATAGATTATTAAAAAATATTAGAACCGTATTTTTTATTTTGTCACGTAAACCAAAATTGACGAAGATACAACGCTTCTAAAAATCACAAAACGTCACTCGGTCGGTACAATTTTACAAGCGTAATGACGTCACAAGCCCCCACTCCCGAATTTGGAAGCGTTTATCTTTGTTAATATTCATTGATTTGAAAAAATAAAAATACGTGTCCGTTATTTTTCAATATTATTACTGACGGACTAAATAGATTTTCAATTTATTTATGCAGTAAAATACCCTATTATCTGCCTGTCTTTTTCCCAACTACTGGTATGGGCTTCTAGTAAAAACCGGAAAAACAGCTGAATATCAGTATTTTACATGGAGCGACTGACTATCTGACCTCCACAACACAGTAACTGGGTAATACGATACGTCTTGGTAAGACTGGCGGTTGTTAGACTTCCTCTCAGAGAAAGAAGGACTGTGTTCCAGCAGTGGGAACATTATAGATTCCTTTCTAACGTGGGTGGGATGCGAGGGACTGTCAGACTCGTGGCTGACTAAATCCACGGTGTTCGTCAGTAACCATCTTCGTTCCAGGATTACGGTTTCCTGATGAGATAGTCTCGTAACCCTGAACATTATAGGCTATTGTTATGTTGTGCTATTACCATAGCCTGGAGTAGGCAGATTGATTTAGGTGTTAATAATCTGAAACGTATATGTTAACATGGACATGCCTCCGGGTTTCCGGAATTTTAAAGAGATTTTACAAATGATGAAGACACATGGCCTGGCCAGACGACAGGCCTGTTGGTCTAGTGGTTAGTGACTGCTATGCCGGGGGTCGTGGGTTCGTTCCCACACAGGACAAATGTTTGTGCGATGAACATGATTATATTTGTTCTGTGTCTGGGTGTAATTTATCTATAATATGTATGTATTTAGAAATATATAAGTACGTTTATCAGTTGTCTAGTACCCATAACACAAGCTCTGCTTAGCTTGGGACTAGATGGCGTTGTGTGATAGTTGTGGAATATTTATTTATATGAGCACCTGCTGTTGCCCGTGGCTTCGACGCCACGTCCGCTTTCATTTCAATTCAATCCCGTTCTAAAATGAAATCCCGGAAACAAGGCTTATCCATATTATGATTACTATGAAAATTTGTGATACAAGTACATAAAATGAATCTGCCTACTCCGGGCTATGACTATTAAACACCAATTAATACCAACCCATCTTTTACAGTACATAGAAAAATTCCGCGCCTCAGTCTCCAAACATAAACAAGACATTCTAGAAAAATCACAACTAATAACCAAAGAAGAGCATATAACAGAAATTTTACCAGAATCAAAAGAGTCTTACCATAACTCTGTAATCTGCCTTAAAACCGAAGAGAACGCATTAAAAGAGTTATTCCCTTACGGTACCCAAGAATTGACAGTCAAAAACGGTCAGATAGACGTTGAAAGCATAGAGAGGAATAAAAGAGTGTTGCTAGCTGAATTAAAAAAGAAATTGCCAGTTGAAAAAATTAAAAAATTAAATTGTTTTGCTATGAAAGATGTTAACATCGATGATGAAAATTATGTTAATGAGAAAATTGTTAACGTAGGTTTTGATAAGAAAGAAAGGTATGAAAAAAATTTCTAAGGGTGATGGGGGAATTTGAGCCGTATTATGCTGATTTTAGTCCGCTACCGTCTCATTTGAGTGGAAAGGACTTTGATTTTGATTATCAACCGACTTTGGAAGGACATCCGGGACCCAGTCCTAGTGTTATTTTGCAGGTGAGATTGTTTTTTAGTATTTTTTTTAGAATTTGTTTTAATTAGATTTTTTTTTAATTTCTTCATCTTGTTCTCATGTTTGTTCTACTCCATATTTTAAATTTATAGTTTACTAGCTGACCCGGCAAACGTTGTTTTGCCATATAAATTATTTTTACACTTAGGGGTATGAAAAATAGATGTTGGCCGATTCTCATAGATACCGGATAAGCACAAAAAGTTTCATCAAAATCGGTCAAGCCGTTTCGGAGGAGTATGGCAACGAAAACTGTGATATGAGAATTTTATTATTAGATTTTCACGTATTATTTAGTTAATTTAATTTAGATTTTAGTTAAAGTTACCACTTATTTATGTGAATGTTGGTTTACCTGCAACTATACGAGCCTTATAGTCTTAAATTTCTACAATATTTATTAATTTATATATACAGAAGCTGTTGGTATACCTATGTTAAATAAATAAATAAATTAGGCTAAAGTTTTTGTTGTGCATTTAGAAGAATACAAGGGAGACCTTTGGCCAGCAGTGGGACATAAAATTGACAAACTTGTTTCAATTGCTTAAAAAGAAAAAGTAAATGTATAATAAGGAATTAGGCGGCAAGGTTAGTGAAGTGGCGTTTGGTTTGATTCCTACATGGAAGAAATATTTGTTTGTTTCTGTATGTGAGTGTAAATTAATTGTAAACGCACCCACGATACAGGAGAAATTAAGAATGTGGAACAACGTTAAAAAAATGCTAAGTTTTCTTCATAAGATAATTCCAAACTGACTTCTATCTTCTCTCTCTTTCTCTCTCTCACTCCTTCAGTCCCTCTCTTTTTCTCTTATCTTCTCTATTATATAAAAATCAATTATTGTTCGTTAGTCTCGCTAAAACTCGAGAACGGCTGGACCGATTTGGCTGATTTTGGTTTTGTACTGAAAGTCCAGGGAAGGTTTAAGGGGTTTTGTTGTTAATTATTTCTGAGGCGGCACGAAGTTTTTCCAGGTCAGCAAATCTCTCATAAAATTCATAAAAATCTTATTTCCTTCAACAGGCACTAACAATGTCAAATGCAAACGACGGTATAAACTTGGAGCGACTGGAGACGATCGGCGACAGCTTCCTAAAATTCGCTATAACCGCGTATTTGTACTGCGCCACACCCCACTGTGCATGAGGGGAAACTTAGTCATATGAGGAGTAAGCAGGTGAGGAAATATACACACCCTTTTTATAACCAAGACACACCCCACACCTAGATAAGCACACCTTAAACACCTATACCTGATCCTATATGCTCGCCCAAATCACCCTACACGCACCCCCTGAAGTCAAAACACGCACCCCCAAAACACCCCACACGCACCCCCTTAAGACACTACCACGCACCCCCCAAAACACCCCACACGCACCCCCTTAAGACCACCACACGCACCCCCAAAACACCCCACACGCACCCCCTTAAGACACCACACGCACCCCCAAAACACCCCACACGCACCCCCCTTAAGACACCACACGCACCCCCAAAACACCCCACACGCACCCCCTTAAGACACCACACGCACCCCCAAAACACCCCACAAGCACCCCCTGAAAAACACGACACGCACCCCCTAAACACCCCACACACACTCACTGAACACCCTACACACCCATCTTTTACACCCCACACACCGAGACATTCACACTGCACCTGGCACTCTAAATACTTATCATAGATGCTATCTAAAGCCATACATCACATAGAAAACACTGTTACATACAAATCAATCTAAATAGAACGATTTGAAACGATCGGCGACAGCTTCGTAAAGTTCGCTATAACCGCTTATTTGTACTGCGCACACCCCACTGTGCATGAGGGGAAACTTAGTCATATGAGGAGTAAGCAGGTGAGGAAATATACACACGCTTTTTATAACCAAGACACACCCCACACCTCTTAGATAAACACACCCTTTAAACATCTATACTTGATGATATATGCTCGCCCAAATCACTCTACACGCATCCCATGGACACCCCACAATCACCCCCTGAAGACACCACTCGCACCCCCTTAACACCACACACGCACCGCCAAAACAACTCACATGCGCCCCCTTAAAAAACCCCACACGCACCCCCTGAAGACACCACAAGCAACCCCCTGAAGACACGAAACGCACCCCCAAAACACCCCACACGCACTCACTGAAGACCCTACACACCCCTCTTTTACACCCCACACACCAAGACACTGCACCTTGGCCAAGGAGTTTAAGATATAGGGAGCGCGTTCTTCCTACTAGAAAAACGAGCCCAAATCGGTGACCTTGGAATGAATGAAAGGCACACAGCTCTGCATTCTGTTTCTTTCTAATAGAGTGTCCATGATACAATACTTTGAGGATAATATTAATAATATAGTGTTACAGAAAGTACTTAAAGTTTTACGAAATGCGTATTTTTTTCTTTAAATATGGGCAGACAATTTAAACTTCGCTTATTATTGACCGATTTCAAAAAAAGGAAGTATTTAGCAACAATTCGTAGACCTATCCATAGATACGCACAAGTATGGGTTTGATTCACAGGTTTGATTTAAAAAATGATTTTCCGTTTTGAATACCTACTTACTAGCAAAATCCTCCCCTAAACTCAGTTGTTTTTAAAGTGAATGCTCCAACTAGCCCGCGAAATTTAAATTTTATTCGTTTTTTGCAATTTGCAGGCCTGTGCTAGGTTGTATGTTGATTAAAATATTATTCGCGGCTGTAAGACGCATGGTAGTTACAGAATTATAATCAACAAAATCATCAATACAAGCCTCCAAGTTCATAAAGCTCGAGGAATGATTTTTTTTCTGTGTTTTTTTGTTCCTAGGCATAAAGGAAACACCCTGTATATACAGGGTGAATTTTTCAACTGGGCGTGGATGGCTACTTTCGAAACTATGAGGAATATCGAAAAACGTTGAAAGGAGTCTCGAGGCCGATTTTGACGAAAACTAAAACTGCATCATTGGATTTTAGAAAAATCAAAAATCCTGGTCAGGAATTGAACCCGCTGATTTTGGAAAAAAACTCACACCCTGTATTATTATACCGTTCGATACTGTTGCTAATAAGGATCAAATTCTGGGAAGTAATCATATACGGCAAACTTAAGGAAAACGTATAATTACAAAAAAACTGATTAATCTTCAAGGCAAATAGACTGTATTTGAAACATAAGTTACCGTTTCTTCTTTAAAATAATGTTATTTTTAGTTCAACTCAATAATGTCGTATTGCTAAGTACAGTGGGATTGTTGAAACGCCAAATCCAGTAAGACATTGAAAACATTGAAATTTTATAATTTCGAATAAATTATGGCTCAGTAGATGTAAAGTAGCATGAAAAAATAGCAATGTCATAAAAATCAGCCTTTCCTTAAGTTTGCCGTATATGATACTTCCCAGAATTTGATCCTTATTAGCAACACTATTGAACGGTGGTAATAATACAGGGTGTGATTTTTTTTTCCAAAATCAGCGGGTTCGATTCCTGGCCAGGATTTTTGATTTTTCTAAAATCCAATGATGCAGTTTTAGTTTTCTTCAAAATCGGTCTCGAGACTCCTTTCAACGTTTTTCGATATTCCTCATAGTTTCGAAAGTAGCCATCCACGCCCAGTTGAAAAATTCACCCTGTATATATTAAAAAAATAAATAAAATCAACTGTCACAGTATCTAAACCTAAAACGAAACAACCTAGCACATCTAACTTAGAGTATAATAATATACCTAAAATTACGTTTTCTTTAAAGAGGATTAATCTCGGAAACCAGTTTATATTGGTCACCCTACAAACGTCACCAATGATTTGAATTTGACAACATCATAATGTTGCCATCTTAAACGTCAAATACACCTCCTAGTTTTTTCGGGAAACATCATTGGATTTTTGTGTTCTTTTTTTTAGATTACTTAAAAATATGAGTAATTAAATATACTACAGAATATAAAAAACTATCACAAGCTGTAAAAAATGTAATAGAATTGTACTAATATGCATTTAAAAAAAACTTTAACCCAAAAAGTTTCAGAATATTGGTAAAGTTTTTTATTTTGTGTCAACATTTATCAATGCCAGAAAGAGAAAAAAACTCCTAGCTGTGTGCCTCTCTTGCTTAAAAACTAAGGCACGGTTTTTAATGTTTGAAGTACTCACTCCTTAAACTCCTTGACCTTGGCACTCTAAATACTTCTCATAGATTCTATCTAAAGGCATACATCACATAGATACACTGTGTCATACGCATCAATCTAGATAGATCGTCTCGAGACGATCGGCGACAGCTTCCTAAAGTTCGCTATAACCGCGTATTTGTACTGCCACTGTGCATGAGGGGAAACTTAGTCATATGAGGAGTAAGCAGGTGAGGACATATACACACCCTTTTTATAACCAAGATACACCTCACAGCCCTAGATAAACACGTCTTAAACACCTATACTTGATGCTATATGCTCGCCCAAATCACCCTACACGCATCCCATGGAGAACCCACACGCACCCCCTTAAGACACGACACACACCCCACATGCTCCCCTAAAACACCCCATAATCAACTGAAAACACCCCATAAGTACCCTCACCCTAAAACACACTACATGCACCCCCCAAAATGTCCCATAAGTACCCCATACACCCCAAAAACACCCCATACGCACACCAAAACAACCCATAAGCACCACCTAAAACACCCCATAATCATCTGAAAACACCCCATAAGCACCCTAAAATACTCCATAGGCACCCGAAAACACCCCTAATGCACCCCCAAAACACCGCATAAGCACCTCAATCAACCCCAAAAAGCACCTCAATACACGCCAAAATGCACCCCCAAAACACCGCATAAGCAACCTCAATCAAACCCCAAAAGCACCTCAATACACGCCAAACTGCATCCCCAAAACACCGCATAAGCCCTCAATCAACCCCAAAAGCACCTCAATACACCCCAAATGCACCCCCAAAACACCGCATAAGCAACCTCAATCAACCCCAAAAGCACCTCAATACACCCCAAATGCACCCCAAAACACCGCATAAGCACCTCAATCAACCCCAAAAGCACCTCAATACACCCAAAATGCACCCCAAAACACCGCATAAGCACCTCAATCAACCCAAAAGCACCTCAATACACGCCAAATGCACCCCAAAACACCGCATAACACTCAATCAACCCCAAAAGCACCTCAATACACGCCAAAGGCACCCCCCAAAAACACCGCATAAGCACCTCAATCAACCCCAAAAGCACCTCAATACACTCCAAATGCACCCCCAACACACCATGTGGATAGCCGTGGGCGCTCGTCTAGTTTTTTATCACAGGTATTAATTCATCTTACTTTATTTCAACTACAGGTATCAAACTTAAACCTATATCGCTTGGGTCGCAATAAACGTCTCGGCGCACGTATGATAGCGTCCAAGTTGAGCCTCACGACAACTGGCTTACCTCCCTGTCATAAGCCGCCGCCCGAATTACATCCTAGGATTAATGTAAGTAAATATAAGGTCTATATTTGACTAACCTGTAGTTTTAGCATGCTCCATTCCTTAGAAGCTGAGAATTTGTACGTGTTATGTAAGTGTATATTATACCATTCCCCCTCGAAAAAGCTACTTTTTACTCACTGTTTTGGTGTTTGAATTTAGAATACTTTAGTACATTCGACCTCGGACGAGATGATGGACAACCCCCTTGATAATATGAAATTACTCTTATTTAATTGTTCCGTTTTTAATGTCAGCTTGTTGGCGCAGTGACCGAGCGATTGGACTATTTCGTTGCGTGAAGTGGGTTCGATTCCCGCACTGAGCAAATATTCGTATGATCTACAATTATTTGTTTCGGGTCTGGGTATATGTGTATGTGAATTGTGTGTTGTAGCAGACTTATTAAAAAAAAAAACTTTTTTTTTCTTCGTTGAATATCTTTTATCGATCAAATCTTTTTTTTTCTCGTAGTCATGGTATAAAGTGTCGTTTGCAACTCTGCGGTCCTGCGATCGTGATTCAGTCATTAAAATCCTTCGCTTGCTCTTGATTCATATAATGGCCCTCGCTTTAAATCCGCTCTTTAGTCACTAGTTGCAAAATATACTATTAGTTCTCGCCTGACGGACGGGGACAAACCAGCAAATACTTTTAAGTCGCCCCATGCATTATTAAAACGCGACGCCACCCGATGGAAACATGATGCGTGTCGAGTCCAATCAAATGTATTGTTTTCCATAGGCATCACACTATGAACATCCAACATCACCACTGCTCTCAAAACGGTGAAGGATAACATCGTGAGGAAACCAGCATGTCATAGAACCATCAAATTCGAAGATATGTGACATCTACCAACCCGCACTGGGCCCGCGTGGTGGATTATGGTCCACTCTTTCTCACAGAGAGGCCTGTGTCCCAGCAGTGGGAACATTATAGGCTGATGATGATTTGATTATGATGATTATAGCTAAATGTGTGATGAAAACGTGTTTAGACAACTCATAAAATGTCAATAGCGTTGCCATGGAGCAGAAAATATAATAAATAGAAGATTAAATGCTATGTTTCTTTTGCAGGGTGAAGGCAAAGACATAATGCAGCACTTAGATACTCCAATGGACTCGGCGGGCTGTTTCATACCTTACAACTTGATCACGCAGCACAGCATACCAGGTAATATAGATTACTAGCTTTTGCGGCTCCCGCTCCCGTGGGAATATTAAAACGGGATAAAAACTATCCTATTTGTAATTCTAGGTTATTAAACTATCTGTGTACAAAATTTCATCCAAATCCGTTCAGTAGTTTTTGTGTGAAAGAGTAACAAACATCCATCCACACATACAAACTTTCACGTTTATAATATATTAGTAGGATTAGTAGGATTAGTAGGACTAGCTTTTGCCACCGGCTTCGCCCGCTAACCCCCCTCTCCTTATTGCCTACATCACTCACGACTAAAGCAGCTTTCAACTGGTGAATGAATTTTTGATATCGGTTCAGTAGTTTCAGAGATAATTCATTACAAACAAAACACACACACAATTTTTTTTTAATTTTGTCTTTATAATATTAGTGTTCCCGCTGCTCTGCTCCTATTGGTCGAAGCGTGATGTTATATAGCCTATAGTCTTCCTGGATAAATGGGCTATCTAACCTAAAAATATATTTCCATTTGGACCAGTAGTTTCTGAGATAAGCGCATTTAACGAAACAAACTCTTCATTTTTGTTATATTAGTATAGATTATAATCTACAGCTGATGATTATGGGGATAACATTATGAGCTAGCTCATGACACAATTCGTGCTATTTGCAATTTCTACTAACTAACAATGAAAATCGTCCCTACTGCTACGATATAATGATGCAATTCGACTGACTTACGTCGTCGTGGCGTGCGTGTTTTGTTTTTCATGTACTCGTAGATAACCGCACGTTTTATGTCATATGTCATAGTGGTAAGGATGATTTTCACTTGTAATTGGAATCGGTCGGATTGCGTCGCATCGCGTCATCGGGAAGCTCTCTAATAGTAAATTAAAATCATGAAAATCAAAGTACTTTTAATTTCTTCTTTAAATTCTTTTTCAGTATAAGTCTGATAGTCCCTCTCGTCCTGCGCTGGGTAGACTCATTAGATGTTTTTTTTAATAGGCTTAACTGTCCCACTCCTGAGCAAAGGCCTCTCCCCATTCCTTCCACTTCTGACGATGTTTGATTGTAGATAGACCATACAAATAAATAAATAAATAAATGTTTGTGCCTCTTCGTGAGCAGTGGTGGCCCAGTGGTATCGGTCGCGACTTACGAGTTGTAGGTCGTAGGTTCGAACCCCGTCAGGCGCATTACTTTGTGTAATTTAT
The DNA here is from genome assembly GCA_028554685.1 of Agrotis ipsilon. Classification (NCBI taxonomy): domain Eukaryota; kingdom Metazoa; phylum Arthropoda; class Insecta; order Lepidoptera; family Noctuidae; genus Agrotis; species Agrotis ipsilon. The sequence continues at coordinate 2,715,828 of CM052983.1, read as the reverse complement.
TTCGTCATCACTGCTCTCAAAACGGTGAAGGAAAACATCGTGAGGAAACCGGCATGTCCTAGAACCATCAAATTCGAAGACATGTGACATCTGCCAATCCGCACTGGGCCCCGCGTGGTGGATTATGGCCCACTCCCTCTCTCAGAGAGGAGGCCTGTGTCCCAGCAGTGGGAACGTTATAGGCTGTTGATGATGATGATGGTGCCTCTTCTCGCCAATTCGCATGGAAGGCATCCAAAGCGTCCCGCCATCGTTTTGACTGGCCTGTTGGTCTAGTGGTTAGTGACCCTGACTGCTATGGAGGGGGTCGTGGGTTCGATTCCCACCCAGGACAAATGTTTGTATGATGAGCATGATCATTTGTTCTGTGTCTGGGTGTAATTTATCTATAATATGTATGTATTTAGAAATATATAAGTATGTGTATCAGTTGTCTAGTACCCATAACACAAGCTCTGCTTAGCTGGGACTAGATGGCGTTGTGTGATACACTACAAAGGTTGAGTCGATTGTAGAGTATGTCCGCATCAAGACCAAGCTTATCCTGAGGGTCGAGCAGTTGCAGTCTCGTCACAACGTGAACTTCAATTCTTTTGTGGTGAGGGTGCCGACTGAACATCTGTCGACTTTCACGAAAGAGGAGTTTTGGCCGAGAGGTGTAGTGTTCCGGGCGATTCCGAGGCCGGATACCTGACACCGCGCGACACACGACGCCGACTCTTCGTGTGAATTAGTTTTATTTTCATATTGTTTATGTATTGTATTATTATATTAGTTAAGTTATATTGTATTGCAGTATAGTATTTTATATGGGCCTTGAAGCCTGACTTAAAAAAATAAATAAAAATAAAAAAATAGTTGTGGAATATTTATTTATTTATATATTTATCGTCTCCTAGGCCTGCCGCGAATGATGATGATTGGAAATTTAAACATTGGATGATTTTACCAAGTTAAAAAAAAAACTCTTTTCCTACAGACAAATCAATAGCAGACTGCGTGGAAGCCCTGATCGGCGCATACCTCCTGGAGTGTGGTCCCCGTGGAGCCCTGTTGTTCATGTCGTGGCTGGGGATCAGGGTGCTGCCCTGTCATCATGTGAGGCTGGATGAGGAGCATCCGTATGTCAGGAGGGTAAAGGATGAGGTGAGGGAGATGATATGTAATTTTTGGTAGAGGTGTACCTAAAGGGTGACATTTATTTCAAAAAAATATTGTAAAGTAAGTATCGAGTTTCTTTAAACATTGCCGTGGGTGCATTTATAAACATACACAAACACCCAGAACCGGAACAACTACTTGTAGATCATACAAATATTTGTTCCGTGCGAGAATCAAACCCGCTGAGCAGCAGACGATCGGTCAGCCACTGCGCCAACCGTACCATCGTATTTAGTTTGGACAGAAGTGTAAACATTTGATGATGATAAAGACATCATCATCAGCCTATAATGTTCCCACTGCTGGGACACAGGCCTCCTCTCTGTGAGATGGAGTTATAATTATTAGATTTGCCGGTTTTCTCACGATGTTTTGAAAGCAGTGATTCAGAGTACTGCTCCTGGCTGGGTTCGAATCCATGACCTATAACTCGTAAGTCGTGGCTGAATCCACTGCTCACAGTGTAGTGTCATATTTGTACGCGCACGTCAACAGTGCGCGTACTAAACTGATATCGTTAGCCGCTGTGTCCACCGACAAGTGCGTAACTTTTGTTCGTGCACAGTACAGCATAATTTTCACTGAACTAAGTTTAGCAATGTGCGCGCACAAATAACAAGTCTACTGCTCACGTGAGCGCACAGAAGTATTCAGGTGTGCGTGAAGCGCGGGCATGAGGATGGCGAGTGCTAAGTAACTCGCAGTCTGATTGTTGTAATTTTGTGTTTAAGAAAAGACATGTTTTCATCAGGTTTGTTATTTGAATATATTGTCAGGTAACCTAGTTATACAGAACAAGAAGAATTATTAATAATAATTATTTTGAATACACTGAAAAACGACGCTATAAGGCCAGTATTATTACAACACTGATCATGGCCATTCTCGGGTCGACGCCAATTTCAACTTATTTTAACTTCCAATCCTTGTCACAGTCAACAACCACACCACCATCACCGGACCGCAAGCGTACCTCTTCATCATCATCATCATCATCGTGCTCTGATGATGAGTCTCCACCAGCTCAGGAGATGCTTCCAGAAGAGGACTGGTCGTGGCCTGGAAGAGCTGTGGGGTCTTTGCAGCCTTATAAAGATTCTCAGGGGAAATGGATGCAGGTATGTTTATAAAAAAGATATTTATTTCGCAACATATGGTACTGTACCTAACAGGTATATAAAAAAAAATATTATCATCAGCCATATTCAACGACGATATATTACTAGACTCCTAATAACAGGCGACCGATGTCTGTCAACACATTAGGCAAAAAAGTCTTATATCCGTCTTATTTCGTCCACTCCTGTGAGCCGTAAACATACCTTGAGACAGAACAGACCTTGAGTTAGCCGATCACAACGCAGTACCCCGTCCCCCTCGCTTACGTAGTACCTCAGCGAGTTGACAGAATAGTTTTTGTTACTTAGATCGTGCATGCAGAGTCTAGTAATATATCGTCGTTGGCCATATTGCACCCATAGGTATGCCAAGATTACGAAAAACACAGTATACAAATTCACATCATCATCTGTCAGTCTTTTCCCAACTATATTGTGGTCTGCTTCCAGTCGAACAAAATGCAGCTGAATATCAGTATTTTACATAGAGCTACCGACTATCAGACCTCCACAACACAGTAACTGGGTAATACGATAACCCATGGTAAGACTGGTTATCAGAATTATGATCTTCTGACACACAGTATCGACTGTCAAAGATCTACAAATGACAGCCGGGACCAACGGCTTTACGTGCTTTCCGAGGCACGGAGGAAACTCGCTATAATAGATGGTCAACCATCCACAGACCAACCTCGACAAGCGCGGCTCTAGAAGATCGGCCTGTGCGGCTGTAATTATTTAGCCAAGAGCCAATTATAATGCATTATTAATAAAAGTATTCTACATTGTTCGCAGCCGATATTTGGAGAGCTGAAAGCCCCGCCGTCACCTCTTCTCCGGTACATTGATGATCCTGAAGGAGAACTGAACAGAATGCTTTCAGGTAAGACTTTTATTAATTTTGGAGTAAAACAAGTTTTTGTTCAGAAACAGGTTTTTTAACCGGCTTCAAAAAAGGAGGAGGTTCTTTTTCTATGTATGTACTCCGATTACTCCGAGTTTTCTAGTCCGATTAGTGTGATTCTTTTTTTGTTCGATGCAGTATGCTTGCCAATTGGTCCCATAAAAATTTCATCTAATTTGGTTCAGTACTTTTTATTTTGTGAGCATTTTATCTTTTTCTGTTTTCACCACACACACTGTTATTTTTTTAAATTGGTCCAGGAGTTTTTGAGTTAACTCATAACCAACGACAATATATTACTAGACTCCTAATAACAGGCGACCGATGTCTGTCAACACATTAGGCAAAAAAGGCTTATATCCGTCTTATTTTGAGGACTCCTGTGAGCCGTAAACATACCTTGAGACAGAACAGACCTTGAGTTAGCCAATCACAACGCAGTACCCCGCCCCCTCGCTTACGTAGTACCTCAGCGAGTTGACAGAATAGTTTTTGTTGTTTAGATCGTGCATGCGGAGTCTAGTAATATATCGTCGTTGGTTATAACAGACTTATAAATCTCTCCTCTTTATAAATAGAGTAGCTTTTAATTTTCCTCTAAATTACGTCGTAATAATAAACACTGCAAACGCGCATGTAACTACGATTTTGTTGTATAAGGGCCCTACCCTTGAGAGTAGTTAACACCCAAGTTTGCAACCTTGAAAACCCTGTGCTGTCAATTGTCTCATGAACCGTGATAGTTAGATAGTTTAAATTTTCACAGATGATGTATGCCTATTGCCGCTATAACAACAAATACTCCTCTCAGTATATACAACGTGGAACGTTAAAAGCGCAAAACCTCTCTTGGGGTAACTCAGCACGTGTTACTGAACAATGTTTGTTCTAAACATTTGGAAATTCGCAAAAAAAAAATGGTTTTTCATACTGATGGGCTCGATCAATTTCTCATTTTCTATAAAAAAAACAATTTTTTTTTTGGGAATTTGCAAAGGTCTTAGAACAAACATTGTTCAGTAACATGTCCTGAGTTACCCCACGAGAGGTTGTGCGCTATTAACATTACACGTTGTATATTTGAATAAATGGATCATTAATATAATCTTTTTCAATGTTTTTCTTCCCGCAGGCTACGACGCGCTAGAAGAGACGCTACAATATCGCTTCAAGGACCGCTCTCTCCTCCTACAAGCGTTGACCCACGCCTCACATCACAGTAACAGACTTACCGACTGTTATCAGCGACTTGAGTTCTTAGGAGACGCCATATTGGGTAAGTATTTATTATTTCAAGGCTATCACTTCGTGGGTAACTTGTCGTCTGATCAGGAGCCATATACAGGTTGATTTTTTCAACTGGGCATGGATGGCTATATCCGAAACTATGAGGAATATCGAGAAACGTTTAATGGAGTTTCGAGGCCGATTTTGATGAAAACTAAAACTACATCATTGGATAATAGAAAATTTAATAATTCTTGCCAGGAATCGAACCCCCTGATTTTGTAAAAAAATCACATTCTGTATTATTACACCATTTCATAAGTTGCTAATAAGGATCAAATTCTGGGAAAAGAATGAAAGAATGTTTAATGGAATTTGACGTCTCAACAATCCCACTTTATTCTGCAATACGAAATGATTGAGTTGAACAAAAATAGCATTATTTCAAAGAAGAAAATGATTCAAATACAGTTATTGCCTTGAAGATTGCTGTAGCGGAAAGGACTGTCAGACTTGTACTGACTAAAATCCACGGTGTTCCTTCAATAGCCGTTTACGTTCGAGGGTCACGGTTACCTGTTTAGAAAGTCCCGCGATCCTAGATTGCTGATAGCTCTGTGAGGCGCGCGTGGAACTCGACGCGCCGTCAACCCGGGCATGGTTCATAATCGGACGGCGAGTCAACTAATAGTCGCCGACCGCATGCCCGCGATTATGATACCCCTAATGTGGTATTTTTAGAACCGCTTTAGAACGAAACTCCTCTATATTGTTCCAGATTACTTAATAACTCGTCACCTCTACGAGGACCCTCGTCGTCACTCCCCGGGTGCCCTCACGGACCTCCGCTCCGCGCTCGTCAACAACACGATATTCGCTACTCTAGCGGCCCGACACGGCTTCCACAAGTAAGTACAATTCGACCGATTCCAACTACAAGTGAAAATCATCCTTACCACTACGACATATGACATAAAACGTGCGGTTATCTACGAGTGCATGAAAAACAAAACACGCTCGCCACGACGACGTAAGTCAGTCGAATTGTATCATTATATCGTAGTAGCAAGGACGATTTTCACTTGTAGTTGGAAATTGGAATCGGTCGAATTGCGATCGCATCGCGTCATGGGTAAACTCCTTAGGAGACTTTACCCTTTGCAATTTCTAACTAAAAATGAAAATCGTCCTTGCTACTACGATATAATGATGCAATTCGACTGACTTACGTCGTCGTGGCGAGCGTGTTTTGTTTTTCAGGTACTCGTAGATAACCGCACGTTTTATGTCATATGTCGTAGTGGTAAGGATGATTTTCACTTGTAATCGCGACGATGTAAGTCAGTTGAAAATGTTTTTGTTGCCAGCAGTCATTTTGAAATTTCCATTTTTCGTCAATCATAGGTCTTATATGCTAAAGATGATGATAAAAAAAATTGATGATCGCGCCTTACTAATTATTTTTAATGTTACAGGTATTTTAGGCATATGTCTCCGGGCTTGAACGAAGTTCTAACGAAGTATGTGAAGATACAAGAAGAAAATGGACATTCTATCAGTGAAGAGGTATGTTGTATTATAATAATTTCTTGGTATTTATTTTCTAATTTTATCGATAAATCATTAAATGCTTAAAGTTTATCGATGGATACTCATCGGTTCCGTATCAAAATAACTACGTTCATTTAAACTACTGTCGATATAGCTACGGTTGACTCACATAAGTTCAAGACACATATTGGACGACTCAACTACTGTTCAACTGACATAATTTTAACTAAAATTAATTGCACTGACGAACGATTCATCTAATGTTTTTTAACATATTGGTTGTTTTAACTACGCTTGAAATACCTAATGGACGACTCGCCTACAGTACTTTTTTTTAAAACGCGCTCGTTTTATTTCTAAAGCGGAGGAAGAGGGTTTTCGAAGTAAGGTGGACGGAGCCCCGCTACGCGGGGCTCCTTTTTCTGTCAACAATGTTTAAAGGAACTTGACCAAACCGAACCTCGAGGTACCCCTGAAGTTGACAGTCTTTTTCTCGTTCAAAAACATAAAGGTTGTTTTCTGGTAATTAGATAGCAGTTTATGTAACAGGGCATTGAGAAAACTTTCGACCGTAGTTATATCTGTAGTAGTTAAAATGAATGTAGTTATTTTGATACGGAACCATATTTATCATTAACATTTTCGATAGAAACTCATGGAATGCCTAACTTTTTTCTAAAACCTAGTCAAATGATCAAAATTAATCGACAAAAACTCATCGAATGCTTAAAATTTTCGACAAAAATGCATCGAATGCTTCACTTTTTGGATAATTATAAACTTATGGAATGCCTCCCAAACTAGGTTATAATATTATCCTGTAACTGAATTACTCCATTGCATTGTTTTAGCATTACCTAATACAAGAAGATGAAATGGAGCAAGCAGAAGATGTGGAAGTACCCAAAGCGTTGGGAGATCTGTTCGAGTCCGTGGCCGGCGCTATATTCTTAGATTCAGGTAAGATATTGCAGTATTTTAACCCCCGACGGAAAAAGAGGGGTGTTATAAGTTTGACGTGTCTGTCTGTCGGTCTGTCTGTCTGTCGGTCTGTCTGTCTGTCTGTCTGTCTGTCTGTCTGTGCCTCTGTGGCATCATAGAGCCAGCGATTTCAATTTAGTTTTTTTTGTATGAAAGGTGACTTACCTGCGAGTGTTCTAAGACATGTTTGATGAAAATCGGTTGAGCCGTTTAGAAGTTATGGGTGTGAAAGTGGGGAAAGGTAACCGAGGGTCTGCAAATATACTCGAGTTGGGTATCAAATGAAAGCGTACTGAAAGGAAATATTGATGACTTAATCGGGAGTACTCTTATCAACAAAAAATGATATAAGTATGTACTTATTAAAAGTATTAAATAAAAAATAAGTTTAAAAAACCCCCGACACAAAATCCAAGTTCCCTTTAAGAAGTAACTTGGTTTTTGTGTCGGGGGTTTTTTATAGCTTTAATTCATAATAGCCATGTTGCCAGCATCTATCAATTAATAATTTAATTAATCCGTCAGAGTTTTGAAAAATAATGGATACGTATTTTATTCTTTTATTAAATCTAGGAATATTAGCTAAGATAAAACGCTTCGAAGTTCGAGGGTGGAGACTTGTGACGTCACGTACACTTGTAAAATTATACCGAACGAGTGACGTTTTGTGATTTTTAGAAAAGTCCTATTCTTCGTTAATTTTGGTTTACGTAACAAAAGAAAAAAATACGGTATATTTCTTGATAATAAATTTTCTGAAAAAAAAAAAAATTGCAGAATATGCTATTGTATAAAATTTGCTTTATCCAAGGAGAAATTGCAAAGGATGTAAAGCAAACGATTGTGTTCCAAGACCACTGTGCAGTACTCCTTAATTAATAATGCGCATGCAAATCTTCGCCAATTGTCGTATTCCCGGAAAGAAACAGGAGTCAATTTCATATGTCAAATCATGTGAAACAATTGAAAACAATTCGGGTGGTCGGCGGCTGTCGCCGGTCGTCAGTCGTCTTTATATATTGGTGGTAACTGCACGTGTTCTCTATGTGTGGAATTATATAGAGCTGCTATTACAAAACACATAATTCTACTAAATTATTCATGAAGAAAATGCACTCTATATACATATCGTCTTCCGACGCTCGGGTAATACGACCGTTGCCGAACAGTGATGATGATTTCTATGTGCATTATTAATTTGGGAGTATTGTACCATATTTAACCACTTTCCTTGACTAATTTCTCCTAAACTCCATGTCTCCTCTCACAGGCATGTCCCTGGGTGCAGTATGGAAGTCATACGTAAACCTGATGGGCGCTGAGTTGGAAGCGTTCAGTGCGGCTGCGCCCAAGTCACCCGTCAGAGAACTGTTGGAGGCCGAACCTGATACTGCTAAGTTTGGGTAAGTTATCTTGTAATAGGCTACAAATTAAATCAACGTCATCCTATAATGTTCCCACTGCTGGGACACAGCCCCCCCCCCTTTGTCCCTCTCACCATTGGCAGACTGTAGGTGGGCCATTTTTTTTTATTATTACAGAAAATAGGTTAATTTCTATAATACTGTATGAAACACAAAGGTTGAAATTAGGTAATTTAATTTCTGACTGGCCTATTGGTCTAGTGGATCTAGTGAGTCCGTATAAAAATCCGTTGTGTAGTTTTAAAGAACTAAGCATAATAGTGACGGGAAGCGGGAAGCGACTTTGTTTTAAAAATTTTTTATCTGGCCTGTTGGTCTAGTGGTTAGTGACCCTGACTGCTATGCCGGGGGTCGTGGGTTCGATTCCCACCCAGGACAAATGTTTGTGTGATGAGCACGATCATTTGTTCTGTGTCTGGGTGTAATTTATCTATAATATGTATGTATCTCCTCCGGCATAGCAGTCAGGGTCACTAACCACTAGACCAAAAGGCCAGTCCAAATTATTAATTGTCTTTTTCTTCCTCCTTCTCAGTAAACCGGAACGTCTAGCGGACGGTCGTCGTGTCCGCGTGTGTGTGGAGGTGTTTGGTCGCGGTACCTTCAAGGGTGTCGGTCGGAACTACCGCATCGCTAAGGGTACTGCTGCTAGGTGCGCGCTGAGACATCTCAAGGTAAGAGATTAGGGCACACCATAATCATAATAATCATAATCATCTTTCTTTTACTTTTTATATGTATATAGGTATATATATTTACAGTAGAATCCGTTTATTATGACGCCGCTTATAATGACCAACCGCTTATTATGACGTATTACACAGCGAAGTTTGGTTTTCATAGAAAATTCTTTCAACAACTTCGACAAGTGTTCGGAAGCGTCACGTGATACCCGATGATGTTCGGCGCATGTATTTTTGTTTTGAGTCTCAGTAGGTAATAACAATTAATATTATTGACTTAGTTCTATATTCTCTCTCTGTTAAAATAAATACATACTGACAGAAACAGGAGGTTGTTTATTTTGTACAAAATGCTTTGTATGACGTCCGCTTAGAATGACCGTCCCTTCAATGTCATAATAAACGGATTCAACTGTATTTATATGTTTATTTATCATAGTACCTAGATTTGTATGTTTATTTATATTTTTGTGCACCTGCCATGTTATTTCTCTACTACCCTTGGTTGACTGGTAGAGAATGCCTCAGGCATTAAGTCCGCCAAAGTGCCTTTTTTGTGTTGCTTAAACTGTGAGCGGTGACTTTGTGCGGGGTGGCGAGCGGTAACATCAAATGTACAGAAATGTTTGGAAAACGCCACGAGATGCCGCTGGTAACGAATTCTCTACTTACAAAGAAAATAATGTCTTATTGGCTCACATTAAATCGTGAACAGAGCCGTGTAATAGGGTAGTTTACTGTATAAATAAAATGAAAATCTATTTAGTCTGTCAGTTAGAATATTGAAAAATAATGAACACTTATTTATTGTTTTCATTGATCAATGAACACACACATTTTTTTTGACAAAAAAAAAACTCTTCGAAATTCGGCAATGTCGGGTCATAACGCCTGTAAAATTAAACCGACTGAGTGACGTTTTGTTATTTTTAGAAGCGTTGTATCTTTGTCAATTTTGGTTTACGTAACAAAAGAAAAATAAGGGACAAAATTTTGAAAAAAAAATTAAAATAAGCTAAGGTCCCTCGTGTTTAGTCGATTCATCATTCATTCAGCATTCGTCCACTCCCGAATTTCGGTCTTTGTCAATATTCATTGATAAAAAAAAATACGTGTTCAGATTTACAATTTATTTATGCCTACTACCCTATTGATAATTTAAGTAAACATTAACCAACTATGTTGGGGTCCAAGAAAATTGGTTAATGTGAATTAAAAAAAAAACTAATGTTGCTCTTTCTATTACAGGGAGCAGCTCGAGCCGATAACTAAGCTCAGATGAGTGGACACAGAATGTCATTGAGCTTCGAAAAGCTAAGTAAGCTCATATTGATCATTGCAGATTGCTCGTTGAGCCAATGAGCTCAATTATAATCTCGGTCAGATAAGTCTAGAATAAAGTTCGTTGACCCCCGTGTACCAATGTATTCCAATATTTCAAAACGATACGAAAAAATGTAAAGAATGTGTCGTAACACGATCAAGACAAATGTATCGTGGTAAGAGGCGACCTTGACCTTAAGGCGCTCCCTCACCGCGAGCATTCACCTGTAATGTAACATTACAGATTCGAGCATTTCATCAGTGAGGGAAGACAATCGAGCATCACAATGCGCACCTTGTATCAAATCCATACTAAATGAACGCGAATGCTCGTCAGTCAGGGAGGTAGTACTGTAATGTAATGCTCAAAGTCGATTCTATAATGTTACATTACACGCGAATGCTACCGGTGAGGGAGCGCCTTTATGTTTTAATTTGAAATTCGAACGATGCGTAATTAGGATCAATGACCGTTATTCCAGAATTATCCGACGGAGAAATATAGTTCGTTGAGCTTCCGACGCTCTGAAGCTCCAGGTCAACGACGATATTACTAGACTCCTAATAACAGGCGACCGATGTCTGTCAATACATTAGGCAAAAAAGTCTTATATCCGTCTTATTTCGAGCACTCCTGTGAGCCGTAAACATACCTTGAGACAGAACAGACCTTGAGTTAGCCAATCACAACACAGTACTCCGTCCCCCTCGCTTACGTAGTACCTCAGCGAGTTGACAGAATAGTTTTTGTTCCTTAGATCGTGCATGCGGAGTCTAGTAATATATCGTCGTTGCTCCAGGTGCTCGAATTGTTCGTTGAGCTCAAATCGCTCAGGTAGCTCAGTATAAGAATAACCTCACATTTTTATATACATTTATGTATTATGTGTAATTTTATGAAGTATTTCTTAATATAAAATTTATGTGTATGTAGTTTTTTAATTATAATAAGGATAATGAAATGGGTACCCTCGATGGGAATTTAGTATTTAAGTTTATAGAGTACTAGCTGTTGCCAGCGGCTTCACCCGCTACAACTCCAAAATTATCCCACGGGAACATAAAATCTGGATAAAAACTATCCTATGAGTTAATCCAGGTTATAAACTATCTGTGTACCACATTTCAGCCAAATCCGTTCAGTAGTTTTTGCACACACATACAAACTTTCACGTTTATAATATTAGTAGTCTGATGAGACAGTCCCGCGGCCCTGGCAGGCTTTGGACCTTTATGGGGGGCCCTATCAGTAACTGTACTCTTAGTCAATCGGGATAAAAACTATCCTATGTGTTAATCCAGGTTATAAACTATCTGTTTACCAAATTTCAGCCAAATCCGTTCAGTAGTTTTTGCGTGAAAGAGTAACAATCATCCATCCACACATACAAACTCATCAATTCATCATTAGATTTTAGAAAATTCAGCAATCCTGGCCAGGAATCGAACCCTCTGATTTTGGAAAAAAATATTAAAAATTATTACACCATTCGATAGTGCTGCTAATAAGAATCAAATATTGTTCAGTAACATGGGCTGAGTTACCCCACGAGAGGTTGTGCGCTATTAAGGTGAATGCTCCAACCAGCCCGCGAAATTCAAAATTTCTTGCGTTTTTTACACTTCGTAAAAAAAAGTTCGTAAAAAAGTTTTCATAGAGTTTTATGACCTTGAAGGGCTATATTGGTGATTTTGTTAGTTATAATTCAGTAACTACATACGTCTTACAGCCGCGAATAATATTTTAATCAACATAAACCTTAGCAATGGTTTGCAAATTGCAAAAAACGCAAGAAATTTTGAATTTTCGCGGGCTAGTTTGAGCATTCCCCTTAATGTATAACACATTTATACATTACTGTGTTTATTTATCTTATACACATTGTATAAGATAAATAAATTATAGGAGCAATCATTCATTTACGTTTCCATGACATTTTAAAAATTGTATGATAGTAATAATTCCGCGACAAAAATCCATTCCTTGGTTGCAGGATAAAATATGATACAATTATTGTCGCGGAATTAAAACTAGATATTTTTCATAACATTTTTAATATTTATTTGTGATTAATTTATTTATCTATCAATTTATGTACCTACACATAAAACAAAACATGCAACGACGCAAATGTAAAACTATAGTACAGTACTCCAAAATTAATAAAGCAAATAGAAATCTTTGTCACTGTTCGGCAACGGTCGTATTCCCCGAAAGTCCGAAGACGATATGTATATAGAGTGGTTAAGTGCATTTTATTCATGCATAACTTAGTAGAATTATGTGTTTTGTAATAGCAGCTCTATATAATTCCACACAGAGAGAACACGTGCAGTCACTACCAATATTTAAAGACGACTGACGGACCTTTGACTGACCGGCGACAGCCGCCGACCGCCCGAATTGTTTTCAATTGTTTCACATGATTTGACATATGACATTGACTCCTGTTTCTTTGAACAAGGTGCAAAATGCAAGTGCATTGTTTAGGTTTCTCTTCGATTCAATGATTCGGGTGTTTCCGGGAATACGACAATTGGCGAAGATTTGCATGCGCATTATTAATATGGGAGTACTGTACAAGGGTACTGCTTATTTCTTAAGAAATTTCTTCCAGCAGACCCATCTATCACTTATCTGCTTCTTGATCTTGTAAAATACCAACTGAATGAAACTCAACCGTTCATTCATCATAATTAAACCATTCATTCATTTTCAAACGTGAATGAATTGAAAGTGAATGGAAATAGGTTCAATCCGAATGATTTGAATGAGTTTCTTTTAGTTTGGGGAATTACTATTAGGTCTGCTTACATCATCATCATCATCAGTCGGAAGACGTCCACTGCTGAACATAGGCCTCCCCCTTAGACCGTCACTGTCGAATTGCCGAACGACAACACGGTATTTTACTCAAAAAAATTTATAAGTCCGAAATATAGATTATTAAAAAATATTAGACTTGTATTTTTTCTTTTGTCACGTAAACCAAAATTGACGAAGATACAACGTTTTTAAAAATCACAAAACGTCACTCGGTCGGTACAATTTTACAAGCGTAATGACGTCACAAGCCCCCACTCCCGAATTTGGAATAATTTTATCTTTGTCAATATTCATTGATTTAAAAAAAAAATACGTGTCCTTTATTTTTCAATATTATTACTGACGGACTAAATTGATTTTCAATTTATTTATGCAGTAAAATATTCGCCACTTGCATCCATCAGTTGCCCGCGACTCTCTCTCTCTGTCTGTGGTCCACCTAGTGGTCGCCTACCTACGCTGCGTCTTCCGGTCCGTTGTCGCCATGAGAGAACTTTTCTTCCCCATCGGTTATCAGTTCTACGAGCGATGTGGCCTGCCCTTTACCACTTCACACCAATAATCACTAAATAGGTATATCTTATTACTCGATGTTCCTCCTGGTTTAACCCTTGCTACTCGTCTTCTTTTGGTCGTAGCGTGATGTTTTATATCCCATAGCCTTTCTCGATAAATGGACTATACAACACAAAAATATTTTTCAATTCGAACTTGTAGTTCCTGAGATAAGCGCGTTCGGCCAAACAAATTCTTCAGTTTCATAATATTAGTACAGATTTGTTGTGTGCGGGAATCGAATCCGTGACAAGCACCGCAGTATCCAAAACCATAAGGTACTTTATTTAGACTTAGGTAGCTACCCCGATTTACAATGTCTACTAACTAAAAATCAAAAATCGTCCTTGCTACTACGATATAATGATGCAATTCGACTGACTTACGTCGTCGTGTCGAGCGTGTTTTGTTTTTCATGTACTCGTAGATAACCGCACGTTTTATGTCATATGTCGTAGTGGTAAGGATGATTTTCACTTGGATTAGGTCGAATTGCGTCGCATCGCATGGGGAAGCAAACCCTTCTATGTGCGTAGTCCGACACACTTCGACATTTTTTTTTAAATTTGTTTAGTGATTTTTGGTGTAACGGCCTTACGGTGAGTTAATTGATCAGTAGTTAAACTATTTGTAAAATCCTATACGTTTTTATACCATTTTTTTTTAGGTTTTTCTATAGTTAGTTTGACTATTGATTAAATAGACTAGCCTTTAATACTTATAATATTTTCACAGTTAAATCATAAATAAACATACCTACCCACGACAAAATGGCACTTCGGTCTTTAGAAAGAGATAGCAGGGGCCTTAGTCAAACAGCATTCGACAGTAAACGACAATCGTTATCGTTCATCAGTCACCAATACATTTTCAACTTTATACCCCAGCGCGTAAAGTTGAAAATCTATTAAAAACTGCTAATCGATAACGAACGAAACAAACTAAAACGATCTGTGAACTTCAATAGATTTTCAACTTTACGCGCTGGGGTATAAAGTTGAAAATGTATTGGTGACTGATGAACGATAACGATTGTCGTTTACTGTCGAATACTGTTTGACTAAGGCCCCTAGCTAGTTTTGAGCTTCATATACTGTTGTCTCTGTCGCACAAACCACAATGGCTTGGCTTAGCTTAAGTTAAGACTATGTTAGCTCTATAAATTCGGGTCTTAGATTAAGTTTATAAAGTAAGTTTTAATAAAAAAATATTCAATTGTATGAATCACTGCCGTTTTAGAAATGTAATGTAATTTTAATTTAATAAAATATGAAGCTTACTTCTTAAACGTTGTAAGCAGTATAATATCATAATTTTGTTGTTTTATTTTATTACATCAGCCCATACATGAGTCCTCCCACTCAGGCCGGGACGGGAAGGACTGACTCGTACTGACCAAAATCCACGGTGATCCTTCAATAGCCCTTTACGTTCCAGGATCACGGTTACCTGATGAGACAGTCCCGTGACCCCAGCAGCCTTCGACAGAATCATGGACCATGTTCGGGTCGACGACGTGGTCCATGATCGACTCGACGACCTATCAGGAATCAGACGGGGCTCCCCTTAGAAAGAAAGAAAATACATTTATTTGGCAAGCCTTAAGCACACAATTACAGTTAGGAGAATACAATTAACGTAGGTACCGTGTGCCTCACGGCTGTGCCAAATAGGCTCAGTTCAGCATAAAGCCAGACCACAGGGATCCTGACGCTGGTTTTCAACTGAGTAAATCAGCTTTATAGAGTGTAATAATAAGCTTCATGATCCATGATCGGTATGCAAGTCACCCATTACTCGCCGTCAACAACTCGGCATGCCTGCGCCAACGGTGGCCGGAAATTACCTCGCGACGTCCGATGCCGTGGGCGTATCCCAACGACGATATATTACTAGACTCCGCATGTAAGATCTAAGGAACAAAAACTATTCTGTCAACTCGCTGAGGTACTACGTAAGCCAGGGGGACGGCGTACTGCGTTGTGATTGGCTAACTCAAGGTCTGTTCTGTCTCGAGGTATGTTTACGGCTCACAGGAGTGCTCGAAATAAGACGGATATAAGACTTTTTTGCCTAATGTGTTGACAGACATCGGTCGCCTGTTATTAGGAGTCTAGTAATATATTGTCGTTGGCGCGTACGAAGTCGAGGACCTAACATAGGAATATTTAAATTTCGTTTTAAATCCCTGAAACTCTACTAAAAGACTATAATTAGATGTTCTGTTTTCGCTAATAGTTCGGCTGAACATCAAAGATGTTGTTTATCTCAATTTGTGTACTCTATAAAACAAATTACACGTATTTCTGGTATTGGGGTGGCCATGGGTTGAAGAAATAACGGGATAGTCTTATTTTTGGTTTACAAACAACCTAAAGGCATGTTTTCTTCCCGTCATTTTCTTTTGTAAAATATCCAATTTTCTCATGTTTTACAAAATGTTTTTCACGACCCCTCTATCTACCTATACCTACTACTTATCTTGGGTCACAAGGCGGTTCTTGAAATAACAAAGCGGCCCTGGAACGAAAAGGGTAACTGAAGGAACGCGGTGCTCAAAATCATCAAATGAGTCTCCCATCCCCGGCCATGACAGGAGGTATTCTCAGACTTGTACTGACTAACATCCACTAATTCGTTAGGAAGCTGTGTCGCAAACTGTGCATTCCCTCACCTCCTATTTAGGTCGCTGTCCCAAACCCTTTATAGACTGTGAAGCAGCAGCTTGCTAAATGTGGACTGTCCTAAAATCTCCGACAAGCGTAGTCACCCTAAACGCACGCGCGCGTCGAAGCCACATGGCCCATCGGCGGATGTAGAATATAAACTGATACACATACTTACATATACACACCTTATGTATCATTTATTTATAGATAGTATACGATGATCCAAGGTGGAAGTCCATACATTTCTGGAACTTTTCTGAAAGTGCCGGCCAACGAAAAAAGTACCTATGGGTAGTACTAGTCATTTGGAGCAATACTTACTATGGCACAAAAGTTGTAGGATTGCTCTCGGCCAAGTTATACAAGTTCAAAGATTCGTCATATGTTTTTTTTTTAAAAAAACGTTGCTTCACGGTAGGAATTTCTCTTGTATCCTGGGTGCGTTTACAAACATATAAACTCACATACACAAACACCCAGAACAACTACTTGTAGATCATACAAATATTTGCTCCGTGCGGGAATCGAACCCGCAACACGCAGCGCGGGGCGGTCCAATCACTCAGCCACTGCGCTAACCGTGCGTTTTCATACTTAGTTGATTTCCAAGTGCTGAAAAACACAAAATAATAATAAGTATTGCTAGAACTAACGACCTCAAGCAATTTCACATAACATAATTATCAACACGCCTGTAATTCCCGAAGGGTTGAGCAGAGGTGTAGGCACCTAGTTAAAATGACTAATAATAATCTCTTTATGTTTTTGAATCTACTGTCAGAATCTTGCTGGCTAAAAGGCCATCCTCTTCATACGGTTGCCCTTTGCGTTCCAGGGCTATGGTATCCTACTAAGATAGTAAGATAAGATAATGATTTTTGAAAGAGCCTCGATGAATGGATGAACATTTGTGTTTAACGCCTGATTGGTAATCATAGCCTTCGGAGCCCAATACTGTCAGGTCGAATTAGCAATTACAATTGGGAAGGGTTTGCATCGCTGTCCAGTCAAAGAGACTAGATTGGGATTCGTCCAACGACGATATATTAATAGAAATACTAGACTCCGTATACACGATCTAAGGAGCAAAAACTATTCTGTCAACTCGCTGAGGTACTACGTAAGCGAGGGGGACGGGGTACTGCGTTGTGATTGGCTAACTCAAGGTCTGTTCTGTCTCAAGGTATGTTTACAGCTCACAGGAGTGCTCGAAATAAGACGGATATAAGACTTTTTTTTATTGTTAAAATTCATTTAGAACTTAGATTTGATCACAGATATACAACAGGACAGGTGAACCTAAATAAAACAAAATATAAAATATTTACAGATAGGTATCTATATTTGGCACTAAAGTCTTTGGTACAGTTCGTTATTATTTAAGTACATAGTATCTTACAGTTATAAGTAATTAAGTATATAACTAAATATTATTTACTTATTAAAATATTACAATATTTCTACTTACAAATAGTTTCAACGTAGCCTTTGACTTGAATAAATACAATAATAGACTGTCAGACTCGTACTGACTGCAATTTACGGTGTTCTTTCAATAACCCTTTACGTACTGGGGTCGCGGTTACCTGTTTAAACGAGACGACCCAACATCCACCTTCATTCCCTATCACTTCTGCTTCTGTGAAAGCGATTTCGTGAAATGTAATGAAAATGAAGCAAAATTATTCAAATGAGCCCGAGGTAGAGTGAGACGTCAATTGGTAGGTATTCTCTCTCTGTCTTTGGATGGGTGACTACTTTAATTAATGATTTATTAAACCTTTAATCTAGTCTATTTTAGGGATTTATTGCACTAGCTTCTAATAATATATTTGTTTTGATTCATAGAGTTCTTATTATTTAATCTATACATAATAATGAGTATTTACAATTATTTATTAAACGAATGCGATACCACATCGTTCTATGCCACATTTTCTCGTTAGCGTGACCCTACCATAACTGAATAGATGGAGACATAGACAAAAATTATTGTTTTTAATTTAAAAAAAAATTAAGTCTGTAGATTCTGTTCGGTTTTAAGTTCTAATGCCCAAACGTGTTGTGGCCAACCAGTGCGACCTTTACTTCTTTTTTCAGCTGCTGCATTCTGCTGTAACAAAGAAAACAATAACTTGAATAAACCTTTGTCAATGTTTTTTAATAAACATGGTGATTTTGTCAATAGGGCGTAGATGGCTATATTATATCCGAAACTACGAGGAATATCGAAAAACATTTAAAAGAGTCTCGAGGCCGATTTGGACGAAAACTAAAACTGCGTCTTTGGATTTTGGGAAAATGAACAATACTGGCCAGGAAACGCTGCTATTGGAAAAAAAAACACACTGTGCTAATAAGCTTCTTTATTATAGATATTTATGCTATGGATTAAATTCTGGGAAATAATGTTTTAGCAATGTTTAAAAAATCCACCAAAAAAAGATTTTTTCAAATCGGTTGGTATAAGCGACCGCGTTATGCGCGAACAGGTACTTACAGAAAAAAAAATAAACAACCAAATTGAGACCGTCTTCCTTTTCTTAAAGTCGGTTAAAAAACTAGAAGTTAAAGTCAAATTACAATACAAAGAAATGAAAGAAGTCAATTTAAAAAATCATTTAATCAAATTAAAAAAACATGAAACCCTTCTGCCTTCGATCAGTAATAACAACAAAAAGATGAAACTAGAAGAAAGAAAGTCATATCTTACAGCAAAATTGTAAAAAAAAAAAATAACAAATCAAGAGTCATGTGAATTTCCGCTACGTAACAAAAAAAAAAAAACAAAAACCACGATCATAGACAAGAATCTCCCTTCATATTTTTTTCCATAAACTAAGCAATTTCACAGAGAAACTGTATCTTTTTGTAGTTGGCACGTGTTTAAAATTATGGCAGTTTACGCGGTCGTTAAAAAAAATTACAGAAAAAAGTTTTACAACTTCGCTACCGTTGCTCACGGTGGCTGACGTAAAATGGCCGATATTTTTTTGTAAGCATCTACTTGAGGTTTATATTTGTGTCTGTCTGGAGTTAACTTGAAAACGGGACTTTTAGATAAGGGGTTGAAAGATATGTAAGTATTTTGCAAGTATTCTATGTTTGTTGGTTTGGTGGCGAAATATTGGTAAAGAATTAAATATTTCCTGGATTTCCAAAAATAAATTAAAATAAATTAAATCAAAATTTAGCAAGACTAACGAATAGCAATTCATTTTTATAGATTACTAGCTGTGCCCGCGGCTTCGTTCACGTGGATGTCGGAACTTAACAATGTAGATATTTTTTATCAAATTTACAAAGTTTCATACAAACTTTCATCGCCTATTTTATCCCTTTGAGGGCAGAATTGATCAAAATACTTTCTTATCGGATGCCTACGTCATAACATCTACCTGCATGCCAAATTTCAGCCCGATCCGTCCAGTGGTTTGGGCTGTTCGTTGATAGATCACTATGTCAGTCAGTCACCTTTGAGTTATACAGAGTGTTTCTTTTAAATGGGCCAAAAGGGAGAAATCCTTATCAATAAGAGATACGGGAAAACTTTGTTAGGAACCTTTAGCTCTTTTTTTGATGTTGACAATTTTGGCGTTTTTACTTTTTTGGTCAAGTGTGAGAAGGAAAATGTATGGGCAACAGAAGTGGGTCAAATCTGAGTACTAATAATACGTGTTTATGCTGTAAGAAGAAACATTACTGTATTTTTGACTAACTTCCATTGTCCAGACATTTTTCTTCCCATACAATGAAATGATCCTTACATGACACTAAATCAAAAATCATCTTAAAAAATATTGATTTTTTTTTCGTTCAAACAATTTGTATGAAAAAATATTTTGCTAAATTTGACCAACTTCCGCCGTCCCGATTTTTTTCTTCCGATACAATGAAATGATCCTTACATGAAAAAGAGTCGAAAGGCATTAAAAAAAAATTTGGTCATTTTTACTCATTTTTGGGGACAACTCGCACTTGACCAAAAAAGTAAAAACGCCAAAATTGTTAACATCAAAAAAGAGCTAAAGGTTCCTAAGAAAATTTTCCCGTATCTCTTATAGATAAGGATTTCTCCCTTTTGGCCCATTTAAAAGAAACACCCTGTATATTATACCTATTTAGATGTATTTAGAAGTCGATCCATAGACTATAGGCTATGACTAGCCGGCTAAATATTCTGTAACAAACGTTCTTACCGCGCCTAAAAGTCTGTATATCCCAGAATATATACGCCAAACAGTCTAACATATGCTCCAGAAAACACGACATTACACATCTCTTTTATACCTAAAGACTTCAAGCACAGTACCCACGCCCACGCTAATCTGTCAAAATTTACCAATCAAAAATGAATCTTAGGTCCTCTCAATCGAAAGTTCAAAATATATTAAAGTTTGACAGCTTGGGTTGAAAAAAAAAAGGCATAATTACACCTGCGTCTCTGTTTACTGCAGCACGCGACGTGTGTTTATATTATATTATTTAACTACTTCCCTTGTTTCGTATTGTTTATACCAAGTCCGGATGAACGAAAAATTATGTCGGTGAGTCTGGCCTTATTTTGTTAAAAAGTATCTGTTTTTTTTTTTTTGGAGTAAGGAGATTAGGTTATGTGTCACATCCAGGATGAGTGCACGCGCACAAGTTCATACAGTTGTTTGACAGCTCTGTGGCGTGCTCTAGGCACGCGCACTCATCCTGGATGGGACACAGTGGTGATGCGTGGTGTCGTCTCCATACGTAGTAATAATAGCTCAATGGATTTACCTAGAATTTTTCCATAAAATACCTTGTTCCAACTACATAGCGACTATAAAATATTTGATAGCGCTGATTCGTTGGGCCATGTGGCTCCGCGTAATTATATTAGGAAAAGTGGTTCAAGTTGTGGGCGACTAGCGGTTTCAGAGACTTTCCAGAATTAAGGGTTTTTTTCAAAATTTTAAGCACAGTAACAAGATTTGATTAAATACGGCATTCAGTCGTCGCAGGACGATCTCCGGGCCATCTTAGCGCAAGCAGGCGGCGAGTACTGGGCGACTCATTGTCCGACCATGTAGGTACCACGCCCAGGACTGGCGCGACTCGCGTTGTATTCCACACGCGCCTCAAAGAGTGTCAGCATAACAGGCCCCCTTAGAGGTCCAAAGCCTGACGGGGTTGCGAGATTAACGAGCTACCGTGACCCCGGGACGTAAAGGGCTATTGAAGAATATGTATTTTAGTCAGCACAAGTTTGATAGTCCCTCCTGTCCTGCCTTGGGTGGGAGGACTCATTTGATGAAAAAAAAGGCAGACAAACAGAGTTATTAATACGTTCTGAAAATATATTAATTATTTTATTATTTAATTATTATACAACGTGTAACGTTAATAGCGCAAAACCTCTCGTGTGGTAACTCAGCCCATGTTACTGAACAATTTTTGTTCTAAGACTTTTGGAAATTCGCAAGAAAAATTGCTTTATCATACAATATGAGATATTGAAGGTTGTCCGCTATTAACTTTACACGTTGTAGAACGTTTATCTTCTTCTTCTATTATATAAAAATGGATCGCTAAATGTGTTGCTAAGCTCATATCTCGAAAACGACTGGAGAGATTCGGATAATTCTTTTTTGTTGTGTTTGTAACCATCGGGACCGGGTTTTAGACCGGGTCTTCCACCCGTGCGAAGCCGGGACGGGCCGCTAGTTTTCAATAAAAATATCGTATGGTCTTGATTACGACTACTTGATTATTCTTGATAAAATTTGACTGGCCTGTTGGTCTAGTGGTTAGTGACCCTGACTGCTATGCCGGGGGTCGTGGGTTCGATTCCCACCCAGGACAAATGTTTGTGTGATGGGCATGATCATTTGTTCTGTGTCTGGGTGTAATATATCTATAATATGTATGTATTTAGAAATATATAAGTATGTTTATCAGTTGTCTAGTACCCATAACACAAGCTCTGCTTAGCTTGGGACTAGATGGCGTTGTGTGATAGTTGTGGAATATTTATTTATTTATTTATTAAATTAATCAAAAAGTTAACCAAACCTAGATCGATGTGATTGCAATGCTTGTGAAAAGAAAGAGAAATGTACAAAAACATCTGTTTATCTCATGTAGTAAATTATTTGATAGCTCGCGAATGGAGGGCCATGTGGCTGGATGTAATTTTATCATTAGGAGTCGGTCCAAGTTAGTAGCGATAGCGGGTTTAACGTCAATCTTACTGGTATTATAAAAGTGAAGAAATACAGATAGCGCGCGAGTTGAATGCAGTCTGGGTCTGAGGTGAAGAGCCCCCCGCTACCCGCCCGCCCCACCTCACGCGCCTGCAGTGTAGTACTTTGCCATACTTTTCAACAGCACTACCGTTTAGATGAGGAAAGATAGCTGTTTGTCTGATTTCACGTAATATTTATTTTATATTAAAGTTTTTTTTCATTCTGTATGTCCACAAAATATTATTATTACTTAAGACTTTTGTTCTAGTACGGATTCGTACAATTACCCTACAATACGCTGATGAAAATAATACGTAGGATTCTGACAAGTGGTTTCTATTTTTTTTTATTGTAGAATTCGTAACAAAGCCACAAATATTTATACGATAGTATATTTGTCTGTACGTATACCTACTCGTCATTGCAAATAACATATTTTTACAACATGAACTCCAAAGTATTTTTCAGTGAGAAAATTTTCGATAGGAAAATAAGACACCCAAACCTGCCTTCTAGCCAAGTGACAAGTGTAATAATTTTTCAACTTCAGAGTATAAAGTAGAAAATCAAATTACGTAGTGTTTTCCTTCAATCCGGTCGTTAACGCACTGTAGTCTCTAATGAATTGTCATCTTTATGCTCTCTACAGAGAGTATAAAGTTGGGTAGGGTATGAAAAAACATGAGCGGGAAGAATCCGCTATCTCTCATAACTTGTACCACACACCGCCACGTGCTAAACTATATAATTACAGAGTGATACAGAACTACATTATAAATATACTGACTGTACCTGGTCTCTGTCTACAGTGACGTAGTTCCGTCTTCAGAAAGACAACGCGATGAAAACCAAGGTTTTGTAGAAAAAAATAGAACATCTAGAGAAGATTGCTTTAGCAATTTTTTAGAACCGGGGCAAAATTTGATAGAGGCGATTCCTCAACACATGTAAATGCCCAAAGGGTAGACATCTGCCTAGCCTTTTCTCAACTATATTGTGGTCTGCTTCCAGTCGAACCAGATGCAGCTGAATATTTTACATGGAGCGACTGACTCTCGGACCTCTATAACACAGTAACTGGGAAATACGATACCCAATGGTAAGACTGGTTGTCAGACTTATGAGCTTCTGAGTAATAGTAACGACTGTCAAAGATCTACAAATGACAGTCGGGACCAACTTATTTAAAGATAGGTTCGCATTTGACCACTATCTCGCCCAACGACGATATATTACTAGACTCCTAATAACAGGCGACCGATGTCTGTCAACATATTAGACAAAAAAGTGTTATATCCGTCTTATTTCGACCACTCCTGTGAGCCGTAAACATACCTTGAGACAGAACAGACCTTGAGTGAGCCAATCACAACGTAGTACCCCGTCCCCCTCGCTTACGTAGTACCTCAGCGAGTTGAGTTGACAGAATAGTTGTTGTTCCTTAGATCGTGCATGTGGAGTCTAGTAATATATCGTCGTTGATCTCGTCTGATAGTAATCGATGTGGTCGTCGGTGAAGCACGCTTGACTAGAAGTGTAACATATTCACTCTTGACTTGAAGACCACAAAGTTATAGCTATCAGGAGACAGACAGACAGAGAGTTCCTACGTAAAATTCCAACAACTCTTTGATCCAAATCGGGAATCGATATCCCTATCTTATGCCGGAGCTATCTCTTTTGACCAACGAGTCAGTGTAACATGTAAAGCTATAAAAAACATATTAGTAAATGACTCATCTGATTATCATCTGAATTAATCACAACATATTGCAACACTGATTGAAATTTAAAAAAAAAAACCGGCCAAGTGCGATACAGACTCGCGCACAAAAGTTCCGTACCATAATTATATTAAAATGACAAAATAAAAGCATGTCTATTGTATGGAAGCTCTCTTAAATATTTATTTTATTTATTTATTTATTTAATCATTTATGTACACACAAAATAAAATAAAAGAACATACTTAAACTAATAGTACAAAGGTACTGCTTATTTCAAAAGAAATTTCTACCAGCAGACCTGCGATAGGAAGAGTGAAAAAAAGAAATGTAGACAGTAGTGTGTGAGAACAAGAAAATAATAAAGAGATAAAAAATGAATGTCTTAACTTAATAAAATATTAGTACACATATAAATTATAAATAATATATAAGTACTTATATAAATACAAAAATTATGTTAAAGAAATTACCAATTCAATTTTGAGAGGAAAGATAATGCTCTTTGACTCTATTTTTGAAAGAAGAAATTGAATTTGACATTATTTATTCTGTTTTTTAGTATTTTACTTGTTATATGGTAACAGAAATACATCATCCGTGAAAATTTCATCTGTCAGACTGTCGTTTTGTGCCTATTGGCTTTGTTTTGTTCTGTCTCCTGCTTATCATGGAGGCAAGTGGAAACATATTTTTCCTACTCCTCCACTATTCTTTTCTAATTAATTTCGTTGCAGGATCCAAGACAGGTAAATTTGTTCTCCGGGACACGTCGAGATTTATTGTCTCAGCGCTTTTCTGGTGTATGTCATTGTTAATTCTGGCACACAGGACTTGCAGTGGTTTGGGAATAGTGTGGTGAGTTCCCAAAAAAATAGTCTAACTATCACGATTCATGTGATACAGCCTATGCACACACACAACAGCGAAGTCTTAGGGTCCTATTTTACCATTTGCTTACGGAACCCTAAAATAAATACCATAGTGATCGTTTCAGTCACTAGCCCGCGTCACAGCCCAGCCACTGGCGCCAGTAAGTACTGCACTTGAACTACACATGTTTAGTAGATAACAGAATTGATTCCCGCGAGAACGGCGGCTTGCACTCGACTGCATGAACGATGGATTTATTTTTAATATTAAATGTGTCGGGTGCTTTGAGTTAGTAAATTGGAATCTAATTAGTTGAAAAATCACAATGGTCATAATTAATTTAAAAGTTACACACACATTTTATGGTATTATCATCATCTGCCCATATCCTTTTCCCAACTATATTGGGGTCTGCTTCCAGTCGAACCAGATGCAGATAAATATCAGTATTTTACATTAACTGTGTTATAGGATGCCCCATAGTAAGACATGGTTGTCTGTCTTTAGAGCTTCTGACTAATATATAAATAAACTGTGTTGTTGAGGTCCGATAGTCATTCGCTCCATGTAAAATACTGATAATTATTCAGCTGCATCTGGTTCGACTGGAAGCAGACCACAATATAGTTGGGAAAAGGCAGGCAGATGATGATTTTAATTATGTTCCTAAAAAAAACGGAAAAAAGAAATATGTACTAGCTTGAAAATTATTCAAACAACAATATTTTTGATTTATTACTAACACAGATGAATAATAAAACAAACAGATGCCAACATAACAGTTATTCTAATACTTTTATAGTCTGTAATACGGCAGGATATTGTATTAAACAGTCATAAAAATGTTTTCAAATGTTTTATGGATGTATGTTTTAAGAATTGTTTTAATTTTCCGGTTTTATTTTCAAGAATTAAGATTGTTAATGTTGTGAAATATAATTTAATAATATATATTCAACAACTATCACACAACGCAATCTAGTCCCAAGCTAAGCAGAGCTTGTGTTATGGGTACCAGGCAACTGATAAACAGACTTACATATTTCGAAAAACATACATATTATACATAAATTAATTATATAATTACCTAAATTACACCCAGACACAGAACAAATGATCATGCTCATCACGCAAACATTTGTCCTGGGTGGGAATCGAACCCACAGCCCCCGGCATAGCAGTCAGAGTCACTAACCACTAGACCAACAGGCCTGTCAAATATGTATTATATGATAAATTCTGTTCCTAAATGATTAAGTTACCACGTAGAAAGTACTAGGCTATCATAAAACGCAAGGAGCTCACCTGATTTCCCTCCACCGTCCGTCTTCTAGGCGGCGCGGTGTATGATGTAGTTTCTGCCCCCTAAAGCCATAGGCGGCAGTGATGACTTACGATTTATTTGTGAAAGTACCAGGGCCTCATAGAAGCCAAGAGATTCTTTTCAAAAAGTTTTCTATGTAATCTTTACCCCGAAGAGTCGCAAAGCTGTTCAAATGTACCAGGCGATCAGAAAACCCAAAGAAGTCATCCTAAGCTTTTAAATTCTGACCGAAAAGATCGTAAAAAAAGTACCAGGCTCTCATAAAACGCAAGGAGCTCACCTGATTTCCCTCCACAGTCCGTCTTCTTGGCGGCGTATGATGCAGGTCTGCTCTGATCTGAACCCTCTAGCAAGCTCTCCATCATCCATCATCATCAGGATATAGGAGTAGGCCAGCCGAATTACATGAGATATATGGCTTTGCCTCTGAGATAGCAATGGTCTCACAAAGGTTATAGGTAGCCGTGACGACTTTCTTGCGTTTACGAAAATACTTACAAAAGGGGCCTTTTTTCGAGAAGTTTCCAATAAGAAGCTTACCTTGAAATGTCCATAAAGAGTTTCGTGGGTACCAGGCGATTATAAACAGCTAAAAAGTCACTTAACAACCCCTAATAAAACATACTCTACCACGTAAAAAGTACCAGGCTACCATAAAACGCAAGGAGCTCACCTGATTTCCCTCCACAGTCCGTCTTCTAGGCGGCGTATGATGCAGGTCTGCTCTGAACCCTCTAGCAAGCTCTCCATCATCCATCATCATCAGGATATAGGAGTAGGCCAGCCGAATTACATGAGATATATGGCTTTGCCTCTGAGATAGCAATGGTCTCACAAAGGTTATAGGTAGCCGTGACGACTTTCTTGCGTTTACGAAGATACTTACAAAAGGGGCCTTTTTTCGAGAAGTTTCCAATAAGAAGCTTACCTTGAAATGTCCATAAAGAGTTTCGTGGGTACCAGGCGATTATAAACAGCTAAAAAGTCACTTAACAACCCCTAATAAAACATACTCTACCACGTAAAAAGTACCAGGCTACCATAAAACGCAAGGAGCTCACCTGATTTCCCTCCACAGTCCGTCTTCTAGGCGGCGTATGATGCAGGTCTGCTCTGAACCCTCCAGCAGGCTCTCCATCCGTTTCCAGCACCTTCAGAAGGTAGCTGATGTAGGAGGTGGCCAGCCGAAGCGTCTTGATCTAACAGGAGAAGAAATGTTAATGTCCGATTAAAAATTGAGAATGGATCTGTGACTTCTGGGCAAGGGATGTTTATGTTGGTACTTTGAGTTTGGAATTTTTGAAATTATGTTACAAGAAATGACGACTTCGCATTGTCTATCATGCCTCTTAACCATAGACTTTATTAATTTAAGGCACTCGCTACTAGAATAGTTCAATTATTCGATTAAAAAATCGTTTGTAACGCTCATTCTCCGACAAAATAACTCGATTTTTCTAAACTTAAACAAGTTGCGACCCTAGAGAATTTTAATCGTATCCGAATTAAATCCAATTATAGTCAGAGAATCAGTTTTCTAGCAAAAAAGAAAAAATAATTAATTTATTAATTTTAAAAAATCGGATTAGTAAATTGTACGCTCTGGGAAAATCGCGCGGAATTAGTTTTTGGACCAAAATTCGCATCGAAAAAATTCACTATGCATGCGACACTAGTCGCCGCCAATATCGAAAATTCACGTACAGTATCGGGAAATGCCCGATGATCAACATTTTCAACCATTCCCAATCCTAATCCCAACTGTGGACAACCTATCCCACAAAAGTACCAACATTAACGTCACCTTATCCCAGAAGTCTTACTAACCTTGGTCATCTTTGTGTCAGGCAGGACATTAGGGATATGCTGTCTGAGACTCGAGAACGCACTGTTGATGCTCTGCGATCTCTTTCGCACCATCTGGTAAGGTCAGATGTAAGAGTGAGACGGAGTTATGTCCGTCGGTGTGGGGGGAAAGGTGGTTTGGGATATTTTGTCAAAATTGGGATTTTGAATCAAGGTTCAATTGTCAAATCATGTTTCTTATTGCTATAGTTATTTTAAAACTATTTTGAAATCGGGTTTGCAACTTTTTCACAAAAAAATATCTAAAAACAGGGCCCTACGAGACTTATTTTCGTATTTGTGACGTAAAGTAAAATGGAACTTTGAAGATTAGTTCCGCGACGCTTTTCATTTTGAGCTGAAAGTACGAACTTACAGTTAAATATCTTTTACCATAAAATTAACCCTGAAAGATTTAAAAAACACCTGAATATTTTATGATCTCTCAGTTTTCAATTTCAAATAAAAAATTGTTAATAGCCATAAGTACTTTCAGCCCATGAAAGCATTGTTATTTTTTTACAAATAACCCTGTATAAACAATTAAAATTTCCTCAAGAAAAATCAGTTTAAAATAAGGCTTGTGTTTAAACGCCTCCCTAGAAAAGTACCTATTTTAAAAGCAAAAAATCTAAATACCTACAAAACAAAAGCGGATAAATGCTCACCAAATTATATATCATAAAGTATTGGAGAAATTAACTTATTTCCTACAATAATAAAAAAAACAACCTAGGTCGACAAAGCCTCGCTACGCGGGGCTTCTTTTTCTGTTTGCAGGGTTTAAAGGAACCTAAACAAACCGAGCTTCGGGATGCCCGGAAATCTTGCTAAAATTTAGATTTGTGAATAAAGTCTTGCTAAAATTTAGATTTGTGAATAAAGTCTTGCTAAGATTTAGATTTGTCTAAGAAATCTTGCTAAAATCTTGCTAAGATTTAGATTTGTCGATGAAATCTTGCTAAGAATTAGATTTGTCGATGAAATCTTGCTAAAATTTAGATTTGTGAATAAAGTCTTGCTAAGATTTAGATTTGTCTAAGAAATCTTGCTAAAAATTAGATTTGTCGATGAAATCTTGCTAAGATTTAGATTTGTCGATAAAATCTTGCTAAGAATTAGATTTGGTGAGCATTTAAAATCCATATTTGGTATAAATTTTTTTTTATTGATGAGCATTTAAATTGTAGCTTTTAAAATAACGTAAAATCTTACCTTTGACAACTTCGTATCGGGTGGTACATTAGGTATACAATCCCTTAGGTCTGAGAAGGCAGTGTTTATACTCTGTGTTCTCCTTCGCTCCTTCTTGTTGGCCGTGGTCCTCCTCTTGGCGACTCTCACGAAGGAGGGCGGTGCGGGGCGGTCGTAGCGGAGGGGGAGGGATTGGAGGTCGCAGTCTAGTCCTAGGGAGGGAAAAATGTAACGTAAAATTAGGCCAATGAGCGGAGGGTGAGGTGAGATGTAAAAACGCCAGCACGTCAATCATGCCAATCTAAGATTGTCATTCTCAGTCTATAATGAGCCAAACCAACAAACTTTAATTTGACATAAACCAAAATTGACGGATATACGACGCTTAATACGTCACAATTTAGTAAAAAAGTATTGAAAAAGAAAAATAGTGTCCGTTATTTTTCAAATTAATAATAACGGTCTAATTAGATTTATATTTTGATTAATACGTGGTTTCACTCC
The DNA here is from genome assembly GCA_028554685.1 of Agrotis ipsilon. Lineage (NCBI taxonomy): Eukaryota > Metazoa > Arthropoda > Insecta > Lepidoptera > Noctuidae > Agrotis > Agrotis ipsilon. The sequence goes on along the minus strand of CM052983.1, from coordinate 2,685,720 downwards.
CGCTGCTCGGCTCCTATTAGTAATAGCCTGATGTTATATAGGCAAAAAAGCCGATAAATGTACTATCCAACACAACAAGAATGTTTCAGTTCGAATCAGTAGTTCCTGAAACTAGTGCGTTCAACCAAACAAACTTTTCAGATTTATAATATTAGTATCATTTCGTCTCACCTGTGTTGTTTGGAGGGAAATTGTGCACCATATTGTGATGATAAGTGTCATAGGGCTCGTTGCCAGCCATCTGCATCTCTTCATAGCCTGGAACAACATTAATTTGTTAAACATCATACACATTTAGTTGGAGATCTCACGGAATATTGAAAATTTAAGTCGTAGGTAGCAATTATTTTACCAGTACCTCCCTTTTTTTTTTTTTCGTGGTAATAAAATCATAAAATGAGGCCTCCCACCCCGGGCAGGGCGGGAGGGACTGTCAGACTTGTACTGACTAAAATCCACGGTGTCCTTCAATAGCCCTTTATGTTCCGAGGTCACGGTGATGGTATAAGACCCGCGACCCCGGCAAGCTTTAGCCCTCTGAGAGGGGGCCTCGTCATTATGCTGACGCTCTTTGAGGCGCGCGTGAAACACGACGCGCTGTCGACCCGGGCATGGTCCATGGTCGGTCGGCGAGTTGTTACTCGCCGCCTACCAGTACCCCTAGCACGAGTTTTCACTCTTACTTTACAGAGTCTTTCCAGTATTTACAGCGTTTCTTGTAGGAAAAAATGGAACAGCGCCGCTGGTATACGAAGAAGAAACTAATTTTTTCCTTGAAAATTTTAATTTGAAATTGTTAAAGTTCCAGTTTACTTTACGTCTCAGATACTGAAAACTCGTGCTAAGGGTATTGGTTTTGAAACTTTTTAAAGTTATTAAATGTCAATAGTCATGTCCACACAGAGCGAGCAACCTCGCGAAGTATTTGCCGCGCGAAGCAAATATGTCTCGCAAATGCTGCTGTGTGGACGCGCCGACCGAGGCACGAAACAATATACGCGAGCGAAACAAAAGCGGACACTGGATGGCTCGGACACTTGGTCGCTCGACCGTGGCAGCGTACATCCTCCCGTCCAGGACGAACCTGGAGGGACTGTCAGAATTGTGCTAAAATCCACTGTGATCATTCAATAGCCCTTTACGTTCCGTAGCCACGTTTAGACTTTGATCCCGCGACCCAAGCAGGCTTTGGCCCTCTTTGAGCCCCGTCATTAGCAATTGTTTTTTTTTTTATCGTGGTAAAATCATCAAATGAGTCCTCCCAGGGCAGAGCGGGAGGGACTGGCAGACTTGTACTGACTAAAATCCACTGTGTCCTTCAATAGCCCTTTACATTCACCCTGGCAGGCATACATGTAACCCGCGACCCCGACTCGCCTTTGCTTGGGCCCTCTGAAGCGGGGGGGGGGGGGGCGTCATCGTGCTGACGCTCCTAAAGGCGCGCGTTCAACACAACGCGCCGTCGACCCGGGCATGGTCCATAGTCGGACAGCGAGTCGCCCATTAATCGCCGCCCGCATGCCCAGCAATTGCATACCTTACTTTAAAGAGAATTTTCTCTACATATAGGAAGATGTTTTGTCAATTCCTTACCATAACCTCTGCCTATGTAGTGCGTAGTGTCGTGGTACATGTCCTGGGTATCGAACTCGTGTCCCTCGCCGTTGGCAGCCGGCCAGTACACTCCGCCGTCCATCGGACTTCCTGGGAACAAAAGTATAATAATATTGCACAACTATCTCACAACGCCATCTAGTCCCAAGCTAAGCAGAGCTTGTATAATGGGTACTAGACAACTGATAAACATACTTATATATTTCTAAATACATATATACATATTATAGATAAATTACACCCAGACACAGAACAAATGATCATGCTCATCACACAAACATTTGTCCTGGATGGGAAATGAACCCACGACCCCCGGCATATCAGTCAGTGTCACTAACCACTAGACCAACAGGCCAGTCAAATTATTATTTTCTTACCTTGGTGCGAAGGCTGGCAGTAGTAAGGTGGTTCATATCTGTCAAAACCTTCGTCTGAAGGGGACATGCTGCCATAACTCGACATTGAGCTGCACCTGCGAACAAAACACATTAAATTTAGAGAACATCGTGATTAGTATTGTGAAAGAGTGTCCATGGAGTTTCTTGCCCGTTCTTCTCCATAGAGATCTACGCTTTGGAATGAGCACCTATGGTACTTTCATAGTTGTAAAGGTGCATACACACTCGTCAGTCACCGTCACGTCACGTCACGTCACTGTTTCTATAATAACTACTCCTAGTATGACTTATTGTTCCCACACGTCAGTCACCGGCAAATGATCTATCAGTAACGTCACTGGTCAGGCACGTCATATAATATTTCCATACAAGTTTCATAAGGAACATGTGTCGGTGACGTGATGTGTCTGATGTGTGTGAATGCACCTCTTATATGATTGTGTTGTGTCCGGGACTGTAGCACCATAACTATTTTTGAACTATTTTTTTTGTCTTATGATAATTTCACACTTAAAAGTGTCTGTAACTGGCCTACTTGAAATTCCTACTGATTGTGAATCCCGGAATCTACATATTTCAAGGTTTTTGAAATCTCGGCAACTCGTTACGATTCGTTTACAAGTATTATTAAGGTATTATTTTAACGTTACAGATTCTAACATTTAATTTAATCAGTGAGTGAAGACAATCGAGCATCACAATGCGCACCTTGTATCAAATCTGAACTAAATGTACGCGAATGCTCGTCAGTCAGGGAGGTAGTATTGTAATGTAATGCTCAAATTCGAATCTATAATCTTACATTATACGCGAATGCTCCCGGAGAGGGACTGCCTTAAGAGAGCATACAAATCTATCATTCATTCATTCACTGTAATTCACAAAACTAAAAACTTGAAGTTACAAAAAATTGAAAAACACATGCTAGAAAGATTAATAACAACGGTAGCATTATCTGTACGGGCTGGGCAGGACTCGAGTGGCACTTGAGATCGATCATCATGGTGTAACTGTATCGTTGGTACACTCAAGTGTTTGTGGGATTACAGACAAAGAAAGAAATGTAAGTTTAGGAAGGATAAAATCAACGACGATAAATCAAAATCAAAGCGTTTATTTCAATTAGGCCATTACAGGCACTTTTGAATTGTCAAAAAGACATATTATTATAAATAAAACTAGTACAAAATAGTTATGGTGCTACAGTCCCAGTCACAAGACATAAAAACTGTGAAAGTACCGTAGGTGCTCATTCCAAAGCGTAGATCTCTATGGAGAAGAATGAGCAAGAAACTCCATGGACACTCTTTTTCAATAGCCAAAATATATTACTAGACTCCTTATAACAGGCGACCGATGTCTGTCAACACATTAGGCAAAAAAGTCGTATATCCGTCTTATTTCGACCACTCCTGTGAGCCGTAAACATACCTTGAGACAGAACAGACCTTCAGTTAGCCAATCACAACGCAGTACCCCGTCCCCTCCCTTACGTAGTACCTCAGCGAGTTGACAGAATAGTTTTTGTTCCTTAGATCGTGCATGCGCGGAGTCTAGTAATATATCGTCGTTGGATAAAATAATGTTTTGTGAACGTACTTACAATACCTACAAATTTGTGGGACATACGTATACCGCGACTCCGGTACACAGAGGGCTACCGAAGGACACCGTCGATTTTAGTCAGTATAAGTCTGATAGTCCCTCCCGTCCTTGCCCGGGGTGGGAGGACTCATTTGATGATTTAACCGCGATAAAAAAAGGCTATCTTTAAACCATGTACAAATTAGTCCTGGCTACTATTCAGCAATTCCTGATTAAAAATCTAAATAATTTAATGCAAAACTACATCAGGTATTTAAAAATAACTAATTTTGTATTGAGTCATCAAGATCGTGATTTAATATACGCCCACAAAGGAATAGACAGAGCGACGCTGTTTTTATGTACCTAATTAATACTAGCACTCCGCCCGTTTAGACAGTCCCGCTATCAAGAAATAGCCTCATTGGCAATTTGGCATAATGGTTGAACGATCAACTATTGCTAGTGTGCCGCATGTTGGATTCCCGAATTAACAAATCGGTAAATAAATTGGTATAATAACTTTGAAGGCATGGTTAGTGCGGTGACTGAGCGATGGCACTGCTGCGATGTGTGTCGCGGATTAGATTCCCGCACGGAGCAAGTATTTGTATGATCTACTGGTTTATTCCGGGTCTGGGTGTTTGTGTATGAGAGTTTAATAAAATTTGTAAACGCACCCACAATACATGAGAAATTTCTAGTGTGGGGAAAAGGTTTATTCAAAAAAAATATCGATTGAAGTCTACATCATTTTCTGCCTGCCTTTCGGCTTCCAGTCGAACCAGATGCAGCTGAATATCAGTATTTTACATGGAGCGACTGACTATCGGACCTCCACAACATAGTAACTACGTAATACGATACCCCATGGTAAGACTGGTTGTCAGACTTTCGAGCTTCTGACTAAGTAAAGACTGTCATAGATCTACAAATGACAGCCGGGACCAACGGCTTTACGTGCTTTCCGAGGCACGGAAACTTATTAAGATTTTTATGTATTTTATCAAAAATCTTAATTATTTATTGAAACAGGAAGTACCCACAAATAATTAAATGATTAAGGTCAAAACTCACGACACATTGTCTTAATAACGTAAACTGTTTACATTAAATATGTTTGATAAGCAAATGTTGGACATGTGTGTCCCAATCTTTATAGTTTTTGGGTATTTAAGCGTCCACGTGATTATTTTTGAAGTTATTTTTAGTTTTAACTGAAAGGATATGGAGGTAGTGAGTATTTTGAACTACTAGTCAATTGACATGTATTTTATTAAACGACTTAAAAAAAAGTAATTAGGCTAAGGTTCTCAGTTCGACCCGTACATAATTTGCATGTAAGTATATGTTTGTTCATGACGGGGCCCCCTCTCAGAAGCCAAAGCACTTATTCCATCAACATAAAGGGCACATAAGGGTTATAGAAGGACACCGTGGATTTTATTCATTACAAGTCTGACAGCAAGGGGTGGGAGGACTCATTTGCTGATATTATCACGTAAATAAAAAGTATGTTTGTACGCCATTATCTCGCTTTTGGCAAAACCGATTTTGAAGAGATTTTCAGGAAAGTTTTGTATTACATTCTGGAGGAAGTTTCAGTAGTAATGGATATCCGTGACGTTGCCCGCATTGATCCGTTTTGGCTTTCATTTATTGTAGATTTTCGTAGATAGTCGGTGGCAAAAGTCGATGAAATGAGAAGCGAGCCACCGACTTCCGAATGGAAAGTTATTATTATACGCTTTTTTGAAGTCGCTTCCTCTTTTTTTAAGTTTTTTATTATTTATGAACATTCAAACTTAACAAAAAAAAACAGGCAAATTGTTATCGATATTTTGTCTCAAATAATGGAAAAAAGGCGCGACTTTATGTACAGTCACGAGCAAAGACATAGATACGACCTTAAAATTTAAATTAATGTAACAATATTAAATTGCAAAAATAAGTTCTGCCAACTGTGTCCAATAATTATGTAAACGTTAAACTAAGTCAAAATTAACTACACATTTTTATCAAAATTTCGCTAACGATAGTTTGCCAAAAAATAATATCAACTTTAAATTACATTATTATGTACCAAGTCAATTTCAAAAACATGTAAACAATACAGTTTCGAAATTATGTAAACAATTACAAAGCAGCAGTTTCAATCTGCTTGAGACCGGTTTTAATTCACAATTTTCAAAAACATGTAAACAATACAGTTTCGAAATTATGTAAACAATTACAAAGTAGCAGTTTCAAGGAGCTTGAGATCGGTTTTAATTCACAAATTTCAAAAACATGTAAACAATACAGTTTCGAAATTATGTAAACAATTACAAAGCAGCAGTTTCAAGGAGCTTGAGGTCGGAAATAAGTCCTAATTTAACAAATTGCAATTTAACCTCATTGAAAAAATAAGTGTATATAATACAAATACATAGCTATAAGATCTTATTGTATTATTTATTTATAACTTCTTTTCGTTAATTTGCGTTATACCTACATATTTTGTCATAGTTAGGTAAAAGTAGCCATCATCGAGTGTATTGACTCACCCGTCGACTGTCTTTATTTCCGTGTACCGTCCTAAATCTATTGTGCTATTTTTTTTTTATCTTGGTATAATCATCAAATGAGTCCTCCCGCCCCGGGCAGGGCCTTTACTCACTGTCCGCATGCCCGCGCCTACGGTGGCCGGAGATCGTCTGCCGACGTCCGACGCCTCTCTCGCGGATCTATTGTGCTATTGGGTGATTCTACGAAAAGTGGATAAAATTATCGCACACCCTCTTAAGAGGTTATTGTACTCATAAATAAGTATGATTAATTTTTCTTTTACTATGGGACCTGAAATCGCGAAAATTAATAATAAAAAGAAAAGAAAAATAATAATTATTTAATAAAAAATTATGAAACAGTTGAGAGCCCAAAATTGTTCATAATGATGAATACAATAAACCCTTAAGCCTTAAGCGGGTGTCCGTTAATCACGATATATTTGAATAATGCGTCGACACGTTTGGTGCAGTGGCTGAGCAATTGGACTGCTGCGCCGAGTGTCGCGGGTTCGATTCCCGCACGGAACAGATATTTGTATGATCTGCAATTAGTTGTTACGGGTCTGGGTGTTCGTGTCATGTGAGTTTCTATGTTTGTAAACGCACCCACCATACAGGACTAATTGCGGGGTAAAGTAAAAAAAAAAAACTATGTATAACTATTAAGTATATTTAATAGGCTTTACTAATAATAATAATCATTACTTTTGGTAATGAATTACAACTCTGATTTCGTAAGTCCTTGATTTATTGCAGTAATAACCAGCCCCTACCTACTTATTTATAAAACTCTTATCATTGCTGTAATAAACTTATAAACAAAAACAGGAAAAAATAGGTATACACTTCCATTGTCATAATAATGTATCCATGACAATTTCTATAACACGTATACAATTTGTTTTACTTGTATATGTTACCGGCCAAACCCGATTTAAGGACAAACTAGTTTGGCCTAGGCTAAACTAGTTTCGACAGAGTCCCGCTTTGCGGATTTCCTACTACTGGGTGGTTTAAAAAAAAAGAACCACGAAGAGGATGGCGGGGTCTTTCAGACCCCGCCATCCTCTTCTAACCTAAATTGTCCGAGTCGGGGTGCCAGCAAGTCCCTAGCTTGCAAAAAACTAGTTTAGCCTAGGCCAAACTAGTTTGTCCTGAAAATCGGGTTTGGCCGGTAACATATATATGTTATAGAAATTGTCATGGATAGTTAATAATAACATTAGAAATGTATACTTTTTTCTGATTTTGCTTCGTTTATATTACTGTGAAACCAATGTATACCCAGTTTTGCCACAGTTTGATGGTTAGGTTATTTAGAAAACCATGTTGTACACATATTTTTTGAAAAGTATAAGTTAAGATATTTTAGAAAACGTGACCAATGTATATATATTAGTGCTCGTGACTGTACCTATGTATGTAAATGTTACGGCTAATACCCGAAGTGCGGTTACACCTAGGTTTAACCGGCTAAACCTAGGTGTAACCGACCACAAACGGGTAAACCTAGGTGTATCCTACTTAACTTCGGTTAGAACTAGGTTTAGCCGGTTAGAACTAGGTCTAACCTCGGGACTAGCTGGCACCCCTACTCGGACAATATAGGTTAGAAGACACTTCGTGGTAATTTTTTTTAACGCAGAAGTAGGAGCCCCGCGGAGCGGTGCTCCGTCGACTTGCTCCTGTGAAGGAAGGATACACCTAGGTTTAACCGTATGTGATTGGTTACACCTAGCTTTAGCCGGTTAAACCTAGGTGTAACCGCACTTCGGGTATTAGCCGTAGCATAAACACAACAGAGTTTGTTGATTTAAATTTGAATTTAATAAAAAAGGGGGCCTGGACGTAGACCATTTTAGTAATACACCAATATCGCTTGCAAGTACCTATTCGGTTTTTTTTGAAGTATTTACCCAAATAAAACTTACCTTGAAAATCGATCGACAAATAATTTAATTCACGCACATCACTATTATGAAAAAACACGAAGAAAAATCTTTTTATTATAAAATATCACCGCAACACAAAAATCTCACTTATATAATTTATTTAAATATTCCACCTTAATTTATAAACAATAACACACAAGATTTATTTATTGTAACAATATTTTCAAATTAATAAAATCATCAACGACCATCAAATCATTTGACAGGCGCGTGACATACTATTTCGCGCGCTTTTAGTGACTGGGCGCTTTTTCAAGTCGACTGTTTCGTTCGGGATTGTGGGAGGAGCTTCTTTATTAGGGAGCGATCTGTTTTGGAAGCAAAAGGACTTATGTTCAAATTGTTCTTTGGGAAAAATTAGATGGGCGTTTGAATGAGTCCGTAGGCATTGAAATATTTACATTACATTACATTTGTTTTATGAAAGAAGGGAATTATTTAATAGAACAAATTATAATAAGTGTGTATATTTTGGTAAAAATTAAAATGTTTAAAATATTTAAACGAACGGCGAGATATTAGGGATACGTAGATTACTAACTCATATTTTTTTTTTTTGCATTGCCAATAAACGTGACTATATCAATGATGAAATAATCATTTTGAATAAAATGTTTTTATAATAAAATCTAGACACACGAAGTTATTTTTACTAAATAATTCCTTTCTTTAAAATCATACCTAAATAATTTGCAATTGACAAATGATTCGAAGTTCAGCTTCTTTGAGGCTTATAAAATTTTCCAGCGAAAGATATAATTCACTATTTTATTTTCGCCAAATCAAAAGATACGATATGTTAGCATTCTCTCTTTTTTTATTTATGAAAAATTATAATGATGTATAAATCTATATTTCCTCTGAAAACCTGTCTTCATCAACTTAGAAATAACACGTCGCATATAACCTTTCAGTTTTCAGTAACCTCATCTCATTGGTCGACAGTCAAGCGGAAATTTTTCTTCCCGCCCAACTAAGGAGGACCTTGTGAAATCTTTTTATCTCTTTCTCTGCCGTTTTAATGCTATCTAGCCGTCCTCTTCTCTCGTCAATAGACAATTATAGTCTATTATTAACCGACTTCAAAAAAAGGAGGAGGTTCTCAATTCGGTCGGTATGTTTTTTTTTTTTTTTTTTTTTTTTTTTTTTTTATGTATGTACATCGATTACTCCGAGGTTTCTATTCCGATTAGTGTGATTGTTTTTTTGTTCGATGTAGGATACTTGCAGTGTGGTCCCATAAAAATTTCATCAAATTTGGTTCAGTACTTTTTATTTTGTGAGCATTTTTATTAATTTCGCCTACTTGGATGACATGATGATCTTTACTTTTTGCGTGTTTGTTACGCGATTACTTCGCCAATTGTGGACCGATTTTGAAAATTGTTTTTTTGTTGTATTAAGGATCGTTCACCTTAGGGAATACTGCAAGTTTCATCGAACTCTGTTCAGCATTTTTTGAGATAGGGAATTTTATTGGAACTTTCTTTTATGTACACAACATGGGCGATGTTAATACCGGTGCTACGGATTACAAAATTCTAGTGCACATGTAAGAAAATGATGTATTTGCCAAGAATTTGGGTTGAATATTAAAACTAAAAAGAGTAAAATAAAAAACTTTTTTCAAAAAAAATTTAACCGCCTTCAAAAACAACCACAAAAAAGGGTAAAATAACCTACAAAATAACTTTTCTTTCGGAAGTCGGTGGCAAAAAGACATCGAAATAATAAAACAAAGCCACCGACTTCCGAAAGAAAAGTTATTTTGTAGGTTATTTTACCCTTTTTTGTGGTTGTTTTTGAAGGCGGTTAAATTTTTTTTGAAAAAAGTTTTTTATTTGATTACACTAAGTTATTATTGCAATATTTGTGCTTAATTTTGTTATTTATTTTATTGTTATTTGATTTGTGTGGGGTCCAGAATTTTAATGGCGTAATAATGTACCTTTTTTTACTGCACTTTTAGCGCAGTGGTGGAGCGTTTGTCTGCTGAACTGCGCGTTGCGGGTTCGATTCCCGCACGTAACAAATATTTAGGAATGTGATCTACAAGTAGTTGTTCCGAATCTATTCCATTGTGTGCATAAATGTGCATGTATTTTTTTGTAAACACACCCACGACACGATACAAGAGAAATTCGCACCATTTTTTATTTTTATATTTGGTACCTACAAATTTTGGGCTGTGCGCTATTATAGCGAGTTCATCGACATCGTCCAAACATAGTCTCGAAATAGTGTCTCGACACGTCGTTATTAGTAACTTAGTGAATACCATATTTAATGTAGGTACTTTCGACGCTGTGGCAGTGCTGCAAACAAGACTGTATCGTTAGAAGAGAACAATACTCCAGCGTGGCTTTTGCATTTTCAATGAAACTGATCAATGTAAATGTTCCCCAAAATCAACTATTCTAACGCTCTTGAAGCACTCCACTCCTCAACTTAGCCTCATAACATGTATCAAGTCATCCAAGTTCAGTTGACAACTGCAGGTCAGTGACTATCAAGTTAGCCAATAGCCCTGCTTTGGTTGGACATCATTGTTAAAAGTGTTATAAATCTTATCTAACCAAGCAGCAATTCCTTTCGTATGACAGGATCAATATATTGTCTGGACTTTAAAAGAGACTGTGACCTCTGAGTTTGTTTCGGCTGTTTCTTCTCAGAGTAGTCAGGTACGAAACACCGGCCTCATCTAGTTTGTAAAAAGACGACGAGTAAAAATAAATATCATTTCATTTATCGGAAACCAATAAAATACAAGACGACACTCAAAAAACCTAAAAATACATACAATTCACCAATAGTTGCACTATACAAAAATAGAAAAAAGGTGTCAAATTATAATTGCCATTTCCTCTCCGTTTTTATTTTTAGATAATTTTACACATCATTAACCTCTTGTTACATGGATTTGTTGCAATCAATTATCTGTGGTAAAAAATGGCGGGAACTTTGACATTAGGAAGAGAATTTGATACTTTAGGTTGGTGGTACACTGAGTTTGAGGTTGTTTGTGTAGTAAAAATTAAGGAATACGTTTGAAAGTTCGGAATGCATGATTTTTGGATTGCTTTATTTATAACTCAGGACCAAAGCAGCTTTCAACTAGTGATAAGTCAGTGACCAGTATAGGTTTAGAGTTTATTCATTACAAACTTACACACAAAAATAACATAACTTTCCTATTAAATAATATTAGTGAATCAAATATAGCAGCTCACATTTAAAACCCGAATCTTTACTCGTGGGGCTAGGTAAGTGGAATTCTCCCAGTTGTAATATCCCTTGGTGCCTATTGGCCTTGTTTTGTTCTGTCTCCTGCCGAAAACCCGAATCTTTACTCGTGGTGCTAGGTAAGTGGAATTCTCCCAGTTGTAATGTCCCTTGGTGCCTATTGGCCTTGTTTTGTTCTGTCTCCTGCTTGACATGGAGGGAAGTGGAAACAAACGCATCATATTTTTCCTACCTACTCCTCCACTATTCTTTTCTGGTTAAATTTCGTTGCAGGATCCAAGACAGGTAAATTCATTCTCCGGGACATGTCGAGCTTCATGGGCTCGGCACTTTTCTGGTGGTTGCACAGTTGATTCTAAATAAAAAGTACCTACTAATATTATGTGTAAAACGTTCAAAAACAAGGATATAAAAATTCCGCTACAAAACGATTGGATGGGATGACCTAATTGGTGACGCGTCTGGAGTACCTTCTCCAAGAGACACGGGTTCTAATCCCGACCGCGGCTGAATTTTCCATTCCTCAAAAATCTTTAATTTATTACTAAAGTGAAAATCTATAAAACCCAGTACACCACTTCCTTTATCCCACAAAAAACGCGGCAAAATTGACAGCTGAAATGTCATTCGACACGAGCCGTGTCAATGTTTCTTTTTTTTTTATTGTAATTAACAAGGCATGGGCGTGATCGCACCCATGGGTGTTAACGCGTGCCGCAAACGAGAATATCTGTTTTTAGGGAATTAAATAACTTTGGTTGAATTGTTTGGAATGTTGTTTCCGTATATTTTGGGGTTTCTTTTATGTTTTTAATGTATTTTTTTTAAGTTTTTCTGACGATTTCTGACCGATTTCATTTGAATTAAGTGGAATTTTGTTTGTAATACAAAAAAGAGTTATTTTACAATATCTTAGCTTTTTTCACGCTAAACACACCTGATTGCCACAGAAAAGAACTTGTCATCAATTGACCTACAAGTCAGTCAGTAAGATCTCAATTAAATCTAGATGAGATAGATTATTTATTCGTAGCTAGACATTAAGAATTCACGTCAAATTCTTCAGATGTAGCTAAAACAATACTTCTTGGTTAAAAAGTCTACTTTGTAGTTGACGTTTAGAAGTTTATACCTAAGGTATAGTAGCTTCTTCTAGTCAGCTAGACCTCCAGAAACCCACACGTCGTAGAAAGGGGTTTTGTCGACGGAAAGAATAGACAAAATGACAGAACGTATAAATATTTTTATTGTTTTAGGCATGGTAATGTAAAAAATATGGAAAATAAACATTCTTTTCTTCAATAGTGTACGAATGGTGTCATATTTGTGCAAAAACAGTGTGTAGTTATAACGATGAAATAACTTTGTATTTTCTTGGTAGAATAGACATAGAATCGCCATGCTACGCGTGCTGTATAGTCCCCATGAGGGTAGACAAAAAGTAAATAAAAACCCCGTTTGCTAAAATACTAACATACTCCCCTTCCGGCTTTGTCACTCCCATCACAGATCCCTTTAATAATTACAAACAAAAAATACCGTTCCAAATTCTATCTACATCCATGCACGTGCCAAAATCATAATTAGAAAAGAGATTCCGAAATCAAATTACGGCGCGCATGTGAAATGTCAAAATATTGACAAATAAATTATCCGCAACCACAGATCATTAGAGCGATTGCAATATCATGTACCACAGATAATAATATAATTATGAAGATAAGGTGATGAGTTAGCGAGGGGAATGTAACTCAATTATATCAGACTAGCTTTTGCCCGCGGCTTCTCCCGCTACAACTCGAAAATTATCCCACAGGAACATAAAATCGGGATAAAAACTATCCTATGTTTTAATCCAAGTTATAAACTATCGGTGTAACAAACAGCCAAATCCGTTCAGTAGTTTTTGCGTGAAAGAGTAACAAACATCCATCCATCATTAAATGTTGTGTGTATCGTGGTCTCTTTTGCGCCCAATAAAGGTTTTTTCTTTCTATCTTTCATCCACACATACAAACTTTCACGTTTATAATGTTAGTAGGAAGTAGGACTATTAGCTTCTGCCCGCGGTTTCACCCGCGTCATGTTAGGCGTTGGCCCTATGTTCCCGTCCCCACCAGATCGCTAGAACACGATGCGCCGTGACTCGGTCCTTGTCTTTAGTCGGACGGCAAGCTACCCATTACTCCTCGTCCGCAAGCGGCTGGAATATGACCCGCGATTTCCGACGCCATGGGCGTCTTAAGCGGCGGCTGGAGTGAGAGAGGATGCCTCTGCTCCTATTGGTGATAGCGTGGTGTTATATAATATCCTCGATAAATGGACGATCCAACACAAAAATAATTTTTCAATTCCAACCAGTAGTTCCTGAGATTAGCGCGTTAAAACAAACAAACAAACTCTTCAGCTATAAAATATTTTTAGATATAGATTATCAGTGGCGTAGTAAGACCGAATGTAGGAGGTGAGAAAACGTATCTGCAAGGCCCTTTTCTTTCAGGGGCCGTATTATGACGTCTTAAAGCCAATTTTTTTTTCCTTTTGCGTACACCAGAGGCGCTGTTCCATTTTTCCATACAAGAAACGCTGTAAATATAGGAAAGACGCTGTAAGTAAAATACAGTACCCTTCCTTAGCACGAGTTTTCAGTATTTGAGACATAAAGTAAACTGGACTCGATTATAAACGGACCCTAGTCGCCCGCTTCGCATAAAAAGGGGCCTCGCGCTCAGAGGAAAAAAAAAAGTCTTGGTAACGGCGATTACAGGTTTGCAACCAGTCTAAAGTAGTACAGCTTCACATCGTTGTCCTCGTCCAGATTATAATCGAGTTTTATTTAGTTGTGGCTCTGTTTATTGTTTTGTTGATTTCACGCCCACTTTTATGTGGTAATAATGTCAGGGGGCATCTCTCTGTGAAGACATTATTTTATAATGTGTGTGAGTGAGCGTCATGTAGATATCCGTGCACTAGTACAGCCAGACGTAGTTTTAACCGACTCCAAAAAAAGCAGGTTCTCAGCTCGACCTGTATACGGCTGAACCGATTTTGATGCTGTTTTCAGGAATGTGTTCATTAAAAGGGTTTAGTATAACAATAATGGATTCGTTTTTGTTGCTTACTAGGATTGTAGATTTTCAAAAACGCCGAATATATGAAGATTTCTGTTGAATAATTATCTAAAGTGAAAAGGTTAAAAAAAAACTCTTTGAAAAAAAGGACAGTTAGAAAAAGAAGAAATAACGAAGTAAAGGTAAAATAATTTCTTTCGGAAGTCGGTGGCGATAGTCCAGCAAGGAAATAAAAATCGAAGCTACCGACTTTCGAGAGAAAAGTTATTTTACACTTTTTTTGTGTTTGGTTTTGAAGTCGGTTCGATTTCAAAAAGTTTTGTTGGTAATAATAAGTTCTTCCACGTCCGTCTATATCGCTCAACGGAAGGATTGTCGCCGCAGTCGTCTTGCTGGACGGTCAGACTACCTCAACGACGATATATTACTAGACTCCGCATGCACGATCTAAGGAACAAAAACTATTCTGTCAACTCGCTGAGGTACTACGTAAGCGAGGGGGACGGGTTACTGCGTTGTGATTGGCTAATTCAAGGTCTGTTCTGTCTCAAGGTATGTTTACGGCTCACAGGAGTGGTCGAAATAAGACGGATATAAGACTTTTTTGTCTAATGTGTTGACAGACATCGGTCGCCTGTTATTAGGAGTCTAGTAATATATCGTCGTTGGACTACCTAGTATGCGGTGGGCCTAAATGATTTCCTTGGTCATTTTCACTTGTTCTACGCTTAAGTTAAGAAGCTTCGGGATTCGTGCTTAGATAGTATCACATCAGATTCATGATTGGGAAAAGTTGGTGATAGTGATGATGATGATAGTTAGATAGAATACCTGATCACAATTTATTAATAAATAAAAAACCAGTAAACATGTCACAGTATTACAGTAAAATAATATGCTTGAGGACAAGCTTGTTAAATAATTACAACGGCAAAGGTCGAATGTCGAGTTTGGTCTGTGTATGACCATCTGTCACATCTATTTGTCGAGATTCAGTGGTTCACATCTTTAGATTATCACGTTACAAGTAAAAACTTCGGAAATCTTTTTGAAAAATGCCGCCATAACATTTGCTCCCTGTATGTTAGTGTTTTTGTTAAAAATGTCAACCAACCAACAATAATTTTTATTGGCATGAATTGTCCTGAATGGAACGCACGCAGCTGCCAAGAACAAACGTCAAAGTAACGTTTGACATTAACAACATAAAACGAACGCACTTCAGTTCTGAAGTTCAGGAAATCAAAACATCGTCAAAACGAAGAATTTCTTAGCATTTTATTCAAAAATGACGACCCCCGCCGTTCAAAGGTCGTCATGTATATTCTGTAATATAGTAAATAAGATCGAAAGTACGGAAATAATATACGAAGATGATGATGTGTGCGTATTCCCCGATATTAAACCTGCAAGCAAGTTACATCTTCTAATTATACCTAAACACCATATTGACGACGCGAAATGCTTAACGGCGAGTGATAAGACCCTCGGTAAGTCATGTAATCATAAATCTAATTAGTAATTCGCTTGGAAATTGATTAAAACTGTTATCTTCTATCTGATAGTAAAGTGGTGTGACCATGTTCACAATTATAATCTACCCGATTTTTTATGGAAAATTTTAGAGAGCTTCCCCATGACGCGATGCGACGCAATTCGACGACCGATTCCAACTGCAAGTGAAAATCATCCCTACCATTACGACATATGATATAAAAGTGTAGTTATCCACGTCGATGAAAAACAAAACATGCTCGCCACGACGACGTAAACTCAATCGAATTGTATCATTATATCGTTGTAGTAAGAGCAATTTTCATTTTAAGTTAATAGAAATTGCGAATCGCACGATTCGCGACATGGGGAAGCTCCCTCTTAGATGTTTCGGTTAAATCCTAACTATGAGTATGTATGACTTGTAAAGTTAGTGTTAGTGCAGCTATAGAATTTACTAGATTACTGCATGTAATACAATACAGATTATAATTTTTTTCCTATCTAGAAGCCAATATTTGCCTTAACAAAATTACAAAATAATAACATTTCCCTTAACTTATGCTACATTTTATCACGATAACTTGGCAACACTGAAAGGTGCGGAAAAATTTTGACATGTCAAAAAATAACGTCAATAAAATGTTTATTCATATTTTGGTCCACTTTACCAACAAAGTCAAATGTTTATTTTTGTGTTTCTTTTTATTTCAGTTGAAAAAATGCTGTCAGTTGCTCACGAACAATTAGCGAAGAATAATCTGTCTCTATCGGACGCACGCTTAGGATACCATTGGCCGCCATTCCGTAGCGTCAAACATCTACATTTGCACGCAATAGCGCCTGTTTCTGAAATGGGATTCATATCTCGACTTATATTCAAACCTGATTCTTACTGGTTTGTTTCTGTAAGTATTCGCTATTAGTTTTTATTCAGGATATTAGTTTTTTTTTTTTTGTTTTATTCAGATCTATATATCTAACATCATAAACAAGGTTTTATGTAGGGTAACAGTGTATAATACCGAGACGCGAGGTATAATGGGGACATACACACTTAAGGGGAATACTCCAACCAGCCCGCGAAATTCAAATTTCTTGCGTTTTTTTTGCAATTTGCAGGCCATTGCTGGGTTTTATGTTGATAAAAATATTATTCGCGGTTGTAAGACGTATGTAGTTACAGAATAATAATCATCTAAATCACCAATACAACCCTCCAAGTATTTAAAACCCTAAGAACAAAAAAAAACAGAATAAGTCATTCCTAGAGTTAGTGTTGTGTGTGATTCCCTTTCATACCTCGCGTCCCTGTCATAAACACTGTTTTGGGTGACTGGCTTAGTCCTGAGAGGTTATATGTTTTACAAATAAAAAGATACTTTATAACTTTAAAATTCCTTTTGTTTTCAGCCTGACTACGTGGCTTCAAGGTTTTGATGGGACTCTTCGTCGCAACTATAGTTAAATCAATTTTATTTTCGGGTAGGTAGTTAATGAAAAACCATTACATAACCGGCATCGAATTATTATTTAATAATGATATTCCAATATAATAATGTAGCTTTAAATTGCAAATGTTGTGGCCATTAACATAATCATCGGCGTAGCTTTTTTCCAACTATTCTTTATAATGACGATGTTTGTGTGTGGTGATGCGCGATGACCCCAAAAAATGTACAAAAGTGCAATTTGTGCCAATAAGAAGCCTAGTTTTCAACTTAGGTTTTAAAACACAGAAGGTCGCTATTGTTATTTGGTCGCAACTAATATTTCTCATTAGGCTGAGATATTTAGAGCGAACAGTGCATATTTTTTTAAACAATCTACGCGTGTGAGTAGATATTAGCAAAAAACTACAGTTTTATTGCAAACGAAAGCTCAAGATATTTGTAAATATACTTGTATCAGTTGTATCTGTTCTGTTATTCCATGTCTTCTATTAGTTATTAGCATAATAATTAAAATAAACGGATTTGTTTTTGGTTATGTTTTGTTTCCATCCAACTTTATTAACATTTTAGACAAGAAACTGAATGCACTTGATATGTCAAATTTTTGACATGAATAGGGATGTCCGTGGTACTGTTCGTGCTGTTTAACAAAACAAACAATTGTTTAGTCGAGTTGATAGCTCTTAGTTTTTAGAAAAGCTATGAAAGAAAACTACTAAGTGGCGAGAGATTATTCAGCAAATGGAAAAGCAAATGTTGAAGAAAACGAAAAGGGAGGCCTACTTGAGAGAGTTTTGTTCCAAGTCTGACGGATGTGGTTTAATGCACTTAGCCAAATTAGTTATTTTACTTAATTACTGCCTCTTTTAAAACTTTATTTCAATGATTGTTTGACTGGCCAGGGGCCTAAGTCTACTAATTTATAAACGTTACAATGGTCTCTCAATGGTGTGTTTTTGACAGTTTTTGTATGGCAAATCTGTCAAAAACTTACCATTGAGAGACCATTGTGACGTATATAAATTAGTAGACTTAGGCCCCTGGTTGGTTGTTGGCACAAGGTTGTACTTCAAAGCAAGTTGCTGGTGGATAATCCTGGCAACGAGGTTGTGTCTATGCAAATATTCGCCGTTAGCCAGACGAGAACACCCAGAAATAATGTGTCGGATCGATTCTCCCGGACGGTGGCATGCCCGACATATGTCAACCGTACCATCCTTCACAATGTATTTCCGGTAGTTATTCGTCATCATAACTTCATCCATTATTGCACAGACAAAACCTTCGGTTTCCCCAAAAAGGTCACCAAAACGCAGCCAGGCTACGGACGCTAAAAAGTCGAGATCGGGTCCATGTAGTGCCCGGTAATAGCGTCCGTGAAGCTCCTTGCTCTGCCATACCTCCCTACGATCATTAGTGTCTAGTACTCTAGGTTTGCGCCAGTTCTCGTTAGCCAAGGAGAGCGGGGTAAGACCTTTGTCCACTGTGACCACATCTCGGTGCATCCCCACGTCGGTCGGCTTCCAGAAAATATTCCCTGAGACTGCATACCTCACGGTTGTTGTTGTTGTTATTATTATTAATAAATAAATCTTATTTGCAGAGTTATTTAAATCCAAAATCGTTGTAAAATCGACTAAATACTCGTTTTATTTTAGTACTATTTGGTACAACACTAAAAAGTACAATAAACTCAGCTGTCAAAATAAAACATTCTCTATTTAGTGTTTATTGCAATAAAACTTTGAAACAGGTATATTTAATACATAATTATTTATGTATCAAAACTTACATTTACATTTTTCTGTGACAATACCTACCTTTATTTTTCATTACACTTTTGTAACATAACCTTTAAAAACACTTGCCCATTATTTTTAAACAAATAGCACTAAAAAAAATAGTTTCTTACTAAGATTTCCATGTAAACTAGCTAGAAGCTGCTATTATTTCATTTTACTTGTTTGCTATGAATTTGTGCCTCAATTTGAACTTCATAATTTACAATGCGACTTTACCAACTGCCCTTTTTTTTTGTATCGTGGTAAAATCATCAAATGAGTCCTCCAACCCCGGGCAGGGCGGGAGGGACTGTCAGGCTTGTACTGACTAAAATCCACAGTGTCCTTCAATAGCCCTGTATGTTCCGGGGTCACGGTAATAGAAATAAGTCCCGCGACCCCGGCAGGCGTTGGCCCTCTAAGGGGCCCCGTCATTTTGCTGACAGCTCTTTGAGGCGCGCGTGGAACACGACGCGACGTCGACCCTAAAGTCGCATTGATGTTCACCATTTATTTTTTAAAATATAAGTAAGAAATACAATAATTGTAAGATTTCACAAATTTCCAGATCAAATGGAAGATTCAGAACTGGACCCGTCAGTGCTTGGCACACAGGAGTACTGGCAGAAGGCCTACACTAAAGAGATAGAGAATTTTGAAGAACACGGAGACACGGGTGATGTGTGGTTCGGCGAAGACAGCGCAGACCGCGTGATAAGCTGGATCTGTGATTATGGAGTAGAAAAGGATACACCGGTTATTGATTTAGGTAATTCTGAGTTAAGTTAGTCTTGTAGTCTAACGGCACATGATAAATTATCAAGCTAAGAAGTTTGCTTCTAGATTTTGAACTGTTTATCCTTTTTTTTATTGTAATAAAAACACAATGGGTCCTCCCACCCAGGGCAGGGAAGGAGGGACTGTCAGACTAGTACTAACTACAATCCTCAGTGTCAAGTCAGTTCAATAGCCTTTTATGTGCTGTGGTCATGGTATAGAAGTGTTTTGTCGTTTGTTTGAACCCTCATAGAGTTGGTTTCCGATGTACCAGATAGTTCATATTCACAGGATATGATGCCAACGATATACTTATTAAGCATACAAAGTTTCAATAGAATAGTTTTAATACTTAAGTTTTTTTTTGACATCTAAAATAAATGGATTTGGTCACTGATTCACTGATATAGTGAAACACTGATACACTGACACACTGATGATCATAAAAATGTTTGGCTACTTCCTGAAGTGCCAGAGCGCTGTCGGTATGTAAATTCAGTATGTAATATAAGTTTAGTATACAACTAACAAAAAAAAACAACCCCAGCAGGCTTTGGCTAGAGTGCCAAAGCCTGCTGGGGTTTTTTTTTTGCTTGCAGGACTAACAAGCTGGGTGGGAAGACTCATTTGGTGATTTTACCACCATAAAAGAATTGGCAAAACACTTTCTACTCCAGATACTGAAATATGAAATTGTTACAATTCCAGGTTGTGGCAATGGCTACACACTATCCGAGCTGGCCAGAGAAGGGTTCACCAACCTGCTGGGAGTGGACTACTGTCAGGAGGCCATCACTCTCGCTGAGAAGGTGTCACAGAATGAGTTCCCTCATATTAAGTATAAGGTGAGTTCTAATAAATATAATAAACTAGCTTTACGATTTTATGCCGTTAGAGGAAACATTACTCTTCTTTTGACCAACTTCTACTTTCCAGATATTTTTCTGCCCATACAATTATCTCATCCTTAAATGAAAGTAAGTCAAACAGCAAAAATAAAATAAAAAATGGTACCTAATATTTTCGATCATACAATTTGTACGATCGAATGCGATCGATGATAAAGGCTAACTTCTGCCGACCCGATTGTTTCTTCCAATACAATGAATGTGAAACGATGTGGAAACATTTTTGGACACCCTCCTAATTTTGACCTCAGACCCAACGCGTCGTATTCCGCGTTCCCCGCTCTATTACTTTTCTCCGAATTTCTCGACAAAATTTGAAATAGCTCGGATGACATTCATTAAATGTGTAGATTATATAGCACTCAATAATATTTTTTTAATTGAATTTAATCATTAGTTCTAGATTACCCAGTACTATACAAACAATTTTTATTTACATCAGGATTTTCAATTCTACATTAATAATTTTCTCTTATACATACCTACTCAATATTTTAGAATAACACCTTTTGGTGCAGTCGGGTAATAATTAATGCTTTTATTCTCCTTTTTTTCAGGTATTCGATATAACACAAGACAATGTAAAGGAGCTAGGTAAATTCGGTATCGTCCACGATAAAGGGACCTACGATGCGATAGGATTGAATCCTGAAGACCCCAAGAGTTGCCGGGAGAAATATATTGATCAAGTTGTTGATTTGCTGTCAGAAGACGGTATGGGAACTGTTACTAAATAGACATTTTTTATTTAATCTAATTATACAGGGTGGAATTTTGTAATGCCACCTGGAGGGAAAGTACTCTTAATACTGCAGATAGAAAATTTTACTTAAAGGAAACATTCCTTTATTTTTGAATAGAAAGCAAACTGCATTCAAAGATTTTCGAAAATTCTCTTCTCCCACGCCCGGGAATCGAATAGTCTAAAATCTGAAAAAAAATTAGCTATTGATAATTCATACACACATACTCGCCGTCCAACTTTGGACCATGCCCGGATCGACGGCACGTCGTGTTCCACGCGCAGTGTCAGCTATCTGATGGGGCCCCCCAGAAAGCCAAACCCTACCGGGGTCTACCGGGACTAACGAGCTACCGTACCGCGGAACGTAAAGAGCTATTGAAGGACACCGTGGATTTTAGTCAATACAAGTCTGACAGTCCCTCCTGCCCTGCCCTGGGGGGACTCATTTGATGATTTTACCTCGATAAAAAAATAATAAAACATCTATTGGTTGTCCACTTTTCCTACATCCAAAATTAACTTCAAAAACATTTATTTTTCAGGTCTTTTCATAATAACATCCTGCAACTGGACTGAAGAAGAATTGTTAAAACATTTCTCAGAAAAAATGAAGCTCAAAAGGGTTTTGCCAACGCCTCAGTTCCGTTTTGGCGGGAAAGTTGGCAGTGTGGTCTCTTCTGTTGTCTTTGCTAAGAAATAAAAAAAAACATTTTATACCGGGCTTACTCGTTTTATTGTTCAAATTGTTAATCTTTAAACGAACCCCATGACGCGGTGCGACGCAATTCGACCGATTCCAACTACAAGTGAAAATCATTCTTACCACTACGACATATGACATAAAACGTGTGGTTATTCTACGGGTAGATGAAAAACAAAACACGCTCGCCACGACGACGTAAGTCAGTCGAATTAAATTGTTATGTCGAAGTAGCAAGGACGATTTTCATTTCTAGTTAGTAGAAATTGTTAATTGCATGAATCGCGTCATAAGCAAGCTAAGAAAAATAGAATAATAGAGTACCTAGCGTATTTTAAAAAGAAAATAAATTAATAATTAGGAACTTGAGTAGGTAGGTCGATGTTGAGGGGCGAACGACGATAAAAAAACAACACCTAGTTTTAATGCATTTTATTTATTAAATATTCTATACAATAACCAGCCTGTTCGAAAAAAATCTTTGTTACATGGATAAAGCAGTTTAAAAGTAATAATTATCTTAATAACCATAACTTAATTATTATTATAACCTCATTCTTATTGGACCAAGTTAGAGCAGATAACTTTTTGCCGCCAAAAGTAATCCGCCATTTTGCAGTCATATTATTTTTAATTTTCTCTTTTACATGGGGCATGCCGAATATGCTTTTTGTTTTATTATTTATTTTACGATGGCGTGGGTATTATTTTATGGAATGTTAAGTAAAAATACCTATTTTGTCTTTCTTTTAGTTTACCTAAGGAAAAAGTAAGCAACATTTAATTTTTTTATTAGGTATGCAGTTTTAAAGATAAATTTAAAAAGCATATTTTTTTTAGATTTACTTGCGTAATCCAATAAGAATAAGGGTAACCCAAATGAATTAAAAAAAAACATAAATAAGCATATCTATACAACCCTTAAAATCTAAAAAATATATTAAATAATTGTGCATGATAATTAAATTAGGGCGAAGGACTTATCACCATCCAATTATGAAAACTTGTTTGTAAGCATTTAAAACGTTTATTTTTACAAAGATAAATTTAAACGAATGTTAATTGGTAATCTTCGCTCTATGGAAATAAAATTCCCAAATTCTAATACTATTTTATACAGGTACTAAGCATTTTAAAAATAATTTTCACATTTTTACATTATTCTTTTTGAAAGAAAAAAAATTAAGGGAATGATACACCTCAAATTATTTGAAAATAAAGGACAGTAATTTAGTAAAAAAAAATATTTTAAATACTTCTTGAGTATTGTATTAACTTTATAAAGAAATTCTTAATTTATATATATCTAAGCATTGATCACAACTCAAATTTTATTAAATAAATAATAGTAAAAATCATGGATTTCTGAGCAAAAACGATAACAGTTAAATACTAGGAATATAGACTATTTTTGGTTTTAGTTATGGCCAGTAACAACAGCCTTTTCACATATATTTTACCTACAACAATTATCAATGCAAAAACAACCTTAATGCAATAAAAATAAAGATGACTGTGATGTAAAATCAAATGCCAAATTATTGAGAAAGAATTATATGGAATGGAATATAATTATTTAAATTAATGCAAAGTTTTTTTATATATATATATATTTAAATTCGGCGAATTAAGTCTATTTTTAAATGAAATCGCGTTTTATGAATGAAATTAAACTTAAACAAATTGCTTTTTTTTTACGAGAAACCTTGTAAAAGGTCATTATACCGGTTTTTACTTAATAAAATTGTAATAGTCACTTCCGTAACAAACGAGGCCTATTATTTTGACGATTTACATGAAAGCAATTTGAAGTAAATCAGCCCCACAGGCTGGTTTCTTATTGAAATTTCGAATCGCACGGTAAAATTTTAAGGACTCCAGCATCAAGCTGCCGGAATTTGTCAAATTTTATTAACCTTTTAACCGCCAGACTTAACACATAACAATTTTCGTGCCCCCAGCGCCAGGCTACGAGTCGGCGAATACCTACAAGTTCCTCTCTTTCTGCTCCTCTTAAGCTCTGATTTGTAAAATATTATGGTGTACAATGAAAAGTATTATATCTGCCTACCTATTTAACAGAGAGATACAATAAAATCAATCAGAAATCGTGAATATTTTGTGCCGGATATATCCGACGTCGGCGGAATGGGCCCGAAAAAATTTGTCGGATACATCCGACGTTCGCGGTCAAAAGGTTAATAGAAAATTAACTAACCTTCCATATTTCTAGGCATTCTATTTTTGTCGAATGGCAGGTCAACCCGATGTCGAATATTCGGCCAGACTCGAGAGTGACTTGGAAAAGCAAAGTGTACATGGTTAAAAGGTAACCTGTTTTAGTGACAAGGTTGAAAATCTATTAAATATTTTTTTTTACATAAATCATCCCTTTTGAAGTCTGTTAAAAGAGACATTAATCCTTGAATTATTATTTCCAAAATAAACCGATTTTACATAAAAAGCAACCAATTTCAAACATTAGAGTACTGGATTAAAAATAACATTATTTAAAGATAAATTAATTAAACAATTGCTTAATTATTAGCTTATCAGTGAAAGATTTAGGCCAAAACTAATATCTTTTGATAACAGCACATTGATTTAGAAATATCTGGACCGATTAGAGATTAAGAAATATATAAGGTGTTAAGGAAACTAAAAGGTATTATATATAAAACTAGAAGCGGCAATTATATAAACAAATAATTAAAGTAATAGCAAATCCACAACCTAATTTATATTTTGGAATATTTAGGTTTTATTTATACATTACAAGAACCGGGAAAAATATAGTACTTTTTAACTAGATATTAAGTTAGTTTTGGCTTCGTAGTATTATCTCTGTCGCACGACGCGCGAAGAGTCTGTTATCTTTTACCAAACAGCGACAAACGCCACAAAGGTGTGTGCGACAGAGATAACGTCATTCAGAAGCTGAGACTAGCCATTTGTCTCTTTCTGAAGGTGCCTATATAATTAGACAGGCAAATAATTTTAAATTTATAAACCAATACATTAAATAACGCGGAATTTTCTAAAAAAAAAGAAGAAATATAACAGTAAATACAAAAAGAAAAAAAAATGAAATGGAATCATTACATCGATCATCTTTATATAAGGAAATATCACAAATTCACAAGTCGCTAAACAGTAGTAAATAGGCCTTAAATACATATAGAAATGCTTATATCCATACCAGTCATTTATATAACCATTTTACTTTTAATTTATACATATTAAGCCCGCTGTACACATTGGGCCAGCGTGTACAGACAGACCTACTTGCCGGTATGTTGGTAGTTGGCGGGAATACTGGCCGGCCAACCGAAAGTTGTCAGTTTTTCGTGCACTAATCAAAGGATCTTGGCGTGCTTCGCAATCAGTGTTCATACGTTGGCCCAATGTGTACACAGCGACATTTGGAATTCACTATTTCGCACCAACATGATGGCCCAAAGCCTTTGCCCAATGTGTACAGCGGCCTTTACAAGAATCTGGAGCATAAATCCAGAAGACGCGAGTTCATAATCCCATTCGCAGCTAAATTTTTCTTTCCTCACAAAATCATTTTTATGTTACAAGAAGTCTATACATTGTTGGTTTAAATGATAGATAAATCATAGATGTTAATATTATGTGCATTCAGCATAAATAAATTGTAATTTTTCGTTCGTAGCTACATTATATTTATTTCTATTATGTTTGCTTATAAATTTTTATGCATGAGTGAACACCAAAAAAAAATTACTACCCACATTTTATTCAATTTACATTTATATTACATTATACTTTTTTTGCTAAATAAATGAGTAAACAAGTACTTTTTTGTTCGCTTTTCTTTGATGTTAACATTATAACTAATTAAATGTCGTATTCTAATGCCTACAAATGAATTCCGATACCCAAAAATTTTAATACCACATTTTTTTTTATAAAACACCTTTTTTCTTAATTTTTTTCTATGATATAGTAATGAATTGCACGAATAAAACGCTTACTAGTTTGCTTGTAAGCTACCTAAAGTGCTTGGCACCTAATTACATCTAAAATTTTCACATACCTTCTCAATTATACAATGTTTTATATATTTAAAAAACAAAAATGACAAAACACTGAACACGCTGTTCAATCTCCAACAGCATGCTCGATGTTTTCACAATCGACGATATCTTGCAATTTTTGTTTCCCACAATTTAAAAGAGTAACTTGGAGTTTTGATAATATCTAAAATGTTATAAGTGTGTGAGTCATCTGTGAAATCTTTGTTGCAGATTTAAGATAGTAAGATAACGATGAGACTATCAAATAATTTTGACAAAATCCAATGCAAAAATGTTTAAAGAAATTTCGCGAAAAATCCGCTAGATGCGAGAAATCCTGAACCGATTGGGTTAGTAAACCTAAAGATGGCTTTTTTTCTATCAAAACGAGAACCTACAACCTCAATCAGAGTACACACGGCTACACATCAAGCTATGCAGAACCATTAGCTGCTCGTTCATTGTGTGTAAAAATCGTATGAAGCGAGAGCAAGACAAACTGGTTTTGTATAGCTTGATGTGTGTACAAGGGCGGGCAGAAGAATTTGTAGAACAGATGCGGCCAATGACGCTGAAAGATTAGGTAAGTGGAGATGTTTTGCAGTGACGAGCGCATATAGAAAGCGAGAGTACATTTCCAAATAGTGGACCTATGACCATATGAAATATATGAAGCTCATGGAATTCAGCTGAATGCCAGTAACGATCCCTTGGACATCTGTTTCCAAGGCCGGCTTTTATAGATAAGCCTCCCATAAGGGAAACCTATCGCTGGCAAGGTCTTTTTAGTTAAAGTTATAATGATATAATGCTTGATGTTTAAAAACCAAACAGGCAGACTCTCCATGTAAAATACTGATATTCAGCTGCATCTGATTCGACTGGAAGCCGACCCCATTATATTTGGGAAAACGCTAGGCAGATGATGTAATAAAACTGAAAATGCCTTAGCAAAAACCACTATTTTAATATCGATTCCCCAAATTAACGTTTGAAACGAAAACTCCTCGCCGTAGAAGTGGCATGACGTCATTAATGACCAAAATATTGGACGTTGGAGACCAAAACAAATATTTACCGTCTGCTACCGCGTTGAAAGCGAAAATCTATCCAAGGCTTATTAATTTGTTTGCAAAGATCAACTGTAAAGTAAATATTATGTAAGAAGCGAGGTTCTAAATGTATATGCAAAGACCAGTGTAGGTGGAATGCAACAGACTGGGTTTTGGGGATCGCATAAGCACTTTTTGGACAATATTTTTGACCGGAAGTCGCTCCTAAAATTCGGGACTGACCAAAAAAAATCGGCTGTAGACAGATGATAAAAGTAGGAGGAAACAGATATGACATTAAGATTGTTTAAGAACTTTAGCTGGTTGGTACGAGGAAGCAAGAACCACTGGAAGGAATTATTTGAGAAACTCTGCCCAGCCAGAGTATTAAAAAAAATAATTGGATCCCCCTTTCTCGTGACGCCATTGAAAATATCGCGAACGCCGACAATATCATTATCATCATCTCAGCCGTAGGACGTCCACTGCTGAACATAGACCTCCCCTTTTGATCTCCACATAATATATACCGGTTGGAAGCGACCTGCATCCAGCGTCTTCCGGCGACCTTTATAAGGTCGTCTGTCCATCTTGTTGGTGGACGCCAATTTAGAACAAAAATATTCTAACCAGAGCATTTCGTGATGCGACTTTTTCAGCCCACTAACTAGAGCTAGTATAAACACTAAATAACCGATCGAAGATTGATGAACTCCTATTGTCTAGACACCACACCCAAATACCCAATTTATCGAATTACTATCTATTCCCCGCGGTATAAACCGCTGTTTCTCAAATTACTCGGCTCCTAAAGATCGCAACATTCTGTTATATAGCTTTTTTTTGGGGCTATGAAATGCAACGACATTCTCAAACACAATTAGCAACTTTTTCTCAAGATTTGTTTATTGTTGACTGAAAGCCAACCCCAATATATTTGGGAAAAGGCTAGATGATGATATGCTCTTGACTCTAGGTCAAAGGTAACGGAGACAAAGCCTACGATGCCGATGGAGCGAGCTTATATAGAACCCTGTTCACTGTAACTTTGAAGAGGTAATCTCTTGCTTCCCAAAAAGGGCATACTCGTCAGAAAGTTTTCATATTGGGTATACATAGATAGATTCTGTGGGATAAACAGACTAGTACCCATGACAACGCCCAGAGAGCAATTTAGTTTGGAAACAAGTGGCGTGCGAACGTCATTTCAACGTCGAGCAACAAATTGGATGTTTAATAGGCCAGCCATATACGGGGCCGATCGATGCATCCATAAGATACAGGCAGTATGATATCATCTACATAAATGGTCGATTTCGCGTAGGAAAAGTAACAGGGGACCAATTCTCGATTTTAGAGATGGGGTCGAACTCGACAAAAATTTGTAATGACGTCATTTTTTCGACAAATTTTACTGAACTCTAACGTTAGCCTTCGACAAATGGCGAATTTGACATCCCCATGAATAGCAACTTTTGTATTTTGTCGAAAAAATTACATCATTTTAATTTTTTGTCGAGTTCGACACCATCACTTAAACCGAGAATCGGCCCCCTGAAGTTTTTTAAATATTCTGAAAGATTTGGAATGATCGTGAAAAGATGAAGGGCGTAAAATGTATAAAAAGCAAGCCTAGTCCACCTGAATACTTCAATGGCTATCTGTTTACTTATCAGCTATTTTTATCTGCATTCCAAAGTACAAAAATGACTCACGGCACACTTTAAAATAAATTATAATGCAGTCTTAATTTAATTGTTCAGGAATGTTTGTTTTGCATGTTTTAGAAAATATTTTTATCTGATAAATGCATAAGATACTGTAATTTTTTTAAATGGTCATTGTTAGGCATTACTTCAAAAGTGCAAAAAAAAAACTTTAATTAGGTTCCATTGTTGTAGAAAAGCAAGTATAAATGCTTTAAAATTAAAATATTATTTTTCTGGATATTTATAATGAAAACTTGCAAAAGCAGAAATTATGCTAGATCAAGTCATGGACTAGCTACAGACCAGAATTTTTACTAATTCAAGAAAAGAACTCTGCAGAGTATAGTACTAAAATTTACAATTATTTCTACAAACAATGTGGTATAGTCACCCCTTTGCCGCAATAGAAAAAAGTCTCACATCCCCATTTTTTCCAACTACCCTCCTTAACCAGAAACTTACCTACAAAACATTAAATTCATTTTACACACCAACTTACTATATAATATATAGAGATAAACATTAATAATCAACATTAGTACGAAAATCGCCATTAAATAGTCGATTTTCAGAGTGGCGTTGAACACCACTATCTCCATCGGCTACAAGCGTTCACAATACTTCGAGTCCTCACTCAAACCTTCATACAACAGGTATCCGAGGACCGCAACCAGCACGGTCATCGTTAAAGTAACGAACTGCAGGATCTTCAGCTGTTTCATATCACGGTGCAATACCTCATAGTTCTTTTCTAAATTGCTCAGCGTAGCAGCCACGCAATCAGGTTTATCTAGAACTTTGCCATCAATAATTGCACCGTTCTTTGGTATATCTTTATCAGGGAACTGGCATTTAAGACGGTACTCATCGGTCTTACTTCCAGTTGACGCTTGCCAGATTTCGGTCAGCTCTTTCGGTGTCAGATCAGTTTTCGGTATCTGAATAGACATGACGAGGAATCTGTCTTTGGTTACTGTACGAAGTTGAATGCCTGGTTGGACTACAATCAGAACAGTTTGCGAGGCTCCGCTAGCTAATGTTCCTGAGCTCGGTCGAACTCGGAACTTCTCAGGAGCTGTGGTCCTGATTTTGAATGAAACAGCACTTTCATCCATGTTTGTAATTGTGAATTGACCAGAAATTTCATCACCGTCAGTCTTGAACACGATAGTATCGTTAGGTACAAGACGTAGCATCTCTCCCGGAGAGTGCTGCCCATCACCTTGTTCGGCAAACGTGACTTTCTTTGGAGTATGTTCTGATTTGTTCTCCGGAACAAATTCAAAGGTGTAATTATCCTTACCGCCCCACACAGCTAACGCTTGTTCAGGCGCTACAACATCTTTCAAAGTATCCTTCGTAACAAACCTCATTTTCTCAACCGCTTTTGCAGGTAGTAAAGTTTTAACGACTTTAAAAGCAGCGGAAAGCACCCAAGGCATTTGATAGATGACAATATAGTTTAAAAAGTATGGATAGTACACTTTGAACAGCGTAATTAGGTATTTTACTAACTCCATATCCATATTACCTAAGCCACTGCCGTCCATATCGAAAAACATAGTGATTCTCTTACCACCCTCTTCTCTTTCAACGCGATCAAACCAGTAAATCATTATTTTCTTCAGCTCATCATAGTCTCTCTGGCCTTTGACATGCATTTTAGCCTTGAAGATTAACAAAAGACAGCCGTCCACATCTCGGCCTCTCGGGAAAAATACACCTTCCTTTACATAGTCTAACCTGATGTTAGTTTCATTGATATCACTCGCCCCGACAGATTTTCGCCAAGTTAAGATGTCCCATAACATGTCTGCAGCAGCTTTACCATCCTTATCCACATGAGCTAACACTCTTTTGATGTATTTTTCATCTTTTGTCCGTTCCAAGTCTAACGGATGAAAATCCGGTGGCGGCGAAGTTTCCTTCAATCTTGCCTCGAATAACGCTCTAACGTCCGCCGGCGTCGCCATTTTAGACAAATGATTCTATCATGCGTTAATTAACGTGTAACAAACACTAATTTACGGATCATTAATTGAAATAACACACGGAAATCATGAGTAGGTACGACTGATTGAAGTAGGTTTACTTTTTTCTTTCGTAAATGTCACTGACGTTCCGGAAGGTCGAGGTCCACCAAACTTGACAAAAGTCTATATTTTCATTTCTGAATATATTTTGTTCCCAATATTAATAAAATATAGCCCTATTGAAATTAGGAAGACATGAAAGATTTATATGATTTTATATAACAAGAAAATAAAAAATACAGAGTTTAATTTTAACAAAGATAACGTTAACACGAACACACTGTACAAATTATCCTACAACAAGTTTTGCGTAGTTAGGAACGTGAATGACATTTGAATTTTGTATTGCCAATAAATTAAAATTCTTCTGTAACAGTAGATTTGAAGTGAAATTTATAGCTTTCGGTCATGTTAAATTTAGAAATCTCAAGGTCTACGTATGTAGTAAAATTCGTCTTCTTTCAATAAGAACTTTTCCATAGCTGTTTTACCCTCGTATATGGATTTTTATACATTAACAATCGTTTTCTTATAGAAAATAGACATACAGCTGCATTAACATATGAAATAAAAAAGCATTAAAACTTTTAAATAAATAGTTCCTTCTTCAATTTTAGTTTCGAGACAAGTTACACTCAGATATTTTCAAACAAAATGGTAATTTTGTCAGACAGCCTTGGCAACACTGCAACATGACTGTCAATTTTCCTACCAATGAAAGTAGGTCGGAAAATACCTACATATTTTGCCACTTGCTTCATAGTGGCCCGTATTGACTTTTTATTCAATTTAAAACTGTTTATTCACTCAATTAGCATCATGTGACTGACTGCACGGCCTAAAATAGACGCCCTTAAAACAATAAACACAACACAACGCCCGCATTACAAAATAAAACACATAAATTAGGATAATAAAATAGATTTTTCTTTGACAATAAATCAATCGATATATAATCACTAAAAATTGCTAGATACAGTTGTAAACAGTTATAACAGTGTCGCATAACTGTTTTGGGACATTAATAGCGTGTAAAAAACGCAGTGCTGTGTAAAATCAGTGAATGTATTCGAAAAACGATTGAACGGAACTATTCTATTATTTTTTACGTAATAAATTGGTGTTCGATCGAGGTTTATGTGGAAAAAGCATGAAAGTGTTGTTTACCTGGTAAGTAAACTTGTTTTAATTCAATATTACTAAGTTAAAGTAGGTCAGACTTGAAAAAAATCAAGTTGATTTTATTTTTTATGTTTGCAACCGGTTTGGGTCGTCGCGTGTGGTAAAATTGTTGTTTGGTTTACTTTTTATGCAATAAGATGATGATAGTTATGTTGCGATAGTGTTTTTACGTAAATATCAATGTATTTTTGCCTCTTAATTGATTTACTAGACTGTCCATCCTACATTGAAGCTTAGAGGTGATTTTAATTAGAAGAAATAATATTTTTACGCAAGATTATAAAATAATATTCAATTGGGACTGTGACCTAGTGTGAAGCTCTCGATTTAAATATCGAAATAATTCTGAATTTGAAATCTAAACCATAGACTTATTTTTTTTTTAAATTTCCATCTGAAGACTTGGGTATCTCATTTCTAATTCTATAAAAATATTTTTCATCCTATCCAGCTTTTTATACCTACTATTTTAAATACTTATTAAATAGAGTTATGTATGTGAAAAAACGAGAACCCTAAAAAAAGACGGAAAATGAATGACAATATTTGGTTGAACTTTGCTGTCTTTTAGATTGTTGTAAATTCTATACTGGATTATTGTTTGACTCTAAAACTTTCTGCTAGGCACCAAAAGTGTCAATTTTATGGCAGGATTTCTGACTATCCATTGTGGGTTATCCAACATTCTTTATACTAGCTGACCCGTGCCCACTTCGTTGGGCAGTAAAATATGCATGATATCATATAATTTATAGCCTATAATGTAACCTCTCAATGTAGCCTCTCAAATAATGTAGCTTTCTACCAGTGAAACAATTAAAAAAATTAGTACTTTACTTCCGGAGATTACCCCCTACATACACACAAAACCTCTTTATAATATTTGTATGGATTAGCTGTTGCCAGCGGTTTCACCCGCTACAACTCCAAAATTTATTCTTTATTTTTTCTTTATGTGGCCTTCTGACCTGCCTATACCAAATCTCTGAGCAGTGATAGGATAGATGTCACCTTACTGCCCGGCTATAGCGATCACCGAACAACCGGGAGTCCAGGCCTTACTGTAGTATTTCTTGAGATTAGCAAGTTCAATTAATTTAATGAGAGCCTTATCAGAAAGGGTGCACAACTTATAAACAGCTTATGTTAAGTGGTACCACTTCATCATGAGTGGCATCGGTACTTGCACTCCTGATAAGGGCTGTTCAAGTGAATTAATTTATAATATTCCACAACTATCACACAACACCATCTAGTCCCAAGCTAAGCAGAGCTTGTGTTATGGGTACTAGACAACTGATAATCATACTTGAATATTTCTAAATACATACATATTATAGATAAATTACACCCAGACACAGAACAAATGATCATGCTCATCACACAAACATTTGTCCTGGGTGGAATCAAACCCATGACCCCCGGCATAGCAGTCAGGGTCACTAACCACTAGACCAACAGGCCTGTCAATTTGTTATCATTTCCCAAAGTACACCAGGACATTTGTTTTTTTTTAATGTTGCCCCACACTATGAATTTCTCCTGTATCGTGGGTGCGTTTACAAACATATAAACTCACATACACAAACACCCAGACCCGGAACAACTACTTGTAGATCATACTAATATTTGTTTTGTGCGGTGATCGAATTCGATCAATGCATTTATGTAAACGCCTAAACCACTGAGCCAGCTGGACTTGTGAGAGATCGAATTCGCAACATGCTGTGCAGCCAACAACAATATATTACTAGACTGCTAATAACAGGCGACCGATGTCTGTCAACACATTAGGCAAAAAAGTCTTATATCCGTCTTATTTCTCTCACTCCTGTGAGCCGTAAACATACCTTGAGACAGAACAGACCTTGAGTTAGCCAATCACAACGCAGTGCCCCGTCCCCCTCGCTTACGTAGTACCTCAGCGAGTTGACAGAATAATTTTTGTTCCTTAGATCGTGCATGCGGAGACTAGTAATATATCGTCGTTGTGTGCAGCAGTCGATCACTCAGTCACTGTGCCAATGTTGCCTGAAACCTAATTGAAAAACTTTGTTCAGGAGGTCAAATTGCAAAGATTATCTGTAACTAATATTATAAAGCTGAATAGTTTTTTTGGTTAAACGTGTTAATCTCAGAAACTACTGGATCGAATTGAAAAAACATTTTTGTGTTGGATAGTCCATTTATCGAGGAAGGCTTAGGCAACGACGATATATTACTAGACTCCGCATGCACATTGCACAATCTAAGGAACAAAAACTATTCTGTCAACTCATTGAGGTGTACCCCGTCCCCCTCGCTTACGTAGTACGTAAGCGAGGGGGACGGGGTACTGCGTTGTGATTGGCTAACTCAAGGTCTGTTCTGTCTCAAGGTACGTTTACGGCTCACAGGAGTGCTCGAAAGAAGACTTTTTTGCCTAATGTGTTGACAGACATCGGTCGCCTGTTATTAGGAGTCTAGTAATATTTCGTCGTTGGATATAGGCTATATCATCACGCTACAACCAATAGGAAACGAGCAGCGGACCTGAAACCGCGAGAAACAGACTTAATTTAATATTTGTATGACAAACAGTATTAATTTGATATTTGCATATTTAAATAAGACAATTAAGAAACATTACTTTGAGTATCAATTTCTTGTTTCTGAGTTTTTCCTGTTCTGTTACAAGGAAAAGGGTAATTCAAATAACTAGCTGTTAATATTTGTTTTTCAAAGTACCTATAGGTATAGCATAATAAAGAAATAACAATATTCCACAACTATCACACAACGCCATCTAGTCCCAAGCTAAGCAGAGCTTGTGTTATGGGTACTAGACAACTGATAAACATACTTATATATTTCTAAATACATACAGATTATAGATAAATTATACCCAGACACAGAACAAATGATCATGCACATCACACAAACATTTGTCCTGGGTGGGAATCGAACCCACGACCTCCGGCATAGCAGTCAGGGTCACTAACCACTAGACCAACAGGCCAGTCAAATATACCTACCTATAAATAAATAAAGGAACTCGTGACTAAATAATTACAGCCGCACAGGTCGATCTTCCAGTTTAAGCCGAGCTTTCCGAGGCTGGTCTGTGGATGGGTGACCATCTGTCATAGCGAGTTTCCTCCGTGCCTCGGAAAGCACGTAAAGCTTTTGATCCCAGCTGTCATATGTCGCATGTCACTCATTTCAGTGACAGTCCCTTCCGCTGCAGCCATGGCGGATATGGGTGACTTGCCGTCTGATCATGACCCATGCCGGGGTAGAAGGCGCGTCGTGTTCCACGCGTGGTTCAAAAAGCTGTCAGTGTCTGGTGGAGCCTTAAAGGGGCGAAGCCTCGGGTCGCGGGACTGTCTCATCACGTAACCGTGACCCTGGAACGTAAACGGCTATTGAAGGACACCGTGGATTTAGTCAGTACAAGTCTGACAGTCCCTCAAGCCCTGCCTGGGTGGGAGAACTCATTTGATGATTTTACCATGATAAAATTAAAAATTATACTTTACTACTAATGATGTAATGTAACTGTAGTTTTTCTAATTAAGGAAATGATAAATCTGCCGTTAATTATAGTTGTAAATGTCCGATTTTAATGAACTAGGAGTACCTAGTTAGGTAGTATCTAGAGGAAAAAAAAACACATTTTGCTACGGTTTTATGACTGCCACGCAACGACGATATATTACTTTTTTTTTTTTTTAGCGTGGTAAAATCATCAAATGAGACCTCCAACCCCGGGCAGGGCGGGAGGTACTGTCAGACTTGTACTGACTAAAATCCACGGTGTCCTTCAGTAGCCCTTTATGTTCCGGGGTCACGGTAATAGAAATAAGTCCCGCGACCCCGGCAGGCTTTGGCCCTCTGTGAGGGGGCCCCGTTATTGTGCTGACAGCTCTTTGAGGCGCGCGTGGAACACGACGCGCCGTCGACCCGGGCATGGTCCATGGTTGGACAGCGAGTTGCCCTTTACTCGCTGTCCGCATGCCCGCGCCTACGGTGGCCGGAGATCGTCTTGCGGACGATATATTACTAGACTCCGCATGTACGATCTAAGGAACAAAAACTAATCTGTCAACTCGCTGAGGTACTAACTCAAGGTCTGTTCTGTCTCAAGGTATGTTTACGGCTCACAGGAGTGGTCGAAATAACACGGATATAAGACTTTTATGCCTAATGTGTTGACAGACATCGGTCGCTTGTTATTAGGAGTCTAGTAATATATCGTCGTTGCTGCCACGTAAGGAATTAAACGTTTTTCGCTCGAATGACTGAAATATCATCAGTCTATAATTGTTCCCACTGCTGGGACACAGGTCACACAGGCCTCCTCTCTGTGAGAGAGACCGGGTTGTGATCCACCACGCAGGTCCAGTGCGGATTGGTAGATGTCACATGTCTTCGAATTTTTGGTTCTATGACATGTCGGTTTAATCACAATGTTTTCCTTCACCGTTTTGAGAGCAGTGGTGATGTAGTAAAAATACACATCCTGTGAAAATTTCAACTGTTATCATTGAGCTATTATAACTACGTATAGAGACGACACCACGCATCACCACTGTGTGCCATCCAGGATGAGTGCGCACATCTAGAGCTGTCAAACAACTGAATGAACTTGTGCGCGTGCA
This sequence comes from Agrotis ipsilon, assembly GCA_028554685.1. NCBI lineage: Eukaryota > Metazoa > Arthropoda > Insecta > Lepidoptera > Noctuidae > Agrotis > Agrotis ipsilon. The sequence goes on along the minus strand of CM052983.1, from coordinate 2,648,791 downwards.
CTCATCCTATTACGGGTCATGAGATACAGCCCGACAGACAGACGGACAGCGCCAGCAGAGGCATACCTAACCTATTAGCAGGGATCCGTTGGTTACTAATTCCACTCATCATCTGCCTGCCTTTTCCCAACTATATCGTGGTCTGCTTCCAGTAGAACCAAATGCAGCTGAATACCAGTATTTTACATGGAGAGACTGACTATCGGACCTCCACAACCCAATAACTGCGTAATAAGATACCCCATGGCAAGACTGGTTGTCAGACTTTAGAGCTTCTGAACAGTAACGATTGTCAAAGATCTACAAATGACAACCGGGACCAACGGCTTTACGTGCTTTCCGAGGCACGGAGGAAACTCGCTGTGACAGATGGCCCACCACAGACCAACCTCGGCAAGCGCGGCTTAACTCGGAAGATCGGCCTGTGCGGCTGTAATTATTTAGCCACGAGCTCCTCCCATTCGACTACGGGACCCTGAAAGAAAAAATAAATATTTTCACTGAAAAGACACGATGCGTGTTAGATTTCAAAATATTATTCTGTTTTCTTTCATTCAAACATTTTTCAGTCGCGTGCGCATCTTACAACTCTCATCCACATAAGACCTGATAACGTCCTTATCTCGTAGCGACAAGGTCGGTTTTCCCCATTTCTGTTTGACTTGGTAGATCAATGTTGGTCTTCTAAGCTGTATGTCTAAATTCACAGTAATTACGCCTTTATCTCGTAGTGTCAAGGTCGATTTTCCCAGTTCTAATTCACTTGGTTGACAAAGCTCATGTTTGCGCCCTTAACCTCTTGGTTTAAGGTCGATTTTCGCACGTTAATATGTCGTGGTTGCTTTATGTGCTTATATATTACGATCTAATGTTTTGAAAACAACCTTACAGGTATTACGTGTTGTTAGTAACGAAGGAATGTCCATTGATAATGCTATGAGATTCAAATATCAACAAATATGGCCTTGATCGAGTCTTGAGGAATTTATCTTTGATGTCCACTGATGGTCATAGGTTTCCCAGTATTGATCGTTCTTTCCCAGCCAACGACGATATATTACTAGACTCCGCATGCACGATCTAAGGAACAAAAACTATTCTGTCAACGCGCTGAGGTACTACGTAAGCGAGGGGGACGGGGTACTGCGTTGTGATTGGCTGACTCAAGGTCTGTTCTGTCTCAAGGTATGTTTATGGCTCACAGGAGTGAGAGAAATAAGACGGATATAAGCCTTTTTTGCCTAATGTGTTGACAGACATCGGTCGCCTGTTATTAGGAGTCTAGTAATATATCGCCGTTGCTGCCACGTAAGGAATTAACCCTGGAGTGGTAGCGTGGACTACATATGTAATCCACCTATACAAAATCGATAATTTCCAACAATCGATTTGCTTTAACTTGTTGAGCCTCCAGGTACTTTCAAATGAATGATTGAGCGACGCACTCCGTGAAGCACAAGCATAGGACTTGCATAGTTGTGTCACAGGAGCACAGTAATGTCCGTGGACTACAATTGTAATCCGCGCGACCAAATACGTAAGTATTTTTTTTACATTGAACTATCATGTTTTCGTTTATTTTAGACGAATAATACCTGTTTTGTTATAATGATGATGTTATATGAGCTATATGATGTTTGATTTTAGAAAAAAAAAATAGACAATGCACGTGATGCACTAATTGTGTCGTGGCTGGTTGAAGTTGATGTCGGAAATTATGTTTATGAAGCTGAATCAAGCTCCGACGAAGAAGTTGATAATTCACAAGAGGAAGACCATCAATCAGAATCCCAGCAAGAACAAGACATTCCAGGTTGTACATTGCAGGATCTAACGAAAGTCCTGAAGAAAATATCCACGTCAGCAACGTCGCCGATGCCGTTGTCGTGACTGTGGAAGAGCGTGCATTATAAGCACTAGACAGATGTGCACCAAGTGCAGTAATTTTGTAAGTGGGGTTCATTTCAAGATTATGTGCCTGTCCCGTGCTAAAAATAACATTTACATAGAAGTTTTTACTATATTTGTAAATTGTGATCTCAATAAGAACAATCCATGTGGTTTTGATGCCATTTTAGACAACATTTTTGATAATTTTGATTATTTGTAAAACAGGGGGTTGTAATTAAATTGTGATAATTATATTTTATCAAGAAAACTGTACTGATTATATTTGTATTTAAGTAATAAAGAGTTCATAAATAAATCTTTTGTTTTTTCAATTTCTATTATGGATTACGCATGTAGTCCACGCGACCACTCATGAAACTTTTAGAGGCGCGACCACTGCAGGGTTAAACGTTTTTCGCTCGAATGAATTAAATATCATCAGTCTATAAATGTTCCCACTGCTGGGACACAGGTCGCACAGGCCTCTCTGTGAGAGAGACCGGGTTGTAATCCACCATGCGGGCTCAGTGCGGGTTGGTAGATGTCACATGTCTTCGAATTTTTGGTTCTGGTACATGCCGGTTTAATCACGATGTTTTCCTTCACCGTTTTGAGAGCAGTGGTGATGTAGTAAGCAATAAAAATACACATCCTGTGAAAATTTTAACTGTTATCATTGAGCTATTATTACTACGTATAGAGACGACACCACCCATTACCACTGTGTCCCATCCAGGATGAGTGCGCGCGCCTAGAGCACGCCACAGAGCTGTCAAACAACTGAATGAACTTGTGCGCGTTGTCTCATCCTGGATGGGACACAGTGGTGATACGTGGTGTCGTCTCTATACGTAGTAATAATAGCTCTATGACTGTTATCTACCTATAACGGGTCATGAGATACAAATTCATAGACAGACAGACGGACAGCGCCAGCGGAGGCATACCTAACCTATTAGTAGGGTTCCGTTGGTTATCATTCGACTCATCATCTGCCTGCCTTTTCCCAACTATATTGTGGTCTGCTTCCAGTCAAACCAGATGCAGCTGAATATCAGTATTTTACATGGAGCGACTGACTATCGGACCTCCACAACCCAATAACTGCGTAATAAGATACCCCATGGCAAGACTGGTTGTCAGACTTTAGAGCTTCTGACTAACAGTAACGACTGTCAAAGATCTACAAATGACAGCCGAGAACAACGGCTTTACGTGCTTTCCGAGGCACGGAGGAAACTCGCTATGACAGATGGTCCACACACCAACCTCGGCAAGCGTGGCTTAACCCGGAAGATCGGCCTGTGCGGCTGTAATTATTTAGCGGAGCTCCTCCCAATCGACTACGGGACCCTGAAAAATAAAGATTATCACTGAAAAGACACGATGCATGTTAAATTTCAAAATATTATTCTGTTTTCTTTCATTCAAACATTTTCCAGTCGCGTGCGCATCTTACAACTCTCATCCATATAAGACCTGATAACATCCTTATCTCGTAGCGATAAGGTCGGTTTTCCCCATTTCTGTTTGTCTTGGTAGACCAATGCTAGTCTTCTAAGCTGTTCGTCTAAATTCACAGTAATTACGCCTTTATCTCGTAGTGTCAAGGTCGATTTTCCCAGATCTTACTGACTTGTTTGACAAAGCTCATGTTAGCGCCTTTATTTCTTTGAATTAAGGTCGGTTTTCGCAAGTTAAATATTATGTAGTGGTTGTTCATACTTCAATCAAATGTTTTGAAAATAATCTTACAGCTATTACGTGTTGTTAGTAACGAAGGAATGTCCATTGATAATGTTATGTGATTCAAATATCAACAGATATGGCATTGATCAAGGCTTAAGGAGTTTCTCTTTACTATCATCTTATTGCCCAGCCCCGTTTGTATTTGTACCGTTTGTTTTTGAAGCTGCATCATGTCTTCGAATCATCGATCTCACAATCCCTCAAAACTAGGGTTTATAACCAGTGTGTCCTACCCGTAATGACTTACGGAGCCGAAACTTGGACACTTACCATAGGCCTGGTCCACAAATTCAAGGTAGCCTAGCGTGCAATGGAGAGAGCAATGCTCGGAGTCTCTCTGGTGGATAGAATTCAGAACGAAGTAATTCGCCAGAGAACCAAAGTAATCGACATTGCGTGTAGAATAAGCACGTTGAAGTGGAATTGGGCCGGCCACGTCTGTAGACGGACCGATGGTAGATGGAGCAGACAGGTGCTAGAGTGGAGACCGCGAATGGGCAAACGTAGTGTAGGACGCCCTGCTGCAAGATGAAGATGATGATTTGAAGAATGTGGCAGGCAGCGGATGGATGCGGACTGCCCAGGACCAGCAGGGTTGGCGCTCTTTGGGGGAGGCTTACGTTCAGCACTGGATGGCAATAGGCTAGGATAATATAAGTTAATACACGATAGTTAATAACACACGAATTCACACGGTACAGAGGAAACTCGGCTAGTTTCCTCCGTGCCTCAGAAAGCACGTAAAGCCGTTGGTCCCGGCTGTCATTTGTAGATCTTTGACAGTCATTACTGTTAGTCAGAAGGTCTAAAGTCTGACAACCAGTCTTACCACGAGGTATCGTGTCCTGGCACCTGGTAGATGTGTGATGATGTTGCCCGGGTTGGATTGCAAGGAGGTGCTTTCCACCCATTCTTGAAACATTTTGGGATTATTTCGGATTCGGACGCATCTCAATACCAACATTACAGCACTGTTAGCGCAGTGGCTGAGCGATCGACTCCTGCGCAGCGTGTCTCGATTTCGATCCCCCACGGAACAAGGATCTGCAAGTAGTTGTTTCGGGTCTGGGTGTTTGTGTATGTGAGTTTATATGTTTGTAAACGCACTCACGACACAGGAGTAATTCCTAGTGTAGAGCAACTTTAAAAAAAAAATCACATAAGTACTCAAATTTTGCACGGAGCGACTATATACCTATCTGATCTCCATATAAAATAAAAAAATCCCGTTTAACAAATGCAGAGTTCAATAAAACTAGTTGTATTGAACTCGTTTATCAACGGAACATCTGGTGTTATATTTGCAACCTGCAATCTCTGCTGTTATCACATTAAATACTGAGGGAGATAACATCTCTTATCAGTATGGTTTTTTATGTGTTTATTTAGTATTTTAGTATTGTATGCTGTAGGATTATTACAGTTAGGTCTGAAGGTTGCCAAATGTACGGCAATGGGTGCGCAATGACAGGGCCTCCTTTTTTAACTTTCTAAAGTCATCTAACGAGTCCCTCCCACCAAGGGCAGGGCGGAAGGGACTGTCAGACTTGTACTGATTAAAATCCACGGTGTCCTTCAGTAGCCTTCATGCTGACGCTCTTTGAGGCGCGCGTGGAACTAAACGCGCCGTCGACTCGGGCATGGTCCATGGTCGGACAGCGAGTTGCCATTTACTCGCCGCCCGCCATGCTACAGTATATTATATCTACCTAAGCTCACGGTAACTTACCCACAGTGTTTGTACCGGACAATGCACAGGGCTCGCTCGACACATGCATTGCATATTAATGTACCTCAAGACATAACCGGTGCCCAAAGGTACCATACAGTGTTTAATTTAGATTACATACGGAATACGGTTTGTAGCTAAATAATTACAGCCGCACAGACCGATCATCTAGGTTAAGCCGCGCTTGCGGAGGTTGCTCTGTGGATGGGTGACCATTTGTCATAGCGAGTTTCCTCCGTGCCTCGGAAAGCACGTAAAGCTGTTGGTCCCGGCTGTCATTTGTAGATCTTTGACAGTCGTTACTATTTATCGGAAGGTCTAAAGTCTTACAAGAGTGCCCATGGAGTTTCTTGCTCATTCTTCTCCATAGAAATCTACGCTTTGTAATGAGCACCTACGGTATTTTCACAGTTTTTATGTCTTGTGACTGGGACTGTAGCACCATAAGTTACTATTTATGTACTAGTTTTTTTTTGTCTTTTGACAATTCAAAAACGCCTTTAATTGGCCTAGTTGAAATAAACGATTTGATTTGACAACCAGTCTTACCATGGAGTATCGTTTTACCCAGTTACCGTGTTGTGGAGGTCCGATAGTCAGTCGCTCCATATAAAATACTGATATTCAGCTGCATCTGGTTCGACTGGAAGCAGACCTCAATATAGTTGGGAAAAGGCAGGCAGATGATGTGGCGTTATGTTTGTTACTCAAATAAAGACAAATTCCTAATTCTCTTCGCATTTACGCAGTATCCAAAGTATAACCAGCTGTTATTTTTTTTAATATTTAATCAGCATGTTTTTCACGCACGTCAACAACTTCGGACGTGACAAAATGGCCGTTTTAAAAAGATGAGTGATTCGAATTTTAATTTAAAATCGTCTTTTGTGTGACTAATCGAGAATAAGTGGGTAAAATATCTTTTAGGGCGCCAAACTGAACAATTTTATGTTTACAAGAATAATGTACTCCTAATAATTTCGTGGTAAAATCATCAAAGGAGAAAGAGCACTTTTAATATCGCTTTTTGAAGCGTATGGACACTTAAGCAAATCCATAAATAATGTTATTATTTTAAATTTGTTTTGGCATAAATTCAGTTAAATCATTTGTGGGGTTTTTATTTTCAATATTATTAGTAATTACTATTATACATTTGTTCCGGTATAGTGAAGGGCTACGTTACCAGAATCGATCGATTAAACATAGAATAGAATCGTAAAACAATTGAAAAATCTACTAGTGACCCTAAAGTCTACCTTAAAAGCTGTTATTATTGTTTTTCTAAAAACTCTAATATGATTTATTTTATGATACTTAACATATATTGAGGTCTTATAATAAAAGTAAAAAAATAATCGATTATGATTATGATATCGTAATTGACTGATGTGACCAACACTATTCAATGAAGTGTCAGTTGTCAAAGTCAAACTCATTATTTTCGTGTTTGTTTGGTTTTGATTTCGTTATTACCGGCGAACTACTATTTCTTGCTTTTCTCTGATATAATCTGAACTAATATTCGTGTCGAGTATCTCCACGTCTTTATACATCGAGCAATTGGACCCTGTAGTGCGCTGTTATAGTGAATCTGTAGTATACGTCTACGTTGATTTCTTCGGGACAGTAAACAATATGTCGCGCTGTGTAAATTGTTCTTTGTTATTATCGCATCCACTGCCTAATCGTCAAATGAGAGAGGCAACGGACGCCATGGTTATTCTTTTAAATATATGGATTTCTACTACGGCAAGTATATTCCTTCATGATACCTAGTATAATGGGCGTTTTTCCATTAGCCGGCCCGCCACCGGCACTACTAAATGTTTGTACCTATTATAATATAATAAATGCAAAAGCGAGTCATTCATTTTCGTACATTTTTGCTTCGCAGGCATCGGCATGGCGTCGGCGACTGTGCCGGTGCCGGGCAGCTCTTACTACATATCAAAATCTTATTTTTTTACATTAAGTAATATTGCAGTATCAATGTGTACCAATTTAAATAGGTACGGTTTCAAAACGATATTGTTTTGACGTCTAACATAACCTCAAATAATATCCTGAGTAAATTATGTTTTTTTGGAAAAACCCCACAAAATATCAACCTGTATTTAACGTTGCTTTGAAGTATGTCAATAAGCCTAACTTGTGTCCAATTTTCACTGGCATACTGTGTCAAAGGGAGCGCAACCAAGTGCCCTAGTAGTTTGCTCAATCTCCTTTGTCCTCCCACCCAGGGCGAGATGGGAGGTTACTGTCAGACTTGTACTGACTAAAATCCACGGTGTCCTTTAATAGCCCTTTTCGTTCCTGTGTTACTTGTTAAGACAGTGCCGCGACCCCGAAACAGATGGCCTTGGATGCAGATTTTAAAAGCCGGTCAAGAGCATAAAATTCGCTTCAATGCAGTACCTACCTATAGCTCAATCATCATGTTTTTCTTGCCATACCCTGCCTTTTTATATAACGATAGATTTTGATTTGACCACTATCTCGCCAACTTCGAGTAAGAGGTCAGCCGCCGAATCCAACTCGTTTGGGCAGCGTTCGGGAAACTACGCAGTGTCTATCGTCCGATATGCCTCAGTGCCTCAAGACGAATGTTTTCAACTAACGTGTGTTACCAGTAATGAGTTACGGCACCGAAACGTGGTCTTTCACTATCGGCCTCATCTCAAAGTCGCTCAACGAGCTAAGGAGAGGGCTATGCTCGGTGTTTCTCTGCGTGATCGAATCCGAAATGAGGAGATCCGTACACGAACTGAAGCCACCGATATAGCTCACCGGATTAGCAAGCTGAAGTGCAGCAATGAGCAGGCCATATTGCTCGCAGAGCACATGGCCGGTGGGGTTGAAAAGTACTAGAGTGGAGACCACGACTAGCAAGCGCAGCGTAGGACGTCCACCAACAAGGTGGACAGACGACCTTATAAAGAGCGCTGGAAGAAGCTGGATGCAGGTCGCTTCCAAAGGGTATATGTGGTCTTAGTGTAGATCTTAAGGGAAGGACTGTGGTCAGCAGTGGACGACCTATGGCTGAGATGATGATGATGATGACTATCTCGTCTGAAGGTAATTGAAGATGTGATCGACGGTGAAGTACGCTTTACTAGAAGCGTAGTACTATTAGTTATTCTATGCTAGAAGTAAGAAATTCACTGAAGACTTGAAGACGCCAAGGCGACAAGTTCTTACGGGGAAGTAATGAATTTACAATTTTACAGTGATATGTAAATTGAGTATCAAAATGATGCGAGCGGTAATTGAAGCATTGTTAAAGACATTCTTAGAACAGAGCATGGTGTACAATACAGGATAAAATGAATTTGGACACCATGATTCTAACCTCTCATACCACTTCTGGGACACAGGCCTCCTCTCTGTGAGAGGGAGTGGGACGTAATCCACCACGCGGGTCCAGTACGGGTTGGTAGATGTCACATGTCTTCGAATGTTTGGTTCTAGGACATGCTGGTTTCGAGAGTTTTCCTTCACCGCTTTTGAGAGCAGTGGTGATGAAATAAATTACTCCAAGTTATTTATGCCTGGCTGGGTTCGAACCTGCGACCTACAGCTTGAAAGTTGGAGTCGATACCACTGGGCCAGCTCTCTAACCTCTACGAGACAATAACTGCGTCAAAGTGCACAGCTTTGATAGACAGCCACCTCTCGCGCCCGGCATTGGTCGAGGCCATGTTGCGAGGCGAGACGGAATAGGAAGTGGTCGCCTCCTTCTGCGGAGCAGTCATGCTAGCGAAAATGGAGGCGGGCCGCGTGAGTGAGAGTACAGCGTCCAACTCACAACGCAGGACGATCTCCGGCCACCATAGGCGCAGGTGTGCGGACGGTAAATAATCGGATCTCCGATCATGGACCATGCCCGGGTGGCTCAAAGACCTGTCAGCAATCTGTCAGGGCCTCCCTTAGAGGGCCAAAGGTTGCAATTTATTTATCAATCAACTAGTTGGCCTGGCAAACTTCTTACCGCCTCAAAAACACCTTTTAAACCTTTCCTTGACCTTCAAGAATAATTCAAAACCAAAATGATCCAAATCCGTCCAGCCGTTCTCGAGTTTTAGCGAGACTAACGAACAGCAATTGATTTTTATATAATAGTTTTTTTATCTGTCAATTCGCATTTTTAACATGAGTAAATACCTAGTCGATTTTTATTTTTTATTAAGAAAAAATCTACTCTAATATCGCATAGAGTCCTTGACCCAGACGCATGCAGGTGTAACTGCACTTTTTCGTACGAATTTAATAATGTTTTTTGTTTGTTTGTTTCGTCTCTATTCATTGACGGTGATTGGTCACAAGGTCCCAGCGTAACTGACGCGTTTAATTGTGATGTTAATGTAAAATTTATGGTTCATTGTTTGTTGGGTACACTAGTTAGTACCCGCTGTTTTACTCGTGTCTTCAAATATTATTGATGCAGGAGAAACACTTGCCAAGAGCGAGTCGGATTAGCACATAAAGGTTTGCGTACCATCCTACTTCCTACTAATATTATAAACGTGAAAGTTTGTTTATCAGGGTTTCTTAAACTTTTTGCAGTCACGGACCACCTTCACAGTATAAATAATTCCACGGTCCCCTGTCAAAGAATATTTTGAACAGATCAGACTATCAGAGTCAAACATGAAACAAACCCTGCCCTAGAAGTTTAGTCTTTTTTCAATTAATTCATGTTTTGTGATGACGCGACGATACTATTTCCCAGTAAATAGGTTAAGGGTTAGCTGACCTACTGCGTACCCCTAGTGCACATGCTACGGACCCCCAGGGGGTCCATGGACCCCACTTTAAGAAACCCTGGTTTAGATGGATGGATGTTTGTTCCTCTTTCACGCAAAAACCACTGAACGGATTTAGCTGAAATTGGGTACACAGATAGTTTATAACCTGGATTAACACATAGGATAGTTTTTATCTCGATTTTATGTTCCCGTGGGATAATTTTCGAGTTGTAGTGAGTGAAACCGCTGGCAACAACTAGTTATCTATAAATACGGCAAAAAATAACTTTTTTTGTAAAGGAGCCCCATTAAATACATATCTATATTACTCTGTTTTTTTTTTGTATTTTTGTTATAGAGGCAACAGAAATACATCTCCTGTGAAAATTTCAGCTGTCTAGCTATCACGGTTTATGAGATACACCCCGGTGACAGACGGACAGACAAACACAGTACACTTCAATCATAATGCTTGAAATAACACATTAATTGTGTACAGGAAATTACTACATGTATGTAGTTCTAAATACTCACATACATGTAACTTGTTCGTATGTAGGTTAGTTCGTTGGGCAATAGTTTCAAGAAAGAATAAAGGCCCTTCGTCCACACCGCAACGCAAGTCTCCGATACCTTACGACTTTTTTATCCAGGCGACTATCGCAATACAAATCCATAAAGGTTCGTTACACACAGGCGTCGCTTTGTGTATGTACGAAGGGGCTGTGGCTAAAGTACCTTTCATACTTGGAAAAGTACAATGCATTAGAACGAAAAATCTAAGTTGACTATATCTTTTCCCCGCGGTTTTATAGCCTTCCTTGACAAATGGATTATGTAGCACAAAAAGATTATTTCAATTCGAAGCATTAGTTTCTGGGTTTAGCGCGTCCAAGCAAACAAACTCTTCAGCTTTCTAATATTAGTATAGATGGGGTATCTATTTGATACTATTGACCAATAATTTTAAAACACAATGAATAAATTGCAAAATTAATCTGTTCGTAAGAGTTTTGAAAAATAATGGACACGTATTTTTTCTTTTGATGTATTTATGCATATTTACAAAGATATAACGCATTGAAATTCGAGAGTGGGGGCTCCTGACGTCAGCGGCGAGTGAAAACTGTACTTGCTTGTGACGTATTGGCAATTTTTAAAATGCCGTATCGTTTTTAGGAATTGTAATTGGATTAGGTTGATTATCTTTCAACTGTCTATCTTTCAAATGTCTGTCGGGGTTCATGAGAAACTCGTACAACCTACACAGACGGACGGACAATAGAATCTTAATATCAGGGTCCGTTTACAGAACCCAATAAAAACACAGATGGAATTCTTCGAAAAACCTCCATACGTACGTAACAGAAGACAATAGTGCGACTGTTCACAAAATTCTCAGTAACTGTTGTCGCTGTATGAACCGGATACTCATTAGTTTTGATCTGCATTATACTTAGCATAATACTGACTTGATGATGGCGGACAGTCATTATCACAATTAACCATAAATTACGGATAACAACCGGAAATCAGGAAGTAACGCTAACTAGAGTAAATATAGGATAGGTCAACGACGATATATTACTAGACTCCTAATAACAGGCGACCGATGTCTGTCAACACATTAGACAAAAAAGTCTTATATCCGTCTTATTTCGACCACTCCTGTGAGCTGTAAACATACCTTGAGACAGAACAGACCTTGAGTTAGCCAATCCCAACGCAGAAGGTTGACCCGGTTTTCGCGGGATTGCGTCATCAGGTACCCCTGGAACGTAAAAGGCTATTGAGTACGCCATTTACCAACAAAAGAGTGAATTGAAAAAATTTGGAATACCGGGGTATTCCAAAATTTTACATATTCGGATGCATGCCCTAATTATGCCCCACTCCTCACAGAGAGGGGCCCCGTGTCCCAGCAGTGGGCACATCTAGGCTGATGATGAATTGAGTAAGCTGCCTCCCCTTTAAGTTTGTACAGACCGAAACCGGACACGGTATATATGAAAGATACACTTTTTTTGGGACAAACCCACCACACTATTCCCAAACCTCTAGAACTCCTGAGAGCCAGAATCAACAGTAACAACCACCAGAAAAGCGCCGAGATAATGAAGCTCGACGTGTCCCGGAGAATGAATTTACCTGCCCTGGATCCTGCAACTAAATTAATCAGAAAAGAATAGTGGAGAATACGTAAGATACACTGTAAAAAATTGTATAGAAATACATAAAAAGAAAAAAAACTCGCGCAGATGACACTGAGATTGGCCGCCGTGACCGAAAAATGGTCCTGAGGTCATTGGTCCCCCAAAAATAACAGTAAATCTAATTTTGGAGTTACAACTCCTTTTTTTCGTATTATAGAATACGTATACGACGTGAGTTGACGTTTTGACTTATCGCTACCTCAATTAAAAATTAAAAAAACCCCGGACACAAAAATCGCGACGTATATTTTTTTTATTATTATTAATACATACTACACGGAGTATTGGTGGCCCAGTGGTATCGGTCCTGACTTACGAGTTGCAGGTCGTGGGTTCGAACCCAGCTTGGCGCATTACTTTGTGTAATTTATTTCATCACCACTGCTCTCAAAACGGTGAAGGAAAACATCGTGAGAAAACCGGCATATCCTAGAACCAAAAATTCGAAGATATGTGACATCTACCAAAACGCACTGGGCCCGCGTGGTGGATTATGGCCCACTCCCTCTCACAAGAGAGAAGGCCTGTGTCCCAGCAGTGGGAACATTATAGGCTGATGATGAATACATACTTAGGTTCTTTAACATTTAGTTGTTTTTATTATTTTTCATTTTTTGGAACTTGTTTTTTGTGTCTAGGGTTTTTTTTTTAACTTTTTATACTTTTCATAGGTACATACTTATTTTATATCATTTTATGTTGCTAAGAGCACTCTCGATTAAGTCATCAATATTCCCTTTCAGTGCGCTTTCATTTGAGACCTCACTCGAGTATATTTGCAGACCTTCGGTTACCTTTCCCCACTTTCACCCCCACAACTTCTAAACGGCCCAACCGATTTTCATCAAACATGTCTAGGAACACTCGCACGTAAGTCACCTTTTATAAAAAAAAAAAACTACATTGAAATCGCTTCAGCCGTTCGGGCTCGCAGACAGACAGACACGTCAAACTTATAACACCCCTCTTTTTCCGTTGGGATTTAAAAAATATTGATAACTAGCGGCCCGTCCCGGCTTCGCACGGGTGGAGGACCCGGTCTAAAACCCGGTCCCGATGGTTACAAACACAACAAAAAAATAATTATCCGAATCGGTCAAGCCGTTTTCATGTTATGTCGTGACAACGGAAAGCGGGTTTCATTTTTATATATATAGACTATGCCGCCGTGGCATCCACTGTCTGAATAGCCTAAAAAACTGTTGCGTTGTGGGTCCTACAACTACGTCAAATAGGTCCAGTTCGGCAAAACGTCAAGCAGCTAGCCCCAACGACGATATATTATTAGACTCCGCATGCACGATCTAAGGAACAAAAACTATTCTGTAAACTCGCTGAGGTACTACGTAAGCGAGGGGGACGGGGTACTGCGTTGTGATTGGCTAACTCAAGGTCTGTTCTGTCTCAAGCAAGTTATGTTTACGGCTCACAGTAGTGGTCGAAATAAGACGGATATAAGACTTTTTTGCCTAATGTGTTGACAGACATCGGTCGCCTGTTATTAGGAGTCTAGTAATATATCGTAGTTGGCTAGTCCCAACTAGTTTTCAACTAGGTCTCTAACTGGAAATCTATCTAGGCTTCAAAGAATCTCATCGCAGTACCGTATTCGTACTGAACAACATTCTACACATCCAATTTGGTCCATCGGTTCTCGATGTGGGTGTATAAAACATACTTACGCGTGGAAGGTCGTATATTAATGTGCAGTGTCGCTTAGGCCACTAACACACGGCGCATTTTAAACGCGCAGACGTCGCGCGTTTCGGGAACGTATGTTTTCCGCGTCGTAAATGCTGTTTTGATACGGTTTCATAGATTGAGACGCGCGTTTAACGCGATACAAACGCGCGTGGGAAACATATATGTACATAGCGACGCCGTTGACGAGGAGTCTAACCATAACGCGGTAGTTACAATCGAGTATAGCGCGTCTGTATCACGGTACCAGTTCGTTAACGCGCGTTTCACGATCACCCCGTGAGCCTTTTTTTTTTTGTTTTCCTACTCAGGGTAGGGCGGGTGGGACTGTCTAACTTGCACTGAATAAAATCCAAAGTGTCCTTCAATAGCACTTTACGTTTCGGTCGCGACCCCGACAGGCTTTGGCCCTCAGGTCCCCGTCCTTTGCTGACAGCTCTTTGGGGCGCGTGTGGAACATGACGCGCCATCGACCCCGGCATGGACTCCGAGTCGCCCATTACTCGCCGCCCGCGCCTACGGTGGTCGGAAATCTTACTTGGACGTCCGTTGCCGTGGGTGTCTGCCACTGCGGCTGGGTCGTGACCCCGTGTGCTAAAGTTACAAAGTCACGTTCTAATCTTGTTAGAAGCGCGCGTCAACTCATAATCATCTTCCTGCTCTATCCCATTTTACTTGTGGTCGTCGCAACACGTTTTTTTCTTGCATTCTCCATCATATGTCACAGTATCATTTATTGCTTTTTCATTCATATAATTCCTTAGACGAGCCATCCATTTTTTCTTTGGCCTTCCCCTCCTCTCCATCCATCAACTTTCATACTCATCACTGTCTTATTCACATGAGTCTCATCCTACCTCATCACGAAAAGCGCGCGTCAATTGCGCGTTTTAAACGCACCGTGTGGTGGAGGCCTTAGTTGCTTACCTACTTGCATGGGTTACATAAAGTTACACCATACTGGTTAGGTAGTGTGACTTAGAAAAAAACCGGTAAAATGCGAATTGGACTCGGGCATTCCGTCTTTCATAATTTTAAACCAACACGTGACTTCAAAAAAAGGGGGAGTATCAATGAGAAGTTTTCTTTTTTGAGTACTTATTGAAAAAAAAGTAGTTTCCAAGAACTCTGTAGATGGCGTTGAACTGACTACGTTACTAGATTTATGCCTTCATTTTTGCACAAATCCACGAGGCACAGACTTCTCTTCTTTTTCTCTTGGAACATTTTCTTTATGGCGTAGAAAACGCATAAATTAAAAAGACTGGTCAATGAATATTTTTTTCTTTTTACTTGATGTTTTTTATTGCCAAATGCCAATGGTGTGATGTGACGTGACTGACAATAACATGACATGTACGTTACGTTTTAAGATCTCAAAATTCCAATCAAGTGAAAAAAATCAAAAAATGACGACGTTCCGTTTATTGCAGTAACATACCAAGTTCAGCGCCATCTATCCATCGACTAGGGAAACAATCAAAAGAAAATCCCTCATTCGACTGTATTATTTTTAAATGTTTTTAACCTCGTAACTTTCCACTGGACAACTCGATTTTGTTTCTTCCTTTTTCATAGATGCAGTATATCTGTCATTTGGTCGTAAAATTTCACTAAACTCATTGAGCTATTATTACTCCGTATAGAGACGACACCACGCATCACCACTGTGTCCCATCCAGGATGAGTGCGCGCGCCTAGAGCACGCCACAGATCTGTCAAACAACTGAATGAACTTGTGCGCGTGCATTCATCCTGGATGGGACACAGTGGTGATGCGTGGTGTCGTCTCTATACGTAGTAATAATAGCTCAATGAATATATTACGATAATTGTCTTCTAAGAAATTCTTTGAAATCAAATGATGTTCTGGACAATTTTGTTCCAAATTAAATGCTTGTGATGATCCTATACCAGTTCCATTTTTCTTAAAAGGTATGATACCCTGAAAAGTGAAGTTTATTGCCATTTGCCGCCTCTGTTTCTAGACATTCAAATGACAAGAACATTATACTAAAGAGGGGTGTATAAATGCCAAGTTTTCCATGGAAATGCTCTTGTAATTTTCTATGCTTGACTGCTTTCTTGTTTCGGATAGTGATCACAACAAGCAAAGCTATATAACCTTTTTTTTTATTATCTTGTAACCATCTGAATAAGGCTATTTTACGAAAAAAAAATAGATTAGTCCGAAAGATATCGAAACAAATTTGATCCGTATTTTTTTTTATTTTCTTGCATAAACCAAAATTTTTCGACGATACAACGCTTCTAAAAATCACAAAACGTCACTCAGTCGCTATAATTTTACACGCGTAATGACATCACAAGCTGTCCCGAATTTTGAAGCGTTTTATCTTTGTCAATATTTATTGATTTAAAAAAACAGAGTGTGGTCTGCTATACATTGTGACCATCTGTCATAGCGAGTTTCCTCCGTGCCTAAGAAAGCACGTGAAGCCGTCGGTCCCGGCTGTCATTTGTAGATCTTTGACAGACGTTACTGTTAGTCAGAAGCTCTAAAAGTCTGACAACCAGTCTTACCATGGGGTATTGTATTACCCAGTTACTGTGTTGTGGAGGTCCGATAGTCAGTCGCTCCATGTAAAATACTGATATTCAGCTGCATCTAGTTCGACTGGAGGCCGACCACAATATAGTTGGGAAAAGGCAGGCAGATGATGATGGACATTATATACACTTTTGTCGCTCTGCCCATACCCTTTGGGGAGTCATCATCATCTCAGCCATAGGACGTCCACTGCTGAACATAGGCCTCCCTTTTTGATCTCCACATGTACCGGTTGGAAGCAACCTGCATCCAGCGTCTTCCGGCGACCTTCATAAGGTCGTCTGTCCACCTTGTTGGTGGACGTCCTACGCTGCGCTTGCTAGTCCGTAGTCTCCACTCTAGCCCTTTTCGACCCCATCGGCCATCCGCTCTGCGAGCAATATGGCCTGCCCATTGCCACTTCAGCTTGCTAATCCGGTGGGCTATATCGGTGACTTTAGTTCGTCTACGGATCTCCTCATTTCGGATTCGATCACGCAGAGAAACACCGAGCATAGCCCTCTCCATAGCTCGCTGAGCGACTTTGAGATGAGGCCGATAGTGAAAGTCCACGTTTCGGTGCCGTAACTCATCACTGGTAACACACACTTTGGGGAATACTGGGCGTGAAATTACTCGTAAACGCGTATGACGTCATAGCAAACGATAAAAGCGAAGTTCTAATTAAAAACTTCACACTCCATTTATTAATTAATCTAGTTTAATTTTACGAACACCTGAAATTAGTTTCATTTAAAAATGTATGTAGAGAGATGGCCGGCGTTCTTGTGAAGGTCATTCTATGGACAAGTGGACACCCTATCTTCTACTAAACCGTTAATATTCCACAACTATCACACAACGCCATCTAGTCCCAAGCTAAGCAGAGCTTGTCTTCTAAGTGCTAGACAACTGATAAACATACTTTTATATTTCTAAATACATACATATTATAGATAAACTACACCCAGACACAGAATAAATGATCGTGCTCATCACACAAACATTTGTCCTGGGCGGGAATCGAACCCACGACCCCCAACATACCAGTCAGGGTCACTAACCACTAGACCAACAGGCCAGTCAGTGAAATTAATCGACCTCTCGCGCCCGGTATTGGTCGAGGCCATGCTGCGAGGCGAGACGGAGTGGGAAGCTATCGCCTTCTTCTGCGAAACAGTCATGTTTGCGAAGGAGAAGGCTGGACGAGTGAGGGAGAGGACAGCGTCTTCTGGACCCAGCCGCGCAGTGTTAGACACCCACGGCGACCGACTTTGCCGGACGATCTCCGGCCACCGTAGGCATGGGTATACGGGTGACCTTCGCCGTCTAAGGGAGGCCCCGTCATTATGCTGAATGCTCTTTGAGGAGCGAGTGGAAGACGACGCGTTGTCGACCCGGGCATGGTCCATGATCGGAAGGCGAGTCGTCTAAACTCGCTGTCTGGTCGCCGTCTCGGCGGCAAGATGTGAGGAGGAGGATTGCCTCTCCTCCACTCGTGATTTTTCTATGGATATTTTTAACAAAAGGGTCCATATGTCCCGGGTCGACGGCGCGTCGTGTTCCACGCGTGCCTCAAAGAGCGTCAGCAAAATGACGGGGCACACAGAGGGCCAAAGCCTGCCGGGGTCGCGGGACTTATACGATCACCGTGACCCCGGAACAGAAAGGGCTATTGAAGGACACCGTGGATTTTAGTCAGTACAAGTCTGACAGTCCTTCCCGCCCTGCCCGGGGTGGGAGGACTCAGTTGATGATTTTACCACGCAAAAATAAAAAAAAGGGTCCATATATCCGCATTAATGTTAACCCATGACCTTGAATCGTATCTCATAGGTTCTCCTGATCGCTAAAATGCATAGTTTGTATAGAGGTCACGATCAAGGAATAAATTTACATTAATTTATTACTGTTCTATTAAAAAATACGTGGGTTTTATCTATGGTACTATTCTAATGTTAAGAGGAAAATGTTTGTTTATTTTGCTTGTATGTAGCTGGGCTAATCGAAGGAATTAATGATCGTATTTAAAAAAAAGTTTTCTTAAGAAAAAATTAGAAAAAAATAGATGTACTTATCTCAATACCATAACAAATTATCCTGCCAGGGCCCCGGAACGTAAAGGGCTATTAAAGGATATAAATCATCGTGGATTTCAGTCAGTACTAGTCTGAGTTTCTTTCCCATCCTGCCCTGGGTGGGAGGACTCATTTTACAACATAAACAAAAAGTTTTGTTGACAGGGGTTGCGGGATTGTCTCAGCAGATTGACGTGACCCTAGAACGTAAAGGGCTATTGAAGAAACACTGTGAATTTTAATCAGTACGTCTCTGACAGTCTCTTCCGCCCTGGGTGGGACACAATCATTTATTGATTTAATCAGGAAAGAAAATAGCAAAAAAAATAGTTGACGTAGAATACCAACGACGATATATTACTAGACTCCTAATAACAGGCGACTGATGTCTGTTAACACATTAGGCAAAAAAGTCTTATATTCGTCTTATTTCGACCACTCCTGTGAGCCGTAAACATACCTTGAGACAGAACAGACCTTGAGTTAGCCAATCACAACGCAGTACCCCGTCCCCCTCGCTTATGTAGTATCTCAGCGAGTTACAGAATATTTTTTGTTCCAAATATCGTGCATGCGGAGTCTAGTAATATATCGTCGTTGCAGAATACCTATTGTTAAAAAAACTCTTCCGACCATGGTCCATGCCCGGGTCGACTGCGCGTTGAGTTCCACGCGCACGTCAAATAGTGTCAGCATGATGACTGCGCCCCCCTCTAGAGGGCCAAAGCCAGCCGGGGTCGCGGGACTTATTTCATTACCGTGCCCCGGAACATAAAGAGCTATTGAAGGACACCGTGGATTTTAGTCGGTACAAATCTGACAGTAAAGGGTGGGAGGACTCATTTGATGATTTTACCACGTAAAAAAAAAAAAAAGCTTTTTTATTTATGAAAAGCTTCATTGATTTTCGCTTCGCCCAGCCCACAACTAATAGCAAAATAGCGAAAAAACAAACTAATTTGCATAAATCGTGCATGCAGCACCTGTCCTTGACCGCACATGGTATTTGCTGGAACATGACTCACCACGTCTGAAAACTTCCCCCATCGATTTTTGTGCGAACTCTGTGGCCTAGTGCCATATTAATTTGCTTTACTCTATTTTGCTCAACCGCGAAAAGTTGAGCAGTTAGGATCCCCAATGCTCAACTAATCATTTGATAGTTTAGACGTTTTCTTCTAATTTTCATGACATAATTATGTTCTACATACATGAAGTATTTTGGTCCTTGGAGTTCTAGTTATCAATTAATAGACGGCCAGGCCTCTTATCAAATATGAGTAGAGTTTGTAGTTGAGCAGTTGCGAATGTAAATGGCACAACTCAGTTGGGCAGTTAGTTGAGCAGTTGGGAACGTAAACGGCACAAGTCAGTTAGGCAGTTAGTTGAGCAGTTGGGCAGTTTAGTTGAGCAGTTGGGAATGTAAACGGCACAACTCAGTTGGGCAGTTAGTTGAGCAGTTGGGCAGTTTAGTTGAGCAGTTGGGAATGTAAACGGCACAACTCAGTTGGACAGTTAGTTGAGCAGTTGGGAACGTAAACGGCACAAGTCAGTTTAGGCATTAGTTAGCAGTTGGGACAGTTTAGAGTTTGAGCGGGTTTGGAATGGAACGGCACAACTCTTTTGGGCAGTTGTTTGAGCGCGTTGGGCAGTGGGGACTGTGACAGCGGCCCAACTAGTTGGGCAGTTAGTTGAGCATCTGCAATATTAGTTGAGCAGTTGGGAAGAAACGGCACAACTCTCGTTGGTCATTAGTTGAGCAGATTTGGGCAGTTGGGAATGTAAGTCACAACTCAGTTGGGCAATTAGTGATCAGTTAGGGGCAGTTTAGGAGTGTTGATGAGGTGGGAATGATAAACGGCACAACTGAGTTGGCAGTTAGTTGAGCAGTTTTGGCAGTTTAGTTGAGCGGTTTGGAATGTAAACGGCACAACTCATTTGGGCAGTTAGTTGAGGCAGTTGGGCAGTTTAGTGTGAATCGGTGTGGATGTAACGACACACTCAGTGGGCAGTTAGTTGAGCAGTTGGGCATTTTAGGTTGAGCGGTTGGGAATGTAAACGCACAACTCATTGGGCATTAGTTGAGTCAGTTGGGCAGTTTAGTTGAGCGGTTGGGAATGTAAACGGCACAACTCAGTTGGGCAGTTAGTTGAGCAGTTGGGCAGTTTAGTTGAGCGGTTGGGAATGTAAACGACACAACTCAGTTGGGCAGTTAGTTGAGCAGTTGGGCAGTTTAGTTGAGCGGTTGGGAATGTAACGGCACAACTCGTTTGGGCAGTTAGTTGAGCAGTTGGGCAGTTTAGTTGAGCGGTTGGGAATGTAAACGACACAACTCAGTTGGGCAGTTAGTTGAGCAGTTGGGCAGTTTAGTTGAGCGGTTGGGAATGTAAACGGCACAACTCAGTTGGGCAGTTAGTTGAGCAGTTGGGCAGTTTAGTTGAGCGGTTGGGAATGTAAACGGCACAACTCAGTTGGGCAATTAGTTGAGCAGTTTGGCAGTTTAGTTGAGCGGTTGGGAATGTAAACGGCACAACTCAGTTGGGCAGTTAGTTGACATTGGGCAGTTTTAGTTGAGGCGGTTGAGAATGTAACGACACAACTCCAGTGGGCATTAGTTGAGCTTGGCATTGAGTTGAGCGGTTTTGGAATGTAAAACGGCAACAACTCAGTTGGGCAGTTTAGTTGGAGGCCAGTTGGCAGTGTAGTTGAGCGTTGGGAATGTAAACGGCACAACTCAGTGGGCAATTAGTTGGAGCAGTGGGCAGTTTAGTGAGCGGTTGTGAATGTAAAACGGCACAACTCAGTGGGGCAGTTAGTTAGCAGTTGGGCATTTAGTTGAGCGGTGGGAATGTAAACGACACACTCAGGTGGGCAGGTAGTTTGAGGGGCATATTGGGGGCAGTTTAGTTGAGGCGGTTGGGATGGTAAACTCACAACCTGTGGGCAGTTAGTTGAGGCTTTGGGCAGTTTGAGTTGAGCGGTTGGGAATGTTAACGACACACTCATTGGGCAGTTAGTTGAGCAGTTGGGCATTTTAGTTGAGCGGGTGGGGAATGTAAACGACACAACTCATTTGGCAGTTAGTTGAGCAGTTGGGCGTTTAAGTTGGAGCGGTTGGGAATGTAAACGGCACACTCAGTTGGGCAATTAGTTGAGCCAGTTGGGCAGTTTAGGTTGAGCGGTTGGTAATGTAACGGCACAACTCAGTTGGGGGCAGTTAGTTTGAGCAGTTGGGGAGTTAGTTGAGCATTGGGCAGTTATGAGCAGCTATTGGGCAGTTTTAGTTGACAGGTTTTGGCACCGGTTTTGGAAGGATTTAGTGTACGAGCTCTGTCCTCCCTTGTTATATAACTGCCTAGACATTATACAATGATCCTTTTAGCATCACGTATTAGCATATGTAATGAAGGAAATTCGGTATTCAGTGTATTGGTGTTGGGTTGTACTTACGGAGATATTTTTTTTGTGTAGTACGAAGTTGTTTCCTGAATTTTCGTTCAGTAACCAAGACAGCCTTTTGTCCTAGTGTTATTGATACTGACTGCTATGCCGGAGGTCGTGGGTTCGATTCCCACCCAGGACAAATGTTTGTGTTATGAGCACGATCATTTGTTCTTGGTGCAATTTATCTATAATATGTATGTATTTAGAAATATATAAGTATGTTTATCAGTTGTCTAGTACCCATAACACAAGCTCTGCTTAGCTTAGGACTAGATGGCGTTGTGTGATAGTTGTGGAATATTATTCATGATTTTTGTTGTTTTGTTCGATTTTATTGCATCTATTCTATATCTCTCTGTTTATGTAGATAGACAGATATAATACTTTTTATTGTACACCATAATATTTTACAAATCGGGGCTTAAGAGGAGCAGAAAGAGAGGTACTTGTATTTCACTGATTCGTAGCCTGCCGCTGGGGGCACGACAATTGATATGAAGTCTGGCGGTCTTAAAAGGTTAATACTTATTCATTCATTCTTCGGGACACGTCGAGCTTCATTGTGTCGGCGCTTTTCTGGTGGTTGCCACTGTTGATTTTGGCGCATAGACGTTGCAGTGGTTTCGGGCAAATGCGTTGGGATTATCCCAAACAAAAATGGTAGCCTTTTTAGGGGTTATATGAGAGGAGCTCGTGGTTAAATAATTACAGCCGCACAGGTCGATCTTCCGGGTTAAGCCGCGCTTGCCAAGTTTGGTCTGTGGATGGGTGACCATCTGTTATAGCGAGTTTCCTCCGTGCCTCGGAAAGCACGTAAAGCCGTTGCTCCCGGCTGTCATTTCTAGATCTTTGACAGTCGTTACTGTTAGTCAGAAGCTTTAAAGTCTGACAACCAGTCTTACCATGGTATGGTATTGCCCAGTTACTGGGTTGTGGAGGTCCGACAGGCAGTCGCTTAATGTAAAATACTGATATCCAGCTGAATCTGGTTTGACTGGAAGCCGACCCGAATATAGTTGGGAAAAGGCTAGGTAAATGATGATATGCACACTTCGACCCTCGTTTGCACTTGGTCCCACTGACACTGTGCCTTGGCCCCACTTACTTTTGGTCCCACTCGCGGTTGGTCTCAATCGCCATTGGTTCGATTCGCAGTAAACTCATTTCTTTTCGTATTAGAAATAGAAAATACGTAAACGGAGCTACTGAATACAAAGTAAATAAATAAAGTACCTAATACTACAAAATATATTATGCAAAGCTTTAATGTTGTATAGCAGTATTACAGGCCTGGTCTCCCAAGGGATGGGTAGGCACGTAGGCTAACATATGTAATTGTAAATTTATGTGAGTATTACGTACATGTTACGGTAGATAAGGGTTGTTACGCATATAAGCGGGTCGGCATTTTCGGTACCGCAAGTTTTTTTTTTTGGATTTATGCCACCACACTATTCCCAAACCACTGCAACTCCTGAGAGCCAGAATCAACAGTGACAATCACCAGAAAAGCGCCGAGACAATGAAGCTCGACGTGTCCCGGAGAATTAATTATCAAAACCGATCAGTTTGTTATTCCCAATCTGGTAAATGCTTGATGCATATAATGTATAATTTGCTTACTTAGGATCGCCTGTGGATGGGTGACCATCTGTCATAGCGAGTTTCCTCCGTGCCTCGGAAAGCACGTAAAGCCGTTGGTCCCGGTTGTCATTTGTAGATCTTTGTCGGTCATTACTGTCCGTCAGAAGCTCTAATTTCTGACAACCAGTCTTTCATCGGGTATCGTCCAGTTACTGTGTTGTGGAGGTCCGATAGTCAGTCGCTCCATGTAAAATACTGATATTCAGCTGCATCTGGTTCGACTGGAAGCCCACCACAATATAGTTGGGAAAAGGCAGGCAGATGATGATGATGCAATCGGTTATAACGCTCGGCTGTGCCGACTAATACTCGCTTATGTGCATAGCAACCTTTATGTTCAAGTTCCATATAATAGAAGTAGATAGATTGCCCATAATTTCGCCAACTAGGCATAGAAAATTACCATAACTATTGTCTATTTATAGATATTTTTTGTTAGGGATCCGTAAGCAAATGGCAAACGCGATAATTTGTTTTTAAGGCTCTTTATACACAACGCGATGCAAGCCTCCTTTGGTAACAACGACGATATATTACTAGACTCCGCATGCACGATCTACGGAAACGGAACATACCTTGAGACAGAACAGACCTTGAGTTAGCCAATCACAACGCAGTACCCCGTCCCCCTCGCTTACGTATTACCGAAGCGAGTTGACAGAATAGTTTTTGTTCCTTAGATCGTGCATGCGGAGTCTAGTAATATATCGTCGTTGGAGACTTGCGTCGCGTTGTGTACGAAGGAGCTAACGCGACACGCGTTTTCCCGTAAATAGCCTGATGTGAAGCGACGATGATGTGTCTAGATTTAACTCAGCCAATAAATAGGAAAAAGACTTATAAAAACACGTTTTTCCTGATGTATTTACTTAGTTGAGGATAAAGTACCTTTTTATTTTCTCGTGGTAAAATCAACAAATGAGTCCTCCCACCCCTTACTGTCAGACTGGTACTGACTAAAATCCACGGTGTCCTTCAATAGCCCTTTATGTTCTGGGGTCACGGTGATGGAATAAGTCCCGCGACCCCGGCAGGCTTTGGCCTTCTGATCGAGGAGCCCCGTCATTATGCTGACGCTCTTTGAGGCGCGCGTGGACGACCCGGGCATGGGTCCATGGTCGGACAGCGAGTTGCCCTTTACTCGCCTATCGCATGCCCAGGATAAAGTCCCTTAATAATAAATGCTTACCTACTAGACCTTTTTTTATCATAGTTTTATCATTAATAGAGTCCGTGACCTCCGCTGCTCGGCGCCTTTCTCGATAAATGGACTATCCAACACAAAAATACCTTTTCAATTCGTACCAGTGGTTTCTGAGATTAGCGCTTTTAACCAAACAAACTCTTCAGCTCAATAATAAGATTACTTTTGCAACCAATGAAGAATAGCAATAAATTGGAAGCGACCTGCATCCAGCGTCTTCCGGCGACCTTCATAAGGTCGTCTGTCCATCTTGTTGGTGGACGTCCTACGCTGCGCTTGCTAGTCCGTTGTCTCCACTCTAGCACTTTTCGACCCCATCGGCCATCTGCTCTGCGAGCAATATGGCGAGCAGTATGGAATAGCAATTGGCATGATGTTAATAATATTTAATTCGCATAAATTGTATCAAATTCACACGCTCAACATTCCTTAACTAAATGTACCTACTATAATAAAATGATTCACTTCTTTGTAGGGTAACCATGCGTTCATATTTACGGGTAATTCACAAATTGTAACGTGGCCGTACCTAATCATACGTATTTAAACTAATTTTTGAAGTTATTCACATTTATGTAGGGTGACCAAGCGTTTGGTATTTTTGCGGATATTCTAGAAAGTGTACTTAACAAAAACAAAATGAATATTGATGAGCTATACGTCTACTTAAACATATTTAACAAAAATGTTGCTTTAAAAAGATGGATATAGTTTCTAAATGCAAAGGCCCTTTGGAGTACCGAGTAGCGGGAAAACACTAGGTAGATAGGTATTGACAATTTTTTTTTTTAAACTTGCCAACCAAATTAAAAAAAAGAAAAATAAATGATCATGTATTGCTGATTGTGTAAGAAAACCACAAGACTCAAGAATTTTGTTTGTTTTGACAATTTCGTTTTTCAAGTATCATGTTGTTGTGATGTAAGACTTGAATGCAAATTGTAAACTGCTATACTGTTACACAATACGTACTCAAATGTACAAGTATACCTTTAGTTCCAACGTATCTTCTTAGGACCACAAAACTACACTCGCGCGCAAAGGCATGAAATCAGTTACTCCGATCCTGCGCGATCTTAAGCACTTACTCATCATCATCATCATCAGCCGGAAGACGTCCACTGCTGAACATAGGTTTCCCCCTTGGACCGCCACGCCGAACGACAATTCGCCACTTGCATCCATCGGTTGCCCGCGACTCTCACGATGTCGTCGGTCCACCTAGGGGGAGGCCTACCTACGCTGCGTTTTCCGGTCCGTGGTCGCCACTCGAGAACCTTTCTTCCCCATCGGTTGTCAGTTCTACGAGCGATGTGGCCTGCCCATTGCCACTTCAACTTGCAAATTTTACGAGCTATGTCGGTGACTCTGGTTCTTCGCCGAATATCCGTGTTCCGGATTTTATCCCGCAAAGAAACTCCGAGCATAGCTCTTTCCATTGCTCGTTGAGTGACTCTTAGTTTCTCTAAAAGGCCAGCAGTCAAAGACCACGTTTCAGAGCCATATGTAATCACACTTACTCACTAGAAAAGA
Organism: Agrotis ipsilon; assembly: GCA_028554685.1. Lineage (NCBI taxonomy): Eukaryota > Metazoa > Arthropoda > Insecta > Lepidoptera > Noctuidae > Agrotis > Agrotis ipsilon. The sequence goes on along the minus strand of CM052983.1, from coordinate 2,622,307 downwards.
ATAATAAAAATAGTACAATTTTAAAGGTTTAACTCTTAATTTTTAAGTGACACCAAATTCATTCAAATCTTGCCCTTTTTTAACTATCCCGATCAATTCCAAGTAAGTGATTCTATACTTTTGCTCGATAATGTATTACCGAGTTTCCTCCATGATTCGAAAAGCACTTACAAGCCGTTGGTCCCGGCTGTCATTTGTAGATTTTTGCCAGTCGTTACTGTTAGTCAGAAGCTCTAAAGACTGAAAACCGGTCTTACCATGGGGTATCGTTTTATCCAAAATTAACTGGGTTGTGGAGGTTTGTACTGGAACTGCGTTGTCGTGGACTGGAGCCCGACCCCAAAAAGTTGGGAAAAGGCTAGTCATATGGTGATGCATAGAGGCGATACTGATACTGCTAGCCTAGATCATCCCACTGCTGGGCAAAGGCCTTGCCCCATGACCTCCATATTTCGCGATCCAGGGCTAAAGTAGACCACTGATCGTTGGTTTTATCCAGATCATCCCGCGATCTTCTGCGAGGTCTGCCGCTACGCCTTGTGGCTGTGTCAGCCGGCGGCACATCACAACATAGTATAAAACAAAGTCACTTCCCTCTGTCTGTGTTTTTTTTAAAATAGATAGATGATTCAAGAGGAGGGTTTTTATGCATATAACATGCCTAATATATATAGTAGAGATTGCACCCGTGCGGAGCCGGGGCGGGTCGCTAGTTTCTTCATAAACAAAGAACAGTATTATTTACGGTAGAGTTGCCTATTGCGTGTTATTTAATTAAAACTGGTTTCCTCATGATATTTTCCTTAATTGAACGCGTAAGTCGATAGTGTCAAAGATCAGTCATGTACATACGTAATTTGAAAAAGTCATATTACCTAATACTAAACATACATGACTAAATACATTATAATATTTGTGTATGTGTGAGTTTAAACACAAACACTATGACTGGCCCCGGATCGACGGCGACGTCGTGTTCCACGTGCGCCTTAGAGGGCTAAAGCCTGCCTTGGGTGGGAGGACTCATTTGATGATTTTACCACGCCAAAAAAGCGCGGTCTATGAAACTATATTTCCCATTTGCCCAGTTGACGGGACAGGGGCAGCAGAGTGGGTGGTCTAAGTACTTTATGATCATGTACCATCAACGACGATATATTACTAGACTCCTAATAACAGGCGACGGATGTCTGTCAACACATTAGGCAAAAAAGTCTTATAACCGTCTTATTTCGACCACTCCTGTTAGCCGCAAGCATACCTTGAGACAGAACAGACCTTGAGTTAACCAATTACAACGCAGTACCCCGTCCCCCTCGCTTACGTAGTACCTCAGCGAGTTGACAGAATAGTTTTTGTTCCTTAGATCGTGCATGCGAAGTCTAGTAATATATCTTCGTTGTGTGCCATCTACCCCTTACATCCGACGTCGACTTTGGCGGGGTCACTGAAACAATTTTTACCATTTGCCCCGTTGATGGGGAGTATCAACGGGGTGCTAGTCAACCTTTGGTTGCTAATCTATGTCGTAGTGTTAATCGATATCTTTATGGACACCTTTGGTCTGCATAAAAATCCTTTAGTTGTCCTGAGATTTCAACTTATAGTCCTCGCCATTTAAGTGTGGGATAAAGGTCATTGATCCTAATAACGGATCTTTAGAATTCCACTATACCATCATTCGAATTTCAAAATAAAATGTAAGGTCACGGTCGCCCCTTATCACGATTCGTTTATTTTGGTCGGGTTACGACACTTTCTTTACATTTTTTCGAATGTTTTTGAAATATTGGAATACATTGGTACACGGGGATCATCGAATTTTATTCCACACTTATCTGGCTCAAACTATAGTTCATGGTGACCCTACTCAAATTAGCCTTATTTGTATCACTTATTAGTTTCGTCAGCGTATGAGATCATTGAGCCACTCATAATGTTAGGTTATTTCACATGACATTAGGGAACACCTAAATGAAAGAATTACATTGGATTTTCAACTCTCGACTCAGCAGTTAAAGTTGAAATTACAACGGTCTAGTGACATTTAGGCATTTTTGTCGAGGTATTTTCAGTAATTTTAGGTTTGTGGTTTTTTTGTTGTAATTGGTTGCCGAACTAGCTTACTTCCCGTTTGATGTTATTAAGTGGTCGAAAATTACAGTGAAATTATCTATCAATAACTACGACCCGCCCCGGCTTCGTTCGCATGCTAAAATATATAAGTATTGTTAAACGAGAAACGGTAACTGGAATCCCAACCCTACGCATCGTGGTACATCCTTAGTGGAGCAAGCAGAGACAAGTCAGGGGGACGTATGTCAGCGCGGTGTGATTTGACATGACCGGCAAATTCAAGTTCCAATATGATAATTATATTTTACTAGCGGCCCGTCCCGGCTTCGCACGGGTGGAGGACCCGGTCTAAAACCCGGTCCCGATCGTTACAAACACAACAAAAAAATAATTATCCGAATCGGTCAAGCCGTTTTCATGTTATGTCGTGACAACGGAAAATGGGTTTCATTTTTATATATATATATATATATAGATTGAATAAATGGTGGATGAATTCAGTAATGGTGCAGTATTTCATTTATTAGTATTTTATACAAATATAAATCTTTCCCTTGAATCATTTTGTCCATTGATGAAAAGACACATATTAAAATCCATTGCGTAGCACGAAAGAGTACAGGTAAAGGGAAATTTCTGTTGAGAAATTGGCAAAATGATTCCCAATGTCCACCGGTGGTGGATTCACACTTTAAAAAACAATGAAACACTTTAAAAAAATAAAACTTTAATTTCGACTGAAAATTGGTATGAGTGAGTCGCCGTTTGCCAGTGGACCGTGCTCGGTTCGACAGCGCGTCATGTTCCACACGCGCCTCTAAGAGCTGTCAGCAATCTGACGGGGCCACCCTTAAAGGGTTTAAAGCCTCCCAGGTACGCCTTACTGTCTCCGTTTCCCTGGAATTGAAATTGAAGGATCACCGTGGATTTTAGTCAGTACAAGTCCGGCAGTCCCTCTCGTCCAGCCCTGGATGTGTGGCCTCATTTGATGATCTAATCAAAAAAAAAAAAATCGTATTTCCAAATCACTGGGCTTTGAGATCAGATAGTCAATCGCTCCATGTAAAATACTGATATTCAGCTGCATCTGGTTTGACTGGAAGCAGACCACAATATAGTTGGGAAAAGGCAGGCAGACGATGATCAAGGAACCTTCGAGACTTATCATCGTCAGTGATCTAAGTACTTAGCTAATAAATATTAATGAGCTCAATTTACAACATAGTCTGACAGTAATGTGCAATAAAAAACGAAGGTCGCTAGAGATGTGCCGACAGCCGACAAGTCGGCGGCATATCGGATCTCCACAACACAGTAACTGGGTAATACGAAACCTCATGGTAAAACTGGTTGTCAGACTTTAGAGCTTCTAACAATAACCACTTTTTTTTAATTGGGACAAACCCACCACACTTTTCCCAAACCACTGCAACTCCTGAGAGCCAGAATCAACAGTGGCAACTACCAGAAAAGCGCCGAGACAATGCAGCTCGACGTGTCCCGGAGAATGAATTACCTGTCTTGGATCCTGCAACGAAATTAATCAGAGAAGAATAGTGGAGGAGTAGGAAAAATATGTTTCCACTTCCCTCCATGCAAGCAGGAGACAGAACAAAACAAGGCCAATAGGCACAAAGGGATATTACAACTGGGAGAAGCCCAGTTGCCTAGCACCATGGGTAAAAAATGACTACTAATATTAATGGGTCCTAAATTGTGAGCTGCTATATTTAACAGTAACGACTGTCAAAGATCTACTTCCGGGGCACGGAGGAAACTCGCTATGACAGATGGTCACTCATCCACAGACCAACCTCGTCAAGCGAGACTTAACCTTTGAATATCGACCTGACTAGTTGGCTAGTCGGCTCATCTCTACCTGTGTCACATCAGTTAGAATAATTTGTGATACTTGTGTGTAAATTACAATGTATGTGCTCATTGTCAGACGTTAATTATGTCAGGAGATATTACTTTGTTTACTAGTTAGGTACGATTGACGCTGGTGAGAGATTTAAATATTTACAAAATTATTGTTTTACACCTACTTTTTTTAAAGTTGGCACGGTCCCGAAATAAGGCTACATATATTTAGGGTGCTTGTACACGGTGCATGTAACCCGCCCAAGTTTCTCAACATGCTCAAGCTACATGCACCGTGTACAAGCACCCATTAACAAAACCTGCGGGTCCAGCGACTTGAGCCTGTACCAAAGCGAGCCATTTCATTTGAAACATGTACAAGTACAAGCAAGTAATTTGTCAAGTAGCTTGCGCATGTTACTCGCGCGGGTAGCATGCGCAAGCTACTTGTTCAAGTTACATGCATCGTGTACAAGAACCCTTAGGGCCCGGGTTGATGGCGTGTCGTTTCCACGCGCGCCTAAAAGAGTTGTCGGCAATTAGACGACGCCCCTCTTAGACGGCCCAAGCCTACCAGGGTCGCGGGACTGTCTCATCAGGTAACCCTGACCCTGAAACGTATAGGGCCATTGAAGGATCACCTTGGATTTTAGTCGGTACAAGTTTGACAGTCTCTCCTATCCTGCCCTGGGAGGGAGGACTCGTTTGATTTAACATAGATAAAAAAAGAAAAAAGAAAAACCCTATCTATAGCCTTGATCAATAGACTATCCAAGACAAAAATATTTTTGAAATTCGAATCAGTTGTTCCTGAGATTAGCGAGTTCAAACAAACATAAAACAAAAAATGCCAGTTTTAATGACATAAACTGAAAGTTGGTCGTCTCGTTAACACCATGGCATGGTCCATTGCGCTGTTATACAATTTAGTGACGCAACCGATGCGTCTGCGCAATGACAGTCGGTTCAGCTGTGTTAAGTGGGGAAATGGGGACTCTATAGGATTCTGTAGGAGTGTAGACCAATGGCAATATAATTCAGAGATCATCTGCCTGCCTTTTCCCAACTATATTGGGGTCGTCTTCCAGTCAAACCAGATGCAGCTGAATATCAGCATTTTACATGGAGAAACTGACTATCGGACCTCCACAACACAGTAACTGGGTAATATGACACCCCATGGTAAGACTTTAGAGCTTCTGACTTGTGTTCTGACTAATAGTAACGACTGTCAAAGATCTACATATTTATGATAGTCGGGACCAACAGCTTTACGTACTTTCCGAGACACGGAGGAAACTCGCTATGACAGATGGTCACCCATCCACATACCAGCCTCGGCAAGCGCAGCTTAACCCGGAGATCGGCCTGTGGGGCTGTAATTGCTTAGCTACAAGCTCCTCTGAACCGATTGGATCCACTTTCGCTAAATAAATAAACAATAAGTAGGGAGTGTACACGTACAGGTCTTTTTTATCTTGATAATTGAGGTAAAATCATTAATGAGTCTTGTGTCCGGCTTTATCCGGATGCCTGGCTATGCTACACAGGATACCAATTCGATTCCACTTTTACTCTGAAGATCAATTTGTTCGGCTGTTATCATTTAGTCACAATCTCATATTCTATGCTTACTAAAATGCCTACAAATATTGAATAGGAATCTATTAACATATTGGATTACTAAGACCATTCTTATACTTGTAACAGAAGCTGTGTCTTATACACTTCTGGACACATCTATTGGCCCACCTTGTAATATCAGTTTCGTTTGGTCCTAGCTAAAATTTTATATTAGGTCGAGCAAAAAGTTTTTATACAGTTTTGAACCTGGCACATTCACAATTTCATTCAATAGTCTTTTTTTGAATTTCGAACACAGAATTTAAAGAAACAAAAGACAATTTGGAGCCTGTTTGTTGATATCAAACAATCGAATACTACGAAAACTTGGTTTTATTGGTTTACATGGATTTAATTCTTGAAAATGTGATTGATATCTTTGGTTTTGCAACAAACATTACTTATTCTTAACATTAAGGTGAGGTTCTATCAATAATCTATGGATACTTCACCTGAAGTCGCCGCCCAAGCTGTGGAACTTATTCAGGCCGGACACAGCCAAAGAAACGTGAGTGCTCAACTTAATTTAAGTTGATCTGCGGTCCGAAATGTTTATCGGAGGTACCTAGAGACTGGTGGCTTTGTTCGTCGCCAAGGAAGGCCACGATCTCGGGTCACAACTGAAAGGCAGGATCGATTCATCGTGACGACCAGCTTGAGAAATCGTCACCTTACCTCCATTGAGATACAAAACCAACTTCGCGACTTCCTCGGAGTTGCTGTGAGCGCTCGAACTGTTTGAAGAAGGTTAAAAGAACGCGATATGGTACCACACAAGCCAGCTAATGGGCTCAAACTAACGCGAGCCCACAGAACAGCGCGCCTTCATTTCGCACGCAGTCATTTAAATTGGACACAGCAAGATTGGAGCCGTGTACTCTTTTCTGATGAGTCTAAAATTGTGTTACATGGCAATGATGGAAGGAAGAAGGTCTACCGACGTAAAGGAGAGCGTTTCGCACAATGCTGCTTTGAAGAGAGAACAGCTTATGGCGGTGGCTCATGGATTGTCTGGGGCGGTATATCCGCGAGCAACAAAACTCAACTTGAGGTTGTTACAGGACCACGGCTGCCAACATTAAATGCTGAAAGGTACATTCGTGAGTGCTTAGAACCTCACGTGATACCATACGCGGAATATGTGGGCCCAAATTTCCTTTTTATGCATGATAATGCAAGAGCCCATGCGGCCGGCATCGTCAGGGAATATCTTCGGGATGTGAACATCACAGTTATGGACTGGCCAGCCAGAAGCCCAGACATGAACCCCATTGAGCACATGTGGGACGAGCTAAAAAGACATGTTAGGGCTCGTCAGCCAGTTGCCCAGACGATGCAGGAGTTGAAAACTGCCATAGAAGAGGAATTAGGAGATGATCCCTCAAAATTTATAGAGCGGTTGATAAACTCTATGCCTAATCGTTTGAGAGCTGTGGTAGATGCCCATGGAGGTAACACGCGTTATTAAATTAAACCTTTAATTGATAAAACATGTTTTTTATTCAAAAATCTGAATTCTGAATTCAAATTTAAAACAATACGATCGAAAAAGATGGTAAAATGTATCAGGTTTAAGACTGCATCAACAGTTTTTGCTCAATCTAGCAATTATATTTCGGTAGGGGCCATCGAAACCTAAACTCTAAGGTGGGCCAATAGATGTGTCCAGAAGTGTACAATAATTACAATCAGCTGTATAAATAATGTTTTCAATGTATTACAAAGACCGCTCTCCATACAATACGACACGAGCATTGATTACTACGCCTATTCGCTATGGCTTGAGATAAACCGTCTTGCTAGAAGAAGTTAAACATCTGTTAAACACGTGTCTAAAAAAGTGTTATTGCAAAACGGACCTTATATCAACGTCAAATGCCGAAACCTTATTTGACTGGCCTGTTGGTCTAGTGGTTAGTGACCCTGACTGCTATGCCGGAGGTCGTGGGTTCGATTCCCACTCAGGACAAATGTTTGTGTGATGAGCATGATCATTTGTTCTGTGTCTGGGTTTAAATTATCTATAATAATATGTATGTATTTAGAAATATATAAGTATGTTTGTCAGTTGTCTAGTACTCATAACACAAGCTCTGCTTAGCTTGGGACTAGATGGCGTTGTGTGATAGTTGTGGAATATTATATTGTTAGCAGAAAAGTGATGTCAACACTATCAAGAGGAGGGGATAGCAGCTAGTCACCACCGCGCGCCTATATAAGTCGCTGCACGCCCATTTCGAGTCTCTTTTTCGTGCTGTGAACTTGCTACGGAGAACTTATGCCCGTTTGGATAGCCAATTCTGCCTTTTTATAATATTTTGTTCTTTTGTGTAATTAAGTCCGTTTGATTTGTGTTTCTTTAATTTGTGAAATTTATTATTAAAAAGTAACCGTTATTTTCAAATATTGTTTTTTTTTAAATTTATTTAGTTCACTTCTGCTAAGATCAGAAGTGGGATAGGGTTCTCACGTGCCCTGATCCGTTCCGCTCTCTGAATATAAGGCAGTTTGGCTATTCAAATTTGAAAAGAATAATAGTAACGGCTTTTTAGCAAAACGTTAAAAGCCCTAATTAATCAAAACGCCGGGTGTATCGGCTGACATCATTGGAGGAGGGGCGCCTTACGTCCCCGCGGCCACGACCACGTGAGCCGAGTGCTGGTGCATCCCCAACGACGCCGCCGCGTCCGCGGGAACCAGCTGCCACTGCAACAGGGTGTAGAAGGTCACAGGCAGCGTGTCAAGAGTCGGTGCCTCCATCCTCCCCGGCTCCTTCAGCCAGCGCTGCAGCTGAACGCGACGCTGGTGCGGCCGAACGCATAATCGAGGCAATCCGGTCAATCAACACGACGGTGAGATCTAACCAATCTTATTACATTTCGAACTTCGATCCGAGTATCAATGATATAGACACCTGGTGCGAGGAGGTAGACCGTGCTAAAGTTTTAAATTATTGGAATGATAACGAGTGCCTATCTCGCATTGGAAATTGCCTAAAGGGGGAGGCTAGGACTTGGCTCAATGAGTGGGTCACCAATGACCGTAGTTGGAGCAATTTTAAGAAAGAGTTTAAACCTTTGTGCCCTAGGAAGCCAGATGTTGCCAATATTTTATACGAAGTTATGAATACTAATTCTGACAAATACCCCACATATGCTGATTATGCTCGCCGGTCGCTGCTAAAATTGCGCATAGTTAGAGGACTGAGCGATGAGCTAATTTCAGCAATAGTGATTCGAGGTATCACAGATCCGCAAATCCGTGCTTCAGCAACTAACGCGAAGTTAATGCCGAACGAATTAGTAGAATTCTTCTCGATATATGTTAAATCAAATACGTCAATTCTTAATAAGAAACCTAATAATACCTCACGTAACGATAATAATTTTTCAAAATCAAATGTTGCAAGTACTCGCAAAAGGCAATTTAATGATGGTAAATGCTTTTCGTGTGGCCAAAGTGGCCATAAACAATCAAATTGTACAAAAAAACCTAAACCTAATTCGAATAACAGCAATGGTGACGACAATGATCAAAAAAATCGTCCTGCTCAGACTTCACATAAACCTGAACCGTGTAGCTTCTGTAAAAAGCCTGGCCATAAAATTGAAACTTGTTTTGCTAAATTAAAATCCGATTCTCGCAATACCAACAATGTAAATTTTTGCCAGGAAAGTTCTCATAAGAACAAAGATATTGTTGTGGCCGTCATACAAGGGGTCCCTGTTGATGTCCTTATTGATAGCGGTTCATGTATTTCGTTAGTGTCTTCATCTTTATTGAAACATTTTAAATGTGCACGTAAGCCCGCTTTCAGGGTTTTGAGGGGCATCGGTGGTCAGGAAATCGAATCTACTTATTTCGTTACTTTGCCTATAGAATTTAATGAAATAACTTTGGAAGTGGATTTGCATGTTGTGTCCCCCGAATATATGAACACCCCTATCATCGTTGGTACGGATGTACTGAACCGAGAGGGAGTTGTCTATGTCCGAACGCATAAGCAACAATGTCTCACTTGCGAGCCCCGTATCATGTATGATGTTATGACGTGTACTTCGCAATCGACACGGGTCCCGATTAAAACTCCTTTAACTGGCCAAGATTTGAAAAAGTTACTCGATTTGATTGATGAATTTTCAAACTTTTTTATTACTGGTACTGCGACATCCACTGTTAATACGGGCAGTATGTCAATTAAATTAAATAGTAGCACACCGGTTACTTATAGGCCATACCGGCTTTCATATCCCGAAATTTTGAAAGTTCGTGAAATTATCAAAGATCTTTTAGAGAAAAATATTATCCGGGAGTCTGAATCGGAATACGCGAGTCCTATCCTGTTAGTAAAAAAGAAGGATGGATCCGATCGTATGTGCGTCGATTATCGCAAATTAAATGAAATCACTGTTAAGGATCGATTCCCATTACCACTAATCGACGACCACATTGATCGCTTGGGCAAACATAAATATTTCATCAGTCTCGACATGGCCACAGGATTCCACCAAATACCTCTGGATAGTGACTCCATACCGCTCACGGGATTCGTTACCCCAGAGGGTCATTATGAGTATTTAAAGATGCCCTATGGTTTAGCAAATGCGCCTGTCGTCTACCAGCGAATAATGTCAAAAACTCTTTCCCGACACTTAGAATCTGGTGAAGTCCTGGTCTACATTGATGACGTGCTCATAATGTGCCACACAATAGATGAGGGCCTGTCAACCCTTCGTCAGGTTCTCCGAACTTTGACAAATTCCGGTTTTTCTCTCAATCTTAAGAAATGTTCCTTCCTATCGACTAAGATAGAATACTTAGGACGAACCATAAGTCAAGGTCAGGTACAGCCGAGTGAAGGAAAGGTCCAAGCCTTGGTTGAGGCTCCTATTCCTAAAACCGTTAAACAGGTTCGGCAATTCCTTGGCTTAGCAAGTTACTTTCGCCGCTATATAGCTGGCTTCGCGACCAAGACTGCCCCTATTACTAAATTAACACGAAAGGGTGTACCCTTTTCCTGGGGTGCCGAGCAAGAAGAAGCACGGCAAGACATAATTTCACGACTCACAAGTGAACCGGTGTTAGCTATTTATGACCGTGATTTACCTATCGAAGTCCACACGGACGCAAGTTCGATTGGGTATGGTGCAGTGCTTCTTCAGACTCATGAAAAGGGATACAAACGGGCAGTCAGCTATTTTAGTAAGCGAACTCAGGGTGCTGAGCCTAGGTACCATTCCTACGAACTCGAGACCTTGGCTGTTGTTAAAGCCCTGCAGCATTATAGACACTATCTGGTTGGTGTTCATTTCACTGTCATAACCGACTGTAATGCACTAAAAGCTACACAGAAAAAGAAAGACCTAGTGCCACGTGTAGCCAGATGGTGGATATATTTGCAGGACTTCAATTTTACGCTGGAATACCGTAAGGGTACTTGTATGTCACACGCTGACTATTTGAGTCGTAATCCTGTAAATGTTTGCGAAGAACGTAGACATCAGAACTGGGCTCAGATAGCGCAGGCTGCTGACGAAGAGACCCAACAACTTCTTAATAAACTAACGGACGGACAATTGGACACTAGACATTATACTCGAAAGAATGATTTGCTCTATTATAAGTATTCTCCAGTGGGAGAAGAGCCCCGACTTTTATGTTTTGTGCCCAAGGGTCATAGACTCAGTCTGCTCAGGATTTTTCATGACGAGCATGACCATCCTGGAGTTGATAAGACATTAGAACTTATCAGAAGACATTTTTGGTTCCCATCTCTTAATTCTTTTGTTAAAAAATATGTAAGTCACTGTCTTATCTGTATAACGCATAAAAAGGTCCCCAGAGCCCCTCATCAACTTATACATTCGTGGGAAAAACCGGGTACCCCTTTTGAGGTTATACATGCAGATGCGTTAGGTCCATTACCTCAGTCTAATGGCTACAAGTATGTGTTAATTGTTGTAGACGCATTTTCGAAATATTGCCTTTTATACCCTATGTATGGTCAAGATGCTAACGAATTAAAAAAAATATTTACAAATGTAATTTCTCTCTTTGGCGCTCCAAAATTGATTGTAGCAGACCGTGGTCGTATGTTCCAGAGTTCCGAGTTTGCGGGACTTATAACAGAATTAGGCATTGACATGCACCTCATTACCCCTGAGATGCATCATTCTAACGGGCAGGTTGAGCGTTATTGTCGAACACTATTAAACATGGTTCGTATAGAGTGCAATCATCGGCAAAACGAGTGGTCAGATGTTATGTGGCGATTACAGCTGATTTTGAACATAACAAAACAAAAAACCACTAAGCTATCTCCCTTAAATCTTCTAGTGGGTATCGAAGCGGCTACACCGCTCATACGACACCTAGTTAGAGATGTTGCTCTAGAGAACGCTCATCCGAATCGTGATGCGCTGAGGGAGATGCAAAGGCAGAGGGCTTCTGAGCGTTTAAAGACTAACCAAGAACGGCAAGATGCCACTGAAAACGCTAATCGCAGAACTCCTCGATTATTTGAAATTAATTCATTTGTTTTTGTTAAAAAACAGGCACAAGCGACTGGCAAGCTCGATTCGGGCATGCGCGGGCCGTACCGTGTGGTCAAGGCGCTTCCCCATGGTCGATACGAGCTGCAATTGCTGGCGGGCTCGTATGGAAAGGCGACCCAGGCTGCGGCAGAGTTCATGGTGCCGTGGCGAGGGGAGTGGACTCCTGACACATGTGCAACCTTCTTTGAAGGTAATTCGTGCTACACTTGCTGATATGCTAACGTCGTGCCTATGTCATGCAAGTGTAAGGACCATATGGTATGCTAACGTCGTGCCTATGCCATATGGGCCATGTGGTATGCGAACGTCGTGCCTATGCCACATGGAGATGTAATGTGAGAGATATGCTAACGTCGTGCCTATGCCTCTCGCAGTGAACGTAGTTCACGATGGGTCGATGTGTCTCCGGTGGAGCCGGAGTCCCGACCTTTTTATAAAAGTAATGGTTAACAGTGATGGTGCAGTTGCGTTGTCTGCAGCGATTCAACTGCATTATCACAATCAGCGTGATTTCTGGGAAACTCATTTCTAGAAATTGCGCATCATTTTTTTTATCTAATCAACTGCCCTAACTATGTTCCCAGATACAGAGTGTAATGATGACGACATGGAGTCTACTGCCAGACGCGACGATGTGTCTCCTGGTGTGATGACATCAGAACCTGTACCAAGCACTTCCGGTGCAGCACAGCCTCGAGCACAGGAGCACGAGGACGTCCTCCAGTCAGGAGAGGCCGTGTTAGCAGAAAAGTGATGTCAACACTATCAAGAGGAGGGGATAGCAGCTAGTCACCACCGCGCGCCTATATAAGTCGCTGCACGCCCATTTCGAGTCTCTTTTTCGTGCTGTGAACTTGCTACGGAGAACTTATGCCCGTTTGGATAGCCAATTCTGCCTTTTTATAATATTTTGTTCTTTTGTGTAATTAAGTCCGTTTGATTTGTGTTTCTTTAATTTGTGAAATTTATTATTAAAAAGTAACCGTTATTTTCAAATATTGTTTTTTTTTAAATTTATTTAGTTCACTTCTGCTAAGAATATATTATTTAGACAGGTGTTGAACAAATGTATAGCTTTTTGTAGTAAGGCTGCAAAGCTTCTCGAGGTCGCGGGACTTTCTCACCTGGCAACCTGGTAACCGTGGCCCTGATACGTGAAGAGGTATTGAAGGATCACCGTGGATTTTAGTCAGTACAAGTCTGACAGTCCCTCTCGTACCACCCTGGACTCATTTGATGATTTTACCACGATAAAAAGACTGTAACCGCGTTAACAAAAGAAGATAAACATTTATTGAACACGTGTCTAAAAAAACTGTCAAAGTCATTTCACGTTGATATAAGGGATTTCATGTCCCATGAAATGAAATGAAATGATGTTTATTTATGCAAGTAGGTTATATAAACACTTTTACACGTCTTTTTATAAAACTAGAAGGGGCCGGTGTTTCGTACATGACTACTCTGAGAAGAAACAGCCGAAACAATCTCAGAGGTCACTGTCTCTTTTAAAGTCCAGACAATAATAAATAAATAAATAAATAAATATTCCACAACTATCACACAACGCCATCTAGTCCCAAGCTAAGTAGAGCTTGTGTTATGGGTACTAGACAACTGATAAACATACTTATATATTTCTAAATACATACATATTATAGATATATTACACCCAGACACAGAACAAATGATCATGCTCATCACACAAACATTTGTCCTGGGTGGGAATCGAACCCACGACCCCCGGTATAGCAGTCAGGGTCACTAACCACTAGACCAACAGGCCAGTCATCACAATAAAAATGTAGAAAAGATTATACGAGGACCATGAAGGTCGATGTCTGAAATGGTCTTTTGAAGAACCACACAAATTTGAGTGGACCTGTCCAGTCAGTGCAAGCATTTGTCAGTTACCGTGGAGCTCAACTCATAACTCAAGGAGCTCAACGCAGATAATTACTGCCGGGCCAGAAAGCACAGGCTGTTTGCCGTTCCTGCATGTCGTACAGTTGCACGTGCTAAGTCCCCAATCCCTCGCACTCTGGCCGCGCTTAATGATCTCTTGGATTTAAATCCAACAGAAGATCTGTTTGCGGATGGATGGTCGAAGATTTTATTGGTATGCCAGAAGTACTGTGAGATGAATTTATGAAAGTGGTTCTCTTTTTTCGTTTTTCATTTTTTATATTCTAATGTGTCTTTATGTTTTTATATTTTAATTTATACTGTTTGTTTCGTTATTGTTATTTTAATAATTGTCCTTAAATTGCTGTAATTGGTTGTACACACAGCCGTTGTAATTTAATAAATAAATAATAATAATGAATAAGGGATGTTTTACAGATACCCTTATTTTAGGCAAGTGTTTAACAGCTGTTTATCTATTTGTGGTAAAGCGTATATTGTCCCACTTCTGGGCAAAGGTCTCATTTCTCGCTTTATAAGGTAGAAAATTAACTGCTATTCCACATTTAAAAGCCACGACTATTTATAACCACGAACACTCAACGCGTACAATAAAAAAAATATTTATGTTACAAACGTGAATAACCAGTTACAAAAATATGTGATAAAAACAAGCTAATTATCATTATAATTAATATTATAATACTAAATATTAATATGTAGTACTTTATGTAAGATATAAAGGTTGTGTTCCAAAGCGACGGACAGCTGAGCTAAGCTATGCGTAATAGGGTATTTGACGGAAAAAATCTAATTAGTACGTCGTCAGTGAAATTATAAAAAAAAAATCAGAAGATCAGTACCCTTTTTTTTTTACGTGGTAAAATCATCATATGAGACCTCCCACCCCGGGCAGGGCGAGAGGTACTGTCAGACTTGTACTGTCTAAAATCCACGGTGTTCTTCGATAGCCCTTTATGTTCCGGGGTCACGGTGATGGTATGAGTCCCGCGACCCCAGCAGAGAGAGGAGCTCTGAGAGGGGGCCCGTCATTTTGCTGATAGCTCTTTGAGGCGCGCGTGCGCCGTCGACGACACGGGCTTGGTCCATGGTTGGGCGGCGAGTTGCCCTTTACTCGCCACCCGCATGCCCGCGCCTACGGTGGCCGGAGATCGTCTTGCGACGTCCGACGCCGTGGGCGTCCACCACCGCGGGTGGGGCGGAGGGAGAACCTTGTCCTCTCTCTCACGCGGCCCGCCTCCTCCTTCGCGAGCATGACTGCTTCGCAGAAGGAGGCGACCGCTTCCCACTCCGTCTCGCTCCGCAGCATGGCCGCAACCAATGCCGGGCGCGAGAGGTTTCCGCCTATCGCCGCCGTGAGGACACGTCGGTGCTCCGCCCAAGTGGGGCAATCCTGCACCGTATGCTCGACTGTGTCCTCCGGGTGATCTACGCAGTGGTGACACCCAGGCGTTTCTTCCTTTCTGATAAGACACAGGTACCTCCCGAAACATCAGTGTCCGGTGAGGACCTGCGTCACGCGGAAGGTTAGGACGCCGTGACGTCTCTCCAGCCACTCCTCAAAGAGGGTTCTTACCGCCGCGATTGCGGCGTGCCCGGCCGTCGGTTGCGACAGTCGTCCCCTCCATACTACCCCGAACTCGCGCCGGAGCTCTTCCCGCCACGCCTCGTCTTCTCGAAGCAGCGGGGACTCGCCCCGAAGGTTAGGTGGTTAGGTTACTTTAAACCTTGATAAATAAATAAATATTTTTTTCATCCCCCCATCTCGGAAACGGTACTTTTGCTCTTCGATATCTGACCGTAAAAGCCGTTTTTATCCTCAAGTGAGTAAAAGCCGTTTTAATCCTCTAGTGAATAAAGTAAATTTGAATTTAGAACATCGTATGAACAAAAGAGTAGCAGCAGTAATGGCGGCCGGTGACCGCAACAGCTGATCGCTTGCTGTGGTGCCCACTTGACGTTCGAAGGTTGTCGAGGAAACAAATTCAAAAATATGTTTATACAAAGTGGGAAAGCAGAGTACGCTCCTCGGGTGTAAGGCTGCGTTGCCTTGGGCTAACTTGAATCCCTCGCATCACTAAGGATTTTTAACTTTATTCCCTCGTTTCTTTCGGGTGTTAACACTTGAATCTTCTCGCTGCGCTACGGATGGAGGTTCACCCCCAGAATCCTTAGTATCGCTTCGGAATTCAATACGCCTCCCTTGGAGCGTAATCTTCAATTATTTTGTTAAAATCTCAGACCCGAAACATTCTTGGCTCAGTACTTGGTTTTATCTTTTTTATTTGCTTTGTGCGGTTTTCCTTTCACGTCTTATTGTTATGTTATGACAAACCAAGATAAAAATAAGTAACTTAATAATACTTAGGTAGTAGTTTTCAACTACTACCTAAGTATTATTTGTTTTAATTTAAAAAATATTCTGTTCTATAATAATGTCTTAGTTAATACCTAAACTGAAATAAAAGCCTATCTTGTGTTTGTACAATGTACATCTGTTTTTATTTGTTTTTGCATTTAGTCATTTCCTCGCTGAGGTGGGATGAAAAGTTACGTGTTGCACTCGAGTGCAAAGATTTTTCACTTTGTGCTCTTTTGATTCCCTCGCTATCGCTCATGATTCTAATTTTGAATCACTCGTTGCACTCGTGATTCAATTTTAGAATCATTCGCTTGCTCGGTCATCAAAATTGAGCACGCGGTTAAAAATCAACTTTGCACTCTTGTATAACAAATAACTATTAAAAAATATTATCGCTCAGCCTCTGCGTTTAAACATATTATCGCTAGTCTCTTAGCAATGGATGATCGCCTTAATACATAATACAAAATGTAAATACATAATTATTTTTTCAAGTCGTTCCACTATGTACTACTTTACAATTTAACGGTTATTATTGTATGTAATATGTAAGATTGTTAGTCAATTACGAAGGCTGAAGCCGGAGGATGCAAAGAAAACCAATTACTTTTACTTAAAATAATTGATTTATTTAAAATAAAATTACAATAGTGCTTAAGACTAAATTTAGGTGATAATTGGTCGATGGTTGTACCAAGAATAACGAGTGTGGAAGGCGTTGTTGCAAGCCGCTCCCACGTTTGTCAAAAATGCTGATGCTGCGTCGGCCCTTCGTAGAAATCTATGTCAGCGAATCAGTAGTCCGATTGTTCCACCGAATCGTATCAACGTTCTCTTTGTTACACCGTCACGTAACACCTCCCCCCTTAGATCAGCGACTATTTGTTAACAGCTGTTAAAAATGTTGGTGTAAGATGACTGGAGTCTATCTTTATTTCATCTGGATGAATATTCCTTCTTGATGTGGTGTTTTGATCCAGTGATGTCTGGATTCTGTGGACATGTCCTTTAATTCGGTTGCCGTTGTTAGAGATGGTGAATTCTGTAGTTTTTTATCGGACAATCTTGCGATATCGAAGCTAAGTAACTTCCTCGAAGTGTTTTAAACTGTTCCTGTCCACAGAACATCTTTACTTTAGCTGGGATAGGTTAATGAGTAGTGTTTCTCATCATGTTGTTCCAGAGCTTGCTTTTATAGGACGACTGGTGTTAAGGTACAGGAGTTGAGATGCTGTTTAGTGATAACCTGCTGCACGCAATCTGGTTTTCCGTAATTTTGTAGCCAATTTTCTCTTCGCAAAGGTACCATGAGTTTAACTTCGGACATTCTGTCTCTATGTACATAGAATATAATCCTTGAATTGCTGTATAAGGTGAGGCAGGATAAGGGCCATATTATTTGTGTTGGGAATAATGGACACTATACAAGTATAGGATGTAGGTTTTTGGCAAAGCAATTGGTACCCTTATTACTATTACTATTTTCTTATCAATATAATATGATCCTAACTTTAAAATGTTATATTACTCTCAAATATCTATGTCAATGATCTCACCCTTTGAATATATAATCCTAAGTTTCTTATCATATTTCTAAGATTACCTAAACTATCCGTAAAATGCTTAATAGATACTGGATTTACACATAAAAGCTATCATAAGTTCTATCTTATTTAACGTCTTTATGTTATCATTTAATTAAGATAAGAAAGTGCTGTGCCAAATGGGCAAATGTAACTAAATAATTATTTAATAAACTGCCTGTGTGGACACATCCTGTTTCATAATTTGGTTAATTTTTTCAGCAATTAATTTCTGGTTATCTACTATATTTTTGGACATTGCAGTGTTCTAACATTCATTCTTTAGTTAAGCTTATGTGACGGTTTAGTTCCGTTTCCAATTTATTTTTGTTACCTTCGAGAACTTGGATGGCATTATTGTAATTTATTGCGTCTGTGTAAACTAGTTTGGTGATACGCTTTTGATGACTGACCCTAATCCGTCAATGAGTCCTCGATAGTGGGGCATAGTTTTTGTAGTCAGTGCGTCTTCCAGGGGCTCAAGTAATATGTCCTCCGCTCGGACCAGGTGTAGCAATATTGTCGGTGGTATTTTGTAACAATGGTTTCGTGTTAGGTGTTCTTTTAAGACGTGATTTGGCAACAGGACCACGCTTCTTTTTCGTGTATATGTGAATTGGCAGGTCGGCTAATACCGTGTCATGTGTGTAACGAGGTGCAAGTTTCTGTCTGCTAGCTAATGGGTTTTTAACGAAAACTTGTTGGTCTGGCTCGTATTCCTTTTCAGGCTCTCTATCCTTGTTCCTATTTTCTATTAGCTCTGTTCGGTTGTGTAAAGATGTTTCGTTAATGGCCTCATATACCCTAGACATCTTATCTCGATGGTCTTGCACGTATTGTTGAAGCAAGTGCACAGATAAATCTATGTCTGAGGGATCACGAGGGTCCGTATGACCGGTAATTACTTCAAGTGGTCTGCATCTCGTGAAGCTGTGTATACTACTGTTATATGCCAATATAGCGTATGTCATAAGATTAACTACTGGTTCATTACGATGCTGTAATTTTAAAATTCTCAAGTGTTCTAGTAAAGTGGAGTGTAAGCGCTCTACCATTCCGTTATCATTAGGAGTATGAGCTAGGGTTTTATGATGTTGAATTTTATGAACACGGGTAAATTCAGTAAATAGTTGGTTGGTAAATTCAGGGCCTTGATCTGTAATTATTGATACCGGAACGCCGTGATGAGAACAGAATTTTAGGAAAGCTTGAACTACGCTAACTGCTGTGCCATCTTTAAGATGATAGGCCTGAGCATATTTAGAAAAAGCGTCGATTATAGTCAGATATTTCTCGCTTTGGGCCGTAAATAAGTCAAGGTGAACGGTATCAAAAGGTTTTGAAGGTGGTGGAACTATGCAAAATCTCTGTTTAATCGGGTTTCGGTCATATTTGGCTTGCCCGCATATTTTACATTCGTTTATATATTTCGAAATTTGTTCCTTCATCTTTGGCCAATAGTATCTATGAGATAAGGCTAGGTAGCACTCAGTTATACCGCGATGATTAGTTTTGCCTTCGTGGTATTTCTGAATGATTTCCTGTTGTCTCAGGTATTCTTTTATATTTTCTACTTCAACTTTTGTTAGAACTAGATTCAAAGCAGAGCTTCTGAACTTTTCTTGGATTATTGGAACTATTTTGTACATTGCTAATGGGGGATGTATTATAATACCTGTCTTTACTTTCGGGTTTGCAAATTCTTTGATAGCATTTATTAAGTCTTGTTCTAGGTTTGATTCAGAGAGTTGAATGGAGGTGCGAGTATGAGTTTCAAAGGGCTTGGAAACTGCCGGGCGTTTCTTTATGTCGCCTACCACCGAAAAACATATTTGTCTGTTAAATTTGTTCAAGGGCTCGTCTGAAATTGGTATTTCTAGTATCGGATTTTCGGCACTAGTATGAGCTGTGAGCGTGGAGGAGCCTGCTAGAGAAGGTGGTCTCTCAGATACGTTAACTGCGACAGAGCTTGTTTCTTCGTTGTTAATTTCGATTCGAGACAAGGCATCTGCATTTGTATTGCTTTTGCCCTGTCTGTAGACTACCGAATAATCATATTCACTAAGCTTAAGTCTCCAACGAGTTAACCTTGAACTAGGTTCTTTTAAGCTCATAATCCATTGTAGCGGTTTATGATCTGTAATAATTTTGAATTTACGTCCGAATAAATATGGCCGAAAATATTTGGTTGCCCAGACTATAGCTAAAAGTTCCTTTTCTATTGTGCTATAATTGATCTCGCTAGTGTTCAATGTGCGTGAAGCATAGGCTATAGGTTTGTCTGACCCTATTGGCCCCTGTGAGAGTATGGCTCCTATTGCTAAATTCGATGCATCTGTTGTAAGTAGGAAATCTTTATTAAAATCGGGATATTGTAGTATCGGATCATTGGTTAACAACGTTTTACACTTTTCAAAACAGTTAACATAGTTGGTATCGTCGCATGTTATTTTTGACCCTTTTTTTAAACATTGTGTCATCGGTTTAGTAATTTTAGCGAAATCGGGGATGAACTTTCTATAATACCCTAGTAACCCTAAAAATCTTTTAATTTCCGTGGGTGTTCTAGGCAATGGGAACTTTTGGATAGCTGCAATTTTATCAGGGTTCGGTTTGATGCCATCTTTACTGATTATGTGTCCAAGATAAGCCGTTTCTAATTTTAGAAATTCTGACTTATCCATTTGGATTTTAAAGTTAGAATCCCTGAGTCTCTTAAAAACCCTTTCTAAATTTACTATATGTTCCTGTAAACTGGTGCTAAACACGATTATATCATCCAAATAGACTAAACAAATAGAATTTTGGAGGTCCCTGAGGACGTTGTCCATGACTCTTTGAAAGGTTGATGGTGAGTTTTTAAGTCCCATTGGCATGCGTAGGAACTCAAAATGGCCATTTTCTACATTAAATGCAGTTTTGGATATATCATTTGGGTTCATTTCTACCTGATAGAATCCACTAGCTAGGTCAAGAGTTGTAAAATATTGACAATTTCCTAATTTAGCTAAGACATCTGTAATGTTGGGAATAGGGTACTTATCGTCAATTGTTTTTTTCGTTGAGCTTCCTGAAATCTACTACAATTCGCCATTTGATTTCACCAGATGCATCAGCTTTCTTTGGGACTATCCAGATGGGTGAGCTCCAAGCCGATTCTGAGGGACGGATAATGCCCTGTTGTAACATTTTTGTAATTTGACTACGCACTTCCTGGCGGTGTATAAAAGGATATCTATAAGTTTTAGTATGAACTGGCACCTCATCCGTAGTACGAATACTGTGTTTTATTTTATTAGTGAAAGTGAGTGGTTCGCCTTCAATATAAAATATATCAGCGTATTGTGAAACCAGAGACTTTAAATTTGCTCGCTCCTCTTCGTTCATGTGATCAGTGCGTAACCGAGATAATACTTCCTCTACCCGGGATTTAGGTGATTGTTGTGTGCATTCCATATTATATGTCTCTGCTTTAACGGGTTGGTCCAAAGAAAATATTAAATCATTACGAGTTGGATTGAAAATTTCTAGATAACCACGATTGTTTTTGACGCTTGTAATACATTCATTTATGCAACAATTTGATATTATCTGCTCGGGGATTATAGCATCGCCATCTCGTATATTAACAGGTACTTTAACTAACTTAGACGAATTTGCTGGGATTATGTCTTCGTATAAATTGCAATTACGCGAATTATACATTGCTATCGGATTAACAGCATTTTTCGTAAATAATTTATTATTTTTAAGATCAATATTCGATTCCCATTTATTTAATAAATCTAAACCGATCAATCCATCAAAATAATCATGAAACCTATAAATATAAAACGTTAAAACGTTAGTATCGTTGAACTCTTGAAAACAAGGCAAGTTAATAGAATAATCGTTACGGCTAGTGGCATGCACATTTGTCACTTCAAAAGGATCGAAATTCCACGGTAGATGTGAGTAATATTTTTTTACAGCTTCAGGACTAATGAAGGATTGATTAGCGCCCGTATCAATGAGTAATTTCAACGGTGGATCCGAAATAGCTATGTAGGGTAGGTAACGTTGCGTTTGTAGATTGATATCTATTTTAATTCGCTTATGTCCGGACTCTTCTGAAAATTTTCCTGGCCTGGAGACGTTGATTTCGCGACGGATTTCTCCTCAGGGGTTGTATGATTTTCATCTGGGTATGGAGCTACTTGCTGGTTCATCCACGCGTCGTAATATGTATAATAAGGCTGTCCGTAAAAATCATACAGATACTGTTCAAAGTTATTTTCATAAAAAGGCTCAAACATATCGGGATATTCGTAACATTCATTAAAATTCATTTCTCTGTTCTTAAAATAATTGGAAGGGGGTGGATTCCCCTGCCTAAACCAGTCATTACCACGGAATGGCATTGGTCTTGGCACAAAATGGGATACACCACTCATTGGTTTTGGTGTATCGCCTGTATTCGGCTTGTTGGATTGATTCCCGAATGTATTATTTTGTGGATTGTAATTCGAAGGACGTGCCCCGAATATCTGTTGCGTGCGCGACGGCCCATACTGGTGTGACTGTTGGTTAAAGTTTGGTCGCCACATTTGCGGTGGACGTTGCGTTGGAAATGGCATAGGTAAATTTGGTCGAGAGGGACCTGGCATGTTAAAATTGAATGGCCTCTGCATGGGTACGGCAGCATGCGACATGACAGGAATGAAAGTTTTGATCGGAGCGTTTAGTAACTGAGGTTGCGGCTTCTTATCCGGTATTTGTTCATTGCGTTGTTGAAGATAAAGAGTGTTCATTTCCTCATGGACGAACTCTAGCGCTTTCTCAATCGTGTCCGGTCGCATGCATCTAATACGTGAGCCTAGGGGATCACGAAGGCCTCGCAAATATGATTGGAGAGTTAATTTTTTATACAGGGAACGTTTCGAGTCTATTGTACTTTGAACAGTTTCATGTAACGTGACATATGTCATAATAGTGGAAAATAAAGTTTGACACTTTTCATAAAACTCCTGAGGTGTGGAAGAACCTTGATTTAATAATGCCATGTCGTTATAGAGCGAGGTCTCATCGCGTTGATCGGAAAAGTTATTTACTAATGAACTGCGTATGCCTTCCCAGTTCTCCGGTACACCATTGGTGTTAATTAAACGAGCTGCAGGTCCAGTGACCTTATTGAGGATACCATTTAGAAGCGCTAAGTTTGTTAATTCGCGCCCTGGTTCATTTGACACATAAGCTTGAACTAATTGGTCACACAGCTTAATAAATCTGGTTAGGACATTAGTGTTACCGTCGAATTCGGGAACTATGCGTAAGGCTTTATATATTTCATCTAGGGCTGCCATTTCTCCTAGCGGCTCACTACTACTTAGTTGTCTAAATGAATCAATTAAATCTAATCTGAAAGATCTATCTAACCTAAGGGTCCTTGATTGCCTGGGATGGAAAATCTTGGATTTTTATACTAACACACTAAGGATAAGGGAAAGCAACTCAAGAACTATTCTAGAGTACTTACATATACATAATTGGTCCCTCTGCGGTATCTATGTCTTGATACACCTCCTGGCCGCAGCTTCTGTAGATCCGGATACTCTGCTTTGGTGCTTGGAAGCCACCCGGGTGACCCGCGAGTCGCGAACTTATTTTCGAACCTAGCAATTACTCTCTCGAACCGGCCCGCGAGTATCCTACCGACTGCGCCAATTACGAAGGCTGAAGCCGGAGGATGCAAAGAAAACCAATTACTTTTACTTAAAATAATTGATTTATTTAAAATAAAATTACAATAGTGCTTAAGACTAAATTTAGGTGATAATTGGTCGATGGTTGTACCAAGAATAACGAGTGTGGAAGGCGTTGTTGCAAGCCGCTCCCACGTTTGTCAAAAATGCTGATGCTGCGTCGGCCCTTCGTAGAAATCTATGTCAGCGAATCAGTAGTCCGATTGTTCCACCGAATCGTATCAACGTTCTCTTTGTTACACCGTCACGTAACAAGTCTATGTGATTGTAATGTGTTTACAATTATGTAAAAGATGTTTTGTAAGCGAATCTGTGTTGTAGAACTTTGCTTAACGTGTTCGTAGACTCATGGCTACATGATACGGTTGTTTACTGCATAAATAAATTGAAAATCTGTTTAGCCAGTCAGTTAAAATATTGAAAATGAAACGAACACGTATTTAACGCTTCGAAATTCGGGAGTGGGGGCTTGTGACGACATAAAGCTGGTAAAATTTTGATATCAAAATTCAATAGTGTCTGTAATGGTCAAATTTTCAGTACCTGTAGATGTCATTAATCGTTATATCATTATTATTAAGGCGCTCCCTCACCGGAAGCATTCGCGTGTAACTTTGAGCATTACATTACAGTACTACCTCCCTGACTGAAGAGCATTCGCGTACATTTAGTATAGATTTGATACAAGGACGCATTGTGATGCTCGATTGTCTTCCCTCGCCGATGAAATATTCGAATCTGTAACGTTACATTACAGGTGAATGCTCGCGGTGAGGGAGCGCCTTCTGACCCAAATGATTTCTTTACTTACAAAATTTTCCTTCACCGTTTTCAAACGATACTCGTACAAACATTCATCGGCACAGTAATCGAAGTGGTGTCACTGCGGAATTCAAACACTTATCCTCTGAGCCAAAGGGGTCACATTGATTGAATATTTGGCGCTTCGCTACTCTATCTTTCAACGGGTCTTCAGGGAATACGATACCTAAGTACCTACACGTCTCGCCTGTAATACCTGAGTCCTTATCACGAGTTTTCAGTATTTTACTGCTTACGTTCTTGTATGGAATTAACCGCCTTCAAAAACAACCACAAAAAAGGGTAAATTAACCTACAAAATAACTTTTCTTTCGGAAGTCGGCTTTGTTTTATTATTTTGTCGTATTTTTATTTTTTTATATTTTTATTTTAGTCTTCTTAGTTTAAATATTCAACCCAAATTCTTGTCAAATACATCATTTTCTTACATGTGCACACAGAATGTTGTGATCCGTAGTACCGGTATTAACAGCGCTGATGTACAAAATAAGCTAATAAAATTCCCTATCTCAAAAACTGCTGAACAGATTTTGATGAAACTTGCAGTATTCCCTAAGGTGAACGATCCCTAGTAGAACAAAAAAAGAATTTTGAAAATCGGTCCACAATTTTATTGGTGAAGTAATCGCGTATTTTACAAACACGCGTAGGCGAAATTAATAAAAATGCTCACAAAATAAAAAGTACTGAACCAAATTGGATGAAACTTTTATGGGACGAAATTGCAAGTATCCTGCATCGAACATAAAAAAAACACACTAATCGATCTAGAGACATCTGAGTAATCGATGTTCATACCTACATTAAAATCTCCTTTTTTTGAAGTCAGATAAAAAAATTGGCAACACGTCACAAACTAGTACAACTTTACTTACTTCTGATGTAACGAGCTGACTGTCGAATTTTCATGCATATATTTTTTTTAAAGAAAATAATACTTGTTCATTATTTTTTAAACTTCCTTAGAAGATTTGCTTGTCAAGTGTTAATTTATTTAAACTCGAAAATGCATGTACTATTTAATTTTTTTATGCCCCTCATATCGGTGGACGTAAAACCCGTTTTTATAACTTTCATGCTAACATTTCGTGAAGTTACAATTAAGCATTAAAACAATAAAATTAACGCCGCTAGCTTAATTAGCCAACGATAAGATATGAGGTATAGTAAAACCAACGACGATATATTAGGTACTAGACTCCGCATGTACGATCTAAGGAACAAAAACTATTCTGTCAACTCGCTGAGGTACTACGTAAGCGAGGGGGACGGGTATTGCGTTGTGATTGGCTAACTCAAGGTCTGTTCTGTGTCAAGGTATGTTTACGGCTCACAGGAGTGGTCGAAATAAGACGGGTATAAGACTTTTTTGCCTAATGTGTTGACAGACAACGGTCGCCTGTTATTAGGAGTCTAGTAATATATCGTCGTTGCCTTGTTTGAATTCACATGTACTAAAACACTAAAGATAATCTGTAAGTCCTGGATAGCTATAACCTTGTGATCTTCAGGTCAAGAGTGAATATGTTATGTCTAGTCAAGCGTGCTTCACCGTCGACCACATCATCGATTGATGGTGAGATAGTAGTCGCGATCCTACCATAAATAAAAAAAACCTATCTCGGAAAGCATGTCAAGCCGTTGGCACGAAGTACGGTTGGTAGTAAGTCCACGAAGGGCACCTGGTATGTACCTGCGTAAAATTTTGACAGGAGCCTTATGTCGAATAGATAAGGTGCAAGTAGTTCAGGCGCCATTGTCAGCGGGTGCCCTTCGTGGAATAGGTACCTCGTTGGCACCACTGGTCCCGGCTGTGATTTGTAGATCTTTGACAGTCGTTACTATTAGTCAGAAGCTCTAAAAGTCTGACAACCAGTCTTACCATGGGATACCGTATTACCCAGTTACTGTGCTGTGGTGGTCCGATAGTCAGTCGCTCCATGTAAAATACTGATATTCAGCTGCATCCCATTACACTTAAAACCAACCCCAACAGAGTTAAAAATGTCGTAGATCAAGCTTTTAATCGGGGGTAAGTGGCGAAATTGGCAAATGGCCAACGCTAAGTGGTGACCTCTGTCGACAACTGCAATGTAGATTAATTATTGTATAATCATATCTTATGACGGTCTATCTATATTACGATATATGTGTTACTAGACTCCTCATAACAGGCGACCGATGTCTGTCAACACATTAGGCAAAAAAGTCTTATATCCGTCTTATATCGACCACTCCTGTGAGCCGGAAACATACCTTGAGACAGAACAGACCTTGAGTTAGCCAATCACAACGCATTACCCCGTCCCCCTCGCTTATGTAGTACCTCAGCGAGTTGACAGAATAGTTTTTGTTCCGTAGATCGTGCATGCGGAGTCTAGTAATGTATCGTCGTTGTATTTACGTCTGCCGGACGCACAATGAACTGTGGGCCAAAATTACCACAATGTGGAGCCCTGACACAGTCAGAAGGCGTCGCGGCAGACCTCGCAGAAGATGGTGGGATGAGCCGGATAAAACTAACAACCAGTGGCCCTCACAAGCCTTAGATCGAAATAGTTGGTCGGATCGAAAGTTATGGGGAGAGGCCTTTGCCCAGCACTGGGCTGACAGTAACAGTATACTATCTCTTGCCCACGACTTCGGTCTTTTGTAAATGGTCATGTCGCGATACAGCTGCAACAGTGATATATTTTTTTATTACTGTCTAGTGTGTACTGAATAATTTTTATTTTTTCTAACTGTATTTCAAAAATTATCTTTTAAAACGATTTTTATCTTCACCGTAATAATCAGATAAAAACCAATTCTCATACCAAATTAATGTTCCTGATTCTTTGGTGTTTTCCCGCGCTAAAAAACAACATGGCGTCATTAAGAGCTGTCAAAACATTTGCCATATTTTTTCTTACATGTGTGTAAACAAATGCAGATTATTTATATACGACGATAACATGGGAACTGGAAGTCAAGCACTATTTTTTTGTGATTTACAATATGTATAAATTGCTAATACAATAATAGCTTAGCTGTGGCTTAGTATCATCATGTACCAGCGGTAATACCCGCTACAATTCGAAAATTATTCCATGGGAACATAAAATCGGGATGAAAACTATCCTATGTGTTAATCCAGGTTATGGACTATGTGACTACTAAATCACATCCAAATTCGTTCAGTAGTTTTTGCGTGAAAGAGTAATGAACATCCATCCATCCAGGCAAACTCACACATTTATAATAAAAATTAACGGCCCTTTCCGGCTTCGCACGGGTGGAAGACCCGGTCTAAAACCCGGAACGATGGTTACAAACACAACAAAAAAAAAAAATATCCGAATCGGTCCATCCCATTTTCGAGTTATGAGCTTAGCAACACATTAAGCGATCCATTTTTATATTATAAGAATAGGATAGAAGGATATTAGTAGGAATTAAGTAGGATAGGATAGTAGGATTCCCAACCAAAATTTACTGTTTTTTTTTTTTACAAAAACATTATAGTTTTACACAAATAGAAATTAGTATGATGTGTTGTTACTTGTTCACTATCATTATTAACCATTTATTTTTCTTTTTTCACAGAACAACCACAAAAAAACCATGAGCTGAACGAAACATGAAACAGCGCCATCTAGCGGCCGACGGGCGTACTACGTAAGAACATGCAACTAGCGCCATCTGTTGAGTGTTAAACGAGATGCCACGCTTAAAATATGCGTCGGTCGCCAGAGTTGTTGTTATACTCGGCCTCTTCTGTCTATGGCTGCAGATTATGCTCTCGGCGTCTAGTGGGGGCATGTATAGAGACGGAGGTAAGAACTTTTTTTTTTATATTGCTAACCTTTTTTGAAACAGGAGTGTAAAGGAACTTTGGCGACCATCGAATGGATTCGACGTATTATGGAGCTTGTTTAGGACGCGATGCGACGCAATTCGACTGGTTCCAACTACAAGTGAAAATCATCCTTACCACTACGACATAATGACATAAAAAGTGCGATTATCTGCGGGTAGATGAAAAACAAAACACGCTCGTCACGACGATGTAAGTCAGTCGAATTGCATCATTATATCGTAGTAGCAAGGACGATTTTCATTTTAGTACCTAAGTAGTTTGTGAACCGCACAAATCGTCATGAGCAAGTTCACTTAAATTAATTTTCAGTAGCTAAAGCTAAACTAAAAGCTAAATTTATTTGTGCCTTAATAAGCTCCGATGGATTTTGTACTCTCAGCAATCAACTTATCGACGAAAATTCAACAGCAAGCTTATATGTATAGATAGACCAAGTACCTATCTAATTTACTACAAATTGGCTTTTATGCGAAGTGGGGACTAACCAAATAAAGTTCCGTGACCTAAATGAGGTAGCCATACTTTCATTTAGGGCCGTAGCTACGCTCCTGCATTGACATCTCTTAAGAGCGCTTTACCAGAAAGTTGGCAACGGCGCTGTCAAATTTTTAAACGAGATGGCGCTAGACGACTTGTATAGCTCTGTCGCTTTCCTTCAGCGGAAATACTCATGCTTTAAGAGCGCGTATGGCTCGCGTAGGCATAGCGTCGCAAATGGCTGTAAAATATTTACAACTTTTAATTAATTTTGGCAACGTTACTGTATGAAAATAAAAAATAAGGCTCTGTAGTGTTCCAGAAAATATACAGGAATGCAATTAAAACACTGAATTTGATGTTTGTTAACCGTTTCAGGTGTATAAAAGGCATTTGGAAAGTTTCCAAATGATTTTGTTACGCCTAAAACTATGTATTCGGTGTTGAGATATTAATTATTGCATTCCCTTATCAATTTTTTAGTGCACTACAGAGCCATATTTCTCATTTTCACACAGTGCAAAATTAATTAAAAATATTTGACAACCATTTGCGACGTTGCCAACTTTCAGAATACGAGCTCTTAAAAGCGTTTTAAATGTACTGATTAATCAGTTTACTTAGTGAATTGTGTCATTAGGTAGGTATTATAAACGTATGGTTACAGTCTTTCTTTTGTTTTTATAATTTCAGATTTTCAGAATGATCAAAATGACATAAACTTGCAGGGAATGTTGGTTAAAAGTTTGAAAAACAATTTGATACCAGGTTTTTAAGTTTTTTGTAATTCTGGTTCATTTTCAAATTTTGAATGGGGATCTTTAATTAATTTTTTACTTTATTTTAATTTATGTTCATTCTTGGTTTTCAATTTTTTGTTTTGGGTTTTTGTTTATTTTGCTAGAGTGGCATTGCGTCTTCTTTTCAAATTGAAATTTTAATTTTATTCATATGGTAACTTCTAATCAAAAAATATTTTCTTTCGTGTTACTATTTCATGCTGTAAACTTATTATTTAAGCCGTTTTTTGGAATATTTATTAACCATTTCTGTATGTTTTATACATAAATACCTAAATAATCGAACTAGTGATGATAAATAAAATACAAAAATTATGGGTTGCTGCATTTTTTCAACATAATATGAACTTTAACTGTTTTTCATACTCCTGCTTTCTTCAAATTTGTCTGATATAAATAAGTTCACTTTCTTATATTCTAATTTATAAAGATACAAATACATAATAATTATATTCTAAATGAAGCGCACAAAATATTAAATATTTTTCAAATTTTCAGATAACGAAACCGATATCGATTATGATACTAACCCAATATCGGACTCACTAATGTTGCCATATCAAGGTTTATTTAAATTTTTAAATTATTTCTTTCTATGTTTGTCTCTTCGTTTATTTTTCTTTCTTAATATTGTCTATGTGAAGCTGCCAAAAAGTGTGCAAAAAATGTTATTAAAATTAAACGTTTTCTTGATGTATTTCTTTCGCTAAATATTGTGAAAAAATGAGCTAAAACCGTATACTTATTGCTATTTATGTTTGTACATAATCTTCTGTTTTTGTTATTTAAGATTTTTTCATTCACCTCTGCCAGAACAAAGCAGAGAAAAAACGGGATCTTATGTTATTTCATTTATAATATTCATTTACCAATTTATATGTATCATCTTCATCGAATGGTTTAATAAAAGTGTGTCTTTTTTTGGAAATTATTGTTTTCTATGTCTGACTGTGAATAATGTTTAAAAAAAACAAATAATGCAGTTTATCAACATCGGCCTGAAAAATCTTTTAAGTATTTTTCGCTTCTCTTCATACCTTAAGATTTGGCCATCTAAGCCTAATTGTGAAATTAATTCTGTATATTTTTGTAAATAACCCCTGTAATACTTTCTTAATACATTCACCCGCGTTCTAATATAAGCGAATATCGCACGAATTCTTCGCGATATAGAAAAGCGCCATCTATTGGCACTTATTAGTGCGGTGCGGTGTTAGATGCGCGTGACCAAGTGCCATCTACCGGCGCTACGTCGTGTTTAGATACATGATCATAAATTACGATTACAGTCAGTAAAATGACAAGAGCAACTGTCCCTGATACAATGAAATTTAGTACATTTCATTGAACAACTAATGTAATTTTACTGACTGTAATTAATAATCGTACTTTAGATTATGTAACGGGCATCGTCTACTTAAAATTGCCATACTCTAAAAATGAAAGTAGTTAGAGAAAGATGATCCTGTGATTATTAAATTTTCTCTTTAGAGAGAGGCAATTTTATGTTACACTGTAAGTGTATGTACGCTCGTGACGATTGCTTATATTAGAGCAGGGCGATTATGTTGCGATTTCAGGGTTTTATCAGTCATCGGTGATGCTAAATTATGCTGTTTCATGTTTTTTTTTGAAGTTCATGAAAATTAATGGTTCCTAATAAAAAATACTAATTTTGGCCTTTAGAAAGAAGCTTTATTTTATCTGGATCTGTTATTTTTCATGGAATCTAAGTGTATAAGAATAAAAAAATGTGTTTGTGCTGCTAGCAGTTTACGTCCACTACCCATAGATGGCGCTATTCCCAATTTCTAAATTTAAAAAAATAATGTGAATTATCTGCTCTCCATCACCCCAATGCATTTTTTTTTCTAATTTCTTCTTACCATAATTAATTTTCAAATTTTCGTCATAGTTATTCTCGGAATTAAATCGTTGAGACTCCTTACTCGTTGCTGGCCTAACCTACTCCAATCTGTCATAAGATAAGACGCTGGAACGTAAAAAGCAATTCAAGGAACAGGGTAGTTTTTCGGTCAGTAAGGGTGAGACCAAACAAGCGTAATTTTTGATTCGTGAGTCGCAGAATTTCGGTCGCTTTCATACAATAAAATCGACGCGAGAGAGTTGCCTTTTTGTATGAAAACGACCGAAATTCAGCAACACGCGATTCAAAATTTACGCTCGTGTGTCCTTACCCTAATGCCCGTGCCACACATGTGATCAAATAAGTGTGCACATGTGTGGCGCCGGCCTTACGCTAGCTCGCAATTCGCATTGCTGTGTATTAGGCCAGCCTGACATGTGCCCACTTTTTTGATCACATAAGTGATCACATGTGTGGCAGGGGCATAAGACTGATAGTCCCTTCCACTACACCCAGGATTTTGCCAATCCAAAAAAGTGTTAGAGACTAACGTAACGTCAGTCGTCAGACAAAATCTTTTCTTTATAACCGTTAATTATAAGAAAAAGATATTGTGTGGGACACCACTGATGGGCTAAGGTGTCCCCCATAACCGGCCATGGCCCTCATATCATATCTAAAATCCGCTGTACATATTGGGCCAACGCATTGGGCCAGCGTGTACTGACCTACTTGGCGGTATGTTGGTAGCTGGCGGCAGTATTGGCCGGCCAACCGAATGTTGTCGGTTTTTCGTGCACCAATCAAAGGATCTTGGCGTGCTTCGCAAAAAGTGTTCACCCGTTGGCCTAATGTGTAAACAGCGCCATTTGCAATTCATTATTTGGCCCAACATGCTGGCCCACTGCCTTTTTTTTACGTGGTAAAATCATCAAATGAGTCCTCCCACCCGGGGCAGGGCTGGAGGGACTGTCAGACTTGTACTGACTAAAATCCACGGAGTCCTTCAATAACCCTTGATGTTCCGCGGTCACGGTGATGGTATAAGTCCCGCGACCCCGGCAGGCTTTAGCCCTCTGAGAGTCCCCGTCATTATGCTGACGCTCTTTGAGACGCGCGTGGAACACGACGCGCCGTCGACACATGGTCCATGGTCGGACGGCGAGTTGCCCTTCACTCGCTGTCCGCATGCCCGCGCCTACGGTGGCCGGAGGTCATCTACCGACGTCCGAAGCCGTGGTCGTGTACCAATGCGGTTGGGGCGAAGGGAGGACGCTGTCCTCTCTCTCTCGCAGCCCGCCTTCTATTTGTAGGCATCCTAACAACAACTTGTAAATTATGAAATTCATAACTGCACAGTATTACATTATACATAATTATATTTATCAATTAGTACTTGTACTGGCAGCGAGCCAAGTTTACGTTATTTTAGAGAATTTGACACATTTCCCACAGTTAAGAATGAAACGGAGACAAGATCTTTATATAATGGAATACATACTAGACCTGGCTGTGACTCCACTTGTGTGTAAGCTAGTTTTAAATATCAATAAATTGATAATTTATTTAGTCCGTCATTTAGAGTATTGAAAAAAACTTTTTATTTAAAAAACGTTGCCAGGGTTTTTTCCTGTGTTATGGGTGAGTTTACAAACATACAAACACCCAGACCCGGAACAACTATTGGTGGGTCATATAATATTTGTTCAAAGTTTTATAAAACAAAAAAACTATTGGTTTTACCCTCTGACATGCAGTCGTCAATTGTTTTAAATATTGGTTTTCTCTCTCTGACTTGCTGTATAAATAGGATGTTTAAAAAAAAATTTTTTTTGAACAGTCCAAATTCAATTCTATAGTGCCAATCTTATGACACTTTTCACCTTCACTACCCATCGCTTCAAAAAATTACGATCTAAAACTATACTGCTAATCTAAATCACAATCCAAATACAAGTCTATTCCCCTTAACTTTACAATTCTTTTCACCTTCTCCAAACCATATCTTCCAAAACGTAACACTGCTAGCTACAGCACAATCTAAACTGAACTCTATACTCAAGGACCGACTGTTGATTTCAGAAGAGCTGATGAATGCTAACGACACTTCGGAGCAAGTATTAGCGCTCGTGCCTCCAGAATTACATAAGTACTTGACAGTACATTCTAGGAATTTAACAGGTTTGTCTAGATATGTTTTTATTACCTAAGCTTCCATTAGCGCATTTTTTCGGGCGTTAAAAAAGCGCTGAGTTTGAACAAAAAGGTAAATTAAGGGCCTATGCACACCACGCTTTTTAAACGCGCAGTCGACGCGCGTTTTGGAAACGCGCGTCGACGGCGCGTTTTTGTCCATCAGAGCAGTTTGTTGTCGTGAAACAAAAAGTGTCAAACGCGCGCTTGCATCGCTACAAACGCGCGTCGACGGCGCGTTTAAAAAACGTGGTGTGCATAGGCCCTAATTTACATAATTGTCACCGTATAACGTCATCGATACGCATCGCTTGTAGACATTGCCTATGAGCCGTCCGTACGATGAGGATCAGTGGACGCTGTTGTATGAGTTTTAATACAAGGCAAACTAAAATCTGATACGTACGATGCGGACCTGTGAACGCTTACCTTTAAAGTCAAATACAGTTCGAAAAAAAGCGCCACGGGGCTCCGTCGACCAAAAAAAAACTTAAATATAGGAACTTTACGACACTTAATGCCTTAAACCTTAGATATGATTAGTTTTATAATAAACTTGTGTGTTCACTAGATTCAGTTTTTCATATTATGTCAGAAAAGTAAGAATTATAAGTGGTGACCATCGTTAATTACTAACAATAAGCACTTAATGAGGGAGAGAGGGAAAATTTTGTCGCGATGGTTACAAAACAAAAAAAAAAGAATTATTTGAATCGGTCCAGCCGTTTTCGAGTTATGAACTTAGCAACACATATTGCAATCCATTTTTATTTTGTGCCTATTGGCCTTGTTTTGTTCTGTCTCCTGCTTGCATGGAGGGAAGTGGAAACATATTTTTTCCTACTCCTCCACTATTCTTTTCTGATTAATTTCGTTGCAGGATCCAAGACAGGTAAATTCACTCTCCGGGACA
Organism: Agrotis ipsilon; assembly: GCA_028554685.1. NCBI lineage: Eukaryota > Metazoa > Arthropoda > Insecta > Lepidoptera > Noctuidae > Agrotis > Agrotis ipsilon. The sequence continues at coordinate 2,587,648 of CM052983.1, read as the reverse complement.
CGTCGAGCTTCATTGACTCGGCGCTTTTCTGGTGGTTGCCACTGATGATTCTGGCTTTCAGGAGTTGCAGTGGTTTGGGAATTGTGGTGGGTTTGTCCCAAAAAAAAAAAACATTTTTATATTATAGAAGATAAGGTCTAGTATCACCCATTTGAAGAATGCACAAAATTACAAATCATTCTGTGTAAGTTTGGTCAGTTGGATACATTGGTGTTAATCTTAACTGGTAAAGATATGCTACTCCTCTGCTCCATCTTTCAGGAATCACATTTAATCAATTAGGCAGTCGTGATGGAATAAATTACACTAAGTAAAAGTCCGTCTGTATTTGTGGTGAAGCTTGAGATCATCAGACACTTTCTGATTACAGGCTTTGGTAGTATACCGGTCGAAAACGCGACTGCTGGTCATCAGCTCTTGGGTTCGATGCCAAGGTCTAAGTGGTTAACTGTCTCAGTAGCAGCTGTTATAAGCTCTCCTGTTAACGGCAATAGGATCACGCCTATTGACGCCAATATTACATCCAAAACGTAGACCTCTACAGTACCCGGCACGTAAGTTGGCAAGATTATGGTGTAGAGGGGGTAAGTTCGCGCATCGCATTTAGCGGCACGCAAGTGCAAGCGAGAGCGAGTATACTGGGTGCGAGGGGGAAAGACGAGTGACGCACCAATTGCGTGCTCGGATCGGCACTACCTCATGCCCCGCGACCCGCATGACCACCAAAGAGATCTACAAAATGACTTCTGCGCATCTAACGACTCTTGCCAACTTACGTGCCGGCCACTGTACTTAACACTTTGGGGATAAGCCTCAATTTTTTAAAATTTAATTATCTCTTTCAATTTTCAGCAAATTCAACAGAACGAATAGCAGTTAAGAATATAACAGAAATCAAGCGAGCAATCAAAAGGAACAATGACGCGCAAACAATTTACAATGAGGATATCTTCGGTCCAGTACAAAACGACACGGTCATTATAGCAGTACAGGTAAGCAATAGCCATAATATACAGGGTGAAATTGAATAGATGCGACAAATTGAAATATACAATAATACGTGTTGTCAAGAAAACATAAAATATCAAATGTAAAATTTAAAAATAATTGGTCAGTGTTAAGCTATGAACGGCAACGTTTAATAACATGAGTGCTCGATGATTATTGAGCACTGCGATGAGTGGGACGAGATTTTTTGATACTTTAATGTTTCTTACATTTATTTTGCATATTAAATGCTGGAATACCCATGATTCGTACTTAAATAAAGCTAATAACATCAATGGACCTTTTGAAAACGAAAATCGCGTAATTTTTTTTATCGATTTAGATTGTTGAAAAAACAGTTTATAATTACTATGTTACTGCAACTGAAGCTCCCATTTCATTTTGTCGCATTTATTCAAAGTCACCCTGTATAGAGAAATAGAAAATAATATAGAGAGCAATAGAAATAATATTGAGAGCAATAGATATAATAATGTGAACAATAGAAATAATATAGAGAACAACAGAAATAATACAGGTAGCAAATGACATAGTATAGAGTGCAATATGTTTGCATATCAGAAGGTCAGTGACGCGCAGATGATTATACAACAAAAATATTTTTGGAGCAATACAAAATGACACTGTTATTATCGCAGTACAGGTAAGCAACAGCCAAAGTATATAGATCACAGGATAAAAATATAGAGAGCAATTGAACCAATATTATGAGCAATAGAAATAATAATCAATCAAGGGGCAGTAGAGTGCAGTAGATAATATAGAGAGCAATAAATAAACTAAGGAGAATCAACACAATATACGAAGCAATGAATAATATAATAAGTCGACGTAAATTATATGTAGACCAATAAAAATAATACAGTTATGTATATGCATGATATACGAGTATCTGGAAGATAGGTTAAGTGACAAAAATAAAACGCTTCGAAATTCGAGTTTTAGGTCTTTTGACGTCACAGCGCCTGTAAAATTGTACCGACTGAGTGACGTTTTGTAATTTTTAGAAGTGTTGTATCTTCGTGAATTTTGGTTTACGTAACAGAAGAAAAAATACGGGTCAAATGTTTTTTAACAGTCTATCTTTTGGATAAATAAAATGTTTGAACAACGACGATATATTACTAGACTCCGCATGTACGATCTAAGGAACAAAAACTATTCTGTCAACTCGCTGAGGTACTACGTAAGCGAGGGGGACGGGGTACTGCGTTGTGATTGGCTAACTCAAGGTTTGTTCTGTCTCAAGGTTACGGCTCACAGGAGTGGTCGAAATAAGGCGAATGTAAGACTTTTTTGCCTAATGTGTTGGCAGACATCGGTCGCCTGTTATTAGGAGTCTAGTAATATATCGTTGTGTTTGAATAAAGTAACTTAATGTCTTGAAGGCAAAAACTTGGGCTTAGGCATTCTTCTCCTTGCTAGAATCAGGTCCTTCCCAGCTAGTCCCTCCAATTTTACTTTCTTTGGTAAGAGTCGTAAAATTGCAGCGTCTCTCTTCTTGCTTGCTGCTGACTTTTCTTTCTTCTCTTTCTTTTTCATCTCTTTTCTGGAGGGAGATCCAGGGAGGTGTTCCATCCAGATAAATTGATCTTCAGGTGGAATATTAGATATGAGGATGAATTTTCTTGGGGTCTGAAATTGAAAAGTCATTTGTTATGCCAAGCTTACGGCATGCGGATGGCGAGTAATGGGTGACTTGCCGTCCGATCATGAACCATGCCCCGCGTCGTGCTTCAAACAGCTGTCACCAATCTGTCAGGGCCCTCAGAGGTCTAAAGCCTGCCGGAGTCACGGGACTGTATTTAACAGTTAACTGTGACTCTGAGGCCGTTATCATACTAGCGGTTTGGAAGCGGTTGCGGGGCGGAGCGGACGCGCAGCGCATCCGTCGCGAACACGCCGCGCATCCGTCGCGAACACGTCGCGGACGCGTGGCAAATGCGTTACGTTTTCGTCGCGTGTTTGTACACTCAGTAACAAAAAGGATTCCGACGAGGAAACATTGCTGTTGACGTTATTACTTCGAAAACGCCGAAAACGAAAACGAAAGCATCGACGAATTTGGGAAGATCCATTATTAGATCAGGCTGAGGTATTTTTCACAGAGAGTTATAAGCAATATTCATGTTTTGGTAAAAAAAAACTTCTCGGCTAAAAAAAAATTTGGATGATTATGCATCTATAAAATCTGTATCACCTACTCTTATCATATTATGCCAAATTTCAGCGCTGGAGGAATTTTTCGAAAGTCTTCATACAAAAAATTCCTCGTTGATCTGAGGTGGGGCGGACGTTTTGGCGTTTGTTCGAGGCAGTACAAAATGGCGTCCACTTTGCTGTTCGCGGCGATCCCGTTGCGCGTCCGCAACGAATTCGCTGCGCAACCGCGGCGTGTTCGCAACGCATTCGCTGTGCGGCCGCTCCGCCCCGCAACCGCTTCCAAACCGCTAGTGTTATAAGGCCCTGACAGTGTGACTGTGACAGGCCTGTTGGTCTAGTGGTTAGTGACCCTGACTGCTATGTCGTTAGATTCCCACCCAGGACAAATGTTTGTATGATGAGTATGATCATTTGTTCTGTGTCTGGGTGGAATTTTTCTATAATATGTATGTCTTTAGAAATATTTAAGTATGTGTATCAGTTGTATAGTACCCATAACACAAGCTCTGCTTAGCTTGGGACTAGATGGCGTTGTATGAAAGATGTGGAATATTATTATTACTCTAAGATGTAGAGGGCTATTGAAGGACACCGTGGATTTTAGCCAGTACGAGTCTGACAGTCCCTCCCGTCGCTGCCCTGGAACTTCCTTGACGATTTTACCGCTTTGGCCCTCTAAGGAGGGCCGTTCAGATCGCTGACAGCTCTTAGAGGCGCGTGTGGAACACGACGCGACGTCGACCCGGGCATGATCCATGATCGGAAATCAAGTCATCCACAACTCGCCGTCCACGCTTATCTCTTCGTGACGTCCGTTGGCTTGGGCGTCTCTCAATCGTGCTATCAAAAGGTGTTGATGATAATGACGTACTTTTTTTTATTGGGACTAACCCACCACACTATTCCCAAACCACTGCAACTCCTGAGAGCCAGAATCGACAGTGGCAACCACCAGAAAAGCGCCGAGACAATGAAGCTCGACGTGTCCCGGAGAATGAATTTACCTGTCTTGGATCCTCCAACGAAATTAATCAGAAAAGAATAGTGGAGGAGTAGGCAAAAAGATGATGACGATGATGTACTTACCAAATATTCGTTGCAAGGCTCGTCATCAGGCACGTAATGTGGTATAGCTTGAAGCTTCTCTGGCTCAATTTTCGGTATCCTAGCTACCATCTGCTTCGGAAAATCTGGCGTCATGTACCTGAGGGTTTAAGACAAAATATTGAAAAGTAGATTTTAAGAAGATGAAGGTAAGGTGCAGATTACATTGCCAGCTATGAAACCAGCGCAATGAGAGAAACTACATACATAAAATCACGCCTTCTTCTCATGGTGGTAGGCAGAAACTACAGAGCGTCACCTGCTACGATCCTTACATACTCCTTTCACCTCATCCACATTCATACATCTGGTCATACACGAACGCCGATTGCTCTACCATTTTGAAGAAACTAAATGATCCGACACACGCGCCACCATCAGCGAAACATTTATGTGAGCATGACATACTCTCAACCGGCAGAGTCATTCAAATGATTAACATAACACACGCGACTTTTCTGAAGTACTTCACCAATAAGGTCAGTGTAGATCTTAATAGAGCCTTTTAACATGACCGAAAAAAAGAGAATAAGTGTAAGGCGACTAACAAAAGGAATTTATAAGACAGAGGTAACTAAATGATCCGACACACGCGCCACCATCAGCAAGATATTTGAGTGAGCATGACATACTCTCAACCGGCAGAGTGATTCAAATGATAAATATCATTTACCATGTTTATTATTTGTTTTAAGTTTCCGTTATTTCGGTTAGCGGAAACGCCGGGACGACGCCCTAGGAAGACCTACACTGACCTTATTGGAGAAGTGCTTCAGAAAGGTCGGGTGTGTAGTACTAGCAGTAACGTGCATGTATGACCAGATGTATGAATGTGGATGAGGTGGAAGGAGTATGTAAGGATCGTCGCAGGTGACACTGTGTAGTTTCTGCCTACCACCATGGGAATACAGCGTGAGTTTATGTATGTATGTATGTTACAAGTTTAAGTTGTCTAGTACTCATAACACAAGCATTGCTTAGCTTGGGACTAGATGGCGTTGTGTGATAGTTGTGGAATATAAGTTTATCAGGTTTGAATTCCACCCTAAATCTGATACTCTAGAAGGAGTGTACTTACCATACCAAATCCCAATGGTCTCGATGGACAGGTTTCGGCAATAAAATCTTCATCCATCGTAGAATATCACTCCTAAAATCAAAATATTCTGAGGGGCGTATTAGCAGTTATGCTACCTAACGAGGAGGCAGAACGCATTAAGGAGAGGACAACCTCCACCTCACAACCCAGCTGCCATAGGAGACGCGTACGCCATCGAATGTTGCGAGACGAATTCTAGGCACCCGTAGACGCGGGCGGCGAGTTATGGGTGACATTTAGTTAGATCATAAGACCATGCCCGGCTGGTCGACGCGTCGTATTCCTTGCATGCCTTAAAGACCAGTCAGCAATCTGAACCCCATAGAGGGCCAAAAACCTGCCAGGGTCGCGGTACTATCTAAACGGGTAATCGTGGCTCTCAAACGTAAAGAGCTATTTAAGGAACACAGTGGATTTTAATCAGTACGAGTCTGACAGTACTTTCCGCTCCACCCAGCTCAGGAGGACTCATTTGGTGCTTTAACCACGATTAAAAAAGCCCGGGAGTACTGTACGCGAAGCATGGCGATTCTATCTCTATTCTACCAAGAAAAGACAAAGTTATTTCATCGTTATTTCAAGAAAAGACAAAGTTGTTTTTTGCACAAGTATGACACGATTGTTACACCATTATAGAATATAAACATATCTTTTCTATATTTTAAACATTGCTATGCTTTAATCAATAAAAATCTTTCACGTTCTGTCATTTGTCTATTCTCCCGTCGACAAAACCCGTTTCTACAGTGCCATGCTACGCGTGGTGATTACAAAAATTTCCTTCCCAAAAGAACATGCGTTCGATTTTTTCTTTCCAAAGAAAATCTTTGTATGGATGGATGTTACTGCCTATAGATATTTTATTTACCTGGTCCAGTTCTGCCGTATACCCCAGTTAGGTCCAGTCCTAGACTTGAACCAGGTACAATAAGTTAGGGGCTTCCTAAAAGGCAAGCCGATACTTCTGGCAAACATTACATAGTCGGTCAAAAACAGCTTTCTAACAGCTGCAGTAATTTTCTGTAAAAATAGACAATGCTTATGTTAAAACAACGACGATATATTACTAGACTCCGCATGCACGATCTAAGGAACAAAAACTATTCCGTCAACTCGCTGAGGTACTATGTAAGCGAGGGGGACGAGGTACTGCGTTGTGATTGGCCAACTTAAGGTCTGTTCTGTCTCAAGGTATGTTTACGGCTCGCAGGAGTGGTCGAAATAAGACGGATATAATACTTTTTTGCCTAATGTGTTGAAAGACATCGGTCGCCTGTTATTAGGAGTCTAGTAATATATCGTCGTTGTGTTAAAAAGACGACACGGTAAGCCCAGTGGCTGAGCAATCGACTGCTAAGCAGCGTGTCGCGGGTTCGCTTCCCGTACAGAACAAATATTTGTATGATCTACAAGTAGTTGTTCTAGGTCTGGGTGTTTGTGTATGTGAGTTTATATGTTTGTAAACGCACCCACGATACAGGAAGAAATGCATAGTTTGGGGGGAAGTTTAAATAAAAACTGTCTTTTCTTAAACAAATCCGTGCTAGCGACATATTATTATGACTTCATGCACAATTCTAACACTTAATCAGCATCTTCAGCCTATAATGTTCTCACTGCTGGGACACAGGCCTCCTCTCTGTGAGAGAGAGTGAGCCATAATCTACCACGCGGGCCCAGTGCCGTATGGTAGATGACACGTGACCAAATTTTTTGTTTTAGGACATGACGGTTTCCTCATAATGTTTTCCTTCACCATTTGGAGAGCAGTGGTGATGAAATACAGAAAGTAAAAATAATAATTTATTTTCAGACCATGGTGTCCATTTTCTTAGTAACAATGATCTTATAGACTAGTGTTAGTAAAAAGTTAAGCTACCCAAAACAAGACATAAAAAAAAGATGTGATTGATGTAACTGCAGTCCAGTGGACTGGCAATCATGCTAAGGATGCTGTTGGCGCTGCCACGCATTCTATGCACCAGGGAAGCGCATCTTATCCGCAATGTAGCATAAAAGCAGTCTACGCGATTATCAGCAAACATCCCTGATGCACTGCAGAATCATCGCAGCCCCATCAGCAAATGCAAAGTAGTGCCCCTGGGTTCAAATTCGCATCGCGACCTTCAATGACGTCATCACAATTTCAAACTTATCCTAGTCGCAATATTACTTACTACTTACTTTGATATGTTCAAAGTCGTGGATGTTAATTTCTGGCAAAACAGAAGGATCTTCTAGTCGAAGGAGTCTCCGTCCATTAATGTAGTTGTCTATTATACATTCCTATAATTGAAACAATCATTAGGATACCTTTTTATTAGTTTGAAATATCATAGAGTACGCGCCGTGTGGTGCAGAAGGGACTGTCAGGCTCGTACCGAATAAAAAAAACAAGAACATTTAATAAGTTGGTCGACTATTACTCGTAAATTTGTAAAGCCTACTTAGTCATGATAATTTTTCTTTAAACTACGTTATATATACTACTATTGTGAATTTTTTCACACCCCAAACATAACCGTTTAGCTGGTAGAGGGTGGGACACTCGAGTCGAGCAATATTTTTTGCACTATAAAGCTTAATACACTGTATTTCACAAACAAATCAATATTTTTTAAAGACCTATTTAATGATACCCCACACTAAGGGGTACGTGAGAAAAAAGAAAACATCCCCTCTTTACGTGTACAAGAGGTACCCTAAAAAAAAATATTTTACGAGATTTTATTTTTTCCGGCACAACAAATCCGTATATTTACACCAAATTACAGCTTTCTAGTACTGGGCGTCTCTGAGCTAAGCTGCGGACAGACGGACGGACGGACATGGCGAAACTATAAGGGTTCCTTATTGACTACGGAACCCTAAAAACCTTCAATTGTATTTGAGTTCCATGGACCTAAATAGAGAGGATGGAGGGCTTTCACCTCCAGATCCCACGGCGGCAATCCGGCAAGGCCGCGTCGCCGGAGATCGTGCAGTATCCCCGGATCAACCGGATGGCCATGACCCTCATGGTCATGTGACCAGGCTCCGCATGCATGAGGCTCATACAGGGGTCCCGTAGACTAGATACATCATCAGCCTATATTTAGGCCCATACAGGGGTCCCCTTAGACTAGATATCGTCATCAGCCTATATATTTCCCACTGCTGGGACACAGGTCTCCTCTCCGTAAGAGGGAGTGGGCCATAATCCACCCCGTGCTGGTTGGTAGATGTCACATGTCTCGAATTTCATGGTTCTAGGACATGCCGGTTTCCTCACGATTTTTGCCTTCACCGTTTTGAGAGCTGTGCTGTTGAAATAAATTACACAAAGTAATGCGCCTGGCTGGGTTCGAACCCATGACATACAACTCGTGGGCCAATACCACTGGGACACCATTGCTCTCTGAAAGGATATAATTCGAGATAACCTCGTACCTTATATTGCGGAAGCCCGACCACTTCTCCCATCCAATCAGCTACTTGTATTTCATTCCATTGAAAAGCCTCAGGGAAGTCCAATCTATCCACAACCTCCGCACAAAGTTCATACAGGGTCAGAGGAGACACCATGCATTGTCTCAGTTTACTGGAAGCAAGAGAGGAAATAAAATGTAATTTATTTTTGCTAGGAGAATATATCCTCACGGCGACAGACGTCGCTAGACGATATCCGGCCTCCGTAGGCGCGGGCATGCGGGCGGCGAGTAATGGCAGACTTGCTGTCAGACCATGGACCATGCTCGGGTCGAGAGCGAGTGTCAGCTCAATGACGCCCCTTATAGGACCAAAGCCTGCCGGGGTCGCGGTTCCAACGAATTACCGTGACCGCCAAAGAAACAAACTCTTCAGCTTCATATTAGTATAGATAGGCTCGCATTTGACCATTTTATTTTAATAATAATAATATTCCACAACTATCACACAACGCCATCTAGTCCCAATAAGCAGAGCTTGTGTTATGGGTACTAGACAACTGATAAACATACTTATATATTTCTAAATACATACATATTATAGATAAATTACACCCAGACACAGAAACAATGATCATGCTCTTCACACAAACATTTGTCCTACGTGGGAATCGAACCCACGACCTCCGCCATAGCAGTCAGGGTCACTAACCACTAGACCAACAGGCCAGTCATAAGCGTCATTCGATGCACGTGGGCATTTTATTATATCTCGGCTACAAACCAAAGGTCGCCTACGGGTCCGCAAGGTGCGATTTGCAATTTCTACTAACTAAAAACGAAAACCGTCCTTGCTACTACGACATAATGATGCAATTCGACTGACTTTAAACGTCGTCGTGGCGAGCGTGTTTTGTTTTTCATCTACTCGTAAACAACCGCACGTTTTATGTCATATGTCGTAGTGGTAAGGATGATTTTCACTTGTAGTTTTTTCGAATTGCGTCGCGTCGCGTCATGGGGAGGGTTACACTTACACAGGCTTAGGTTTAATCCCAGCAGTGAAGACGATCACCCTTTCTGGTGGTATCACCACCGACTTCTCCCTGCGTGGGATCTTGATTCGCTTCGGGGCTCGTTTCTTCTGAGGTGGCTCTTCAAATTTGGCCTGGATTTCCTGGAAAAATAACGCTATACTAGAACAGGTGTGATGTTAAATCAATTTTGAACTTTATGCTCTGTCTCGGCTCGAATGTTTTTCTTTTTTTGTTAACATATGTGTTTTTCCAGCTTGTGATTATGAGAACAAATGTGGGTTAAATTTTTTTCTACTTTTTTATTATTTTCTTGCGGTTATTTGTATTGTCTGTCAGTTTGAGTTATTTATGCGGCCTGCCCTTTCTTTGGTATTGTTCGTCGTTTCGTTGAGCTCCTTGTGTTATAAGTTGAGCTACACGGTAACTGACACATGCTTGCACTGACTGGACAGGTCCACTCAAATCTGTGTGGTTCTTTCTTCAAAAGACCATCTCAGACACCTGCATGGTTCTCATATAAATAAATCAATACAAAATTGACTTTAAAAGAGACAGTGACCTCTGAGTTTATTAGGGCTGTTTCTTCTCAGAGTAGTCAGGTACGAAACACCGGCCTCAGTGTAAAAATAGTGTCTATTGAGTATTGACGTATAAAAAAGTTTGTAAAAACCAATTTGCTGAATAAAAATTATATAACCGTTAACTTTAAATTGATCCCAAATTCATTCACGCCAAATCACGCCATTATTTAAGGAGCTATCCGTATCAATTCCAAATACTTTTGATTGTTAGTGAATTATAAACGCCTTTAGATTCTGCCTCGTTAGTGAATTATGAACGCGTATAAATTATCAAGTCTTTGATCACCACTTACATTAGAATCATCACGTTCATCATCATCCATTATGACTTAATACAAAAAAATATCAATAAATAAGTTCTAAAATAAATAATACTTCGCAACTTTGCTATTGAATTGTTTTGACAGCGCTGTCATATAATATGTTGTTGTTTTTTTTAATGTGGAATTGTCAAAAAGTGATGGATTGGAAACTCTTTTTGATTGAAAAGGAGTTTTAAGACGTTTTTGTTTTATTTTGTGGTTCTATTAAGCTTAGATAAGACCAACAATTTGAGTAGAATACGGCATTTCGACGTACAAAATATCGATAAACACTAATAAAGTGCTACAAAAATTGCTATGTATGCAACTGCACTTTTCTATCGTGGTCAAATCAACAAATGAGTCCTCTCAACCAGGGCAAGGCGGGAGGGACTGTCAGACTTGTACTGACTAAAATCCACGACATCGTTCAATAGCTCTTTACGTTCCGGGTCACGATAATTCGTTAGTCTCGCGAACTTCAACTGCATTTGTTTTTGTATTCTTTAAATAAATTTTAACCGATTTTAAAAAAAAGTAGGTTCTCAGCTCGACCTGTATGTTTGTTATGTATGTTTGTCCGCGATTGATGTTTGTGATTTTGATGCGGTTTTCAGAAAAGTGTTCATTACATTCTGGAGAAGGTTTAAGCATATAACATTAATGGATATCCCGTGACGTTGCCCGCATGGATCCGTTTTTGCTAACTTGGATTGTTAACTTTCTAAGACACCGATTATACGAGATTTTTGTTGAATATCTGTACTAGTAAATCAGTTTAAATAAAAATAAATACATTTTGGAAAAAAAGGAGCCCGTTTTGTGGCAAAAGTCGTTAAAATATTTAAAAAAGCCACCGACTTCCAAAAGATAAATTATTTTATGTTCTTTGAGGTTCCTTTATACACCGACTTAACAAAAATTAGGTTCTCAGTTCGACCTGAATGTATGTATGTTTGTCCGCGATTATCTCGCGTTTGGCTGAACCGATTTTGATGCGGTTTTCAGGAAAGTAGTTTTTTAAATTTTTTTATGTTTCTAGTTCTCATTTCAATTCTCTCTTTTTGCCCTCAGGTACACACCCGCCTAACTTACCTCCGGCACCTCATAGTATCTCTCGCTCAAGCGAAAGAGATAGACAGGACTTTACTCATCTTCTCTCATGACTACTACGATGACGAGATCAATGCTCTCGTCAGAAGCATCGATTTTACTAAGGTGAGCTTTATTTCTTTATATATAAGGTTCAAACTTCTTCAATTTGTTAAGGTAATCAGCTTCTATTAACTGAAATGAAAGTCGTCCTTGCTACTACGATATAATGATGCAATTCGACTGACTTACATCGTCGTGGCGAGCGTGTTTTGTTTTTCATGTACTCGTAGATAACCGCACGTTTTATGTCATATGTCGTAGTGGTAAGGATGATTTTCACTTGTAGTTGGAATCGATCGAATTGGGTCATCAGCAAACTCCCTCAAGGTTCAAATTCCTTCGGTCGCGTATGGGATTAGCTATACTCTTGTGAGGAACATTGACTTTACTAAAGTAAACTTTATTTTGTAATCGATAAAGTTGAAACTATTTTGCAACTTAACCCTTTGGTCCCGTAATAGGAGAGAGGGGTTGGTTTGTGGATGGGTGACCATGTATCATAGCGTGTTTCCTCCGTGCCTCGGAAAGCACGTAAAGCCGTTGGTCTCGTCAGTCATTTGTAGATCTTTGACAATCGTTACTATTAGTCAGAAGCTCTAAAGTCTGACAACCAGTCTTACCATGGGGTATCGTATTACCCAGTTACTATGTTGTGGAGGTTCGATAGTCAGTCGCTCCAAGTAAAATACTGATATTCAGTTGCATCTGGTTCGACTGGAAGCAGACCACAATATAGTTGGGAAAAACCAGGCAGATGATACATGTCTCCCTTATCAAATGGAAACATAACGTATTAATCATACAATAAGATCTATTTTCCATTATTTCCAGGTGATGCAGATCTTCTACCCTTACTCTATACAGACACATCCCCATGAGTTTCCTGGAATGGATCCCAACGACTGTCCTAGAGATACCAAGTTTGAACAGTAAGTATAATTAATACACACTTCTATACTCATAGTGGCGTAGCTAGAAGAGCGCCAGGGCCTGCCGGGGTCGCGGGACTAACTAGCTACCTGAGCCCGGATCGTAAAGGGTTATTGAAGGATACCTTAGATTTCAGTCTTAATTAGAACCGGTGAATGAATGATCGAATATTCACGACTGAAAGAGGCCATTTGCTCAAGTGTTTTTTTCTGGGCGTTAAAAAAACGCGGGTTATAGAACAAAGGCATTCCTATGTATCAGTTCAAACGTCAGCGCTTTTAAAACGCGGCGTTTTTTTTTCGAACTGAATCTTATTTTAAATGTTGGGCGGTGAAAGTTAAGTTCAATTTTTAAATGATAAGTTTTATGTAGTAATTATGTTCAACACAATGGAAATTGTTTATGAATAAATGAAATGAAAAGTTACCTTTTTGTCAAAACTCAGCGTTTTTTTAGCGCCCAAAAAAACCTTCGTGCGAATGGGAGACTATGGTTTATCACAAAACCAGGATTCTTAATAGCCTCTGTGTTAACCTGAAGTTTTACGAGATTAAAACCTGGGTTTATAGTTAAACCCCGTTTTATAATAAGACGGGATATAACTCAAGACATCTTCATTTTTTCAGAGCCGTAAAACAGGAATGCAACAACGCCCTCTACCCAGATTTACACGGGCACTACCGCGAGGCGAAGTACACTCAGACCAAGCACCACTGGTGGTGGAAGGCGAACAGGATCTTCAACCAACTGCAGTGTACACAGGGGCATACAGGTAACATAATAATAATATTGGTAAGGAGGAGGCTCTCGTGAGGCAGCTGTATCAAGGGCCAGATTCAGAGAGCAGTTCTTCTGGACACGGCGCGCATTGTTCGGAGGTTCCTTACTCTGGAGCCCTGACTGCCGGTAGCTTGGACCCTGTTCCCGATACCGGCGGGCCACTATTATTTATATTTTTAAATGTTTTTATTATATTTTTTTTTTGTAAAAATATTTAAAAATGTAGATTAATAAGGTAAAAAAATGAATAAAGGAAATATTGGTAATAATTTTAGGTCATCAATAATTATTCTTGTTTCTTTTATTGTGGAGGATCTCGTGACTAAATAATTACAGCCGGATATTTATTTATTCAATTATTTATATTCAGGCAACTTTGCCCCATAGACTTATACTTTACAAACTAATATACATAATTTTATAAAGTAAACACCGATATTCCGAGTTAAGCCGCGCTTGCCGAGGTTGGTCTAGGGATGGGTGACCGACTGTCATAGCGAGTTTTCTCCGTGCCACGGAAAGCACGTAAAGCCGTTGGTCCCGGCTGTCATTCGTAGATCTTCGACAGTCTTTCCTACAAGTATTATTCAGAAGCTTATAAGTCTGACAACCAGTCGTTCCATATTACCCAGTTACTGTGTTGTGGAGGTCAGATAGTCAGTCGCTCCATGTAAAATACTGATATTCAGCTGCATCTGGTTCGACTGGAACAAATATTTGTATGATCTACAAGTAGTTGTTCCGGGTCTGGGTGTTTGTGTATGTTAGTTTATATGTTTGTAAACGCACCCACGATACAGGAGAAATTCCTAGTGTGGGGGCAATGTAGATTGAAATGAATTATATCTTAAAATCATTCTTCCTCTCACCAGGATATGTCCTCTTCCTCGAAGAGGACCACTACGTAGCAGAGGACTTCCTCCACATCCTGAACCTCCTCAAATCCACGGCGGACAAGAGCTGTCCTCAGTGCGAGATCCTTAGTCTCGGGACTTATCTCAAGACTTATCAGTACCATTCCAATGGTGATAAGGTAAGTGCCTTCTAAAACTATTGTGTTCTTTCATCATCATCATGTTCCTAAAATGCAGAAGAAGACGATAACCCACGACCTACATACAACTCGTAAGTCGGGACCGATACCAGTGGGCAACGACGATATATTACTAGACTCCTAATAACAGGCGACCGATGTCTGTCAACACATTAGACAAAAAAGTCTTATATCCGTCTCATTTCGACCACTCCTGTGAGTCGTAAACATACCTTGAGTTAGCCAATCACAACGCAGTACCCCGTCCCCCTCGCTTACGTAGTACCTCAGCGAGTTGACAGAATAGTTTTTGTTGTTTAGATCGTGCATGTGGAGTCTAGTAATATATCGTCGTTGCCAGTGGGCCACCATTGCACCTCTAGTCCGTCCGAGCAGTGGTGGCCCAGCGGTATCGGTCTCGACTTACGAGTTGTAAGGTCGTGGGTTCGAATCATTCAATTATTATACATTCTAATTTATTTCATCACCACTGCTCTCAAAACGGTGAAGGAAAACATCATTAGGAAACCGGCATGTCCTAGAACCATCAAATTCGAAGATATGTGACATCTGCCAATCCGCACTGGGCCCGCGTGGTGGATTATGAGTATAATGATCCACTCTCTCTCACAGAGAGGCCTGTGTCCCAGCAGTGGGAACATTAATAGGCTGATGATGATGATGAACTGACTATCTAAACAGATTACCAATTTATTTATGCAGTAAAATACCCTATGTTTTTTTATGTTTCATAAACTAATATCTTTATTCCATCAATAAATTTTCTCCTGAAATTCAGCGCAAGAAAAATTTAAACCTGAATTATATTCAACAAGTGAAAGCAGCAAATGAAGAACGGAGAAGAAAACATGAAAACTCGCAGACCTGGAACTTTCAAGTCTATCCACATCTTTATACGGCCACACAAAAGGTTTTGACATTATTATTTTTAATACGGGTTTTATTTAGAATTATGCTATGTTATGCTGCGCTATGCTTGGCTAAGTTTAGCCTAACATTTTGAAATTACTATTTTTAATACGGGTTTTATTTAGAATTATGCTATGTTATGCTGCGCTATGCTTGACTGACTTTAGCGTAAGATTTTTGTTTGAACTTCCTGTAGTGTGCTTCTTCATTTATAGTGGTCTTCTTCATTTATTTTCTTTACTTATATTAACTATGAATAGACGCCAGCAGTTCAATCGACCCGAAGCTCTCAAATTCGACCAATCGAATATTAAACCTTCCACTATTGTAATAAGGTTGCAAATCTATTAAAGAAAGACAGATTGAGGAAGGTTGATGTTCTATACTAGCTGTTTCCCGTGGTTTCACTCGTGATGCGTGATGTTATATAGCCTATAGCCTTTCTCGATAAATGGGCTATCCAACACAAAAATATTTTTTCTATTCAAACCAGTTGTTCCTGAGGTTAGCACTTTTAACCAAACAAACTCTTCAGCTTTATAATATTAGTATAGATAGGATAACAAAATGAGTTAGCTTATAAATTAGCGTAGCGTAACATAGCATAATGCTAATAAATTACTTATAATGGTATGTTTAGCATTTAGATTTGGAATGTAACTTGTAATGATAAAATTCTGTAAATATTTACTTTATTTAGTGTATAAAGGTAGTGGATGATAGCCAAACAAAACATTTAAAAACAAAAGAGTGAGAAAACTATTGCTTGTCACAAAAATGTAGAAACCACCATTTATTTTAATTTCTGGCAACACTCAATTTTAACTGTCAAGTATTGATAAAAGCTGGATGTTTTTTTTTGGAGTGTGGAGTAAGCTATGTGCACAAAAGGCTCCCAAGAGTTTTCTAATAACTCAAAACATATTTCAATTAAGGCGCTGACAATAGCTAATGTACCTCTCGCTCGCACGTTTCGACATTTTTGACATTTTTGAAAAATTGCAATCAACTATTTTGGGTGCAATCACATTGCACAGTTTAGTAAAAAAAAACATTTTCATCGATACAAGTTTGCTTACTCAAAAGTTTGCTTAAGTACTAAAACTAGTATAACAAACTTTTGAGTGGGTAAACTTGTATCGATGAAAATGTTTTTTTTTACTAAACTGTGCAATGTGATTGCACACAAAATAGTTGATTGCAATTTTTCAAAAATGGGATCAATGATTTTATGTCTTTCAAAATGTCGAAACGTGCGAGCGAAATGTACATTAGCTATTGACAGCACCTTAAACCTCAGATTATGAAATGTCCAGATAAAAAAGTAAGAAAAAATATCCCCATCGATTTGATTCCTACGTAAAACAAGTGAACATTTCCAAGGAAAACATTTATATATTTTTAATAACCTGTTTGGCTATCATTCCTTTAAGCTTATTTTCTGCTAATGCGTATTGCATTATACTTGGCTCATTGGCTGGCATGACGGCTTTAAGCAATGCCTTTTGGGTGTTGGTATTTACGCCTATTTACATAACGAGACAATTAACCTTATAACCGCCAGACTTCATATCAATCGTCGTGCCCCCAGCGTCAGGCTACGAATCGATGAAATACAAGTTCCTCTCTTTCTGCTCCTCTTAAGCTCCGATTTTTAAAATATGTTGGTGTACAATGAAAAGTATTATATCTGTATATCTACATAAACAGAGAGATAAAGAATACATAAATAAAATCAGACAAAACAACAAACATCTTGAATATTCTCTGTCGGATATATCCGACTTTGGCGTAGTGGGCCCGAAAATATTTGTCGGATATAACCGATGTTGGCGGTTAAAAGGTTAAAAATATGCTTAAATATTATGACGAGGTGTTTGTATACTGACGTTTACAACCCAGGCGTTAATGAGTATAAATTATTTATTTGGTTTCTATTTTTCTGTTTTCTTTTTTTTTCCATGACCTCTGCGAAGTCTTTCTTGCTAATTTAGACCCTGTATAATTTAGCTTGTGTACTAAAAAAATTCTAATTTGTCCGTCAGACTATCAAAAGTTTTACGAAGATACGTAACTTTTTAAATTGGCAATACTTCACAAATAAAAGTGTGTAAGTGCAGTTTTTACTTGGGCATGCGGACAGCGATTAAAGGGCAACTCGCTGTCCGACCATGGACCATGCCCGGGTCGATGGCGCGTCATGTTCCACGCGCGCCTCAAAGAGCTTCAGCAAAATGACGGGGCCCCCTCACAGAGGGCCAAGGCCTACCGGGGTCGCGGGACTTATTTCCATGACCGTGACCCCGGAACATAAAGGCCTATTGAAGGACACCGTGGATTTTAGTCAGTACAGGTCTGACAGTCCCTCCCGCCCTGCCCGTGGTGGGATCTCTCGTTTGATGATTTCACCACGCAAAAAAAAAAATTCTTCAGTTTTTAGTTGCTTGTTATGTCACAAGCCCCGCTCTCCAATTTTGATGCGTTATATCTTTTTATATATTCATTGTTTCAAAAGAAAAAATACGTGTCCATTATTTTTTTTAACTCTGACGGACTAATTAGATAATCAATTTCTTGATGCTGGTAACTAGTATATTTTACTTGGCCTTGTATAATTGGAATAATTTTCCCTATTATTGTAAAATAACATAAGCTGAGCAGTAAAATGCTCACGCATGTTCTTCTATGGGAAATCTGCACGCGACTTTCAACTCTATTTGTTTTGTTCATTTGGTAGATAATTGCTTGAGCATTTTGCTTCTGACCCTTAGCGCGCTTGCTCATGACGCGATTCGATTGACGTCGCCAGCGAACTAGAAATGAAAATCATCCTTATTACTACGACATAATGATGCAATTCGACTGATTTACGTCGTCGTGGCTAACGTATTTACTATTTACCTACAGTCTACCGCTCGTCTTATATTGGCAGTGCCTTTATTTTGTAACAAGGATAGTTTTCACTTGTAGTGAGCTTCCCCATGACGCGATGCGACGCAATTCGACCGATTCCAACTACAAGTGAAAATCATCCTTACCACTACGATATATGACATAAAACGTGCGGTTATCTACGAGTACATGAAAAACAAAACACGCTCGCCACGACGACGTCATCAATCATCAATCATCTCAGTCATAGGACGTCCACTGCTGAACATGGCCTCCCCTTTAGATCTCCACATGTACCGGTTGGAAGCGACCTGCATCCAGCGTCTTCCGGCGACCTTCATAAGGTCGTCTGTCCACCTTGTTGATGGACGTCCTACGCTGCGCTTGCTAGTCCGTGGTCTCCACTCTAGCACTTTTCGACCCCATCGGCCATCCGCTCTGCGAGCAATATGACCTGCCCGTTGCCTATATCGGTGACTTTAGTTCGTCTACGGATCTCCTCATTTCGGATTCGATCACGCAGAGAAAGACCGAGCATAGCCCTCTCCATAGCCCGCTGAGCGACTTTGAGCTTTGAGATGAGGCCGATAGTGACCACGACGACGTAAGTCAGTTGAATTGCGTCATTAAATCGTAGTAGCAAGGATGATTTTCATTTCTAGTTTTGTAGAAAATGCAAATCGCTCCCGTAGTTGTTCTAATTGGATCGCATCGCGTCATTCGCAAGCGCGCTTACTAATTTTAAGGTAAAAAAATATATGATTTGCTCTTCTTTTCTTGTATGTTCCTATTAGAAATTTAGCATACTTTCTATAATTTTGTAAATAGCATTTTTCTGAACTGTAAATACTAAACTTCTCAAAATATTAAAAAAAAAAAACATTAAAATTAGTAGTAGTCTTAGGCTGTGGTTCCACTGGGGCAGAGTTGAGCCGTGCGGAGCAGAGCTGTGCCGCGATTCACCAATCACATTGGCTGACAAGACACATGTGGATTTTATGCCATTTGATTGGTGAATTGCAGCACAGCTCGTCGCTCCGCCTCAACGAAGCCGTGGCCTTATAGTTTTTTTTTTTATCGTGGTAAAATCATTAAATGAGGCCTCCCACCCCGGGCAGGGCGGGAGGAACTGTCAGACTTGTACTGACTAAAATACACGGTGTCCTTCAATAGCCCTTTATGTTCCGGGGTCACGGTGATGGTATAACACCCGCGACCCCGGCAGGTGGCCTTAAAGATACAGTTGATTTGAAAACCTCCTCCTTTTTTAAAGTCGGTCGAAAAAGGCAGACGCTAGACGGTTGTATAGTCTATCGTTTAAAATTAATAATCTATCTTAGTTACTATCTTCGGTTGGATCAATCAATGCTCGCATTCATTAATCTGAGTCGTAAGGATGTCCGATCAGAAGCAGAGATAAAGACAACATATCAGAATATGAATTAAGATACAATATTAATTTGGGTATTAGAAGACTTTATAACTGGTAAATATTTTTCTGTAATGAATAAGAGCTCATTTTTCAACAGTCAGATAAGTTTTATCTGAGAAATAAAAAGAAATGAGAATGAGAAAGAAATAAAATTTTTTATTGACTATTGAAAATCAGCCCAGAGGATTAGTCTTTATATATTTCAGCTCTCATAACGCTTTGCTGTGCATGGCGGGTTATAATAATTATTATGTTTTTGATACGATTATTTTAAGCGCTTCGCCCATAATACAACATAGTAAACAGGCCTCCTCTCTGTCAGAAAGAGGTGACGGTTGCGTCAACGAAACGCAGTTGTGGTATAAAATGAGATAACCCGTTGTTTCGTCGCGACAAAACGCAACGGCTTCACTCTAAGGGCTCATTCGCACAGGATATCCTTATTTACAGGATCGTTTTTAACGGATTATTGATTGAGAAAGAGGCATTAACAGTTATACCGTTTTGACGGATCCGTCGTTACTGGAAGATGTATGTTTTGTTCGGAACCGTATTTTTTACTGATCAGTAATACTGCCATGTATATGAACTCGCTATGTTAAATACAAAAATATATGTAATTTCCATATAATAACGTATTCCATAAAGCGGACCTCTGTGTGACCAAACACTAAGTCTGGGTGGGCCGTTAGCGCTGGGTCACTGCACTGCCTCAGTACAACAATTTTGAAATAAATTAGCTTTTGAATTAAAGCCATTTCATAAATAGTATTTCAATGGCGAAGCGCTAAAATAAATGTTTTATAAAGTATTCGTATTGGTTGTGGTTGAAAAGCATGTAAATAGATATTTATTCTTGATTCTAAATTGAGAGTGTACAGGGTGTATTAAACATCAGTGTTTCTTTATTTTAGATTTATAAAAAATATTCGCCATGATAACTGAGTAAAGATTTGAAATACACCTTGTAGCTATCTTACTCTTAAATTATAAAATGTCCAGATTCTATATTCAGAACAAAACATAAGTGAAGTCACTTTTTTATAAATGTGTGAGTGAGCGCCACGCACACATTTAAATGTATTCCTTTGAGATGTTCACTTGTTTTACGTAGGAATCAAAAGCGCCGTATTCACCATCTGTCACGGCTGTACGTCAGCCCAAGGTCGCTGTGATGGATGTAGCATACACACTATCGTGCGCGCATCCAGCGAGCAGAATGTATCGGACGAATTAAAAGAGAGAACGTGTTTTATTAATTTAAAATGCCAGCTGTTTTAACAAAACGCCAAAAAATGGGAGTTCTTTTAATGTTATCAGCAGCAACAGAAGTCATGAAAAAAATAGCAAGAGGTTTTGGATCTCGCTGGATGAAAAATGGGTCGTGCACATCCAGCAAACAATTAATAATAATTATTGACGTACGTCAAGCCTATTCACGGTGTTTTTGCGTCGTGCATCGTGCATGGCCTTGGCGGGACGTACAGCAGATGGAACGTGAATACGGCGCTTAAAACGACGATATTACTAGACTCCGTATGCACTATCTAAGGAACAAAAACTATTCTGTCAACTCGCTGAGGTACTACGTAAGCGAGGAGGACGGGGTACTGCGTTGTGATTGGCTAACTCAAGGTCTGTTCTGTCTCAAGGTATGTTAACGGCTTACAGGAGTGGTCGAAATAAGATAAATAATGTGTTGACAGACATCGGTCGCCTCTTATTAGGAGTCTAGTAATATATTATCGTCGTTGGAATCGAACAAGACGGGGGTAATTTTTCTGCCATGTTTTTGGCTTTAATTCTCACTGGCCTACTAAGAATTTGGACATTCAATAATCTAAGATCGTAGTATTATAAGCTGTAAAAAATAATGCCTTGCTTTTTAAAAGCATGCGTAGTTGTAAGAGTATGTAAATATTTCCTACTGTTTAGTTATACCTACTGTATTCTATTTCAGAGTATCTTTCTTTGTCTGTAGTTAAAACTATTGTAAATAGTAACGTAGAAATTAACCCGTACTTAGAAACTATGTAAAAAGCATCTAGTGTTACAAACTCTCACATTTCTTATTAATTTCCTATCAAACATTGACAGCTGTCAAAAAATTCGCGCCACAAAAGTTTGACAGCTCCGAAAAAATTGTTGCCACTTCCCAATTTCAAATTCTACCATTTCAAAAATGTTGCTAGTTTAGAAACTAAATTTTCTACCATGTATTTTTAATGATTTTCAGGTGGAAATAACACCATGGCATTCAAGCATGCATAACATGGGTTTTGCCTTCAATAGGACGGTGTGGGGTCATATAATGAAGCAGCAGAGTCAGTTTTGTGCGTACGACGATTATAATTGGGACTATTCCTTGCTGCATTTGTCACAGAATATGCCTGGAAGAGAAAAGTTTAAAGTTATTGTGTGTAAGGGGCCGAGGGTGTTTCATATAGGAGAGTGGTGAGTGAAATAAGTATTATTTTTGTTTATTTCTTGCAAAATGAATGTATACAAGGTATACAGCGTGATCATGATCCTACTGGTGTTAACAGAGCCTGGTTCGCGACCAAAATCATGTCCAAGTCCGGCGTCACACAATTTTTATAGTGTTTCGTCGATACGCACAAGTTCAAATTCCTTCTGAGGAGATAGAGAGAACTCATTCTATCTTAGGGTCAGTTAACACAGAGATGCGACGTAACGCGAAGATACCGGAAATGTGTAACTTTTTTGTGTAAGTAGTAAATAAAGTTAGATTTTGAGTCTCTATATTGAAATGTACGCGCAGCGAAGCGTCACAGTGTGAATTGACCCTTAGGCCGCATATTTGCTTCTGGGTTATATTGGGGCCAAAAACAGCATTATAAAAAATACGTATAATTTTATTTTTTATATACTTTTTTTCTTTCCAGCGGTTTCCACCACAAAAAATCGAACTGCAACGCCTCAACAGTGATCAGTAAAGTACAAAAATTACTTCAAAACGCCAAGCCATATATGTTTCCTAGTCGCGTGAGTGCAACGGTTAGTGCGGGCGGCGCCAAACATAACAAAAAACTCGTCAAAGGAAATGGCGGCTGGGGAGATATTAGGTAAGCAGTATCTCTAGGTTAAGCTGTGCTTACTAAGGTCCGTCTTTAGATGGGTAACCTTGCTAAACAACACCCGCTAAGGTTGTTTTGGGAATCGGTGACCGTCCATTTAAGAAAATTCACTTCGAAAAAAGAGATTTAATTACCCTTGCCACGATCTGTCTTTGGATGGGTGAGCGTACAAAAGTAGTAGCACAGTTCCATCTTGAAGTTTAAGCAGTCTTTATCAAGGTCAGCTCGTGGATGGGTGACCCTGTTAAGGAAAACTTGCTGAGGTCAGTCAATGGATGGGTGGCCAATTAAAAGTGCCAGAGCTTGCAGCACAAGAAGCTTGTCAAGAAAAATGGAGGCTGGGGGTGAGGAGTGGCTCTTCTAGGTTAAGCTGCACTTCTCGAATTCGATCGATGGATGGGTGACCAAATAAAAAGCAGCTCAGTGTCCATACAAGTAGACTAAGTTACGACTAGATTCGATGTATGCATTGGTTACCATACATAAAAAAACCGCACGGTTTGATCTTCAAGGTTAAGCTGCGTTTGCCAAAGTTTGACAGTAGATGGGTGACCATCTTATAATACCTCCACGTGGCTAGATTTTCAAGGTCACGACAGACGATCTGATGAGGAACACAGGATGACTCTGGATTCAAGCCGCTTCCAACCGATCCTATTGGATATCTATGAGGGCAGACTATGTTCAGCAGTGGACGTCTTACGACTTATATGATGATGATGGCTAGATTTTCTAGGTAACTTAAGATTAACCAGTGCTTGCTGAGATCATGATATTGGATTGATTCTACATACTAGGATAGAGGACTCTTGATAACTTAATTATAATATGAACACGGATAATAGTGAAAATGGTATATTGCATCGAAAAGTTACAAGTTTTGGAGGAAGGCAGCGCGCGCGATCGCGTTCGTTGTAGATAGCACACTGCGTTCTCGCGAAATTCACTGCCATCGGGGACACGACCCCTCCCTCGCCCTCACCGCACATACCCCGCGCAATTTCTTTAACAGTCTTTTCGGAATTGTTATTGTAACCAGCGCGAACAACTAGGAAATGTTGTTGCAGCGTTAACAACTCTTTTAATCAACCTTTGCCAAGGATAATCGATGGATGGGTGAAATCCAACAATCTTCCCTGGTTTTTTGTTAGTATTATATCGAATTTTCTTTATCTTTTCAGAGATCAGGAACTCTGCGCAAACATGACGAAGATAGGCCGGCAACCTCGACGGAACATATACACTACACACAATTACAAATATAATGTGCAAGTGCCAAGTACAGTGGGTATACAAAAATGAACCTTTAACAGATGCAATTAAAGATCATATTTGTATGACAAACTTGATAGTCGGTTGTCTTGATTACATAAGACTCACATCCAAGTACAATAGCCATATAAAATTGAACCTTACCGTCATAAAATTAATGTTTATACTTGTATGACAAAATTGATGACAGTCGACTGTTCCTTTTAATGAGACCTAAGTCAAGTACAATAGCTAAACAAAATTGGACCTTACTAACATGATGTTAATGTTCAAGTCAAGAGTGAATATGCTACTTCTAGACAAGCGTGCTTCACCATCGACCACATCATCGCTTACCATGGTGAGATAGTGCACAAACGCGAACTTATTGCTAAATAAAAAGCTGTCTTCACTTTTCGGAATTATAATCGTGTTGATATTTAATGTATATACATTCCACGAGCTTTTATACCGAATCACCCCTTTACACCCCCTTGACACTCCTATGGGACTTCAACAATAATTGACGAAATGTGAGGGTAGTCAAAGAAAATGGACTCAGTGTTTGCTATCTCGGCCTAGAAAAGTGTGTAGTCTTTAATAGATTTTAAACTTTATGCTCGAAAGAATAAAGTTGAAAATCTATTAGGCAGAGTGATAAGTATGATTTAGACAATGAGACAAACTGCCGACTTTTAGATGGAAAAAATGACAAATTACTTTCGGAAGTCGGTGACTTTGATTTTTCATTGACTTTTTTTACCAACGGCTTCGTAGTATATACCTACCTTTTTTATATACCTACTAACATGGCACGAAAGTAAGGTAGCTTGCTGGTGACGCAATCCGACCGATTCCAACTACAAGTAAAAAATCATCCTTACCACTACGACATATGACATAAAACGTGCGGTAATCTACGAGTAGATGAAAATCAAAACACGCTAGCCACGACGACGTAAGTCAGTCGAATTTCATCATTATATCGTAGTAGCAAGGACGATTTTCATTTTTAGTTAGTAGAAATTGCTAATCACACGAATCGCGCCATGAGCAAGCTCGTTTAGTTTTTGCCTATTGACTGGTAACTTCAGTATTTGCCATCGTTTAAAAGTTATTTCATCTCTAATTTTATAGTAAATTTAACTTTATTGTTATTACTGCAAGGTTAAAATCAGAAATGAAGTAACTCAATTTATTTGACACTTTACAGAATTGTGACCTTTAATCTCATTCGTATAAGGTTAATTTTATTTCATTTCATTTAAAACAAGTTAAATAATTTTAAAATCAAACCAAAACCATTTATGTACATTATTATTAAAGCAATCAAGTTTTTTTGTTAGCAGTACCACGAATGGTAGGTTTTTGGTTGGTGTTGCCACAAATTGAAAAATTCTACTAAAATGGTAGTTTTTTTATTTAAGATAGCAACATAACGTATTAAAAATGTACTTATTAGCTGTATATAATTTTGTTAATATCATCATATTTATGGAAAACCAATTGTCTCTTGAAAGAAAATTGATGCTTTAATTATTATTCTGAAAGGTCGACAATTGTGTGTTCTACTCTGTTTTCTAATATTTAAAAATAACATATGATTTTTTTTATTGCCTTGTATCGACAGAAATATTGACTATTTATAATACCGTCCTGATATTATTATCTGTTTTCACAATAACTCAACTCTTAGATTAATGCTCAAAATATTATTGCATTGTTAAATTTTGAACACTGCAGTTGTCACCACCAGAAGGACCCATTAATATTGGTAGTAAATTTTACCAGTGGTGCTAGGCAACTGGGCTTCTCCCAGTTGTAATGTCCCTTTGTGCCTAGTGCCTATTGGAGGGAAGTGGAAACATATTTTTCCTATTCCTCCACTATTCTTTCCTGATTATTTTCGTTGCAGGATCCAAGACAGGTAAATTCATTCTCCGGGACACGTCGAGCTTCATTGTCTCGGCGCTTTTCTGGTGGTTGCCACTGTTGATTCTTGCTCTCAGGAGTTGCAGTGGTTTGGGAATAGAGTGGTGGGTTTGTCTATGCCAGTAGAGTGTTAAAAATCCTAGCGTGCTCCTTATATAAGCAATTATTTAGTTAAGTGTCGCCTAGATTTGGTGGAAACAGACACGATAATGATATTAATTTAGACAAAATAAGGATAGATTTTATTACTTTATTTTTTCTCGAATATTGAATCTTTAAATATTTAAGATTAACTAAGTTCTCGAATATTTTTTCAAAGATAATGAAAGGAGATGTTTCATTCTGGGCTCAGTCTATGTACACCATATCAATAAATAGGAAAAAAATAGGGGAATTTCATAAAAATACTGAAAAAATCATTTGTAGACGGGTTTAGCTGTTAAAAAATTATAATTAGGGGCGTTTTTTGGCACGATAACCCCATTATAGGTCGGCCATGACTGTACTATTTGACGTTTACTATGACGTTTGACAACTTTGACATTTCTATGCAGTGACGTTTGCAGATTTTCTTGAGATATAATTCATGTTTTTCGGAGTTTGTAATGATTGGATTTATTTTAAAATATCCTGTAGGTATGATTATTTTTATCGAAACCCAAGATTCTTGAGATCAAAAATAGTTTTTTTCGATCTTTACGCCAGTTTCTAAACGTCAATCAAATGTCATTGTCAAATGTTGTCAAAATAAACGTAATACTGTCAGATCCACCATGTTTGATTTTTTGTCGAGTGTTGTTATCCTTGACAAAATTAATTTAAAAGCACAATTAAACGAAGTGAAATTAAAGAAAATCAACAATTAAAAACGTTTTATGTATAAAAAAGCTATTTTTACACATGGTGTACATAGACTGAGCCCAGGCTCCATACATTTTTGGACCAGCTCTTTTCCCATATCATTTTTAATAAAGGTCCCAAAATGTCCCCTTCCTGAAATGTCTCTTTCAAGATGTCCCCGAATATTCTTTTCCTCAAAATATCCGACCCATGTCTACTTCGCTGGGTGTCCAAACAATTTTTTTTATTTAATTGATGTTGTCTCACAGAGAGGACGCCTGTGTCCCAGAATTGGGAACATTATAGGTTTGAATCTCTTTAATCAACAATGATATTAAAAAAACCACTCGATTTTTATTCTAGCAATCTCTATTTTTACCAAAAAGTCAATATTTCTGTCGATTATATCTAAATTGGTATATTTTACAAAATGGTGCATAAAATGACGATTCTCATAATTAGCGCAATGGCTGAGCCAACGACGATATATTACTAGACTCCGCATGCACGATCTAAGGAACAAAAACTATTCTGTCAACTCGCTGAGGTACTACGTAAGCGAGGGGGACGGGGTAATGCGTTGTGATTGACTAACTCAAGGTCTGTTCTGTCTCAAGGTATGTTTACGGCTCACAGGAGTGCTCGAAATAAGACGGATATAAGACTTTTTTGCGTAATGTGTTGACAGACATCGGTCGCCTGTTATTAGGAGTCTAGTAATATATCGTCGTTGGGCTGAGCGATCGACTGCCGCGCAGCTTGTGCGGGTTCAATACAAGAACAAATATTTGTATGATCTACAAGTAGTTGTTCCGTGTCTGGGTGTTTGTGTATGTGAGTTTATATGTTTGTAAACGCACCCACAACACAGGAGAAATTCCTAGTATTGAAATCGTCTTATATATTATAAATATGTAATATAAAATAAAATTTAGCATCGAAATAATGTTGTCCATTAATTTAGAGAAAAGATTTACATGTTACTTTATTTTCAAAGTTAAGCATCGTTTCTCAAGGTCATTCTTTCGATGGGTGACCATTTCGCTCCTATTAAACATATTATTTATTTTTAACATGTAAATCTTTTGCTCTAAAAAAACAATTTAAAAATGGTTAAAAATGCACAATAAGTAGTAAAAAAATATTCTATAAAGTATTAAATAGAGAAAAAAAAACAACTTTTATTTATGGATAAAAAGTGTCGTTTACACTATGGTCCGGCGCGGTAAGCCATTTTGAATATCGTGACATCAGAAGTCAGTAAAAATTGCACTTGCTTTTGACGTATTGGAATACGGTATTTTACTCAAAAAAAATTATTAGTCCGAAATATAGATTATTAAAAAATATTAGACCCGTATTTTTAATTTTTTCACGTAACACAAAATTGACGAAGATACAACGCTTCTAAAAATCACAAAACGTCACTCGGTCGGTACAATTTTACAAGCGTAATGACGTCACAAGCCCCCACTCCCGAATTTGTAAGCGTTTTATCTTTATCAATATTCATTGATTTGAAAAAATAAAAAATACGTGTCCATTATTTTTCAATATTATAAAAGGATTTTTCTTTAAATATTTCTAAACAATGGCTCAAGTTGGCCCAGCATGGACCATAGTGTAAACGGCCATAAACAATTTGTATTACCTAGTCAATGCGTTGCTTGTGCTGAATATATTTATTTAAAAAAATAACATAAAATATAAATATTAAAAAAAAAATGTTGATTTCAGCGCCCTCTAGTGGTCTATGACAATAAGCGCCTAAACGTTTTGAAATTCGAAATATTATTATTATTGTTTTAACTTTTTTTTTAATAAAAAAAATGTCTTCTGTAATGTAAGAATCTCACTAAGAACAGTAGCGTTAAATACAAAATTGGACCTTATTTCTATTGAATTAAAATTCATATTCCCATAACACTGTTTTATAGTATGTTCCTTTTTCAAAATGTAGTTCCGTTTTGAATTTTCATTTCAATCGAATAAGAACTTAACGCCATACAAATAAGGTCCATTTTCGCTACTACCACTTAGCTAGAGCAATATCAATTTTCGCTCGATTATAATCTCATACTGTTTTGCACTTACAAACTGATTTTCAATGTACAAAAAATGCCTGAAAACTGAAATTCCAGGCATCTGTTTTTTCTTCAAAAAATAATTGGGACAAAATAATGAAAAATATGTTTTACGTACTCATTTCGGATATTACGTATTTTGTACGTGGCAAAACATGCCTGAGGCCTATGGGGTTCCCAGAGGCGGTAATTAACTTTGTCACTAAAGATAATCAATATATAATATCATGTCAACATATAACATAATGGAGAGCAGTGGTGGCCCAGTGGTATCCGTCCCGACTTACGAGTTGTAGGTCGTGGGTTCGAACCCGGCTTGGCGCATTACTTTGTGTTATTTATTTCATCACCACTGCTCTCAAAACGGTGAAGGAAAACATCGTGAGGAAACCGGCATGTCCTAGAACCATCATATTCGAAGACATGTGTCATCTGCCAATCCGCACTAGGCCCGCGTGGTGGATTATGGCACACTCCCTCTCACAAGAGAGGAGGTCTGTGTCCCAGCAGTGGGAACGTTATAGGCTGATGATGATGATATAACATAGTTACACAGGGAAACCTATAATTGGCCATATAAACTGTAAAATTCATATTTTGAAAAACATTATTATGTATCGCTGTTGGTTACCTAAATAAATAAATAAAATATAAGTTAGAGGACATGTCAGAGGTTCCCAGAGGCAGTTTAATTTTGACACCAGAGGATGCCTGGGTTCCCAGAGGCAGAGGTTCACATTCTGACAAAGTGTAGCCACATTATCCATTCTCAAAAAAAATGATGTGCCTGTGAGATTCCCAAAGGCGGCTTAGTTAATTCTGACACATAAGGGTGTCAAAATGCTCTAAGAACAATAAAACAGTACGTAAAATATATATTTCATTGATACTTACATAAAAAAAAAACTTAACAAATTGTCTTTTCTGACAATAATTCTACTTTTTCATATATTTAAATCAAAGATTTTCGTATTTCCTAGTAGCTATAACTACAAGTGAAAATCATCCTTACCACTACGACATATGACATAAAACGTGCGGTTATCTACGAGTAGATGAAAAACAAAACACGCTCGCCACGACGACGTAAGTCAGTCGAATTTTATCATTATATCGTGGTAGTAAGGACGATTTTCATTTTTAGTTAGTAGAAATTGCATCATGGGGAAGCTACATAAAATGGAGGCTCGAAGAAACGTTTTATGCTTGCGTTGAATATTATACCTAAAGCCAATAGTATTAGGTTCTTTATTCTGTGACAACAGAATTTACCTTGACAGGCCAAATCTTTGGTTTAAATGTATGAAAAAAAAAACAAATTCTTGAAAAATGTATTGATAACCAAAAAAATGCCCAAATGCCTTAATTATAGGAAATAATTGTACGAGACGTGTACATTTTATTTAAGCACAATTTTTAAGTGAAAATTAGCGTTTTCATTTGACGAAAAATAATTCATTTTGAAATAAAATTCACAGATTTTGGCCGTTGACCAATTCTTAAGGGCGATTCTCGTAATTTTAAAACCGTTAAAAAACAATATAGATCCGTTTTTACAAGCTGTGATCAAATCTTGCAAGTTAAATTTGACATACTTCTCGGTTTCCGATCGAGCTGAAATTTTGCAAACATATGTATATCGCGTGACAATGCAATATTATGATGACATGGAGCTGATCTGATGAAGGAGGTGGAAGGTGGCCATAGGAACAACGCAACCCCATTGAGTTTGGACTCGTTTGATGCGTCTTGACGAATACTTGGTTTTTAAATAACAGTTCCTTTCTTAAAATAGTTAAAAAAACATTGAGCTATTATTACTACGTACGTATAGAGAAGACATCACGTATCACCGTATCAATTGTTTGACAGCTCTGTGGCGTGCTCTAGGCGCGCGCACTCATCCTGGATGGAACATAGTGGTGATGCGTGTTGTCGTCTCTATAGCTCAGCTCAATGTAAAAAAAGGATTTTTTTACTTATTGTCTTACAAACATTTCTATGGGATTCGATATGCGAGAATCGTCCTACTGACCATAAAAATAAGGTTGAAAACTAGTCAACAGCCAATATCTAGTATACTAAAAATATAAGCCCTTTTAAGGCTTCACAAAAATATGTAGAATACAACAAAATATGTAGTTACATGCCCTGTTCAAACACGAATGATTTTGTCAAACAAAAATGAATTTTGAATTAATAAAACTAAGGTTTAGATTTGGATGACGCGACTAGAAAATTTTGTTGTAATACTCTTTTAATAATAACAGCTGCACAAGTTAATCTTAAAGGTTAAGCCGCGCTTGCCGAGGTTGGTCTATGGATGGGTGACCATAAAGCAAGTTTTTCAACACACTTGCTCATAAAATGGCTCTAATTTCACCGCAATTAGGCACATAATGACACCTGTTATCAAACTGTGACTTTTTCTTTGTTGTTGTTGTTTTTTTTTTGTGTTGCTTTGTTTTTAAAAAAGTTTCGAAACAAAAAAGATCGTGTTCAATAGTAGATACAAATACATTTTACCAACTGCACGTTAACTAATTGTTTCTTTAAACAAACTTTTTAATCATTAAATAAAATGGCTTTTTAGTATTATTTTCTTCACAAGTGTGTTGAAAAACGTCGTATGATACACGTGTGTATTGATGATTACCATCCTCGGCTCTCTTAAGACCCTCACCTAACGGCTCGGGTCTCAATGGCGCCTCAGCGGTAATCACCAACATTACACACTTGTACCATAATGTACTATTCTCCTTGCTTCGGAAAGCACGTAAAGCCGTTGGTCCGGCTGTCATTCGTAGATCTTTGACAGTCGTTACTGTTAGTCAGAAACTCTAAATTCTGACAACCAGTCTTACCATGGGGTATTGTAGTACCCAGTTACTGTGTTCT
The DNA here is from genome assembly GCA_028554685.1 of Agrotis ipsilon. Lineage (NCBI taxonomy): Eukaryota > Metazoa > Arthropoda > Insecta > Lepidoptera > Noctuidae > Agrotis > Agrotis ipsilon. The sequence continues at coordinate 2,555,692 of CM052983.1, read as the reverse complement.
GAAGGTCTGATAGTCAGTCGCTCCATGTAAAATATTGATATTCAGCTGCATCTGGTTCGACTGGAAGCAGACCACAATATAGTTGGGAAAAGGCAGGCAGATGATGATTTTTGAGCTGCTGAAGCCAAATCAAAAAGTTAGTGTTTTTTTTTAAATTATTTTTGTTTAAAATCATTCGTGTTATCCATTGTTGTTAAAATATGTCCATCCATACATTGAGCAAGCAACGAAGAATAAAAAAAATGCTAGTTGATAAATATTGTAAGCGTCGTGTAAAAAATTGAATTTTAATGGTGGCATAATATTCATATTATAAATAAAAAAACATTTGTAATGAAATATAATGACATAATAAAATGAAGTTCGTTTTTGAAAATTTTATTGTTTTTTATTTTAATATTAGCTGTTGCTTGCGGTTTTGCCCGCTCAGCTTAGTGTAAAACCATCAAATAAGTCCTCCCACCCAGCGCAAGGCAGGAGTGACTGTCAGACTTGTACTGACTTCAATCCCGCGGTGTCCTTCAATAGCCCTTCACGTTCAGGGGTCACGATAGATCGTAAGTCCCATGACCCCGGCAGGCTTTGGCACACTAAAGCATCCTCGTCATTGTGCTGACACTCTTTAAGGCGCGCGTAGAACACAACGCGCCGCCGACCCGGGCATGTCCATGATCGGACAGTGAGTAAACTCAAAACTACTAACGAACCGATTACATCCTATTTTAATTTATTAAGGAAGGCTATTATAACATAATTCTACGACCAGTAAGAGCCAAGTAGGGGGTGAAACCTCAGGTAAGAGCAACTTTGATATAAAAGTAAATAAAAATGATTATAGAAGTAAAGATTTTTTGTTCAGCGGATTATCACAAAATTCTCCCTCTTAGCTCAGCACAGACAGAGCGGAGCCCAGCGGAGAGGATTTTATTAACGCACTTGATATTAAACTTTTAAACTATTATAATAAAGTGCATAAATGCTTGAACCTGACAAAAAGGCTCGTGCGTCCTCGAAGATGTGCTGGAATTGTGAATGCACTTTATTGTTATAAATTTAAAGTTTACTTTCAAGTGCGTTAATAAAAATAAGTTCTATCTGCGCTGACCCTAAGTCTCAATGGAGGAACTATAAGATAGAGGTTTCAAAAATAAATCAACAATTTCATAATAAAAACATATATTTACTCAGCAAATATTAACATGTACTTTTTTAACACATTCGTTTTGTCAAAGAAACATCAAATATCTTTGATTGGAGCAAACATCGAATTCTTTATTTTAATTTAAATAAGAGATGTTTAGTTTTAGGAATAACAATCTTAATTTCGGGGGTTAACGATCAGTTTTCAAGAAAGTTGAAAATCTTTACGCACTTTTATGATTAATTGCAAATTTTATTAGTTCGCCAGTAAGAGTTTTGAGAAATAATGAAATCGTATTTTTTCTTTAGTTATATTAAATGTATATTTAAGGAAAATAGTCCAGTCATTAAAGCCAAAACCCGAAAATAATTAGTAACTTGCTGAAATTTTAAGGGGTTTTTAAAGAAGGTAAAATAACTTACCGGGTGATTTTGCAGCGTTCTGGGGTGTACGGAAAGGGTTGAAAAGGGGTGAAAAGTGTTTTTCGTTAATAACATTGCCAAAAAAATTAGTAACACGCTGCAATGGAATGGGCAGTTTGGGACCACCTTCCAATAGTAATAAGATGTATGTCGTTGGATAGGTCTTTTCATTTGGAACAACTATTGTTCAGACATTTTTTTTGGTAGGGTTGTCCGTTCGGAGTTATGAGACTTATTAGCTCAGAGAAAAAAATATATTTAAAAACCTTTTTTATATATGTTTAGTATTTAATGCTTTAGTCTCGCACACACTGTATCTTCGGAACGCGTCTGGAGGAGACATGGCATGAGCACGGGCTTTTTTTTTGTAACTTTTTTTAATTATCCAATGAGTGCTCACACACTGGGTGAAGCGGTAGGGACTGTAAGACTAGTACGGACTAAAGATCACGGCACGAGTTGTTAGTAAACGGAATAACATGTCCGGATACACGTGTAGATGACTGAGAAGAAAACTTGCTAATGTACAGTCGCGTTCATTAAGATGTTGGCACGTCTGGACTTCAAAAATATATGAACATCAAAATAATTCAGAATATTGTGACAACTAAAGTATCATTAAATTGTGATCAAGATTGAGATCCAATAATATGTGACTACTTTTTCTCAATAACATGTATACAGCCAAAGGGACATTTTTATATGAACAACTTTAAGATCATAAATATCTGAACAGTGTTCACATTACAATTCACAATTATGTAAGCTCATAACACGTAAATGTAGTTAAAATTCAAACTTATTACAACGTCATAAAGATGATTTTACTAGCAATCTTTAAATTGCGTGGTCAAGGAGTTTGCAACATTATTTAGGTATCACTGGCTAGTTTTCCATCAAGTGCCGTTGTATTTTTATTAAAAAGAAATAACTATGACACTGAAATACTCATTTCAAAAGACCTAAAAAGCATTCGCGCGGAAAACAATTGAAATACTGTCATTTCTATAACAATGTAAACTGGATCCTATTTATTCGAGCAAATAATATACTATCCTATGCATGTAGACATATTTATGAAGCTTATCCTGCTCAGATATTATTAAAGCTTATACAGTATAGATATTCATTAAGGTCATCCATATTATTGCCTAATGCAAATTATATATTATTGAACCTTCACTTGAGTACATATTTTTTATCTTTAGATTAGTAGAATTTTTTGAACTTATCAACGCTCACAATATTATGAATCATTGACGATGCCAACATATTATTGAACTCGACTGTACATGTTATTCTCGAATAATCAGACTTAGTGTGAGTCTTAGTAGTGAATGATCAATCAGAGTAGTGTAGTTATTGATGGCGATGGCTGATTCTCTGAGCTTATGTTTATTGATTCCGGAGTTCAACAAGAGTCTATTTTCTCTCTAAATCTTATTCTGCTGCACATTTCTTAGACACTTAAGCCTGGCATTTTTGGACAAGAAGATGACAGTACTATAGACATAATTGCCCACTCCATAAACCGGTGGGGAGGAAGTAAATGAATGTACAGAGAGGCCATGATGGAGCGAACAGATTTGACCTCAAGCTTCCCACTGAGCGGGCACGCCACAATCGCGGCGGTAAGACACCTCTTCGAGTAATGGCTGGAGAGGCGTCACGGTGTCCACACCTTCCGCTTGATACAAGTCCTCACCGGACACGGAAGTTTCGAGAGGTTCCTATGATTGATTGGGAAGCAAGAAAGGCTTGGGTATCACCACTGGGAATATCGCCCGTAGGATACGGTGGAGCATACTGTGAAGGACTGCCCTGCTTGGGCAGAGCATCGCCGTCTCCTCACGGAGGCGATAGGTGTCTCGCGCCCGGCATTGATCGAGGCCACGCTGCGCGGTCTTTTTCTAAGCGGACAGGTGTCCGCTTAGAAAAAGAATAAAAGGAGGTCCGTTTGCGAAGCAGTCATGCTAGCAAAGGAGGAGGTGGGATGCGTGAGGGAGAGGACAACGTCCACCTCACGATCCAGTCGCCGCGAGAAACGCCCATGGCATCGGACGTCACCAACCGATTTTTGGCCACCATTGGCTCGTCTGAGTAGGGGTTAGGTAGGACTCAGTTGATGCTTTAACTACGACAAAAAAAGTCTCCCAGTGAGCATACAAGAAACTATTATGTCTTAAAAACTAACTACCTGCGTCTGTGTTCCCGAGGCATACGATACAACTCGAATTTCTTCAAAATAAGAGAGTAGATTTTTTCTGGGTAAACTAGTAGACTTTACCTAAGCCACCTCTGATACCGAAAAGAGACAGTAGCAAACCCAAGTTAAATAAAAAAGTTGGCTGTTTGATTTTTATCAGAATAAATACTATGCTTTACAGTTATCTAGTTCTTTCCTCTATTCATCTTAGCATTTGCATTTTTAGTCATTTTTACAAAAAAAGAAATGAAAAACATGCAAATATTCGCCATTAGCCAGACGAGAACACCCAGAAATAATGTGTCAGATCGATTCTCCCGGAAGGTGGTATACCCAACATATGTTAATAAATTCGTCCATTATTGCACAGACTACACACACGGTTCGGGTTTACAAATAGGTCACCAAAACGTAGCCAGGATACGGACGCTAGTCTACAAGTTAGTTCTTTAATTGTTTTCTGATGCTATGGAAAAAAAACGTTTTTGTCCTGAAAGTCCCAAAAATTCCGGGATTTCCCGGTTCTTTGGAGGTCTGTCCCGAATTTCCCGTTTTATCCAAGAAGAACCGGTTCTCGATCCCCTAATAATACCCCTATGGTTAAAACACGTAGATCTGTAGACAGCCTTAAACAATTGGTTTAATTGTGACTTAAAAGTCTTATAACTCCAAACGGACAATTGTAACAGCAAAGCATTCTTAACAACTAATGTTCTAAATGAAAAGCCCTATCTAACGACATACTATATATACAACGGCTATTGGAGGATGGTCCCAAGTTTCATACATTTTTGCCCATTGTCTTTTGGAATTAGGTTGTTCTTACCGTTTTATAACGTGTATCAAATTTGCAGCGTTTTGCAACGTACGGAACATTGTTTATTTATAAAAAACAATGCAATTTGTTAATAACAAGGGTAAAAAAAAATAGTAACACGCTGCAAATTTGGAATTAGGTTGTTCTTACCAGTTTGTAACGTATATCAAAGGACATTGGGAAACCGATGTATGAAATATGGGCCCACCCTCAATAGTAACATGTGACAAACCGTTGGATAGGGCTTTCAAAGCGGAACATTAGTTACTAACAAACATATGGTCTAACGTTAGTACTTTTTAAGATACGACGTGTTAAAGTCGTCTCGGTAAAACATTTTTTCATAATTTTAATAATAATCAATGTTCTGTATGTTGCAAAACGCTGCAAATTAGATACACGTTACAAACCGGTAAGAACAACCTAATTCCAAATTTGCAGCATGTTACTAATTTCTTTACCCTTGTTATTAACAAATTGCATTGTTTTTTAAAAATTAACAATGTTCCGTATGTTGCAAAACGCTGCAAATTTGATACACGTTACAAAACGGTAAGAACAACCTAATTCCAAATTTGCAGCGTGTTACAATTTTTTTGGCAATGTTATTAACGAAAAAACAGTTTTCACCCCTTTTCAACCCTTTCCGTACACCCCAGAACGCTGCAAAATCACCCGATATGTTATTTTACCTTCTTTAAGAACCCCTTAAAATTTCAGCAAGTTACTAATTATTTTCGGGTTTTGGCTTTAATGACTGGACTAAAAGAGATATAAAAGAACCTAAAGAGCGGGCATTGGGAAAATTGTCATACAAAATTGTTGATGTCGTGAGTCAGTAGTGCTATCTAGCGTTGCATAGCAACGCGACTACTAGACTGACGGACTTGTTACCTAAAAATAGTGGTAAAAAGTTTTGGATCACAACTTTCATCGTGATGTCCCGTCTATTACTTGCATATAGTTTAATGTCTTTGATTTAAGGTAATAAAATTCGAGTGGGGCACGTGACGTCAGAAGCAAGTCAAAACTATACTTGCTTGTGGCGTATTGATAATTTTAGAACCGTCGTATCTTCGTCAATTTTGGTTTATGTAACAAAAGAAAAAATACGTGTCTAATAGATTTTGATAATCTAACTGACTAATTTGTTTTTACAGTCTCACTCTGAAAAAGTTCTGAACACTGCTCATAATAATTTCACCCTTAACGTCATATTAAGCCACTAGATGGGGTATTACAACATCTTAAAACCAGGCTTGTTTCAGTGAGTGAAAGAGATGGCGCTAGAAGACTTGTATAGCTTTTTTTTGCTCTGACTGGCCTGTTGGTTTAGTGGTTAGTGACTCTGACTGCTATACCGGGGGCCGTGGGTTCGATTCCCACCCAGGACAAATGTTTGTGTGATGAGCACGATCGTTTGTTCTGTGTCTGGGTGTAATTTATCTATAATATGTATGTATTGAGAAATATATAAGTATGTTTATCAGTTGTCTAGTACCCATAACACAAGCTCTGTTTAGCTTGGGACTAGATGGCGTTGTGTGATAGTTGTGGAATATTATTATTATTAAAGCTCAATCACTTTCACTGGCCGGAATACGCCTGGTTTTAAGACATTGTAATACCCTCCCAGTTCTGAAATTTTCAGTCATCTTCAGGATTCACCTTCCTCTTGCCTCGTTTGTCCACTAATGTGGGCTCCCACTGTCTGGCAACGCTGCAGTAGAGTTGCATAGCTGCTCGGGCATCTTCGACTGAGCTGTGCTCTCCGGATTGGATGTCTATGCCGAGGATCTCTTTAGCTAAGCGTTTCAGAGAGGGCGTGCTGCCTTTGGTGATCTGTAAAATTTGAAATGGTTGGAGTTAGTTCAAGATATTTGAAGCCTTACAATAACTTGTTATATTTACAGGGTGAATTCGAATTTCTAGAGTCGGTAGCCAAATCCGAAACTCTAGAGTATTAGCGAAAGATCTGAAAAACCCTAAGGGGAATGCTCCAACCAGCCCGCGAAATTCAAAATTTCTTGCATTTTTCTGCAATTTGCAGGCCATTGCTAGGTTTTATGTTGAATAAAATATTATTCGCGGCTGCAAGATGTATGTAGTTACAGAATTATAATCATCAAAATCACCAATACAACCTTCCAAGTTTATAAAACCCTAGGGACAAAAAAAAAATAGAAAAAGTCATTTCTAGAGTTTTATGAACTCTCTTAAGAATGTTTTTGATGAAAATTAAAACAGAATCTATGGATTTTAGAAAAAAAAATTTGCTTATTAATAACTCTGCATTTAGAATAAATTTTGGTGAGAGTTGATTCTAAGAAGCAAGATTGGGAGTGGAGAAAAGATTTAGCGAATATTTGAGTCTGATCTGATTCTGAACAATAACATAATATCAAAATAATAGGCTAGTATGTAATAATTAGGGCTTAGAAAACAGGCAATTGATTAGAAACAATAAACTTAAAACACTAGTCTAATCAATTTCCTACTTTACTATCTTGAATATAAAGATAACAGGGTGTTTCATTCATTCTGGCTGTTAACAGACCTTTAACTGAATTCCCTAGCGCAGTGTTTCCCTACCTGTGGTCCGCAGACCCCTGGGGGTCCACCAGTATATGTATGGGAGTCCGCGGTGTCATCTCTGGACCTGGATAAATTCTAATGTTTCGTAATCGCTACGCTTAGTCAGCACGGCGAACGTGCGCCAAAGTGCGATGAGTGGGACTGAATGTGCGTGCGGGCGCCGGGCCGTAACTCTTCCCTTTCTTATTTTATTAAGGGGGTCCATGAAAATTGCGCTTGATTTCCTAGGGGTCCTAGCTGAAAAAGGTTGGGAAACGCTGCCCTAGAGAATAAAGCTGAAAATCTTTACAATAATTTATTTGTATAATTTAGTAAGACTTTGTATAATTACCTTCCTAAACGGTTTATATCTTGAAGTATCTCTAATATTTCTTTTAGGATGCGACAGGAACAAGACAGACAAATCATTCTTCAAAGAATGACCAACTAGAATACGGCCTTTTATCAGTTCAGAAACTTCTTTCTGAACGACTGTGAAATCTTCTCCGTTGAGTAGATCCTCCTTTCTTACACCACTGATGTCTGTTCTATAGTCTTTGACCTCTTCCCGCGCTTTCACGAACTTATCATAGATACAGTCCCCGAATTTATTGACTATGGATACTCTAGCTAGCATGTGGTCATTACCATCGTAACCAACACCGACCATTTCACAATCCATCGCTAAAAACTTCGTAATTCGATTTTTATTATTGTTTTTCACAACACCATTTTCTTTTTTCATTTCACTATTTGTTTTTAAATCTACGTTATTGGCTATGGTATCCTGGGGCTTAGCATTTGATGCCAAGTTTAAAGTTTTCATATTTAGAATGTTCTCGTGGTCTTTTGCCTTTTTTTTTCTTGCACGACGGAATGTGCCCGAAAATTGGGCTTTGTTGTTTTCCTGTACCGGTTTTTCAGTTTTCTTATCCATTATAAGGCTGCTTGATAGTAATTTTTGCCAATTTGCATCAATAACACCTCGTAGTCCCACAGTTTGGTTAGGTTGTGCATTTGAACTTCTCTTCCGCTTTTTCGCTGACTCAGTCATATTTACATTAAAAATGTAATGTAATAACGATTGTAGTATAAAATATATACTGTTTATAACACTAAACACAAAGCGTAGCACAAATTCATTAGCGATCAAGAGTAAATAAAGTGCTTCTTGAATGAAGCCATTTGACATCTTTTTGACAGATCGCCCGCATGGCGGGCATAGACTAAAGTGAAATTCAAGTTTTCCAACTGGCCATCCAGCTTTTTCTGCTCAGAGGTCAATGGCATCTGGAGCGTTGCTGTACTTATTTGCAAACTTTATATTTATCACATTTATATTTATCACATTAGGAAAAACAATTTTTTGCTTTGGACATGATTAGATTTTTTTGAATTTTGATTGAGTTTTCCTAGTGAATTTTTTTCAAATAAATTAAAAACATGAAATGTCAAAAACGTCTCATAGACAAAATGGAAAAATTCGTTCAAAAACTAAGACCTACTTCCACTACTACCACTCACTGCAATAATCGTCACCTAAAACAATGATCAAGCAATTATTTGGAGATTGTAAAACAAATGTGATTAGAAAGCTATTAGATAAATAAATTATTCTTTTATCAACTTATCTACTTTCATGGCAAATATCACACACGAAAAATGAAAAATTATTATAGGATGTGTCAATAATTTGTATGAAAGGTTTCAGAACGCACCGAAGGCTGGTAATAGAAAAACAAAGTAATTTCGACTGAAATTAAAAGTAATTAAGGTGTACAGTGTTGTTTATCTTTGGTTTTTTACTTCACAAACTTGTACATAACTAGCAATGTACGCAATACTTTCTAATTATCGAACTATTTTCATCATAGTACTAGCCAGAAATGTAAATACAAGATTTATAAACAAAAATGTCTGGAAATGTCAAATTGAGCCGACGTGTATGTTGTAGAACCGTGGCCCGTGGTGGGAGATATTGTGAAAATGTTATCTTGTTCGTAACGTAACTATGAGCCAGTGTACGCTTTCTAATCGCGCCGGGCAGACATAGCACGATTAAAAAATGTCTTACGAACATATTCTCGAAAATTTAAATTCCCACGGCCAAGGACATTTATTGAAGTACTGGCCGGAATTAATCCAAAAAGAGCGGGACCAGTTAATCAGTGATTTAAAAAAAATCGACTTTGCCGAAGTGAATGAATTATTTAGGCGCGCAAACGACACCAGTAAAGTAATTGCAGAAAAAGTTGAAGATCTAAAACCAATTCCCGATTCTCATTATGAAGCAGTTCCTAATTTGAGCAATGAAAAAATTGAGGAGTATGAAAATATTGGTTTGAAAGAAATTAGTGATGGAAAAGTTGGTGTGTTACTTCTTGCTGGTGGGCAGGCAACCAGACTTGGATTTGGACATCCTAAGGGTATGTATGATGTTGGACTACCTTCCAGGAAGACCCTATTCCAAATCCAGGCTGAAAGGATTGTGAGGGTACAGCAAATGGCCGCTGAGAAGTATGGAAAAGAAGGAAAGATTACGTGGTACATAATGACTTCGCAACACACAAAGGGACCAACCGCTGACTACTTCCGCAGTCACTCCTACTTCGGCTTAAACGAGGAGGACATTGTCTACTTCGAACAGGGTACTCTACCATGCTTTGATTTCGAAGGAAAAATATTCCTCGATGAGAAACATCATGTTTCATCAGCTCCAGATGGAAACGGAGGACTCTACAGAGCATTGAAAGCTCAAGGTGTCTTAGCGGATATTGCCAAACGTGGTGTGGAGCATTTACACGCTCATTCGGTTGACAATATTCTTATTAAAGTTGCCGATCCAGTTTTTATTGGTTACTGTAAGAGTAAGAATGCAGATTGTGCTGCGAAAGTAGTCCAGAAATCGTACCCAAGTGAAGCTGTTGGTGTTGTGTGCCGTGTGAATGGACATTACAAGGTTGTGGAGTATTCGGAGCTCACTGATGAGGCCGCAGAAAGCCGCACCGCTGATGGAAGACTGACATTCTCCGCCGGAAACATCTGCAACCACTATTTCTCCTCAGAGTTTCTGACAAAAATCTGCAACTTTGAATCTAAGTTGAAACTGCACGTTGCTAAGAAGAAGATTCCGTACATAGACCATGAAGGTATCCGTCAGAAACCGACAGATCCGAATGGAATTAAAATGGAGAAGTTCATCTTTGATGTCTTTGAGTTTGCTGAGAACTTTATCTGTTTAGAGGTTGCTAGAGATGTTGAGTTTTCAGCGCTGAAAAATTCAGATGCTGCCAAGAAAGACTGCCCATCCACCGCTAGGGAGGACTTGTTAAGACTACACAGAAAATACGTTAGAGAAGCCGGTGGTTTTGTTGAAGACCACATTGATGTTGAGATTTCACCGCTACTTTCATACGGAGGGGAGAATCTTGAAGAGTTGGTCAGCGGAGAAAAGTTTACAATCAGCCCGTTCCATCTGAAGAGTATGCAGGAAGCAGCCTTGAATGGAAACGGAGTGAATGGCACTAATGGAACCAATGGAACAAACGGTAATCATTAGGGGTAGTATAGTTAAATTGGTTGTAAAAATTTTATAAATTTTGTAACAAAATGCTGTTATAAAAAAATATCTGGTCATTCATAAAGTGAAGATTTTTTTGGACTTTGAAAAAATGGAGTGAAATTTTTGAGTTAAAAAATTTAATAAGTTTAAATTTTTTTTAAATTCTTTTTAAAAAGGACTAAGTGATGTGGAAATTTAAGTCATTATTGGTTAAGAAATGTAATTATTACATTATTATAATTTGCTTGCAATTAGAGCAATAATTAGTTTATTATTCATTATATTCTAATTATTTTTTACGCAAATCGTTTAGTGTAATTGCCTTTTTTCATTAACACGCAATGACGCAATAATACGGGAAATAATAGACTACGCAAATTTAAAAAAAAAAATCTCATGAAGTAACAGTTCTCCAATAAGACTTATTACGATAGTTGTTTGACCTTCAAACGTGAAAGTAAAACAAAGGTAATAATGGCTTCCTAGTTTTGCTTAGTGCAAACACATTTTCTTACATATCCTGTGGCTATAGATTTATTTCCAACCCTTTGGGATTACAAGAATAATGTTTTATTTGTCATTGAATATCAATTCCTGATTTTGAACTGGCAACATTGGACTTTTATTTTGGCGAAGGTTAAAAGAGGGTAGTGTTTTTTTTTTTAATTTGTTCAGGTTTTAGTGAAAAAAGACAATTATATTTTGAAAATCAAAAAGCTTAGCTTTTATACCTAGGTTGTTAAAATTGGCAATAATTATAAATAAAACATTATATATTTACAGTTTGATTAAAGCAGGCTTTATTTGTTTAGCTAGGCTAAAATGCCGATGTATATACGATATTTTTATGGTAAAACTATATCATAGTCATAGCAAGGAAATTATATGATAACCTTATTTTAGTTTTTTTTCGCGCGCTTATCGCATATTTCGCGGGATAAATCTGAAATATTTTATTTTAAAATTGGAATTATCATGAATGCGGTTTCTAATTTTTTAATCATAGACATTTTTTTCGTACAGTTTTTCAAGAGAATTTTATTTTTAAAATGAATGAAAGATCTCTAATAACCACGAATTGAAAAAAAACTAAAGTTCTCACTTTCTTTTAATTTTATTGACATTTCTTTTTTACGTCAGCCATTTTGTTTCGGATACTGATTGAATTTCGCGCCACAATTTCGCTTTTATTCTCAAGGTCGTAAGCGAATCTTGTTTTTGTTTAAACCTGTTTCCTTACTGACCCCCTTTCGATGAGGCGCGATAGTATTACGCTATCACATAATGCCGAAATCAGTTCTGAATAATGAAAAAAAAAAACAATGATGTAATATCTCCTTATCGAATCGATATATTTTTTTGATAAAATAACCGATTAAATTTGATTTTTATCGGTTATCGGACTAGATTATCGTTTCTTAAATAAAATAATGAAATTCCGGTTATTATTACTCTGCAAAGAAAAACTGCTTTAAAATGTAATGCTTACAATTTCTACGCCCATTTTTTTACAAACAATGTAGGTATGAATGAAAATCTCGATTGAATTCTAGAAATTTCTAGCGTGCAATAATATTTACATAAACGATGCAACGCAGTGTTCAGAAATTGTCTAGAACTACAAGATTTTACGGTATTTTTACCGAAATTATTTCTTTTATACCGAAAGGTAAAGATTTTTTCATAATTTCTGAATCTGAAATTTTTTTGATTGAAATGAAGATCTCTGACAGACATTTTCTCCGTCACATGTGAAATCCCTATTATAGGATAGTTATGGTTTAAGAAAGTCGATATTTCTGAATTAAAACGGACCGTATTTTATTAATGGTGCAGATGCAAATAAAATATTTTCAAATAGCATCGTTAATTTCGCATTACAATTAACTCTACTATCTTATTAGGAAATACAAGAGATAATACTTAATTATTATTTTGTCGCGCAAAATACCTATCTACTTATTGTATAGTTAAATAAAAGATAAGTTTAATGAAAGCTAAATTACTGCCAAATCGACAAAAAATAATGCTTGTTTAAACTGCCAAAATTAATTTAGTTTACTACTTACACTTTGTTTACGTGCTAACAATTTAAATTAAATCGAATTTTTAATTTAGACGGCCGATTTTCGTTAAAATTGCATCTAAATTAATCAAAAATCGGCTAGCATATATGCCCCATTCGTAAGAAATTTCAATACAATGACAAGCCAGTTGAAATTGGTTTTAACTTAGATTCGGTCACACTAGGTACTCTTCACGAGCAATATGCAAATGCATACACTTCGCAAAATATAAAACCGATTTTCTCTAAAAATAACGCTTTCTTCTTTGAGATAACACATATTTCGTAATAGTATGTACTGTAATATTTCCGAAATACAATACAATGTTAATGAAAACTTAGAACGTTAATCAATACGATAGAACAATCGGTTTTGAATCGCGCTAAGTATTTAATATACAATCGCCTACGTATTGTATAAAATACAGGTTTCTACCATTGAGCTATTATTACTACGTAAAGAGAAGACACCACGTATCACCACTGTGTCCCATCCAGGATGAGTGCACGCGCACAAGTTCATTCAGTTGTTTGACAGCTCTGTGGCGTGCTCTAGGCGCGGTTGCTCAATGGTTTCTACGGATTGCCGTTAACATATAGAAAAAAAAACATCACAATTAAAAAGTTTTAAACTCTTTTTGTTATTTTTACTAATTAAGTTTTAAGGCAGCAAATTTGAAAAAAATAGGGAACAATTTTAGATAATAATTGTTTAAAATAGCCTGCTGATAGCTTAAAATATTGTAAAAAAATTGTAGCCAATGTAATAGTTATTTATGATACTAGTGCGGAAAGTTGGTTTTTACAAACGAGTAGACAACGTACGCCCGAGGCGCCGAAGGCGCCCGAGGGTGTACCGTAGTCACGAGTTTGTAAATACCAATTTCTGCACGTGTGTCATACAATGTTTTTCAACACATTTATCCTTATTAATATCAGATTGCTCCCTTGAACTCAGATTAGTCGCAACAATTTTTGAAGTTCCTAATATGAAAATGGCGCGACTTTGAAAATGGCGCCACATGCACGTGGTGAAAATTAGAACTACATCTTTCATCTCATTTACTCTTTAGTATTAAAGTGAGACAACGAATTGAGCAAAAGCTCTTCCAAGGAGGTTCGATCAGTCAGGTTGTTTATTTTCATAATGTGAAACTCTTTGGTGGAATTCATTTTTTTTTTTTGGAAGTTAAAAAAAAACCGTAAAGAAAACGCACGCTGCTCTACAAGGGGGCGTGCGGTAAAATAGGTACTTAGGTGAGAGTACCTATTTTACCGCACGCTGCGTTGTATGGTCCGTAATTTTTAACTTTCGAACACTGTATACAGGCTTTGTAAATGCATTTTACGAGCAAATGTGTTGAAAAAAATATTATTCATTAAAATATGGTAGTCTGAGACTAGCGTTAAAATAACAATATCTTTATTTACAATACGTATGTTATATTTACAAAAATATGTTATTATTTTGTTTCAATAGTCTGATTTTAAAATGTATACATTTTTGTTAATATATAATTGGAGCGATAAAAAAATCATTATATCTGTTAAATTTTTATTTACAAAAGTACTATATAATTATTATTTTATATTCATTCATTATTTTAAAATATAAAACTACTTTTTTATTATTGGTTGAATTATTTGCAATTTCAAAGATTTTCTTTAGAAAAAACTGAATGCGTATCGAATTTTTCTTTTCAAAAAAGAAAATGTTTGAAAATTCGCTACGCATGCGTTAATGCGTTAAATATTTATAAAATATATGTAATTTTCAGCTTAGAACTAAAAATTTAGTTAATATTGTAAAAATATCTCATGTTTTAGCATTCCTATTTACATGTAAATACGAATAGAAATAAATCAGAGCGCAACTATTGTTAATAATATGTTAATTTTCTCTGACTAAAATAATAACAACCTGTTAAACCAAAATTCACGAAGATACAACGCTTCTAAAAATCACAAAACGTCACTCGGTTGGTATAATTTTACAGGCGTTATGACGTCACAAGTCCCCACTCCCGAATTTTGAAGTGTTTTATCTTTGTCAAGATTCATTGATTAAAAAAAAGAAAAAATACGGTGTTCTTTATTTTTCAATACTCTTAACTGGCGGACTAAATAGATTTCCAATTTATTTATTCAGTAATCTTTCCTTTTTACAGGTGTAATTATTATAGTCAGAACATTTTTATTCATTAAGCTCATTGTATTATATCGTGTACTTAAATTCTTTAGTTGTAATTATAATAATGATGAGATTGTATAAAATATTACATTTATAGGGTGTAAGGTACGTCAACGCATAATCAGTTACGACGTATTCATCAGTACTTACGTCATTCTACATTTTGTTATGAAAAAAAAATTTAAAGGTTACATAGAAATTTAAATAAAGAATTAAACATAACGTAACAATTAAAAAAAAATCCGCAATTTTTTTTGAAACCTGATTTACTATTTTCTAGTTTTCAATTTAATTTCAGGCTCATACAGTATGGTCACGGAACTAAATGTGTATCTAGATTCCAATGAATCAAACCAGTAGAATAACTTAAGGTGAATGCTCCAACCAGCCCGCGAAATTCAACATTTCTTGCGTTTCTTTGAAATTTGTAGGCGATTGCTGGGTTTTATGTTGATTAATTATTATTCGCGGTTGTAAGACGTATGTATTTACAGAATTATAATCATCAAAATCACCAATACAACCCTCCAAACCCTAGGAATGACTTTTTCTGCTGTGGTTCACAAAATTTTGAAGATATGTACTGAAAACGAGTTAACCTTTTCTTCGTTGATTTAACTCACACCCTATAATATCGTTCCTTATAAATTGTAAAATAATTAAAAGTACCTTTTTTAAACTATGTTTTCTTTTAATTATTAGCTTTAGCCTATTTCTCCCCTACACGCGCGCCCAAAGAGCTGTCAGCAAAATGACGGGCCACCCTTAAAGGGCAAAAGCCGGGGTCGCGGGACTAACGAGCTACTGTAACCCCGGAACGTAAAGGGCTATTGAAGGACACCGTGGATTTTAGTCAGTAAAAGTCTGACAGTCCCTCTTGCCCTGACTTGGGTGGGAGGACTCATTCGATGATTTTATGTACCTCGTTCAGTATACTGAAAATATTTCATGTCTGTCGTATGGGAACCCTCCTATATACAACGTGTAAATGCCAATGCTACTGAACAATGTAAAAATATAAAACTTTAGGAAATTCGCGAAAAAAAATTAGTTTGAAAACTATTTTATTTACAACGTGTAACGTAAAATGCGTTAAACCTCTCGTGGGGTAACTGAGCCCATGTTACTGAACAATGTTTGTTCTAAAGTCTTGGAAATTCGCAAAAAAAAAATGGTTTTTCATAGTTACAAAATGACAAATTGATTGGGCCTATCAGTGTGAAAAATTTTTTTTTTTGCGTATTTCCAAAAGTCTTAGAACAAATATTGTTCAGTAGGTAACATGGGCTGAGTTACCCCACGAGAAGTTTTGCGCATTTAACGTTACACGTTGTATAGCCTGCAGCCTACTAAAAGACGTCCAGAGAGGCAAACCGCGGACTCTATGGTTAATCCATCACTGCTCGCGAGTGAATTAGTAAGAAGCAAAATTAAGTTAGGATTCAAAATTAGTATTACATTTTTAAGACCGCAATTTCAAAATGTCGTAAGATATTTTCGCAATTCCTCGTAGTGGTTTGACTCAAGTTAAGAAACCTGTTTAGCTGGTTTTGTAATAAAATACATTACGATCACGATCCGAATGTCAAATAAATGCAAGACTTTGTCTAAAAGTTCAAAAGGTTAGGTTTTAAAGTTCAAATGTTCATTGAAATAATAGGAATTATCGTCTGTCTATCTTTTCGTTGCTGACCTTGCAAGTTGTTCACGCTCTTTTTAAAGGTGACTGTAGAAAGGAATATCTGAACAATATTTCAGAACAATGTTTTTATGTTTTCACTGTAAAGCCTTCAGCTGTCTAAGCCATGCTACGGGGAGATATAGAATGGGAAGCGGTCGCCTCATGCGAAGCAGTCATGCTAGCGAAGGAGGAGGCTGAATAGGACCCATTAATATTAGTAGTCATTTTTACCCGTGGTGCTAAGCAACTTGACTGACCTGTTGGTCTAGTGGTTAGTGACACTGATTGCTATGCCGGAGGTCGTGGGTTCGATTCCCACCCAGGACAAATGTTTGTGTGATGAGCATAATCATTTGTTCTGTGTCTGGGTGTAATTTATCTATAACATGTATGTATTTAGAAATATGTAGGTATGTTTATCAGTTGTCTAGAACCCATAACACAAGCTCTGCTTAGCTTGGGATTAGATGGCGTTGTGTGATAGTTGTGGAAATTATTATAAAAAAAAAAAACTGGGCTTCTCCCAGTTGTAATGTCCCTTTGTGCCTATTGGCCTTGTTTTGTTCTGTCTCCTGCTTGCACGGAGGGAAGTGGAAACATATTTTTCCTACTCCTCCACTATTCTTTTTTGATTAATTTCGTTGCAGGATCCAAGACAGGTAAATTCATTCTCCGGGACACGTCGAGCTTCATTGTCTCGGCGCTTTTCTGGTGGTTGCCACTGTTGATTCTGGCTTTCAGGAGTTGCAGTGGTTTGGGAATAGTGTGGTGGGTTAGTTCCAAAAAAAAACCCAGCCGCCGCGGGAGGTGCCCACAGCATAGGATGTCGCGAGACGATTTCCGGCCACCTTAGGCATGTCGGCAGCGGGTAATGGGGGACTCGCCGTCTTATCATGAACCATGCCCGGGTCAACGCTGTGTCGTGTTCCATGCCCGCATCAAAGAGCTGTCCACGACGGGGCTCCCTCTTAGAGGACCAAAGCCTGCCGGGATCGCGGGACTGTCTCATCAGGTAACCGTGCCCCTGGAACGTAAAGGGCTATTGAAAGATCACCGTGGATTTTAGTCAGTACAAGGCTGACAGACCTTCCCGCAGCCACTGGGTAGGAGCACTTATTTGATGATTTTACCACGATAAAAAAAAATCCTACATCAAAATGGTTGCGAAAATTGCTTGTCTTTCAGTAGCAACCTCATGGAAATTACTGGCATTTTTTATAGAAAAAAAGGACCGCACGCAAGTTCGACTCGTACTTGGCCGTTTTTTTATTATTTTAAAACACAAAAATGTCGCCATTTTTTACCGGAGATTCCAAGTTTAAAAATAAGGTAAATGATGCATTTACTTATCTTTTGTTTTTGTTAGCTTATCAGTTTACATACCGCCTCAAATTAATCCCAATATCTACTTAATCACTTTAATTCGTTTTGGTAATTAAAATTATAAGTAGAGTGTGCAACATAGATAATCACGATATTGTTACAAAATTAGTTTGGTAACACTTTAAAAATGCGAGGCTAAAGCATTGAGCTATTACTACTACGTATAGAGACGACACCACGCATCACCACTGTGTCCCATCTAGGATGAGTGCGCGCCTAGAGCACGCCACAGAGCTGTCAAACAACTGAATGAACTTGTGCGCGTGCACTCATCCTGGATGGGACACAGTAGTGATACGTGGTGTTGTCTCTTTATGTAGTAATAATAACTCAATGGGCTAAAGTGGGATTGATTAAAAAACCTGATGATATATTTTTTTCCAGCCCTGAAACCATTAAATACTTGGTGTTGTGTGTAGCGTCTGCTATGGAAAAAGAAAACGTGTGTGCAACATTGAGCTATTATTACTACGTATAGAGACGACACCATGTATCACCAGTACGTCCCATCCAGGATGAGTGCACGCGCACAAGTTCATTCATTTGTTTGACAGCTCTGTGGCGTGCTCTAGGCGCGCGCACTCATCCTGGATGGGACACAGTGGTGATGCGTGGTGTCTTCTCCATACGTAGTAATAATAGCTCAATGGGTGCAACACGTTTTCTTCGTTAATTTTTCCATAACAGACGTCACAGTATCACTTCTATTGCTCTACTTGAAGACCACAGGATCACGCTCTGGATGCAAGTCGTTTCCAACCGGTCCTATTGGAAGTATATAGGGGAGGCCTATGTTCAGCAGTGGACGTCCTACAGCTGAGATCATGATGATGATGTACACAGACTTAACTGAAACAATTTCTTTTCATAGAATAACAGCTCGTCGTGAATATAAGTAGGTACGTCATCTCACTTGAAACAATTGAGTAAATACGCGCTTTATATATGGCAATGCAATTTCAGTTGTTAAGTGTGGTACCGACATCAAAATGGTTGTAAATATTGCCATTTTTCAGTAGCAGCTAGGTCAGGGGTGGCCAAATTGATTAAGTAGACTGATTACTAACGAAACCCTTTGCGATCTACCATTGAAAAATGATACAAGATGATGCTGCAGTAGTTGGTAATTACGTTGCTCAGTCTGGTCTACTTATTTTTTTTTTTTTTACCTTGCTACGATCGACTGGACTAATAGTCGCGATCGACCGGTTGGGGACCCCTGAACTGGATGATTATCTAAATATTCTCATGTGTGAATGGATGGAATTTTTGGTTATTCTGTTACACAAAAACTCTGGACAATATTAGATGAATTTGTGGACATAAAAAAGAGTTAATGGACCATGCCCGAGTACGAAGGCCGCGTTTTTGGTGTTTGTCACGCGCGCTACAAAGGCAAAGCTGCCGGTGTCGCGACACTTTCAAAACAGGGTAACCGGTGACCAGGGAACGTAAATGTCTGTTGACAGACAACCGTGGAGATTAATGGCTAGCACATGTCTCCTCCTCGTAAAATCATAATCCCTTGGTGGACTCATTTTACGGTTTAACGAGCTTAAAAAATACCTAAATATTATAGAGATCCTAGAGGGCATTTTCAGAGGCTATGTTATACCGTCTGAGGGATTTTGCTTTTGATTGTTTCCCTGTCGATGGATAGATGGCGCTGACTTGTATGTTACTGGCAATGAAACGGAAGCGTCGTCGTTTTTGATGTTTTCCTAGGATGTAATTCTGTAGAGATCTTAAAACGTACGTACATGTCATGTCATTGTCGTCCACAGCACACACACCAGGGGCATTTGGAAATAAATAACAACGAAGGAAAAAGAAAAAAATATTCAATTGGACCAATCTTTTTAATTTATGAGTTTTTCCACGCCTTATAGAAATGTCCCAGCGACCAAACGACGAGAAGGTTTTGTTCTCGTGGATTTGTGCCAAATGAGTTCATAAATCGAGTACACGTAGTCCGTTCAACGCCATCTACAGATTGCTTGGAAACTGATGAACTACATTTGTTTAATCATAGCAAAAGAAAACTTCTATCATGCCGTGTCGCAGTGTTACCTATTATTAATAAAGTCGCTGGACTGCAAACCGTTGGCACATTATCAAATAACTTGTGTTAGTTAGGTCAAAGTTTTAGGCGGAAAGTTGAAAGGATACAGAAGGTCCGGACACTTTAACACAGAAAGTCGGACACTTTAGAGTGACGCGACGGCGTGTAAGAGAACACGGGTTCGACTGATATTGAAAATATTTAGAAGTTAGTGGACGTGATTGTCTTGTCACATGTTTTTTTTGTTCGAGTAGTTCTTTGTGTTTTGGTCGCTTTTTCATTAATAATTAAGTACGTGGTAATGTCGATAAGTGGTTTAGGCTTGTGTTTTAAATCGCCCAGTAAAGTACCGAGTTTTAATATCAAAATATTTGCCAATGTATAGATATGTATATGCTCGCTCAGAGGGCCAAGCCCTGACTTAGTTTCATCACCGTGACCGACCCCGGAAACATACGGCTATTGAAGGACACAAACCGTGATTTTAGTCAGAGCAATCCCCTGAACATTCCCCTCCCCGCCCTGCCAGGGTGTTAGGACTTATTTGATTGATTTTAACCACGTAAAAAAAATGTTAAGATGTTTAACCAAATTGTGGTAGGTATCATAAACGAGGTCGGAATTATATAGGTAGATTATTTTAGTAATAGTGATTAAGTAATAAAGTTTTTATTAATAATTACGGCATTTGTTGTGCTCTTAAAAGTATTCCGGTTTTTTGGACATATCCACTTTTCGCTCATGGTAGGTCATAAGTAAATAACCTACTAAATTCCGCCGCGCTATGATCACAGTATAATAGAAATAGAAGCGCGCCTAGAGCACGCCACAAGAGGCTGTCAAACAACTGGAATGAACGTGTGCGCGTGCACTCAATCCTGGATGGGCACAGTGGTGATGCGTGGTGTCGTCTCTATACGTTAGTTATAGTAGCTCAAGGTATGCCTGGGGCTTCTATTCCTGTTTGCAGGGTATAATGTGGAACCTTACCAACCGAACTTCGAGGTGTCACTGAAAAACTTGCTGAATCGAGTTTTAATTTTGTGAGCATTTATCCATTTTGGTATAAAAAAAGAATCATTGATGAGCATTTTAAATTCAGCCTTCTTCTTCTCGCTTTTCCCATTTTTTTTTTGCTTTTTTAAATCAGCAATGATCATCCCACCCCGGCGGGCCCGGGAGGGACTGTCAGACTTGTGACGACTAAAATCCACGGTGTCCTTCAATAGCCCTTTATGTTCCGGGGTCCGGTGATGGAAAAATGAGTCCCACCGCGATACATATCCTTCGATGTTTTTGATAAATTCGGTTTTTAATTTTATTCTACAAAAAAAAAAAATAGAAATTTACCTTTAAGGAATGCACTACACACATACTCCAGTTGGTATTTGTTCAAATTTGCACCTTATCTATAAGTAAATAAAACATTTTGCCGTTCTTCGAAAACAAACGGTTTAGTTTTATAAGGCTACATACTGCACCACGCAGAACCAACAGGTTCAGTGCCCTAAGTTCAGTTGCCCTAAGCCAAGCAGCGAAGGTTGGAAGTGGAATTCTAACACGTAGGCCAATGTGTATTGGCCAACATACGCATGACCATGTGTGACGGCCAAAAGATTGTGAGTGGCCATGACGCTTTTGTTGTTTAGATCTGTATTGTGAGGTACTTTTGGAAAACATATTTTTTTCTTTGTTCTTTTTTAGGCATTTTTTTTTCATATTTTGTAAGGCTTTAGTATACGCGTATGGTCATCCTCATAGGGCACTGCTAATGAATTTTTTTTTAGCAGTTTCTTAGCGGGACGTTGGAACAAGTAACTTTGGTGGCCTTGAACGTACAAGGCTATTGGAGTGAGATAGGGTCGAGTTTGGGCAGTACGAGTCAAAAGAAAGTCCCTGCTACAGTCTATACTGCCGCGAGGGGCCGGAGGACTCACTATTAGGAGATTTAGCACGTAAAAAAGGCCATTAAATATTAGAAAGGCTAATTTACACATAACAATTTCCCAGATGGGCATCTCCCCGTGTTAAAATGACCCGTTTGGGCCTATTGGCCGTGTTTGTCGTGCCTGCTTGGCATGGGATTGAAAGTGGAACAGTTTTCCTACTCATCCACTATTATTTTACTGGATTATTTCGCTGCAGCATCCAGACGGGTAAATTCATTCTCCGGGACACGTCGAGCTTCATTGTCTCGGCGCTTTTCTGGTAGGGGTCACTGTTGGATTCTGGCTTTCAGGAGTTGGCAGTGGTTTGGGAATGTGTGGTGGGTTTGTCCCAAAAGATAAACTGTCTCCCAGACAAAAAAAAACAAAACGCCATTTCCCCTTTCCATTTTTTTGTAATTCTAAAACGAAAAAAATCGTGAGTAAAATAAATCGAGTCGAAGTTTTCGTAAATTCTTCCTAAATGCCGGCTCGATACATTTCCGTGATCAGAATTTTTAAAAAGGTCAATAACTTTATAAACCGACAAAATGTCAATGGCGCATCGCGTGGGTATGTCACGGCCATGCAGACTAACGGCGCAGAAAAAAAAGATAGGACAAAAACCATTGAGCTATTATACTACTACGTATAGAGACACAGCCACGTATCACCAATGTGGACCATCCAGGAATGAGATGCAGGCACCTAAAGCACGCGAGAGAGCGGACAACAATTGAAATGAACTTGTGTGCGGTTGTCTCATCCTGGATGGGACAAGTTCTTCAATGTTTGACAGATCGGTTTGCCAGAAGTTAAAAAAAACCCGGCCCACCGAGGGTCCGTATCATCTATCTCATCTGCGTGTCTTTTCCCAAACATATTGGGGTCGGCTTCCAGTCCGAACCAGATGCAGCTGATATCAGTATTTTACATGGATCGACTTGAGTTCGACACCATCTCTAAAACCGAGTATGCCCCCCAGACCTCCACAACATAGTACTGGACAATACAATACCACATGTAAGACTCATGTCAGACTTAGAGCTTCTGTTCTGACAGTAACACTTTTCAAAGATCTCTAACTGAACAGCCGGTAAAGGAACAACGGTCTTACGTGCTTTCCGAGGCCGAAGATAACAATTTATATTCTTATAATATAAAATGGATCGAAAAATGTGTTGCTAAGCTCCTAACCTCGAAAACGGCTGGACCGATTTTGGATAGTTCTTTTTTGTTGTGTTTTTTAACCACGGGACCGGGTTTTTAGAGGACTTCCACCCGTGCGAAGCCGGGCGGACCGCTAGTTTACCTATAAATAATTATAATCGAACTGACGGACTAATTTGATTTTTTTCAGTGAAAAATCTTGTTCACATTGCTTATTAAAATTAATAATAATCTACGAATCTACGTATGAAAAATGCGAGTCTTATCAGCTGTGCAAGCAACCATCAGCTCAAATCCATAATCATTTTGATATGCAATGTGACATCATACTGGCGCACATCATTTTTTGTTCGGCAATAAACCCTTCTATGGAATAAATCAATTGAAGCGTAGGTGCGGGAATGCGGACAGTCGTTTATGGGCGGACTCGTCGTCCGACCATGGACCATGCCCGGGTCGACGCGATGGCGCGACATGTCGCACGCGCGCCTCTTGGAGGTGTCAGCAATCCGTGGTCGCGAGATTGTCTAAAAAGATAACCGGACCCTGGAACGTAAAGGGTTATTGAAGGAACACCACCATCCACCGTTTGATGATTTTACAACGTAATAAAAAAGCATAGGTGTTTGACACAAACAAACAAAGGAACCAGGCACAAAAGCGACCAACCAAATCGCCATTTTAATATAAAATCGTGACTTTCAATCCTCGCTCCATTTGTCACGAATTACAAAGAACTAGGTATTTTCCATACCAACATAACACCTTTATAAACACGACCTCATTTGCAAACGTGTCATCCTTTAGTCTATGCTCTTTAAAAATGTAACTTTCGCGCGCTTATAAATGTCAACGGTAATGGCGTTAAATGTCAAGGTCAATTGATGTTCTTTTATTATAAACGGGCGACGATTGAATGACGAGACGAGACTACTTATTATATTTTATTGACTCTTTAATTTGTAATTAATAAGTTCTGTTATTTAACGTTTCCTGGTTGCAGATATTTTTGGCTGACTTTTTAGCTTCCTGTACTTACATATTAATCGTATGCATATTGAAAGTGATTTTTCTTACAGCTTGGCAAATTAGAGTAGAAAACCGGAAGTCGCCACTGTGCTCTCGCTACCAGCACTTTGAGTGTATTTTTTTTAACATAAATATGTTATTTTATGGCACAATAATAAATCTAACAAACCTGCGTCCTTTGCTAACATCAAATTTCAAAGATTTTTAAACGTCAGCAAACAAAAATATTAGTTTCGTTTTAAGAGTTCTGGCCAAGCTGTACCTAATCTGGCTCGGTCATAGAAACACGACCATACATAATGCTGTTATGCTTGCATCCATATTCCAGTGGGTCTTCCTTCCTTCGCTTGGTACACCATCCTGTTGGTCAGCTGGACGAGATTTCTCAACGAAATACTCTTTTACCCGTATATAATTCATTTCCTGTACTCATAATATGTTAACCTCCTTAGCACAATGACAGAACTTCAAAGGGCAAAGTCGCAGGCATATGCTAGCTTATTCTATGGACTTAACAGCGTGATTGATTCAACACTGTGATAGATTCTATCCAGAGTCGGACTAGGATAGAACTAAAGGGGCCCGAGGGCCGGTTCATCTCCCGCCTTTTAGAAATGTTCAGTATTATTGTTTCATTGATGATAATAGTATGAACGAACAATAAGGTATTTTTTTGGTCGCAAGAGTTAGGACCCAGAGTGGGCAGGCCCCAGATTTACCTACCGCATTATTCCCAAACCATAGCAACTCCTGTGCGCCAGAATCGACAGTTGTGACCACCAGAAAAACGCCGAGACAATTAAATTCGACGAAGATGCTCCGGTGACTTAATTCGGATCCTGCAACGAAATTAATCAGAAAAGAATCACGGCGAATGAGGGATTTTCTTTTGACTGTTTCCCTAGTCGATGGCTAGATGGCGCTGAACTTGGTATGTTACTGCAACGAACGGAACGTCGTCATTTTTTTTTTCACTTGATTGTAATTTTGAAATCTTAAAACGTAACGTACATGTCATGTCATTGTCAGTCACATCACATCACACCATTAGCATTTGGAAATAAATAACAACAAGGAAAAAGAAAAAAATATTCATTGACCAGTCTTTTTAATTTATAAGTTTTCCACGCCATAAAGATAATGTCCCAAGAGAAAAAGAAAAGAAGTCTGTGCCTCGTGGATTTGTGCAAAAATGAAGGCATAGTAAAAAACAAACGTAGTCAGTTCAACGCCATCTACAGAGTTCTTGAAAACTACTTTTTTTTTAATACTCGAAAAAGAAAACTTCTCATTAGGAAAAAATATAATGTCCACTTCAAGCCAGGGTCATTGGGGGCCCTTGCAATCAGGGGCCCGTCTGGCAACGCCACCTTGTCCATATAACCAGTCCGGCTCTGGGCCCCATGCCTAACCCACTAGGTACACTGACATGCGCAGGTTATCAACTTACATCACCTATTTTAGAGATAATCTTGAAAAGGTTAATTACACATAATAATTATATCATTATTAGTGACGCATATAACGATGCATCATAAATCTATATTAATACTAGCTTTTGCGGCAACTTCGCCCCTGTAATGACAAAAAATCCTGAGGAAAAGGTATCAAATCAATCAACTTAGTCTATCACAGTCCACTGCTGAACATAGGTCTCTCCCAGGCTGCGCCACATCACCCGGCTTACCACATCCAGTTTGTCCCAGCCACTTTCTTAAGGTCGTTGGTCCATCTAGCTCAGGGGCAACTTACACTTTAGTACGATTTTTAATTGTAGTCAGTAAAATGACAAGTGCAACTGTCACTGATAGTACATTTCTATAGTGAACAAATGTCATTTTACTGATTACAATTATTAATCGTACTTTACGCTTGCCGATACGTGGTCTCCATGAAAATAGGACAAGCCAAGGCGTAGTCGAGTGAGCCCCGCTGCTGCTGGGCTCCTATTTCTGTCCGAAGGCTTTAAAAGAACCTAAAAATGTTGCCGAATTGTAATATTAGTTACTGAGTTATTAATGAGAAGTTTTCTTTTAGAGTATTAAAAAAAATAGTTTCCAAGAACTCTGTAGATGGCGTTGAACTGACTACGTTACTAGATTAAAATGTATGCCTTCATTTTTGCACAAATCCACGAGGAACAGACTTCTCTTCTTTTTCTCTTGGGACATTTTCGTTATGGCGTGGAAAACTCATAAATTAAAAAGACTGGTCAATTAATACTTTTTTCTTATTCCTTGTTGTTTTTATTTCCAAATGCCAATGGTGTGATGTGATGTGACTGACAATGACATGACATGTACGTTACGTTTTAAGATCTCAAAATTACAATCAAGTGAAAAAAAATCAAAAAATGACGACGTTTCCGTTCATTGCAGTAACATACTTGGTATGTTACTACTACTACTACTACCAAGTTCAGCGCCATCTATCCATCGACTAGGGAAACCATCAAAAGAAAATCCCTCATTTTGTAGCTCGGTTGATTATTTACCATTTTAGTATAACGATGCATCAACATATTAATAATAGTATATAAACTAAATGATTAAGTAACCGCTTATCTGTTTCTGCTAAATTATGTTACGATGTTGCTCTGTCAAGGTCATTTTGATTAAATTATACCTATCTAATAATAAATTATTATAATATCCTGCTTGGTGACCTGACCATTGTGGATTTTGTGTTTATTTAATTTAAAGCGATATATATGTGAACAAAAATCTGTTCAACAGGTTGCTAGGGTTGCTATGCTAGGGTCAGCTGCGCCCCCGACTAGATACGCTACTGGGCAGTCCCGCGTCCCTTGCACCATTTATGGGGCCCCGTCACATTGCTGACATCAGAAATTCCTCATTGAACTCTCATCTTAAAAAAGGCATCAATAGAATTTGCTATAACGGGCCCCGTGCATGCTTAATCCGGCCTTACTTGCATTTTTTTTTTGTGTATTGCATCTCGCAGGTCAACCTCTAAGTTGTGTTTTTTCCGAACTTTTTCCTTACTTGCGATATAATAAATTGCATGCGAGTTGCATTCGCATGCAATGTATAATATCGTTCAAACGAGGCAACGGGTTTTTTTTTTTTTTTTTCAATTTAGACTTTTTTTACATTCAGCAAATTATGTTACTAGCACTAGTTTTAAAATCATGTTGATATACTAACCCGATATGGACTATACCGTAGTCCGAATTAAAGCCGGGGTCGCGGGACTGTATTAGGTAACCGCCGTGACCATGGAACGTAAGGGACTATTAAAGGTCACCTGTATTTTAGACAGTATAGGTCTGACAGTCCCTCCTGTCCTGCCCTGCGTAGGAGGACTAATTGAATGATATAAAAAAAAAAACAAATAAAATGAGTTTGAATTTGAGCAATATTTTTATTTGTAGTAGACAGGTATAATGAACGATATAACATGATATACAATTTGATAACAAAATATAATGCAATTGCAATTAAACAAACATTTCATTGTGAAATGTTGTTAACCTAAATATTAAGTGTTAGCATTATCTTTTGATATCGAAACACTTGAAAATACTTACAACTAAATTGATTGTATTAAGTTTTGTTAAGATCTTTGTCCTTCTTGTAATCAGGGCCGGTCCTAGGGCGGTGCGAGCGGTGCGATCGCACCGGGCGCCTTCAAAGGGGGGGCGCCAAAATGAACCAAAACTTAAAACAAAAGACGCTCGATCGAGCGCGGACGATCGCTTAACACACGCACGAACAAAATTGCGAGGGAACGGGCCGCAGGGTGAACTTTCGTTCTTCACTTGTTTTACTAGGCAGGCATTGTCTAGCAGAGCAAGCACCCCCGCGAGGAATTTGCCGCGTGAGGTAACTGCCTGACGAGGCTGCTTGCTCTGTGTGGATGCGACCGAGACACGAAACAATATACTCGAGTGTTCCAGAGTGCGCGCGACAAACGACTGAGGCGCCTTTGAGCAAAACAAAAGCCGACACTGGATGGCTCGAGCGCTCGCTGCCTGAAATGCCTGAATGAAACTGCCTTGCCAGGCAGTTCGCCCTGTGCGGACGCGTCTATTGTTTATCGACCGAGGCACGAAACAATATACTCGAGCAAAACAAAAGCCGACACTGGATGGCTCGGGCGCGGGCGCTTGTTTACTTGGCCGCGGCAGCGCGCGCGCTTGTCCACACAAACCGAGCTGCTTCGCGCGGAAAATGCCTCGCGAGGCTGCTCGCTCTGTGTGGACGCACCTATTGGACTTACGGAAATAGCATTAGTTTTTGAAATAAATCCAGTTTTAAGGCAGTCAGATCTCGAAGAAAAAAACGGTTATTTGCAAATGGAGTCACCGTAAATGTGGAATTATACAAAATGAACGTTGTTTACCCGCTGATATTCTGAATATAACAATTTAGTTAACTTTTCAAAAACTATAAAAATCAATGTGGTCTTTTAACGTAAACAGAGGGCGTTTTGAGGCGTGCGTGGAACACAACGCGCCATCGATCCGGGCATGGTCCATGATCAGATAGCGAGTTGCCCATTACTCGCTTCTCGCATGCATGCCCGCGCCTATGGTGGCCGGAGATCGTCTGCCGACATCGGGCAGCTGGGGTATCGGCCCGCCTCCTCCCTCACGAGCATGACTGCTTCGCAGGAGGAGGCGACCGCTTCCCACTCCGTCTCGCCCCGCAGTATGGCTTCCACCAATGTCGGGCGCGAGAGGTTACCGCCTATCGCCGCCGTGAGGACTCGGCAGTGCTCAGCCCAAGCGTGGCAGTCCTGCACCGCATGCTCCACCATGTCCTCCGGTTGATCCTCGGAGTGGTGACACCCAGGCATTTCCTCCTTCTTCATAAGACACAGGTACCTCCCGAAACTTCCGTGTCTGGTGAGGACCTGCGTCATGCGGTAGGACAGGACGCCGTGACGCCTATCAGTCACTCCTCAAAGAGGGGTCTTACGATTGCGGCGTGCCCGGACCACTTCACATATGGCTAGTATTCGCACAAATTGCTTAAACGAACTTTTGACAGTAGAATAATCTGAAGCCACTGCTTTTTCTGGTGGGAAAAAAGCTACTGCTGAAATATTTTTTTTTTACTTAGAGGGGCGCCATTTTTACTCCTCGCACCTGTTGAAAATTTTAATAGGACCGGCACTGCTTGTAATAACAAGGTAACTATTTTATTTTTAAGCTCCGCCCTTTTTACCGTGGTAAAATCATCAAATGAGTCCTCCAATCCAGGGCAGGACGTACAGATTTGTACTGACTAAAATCCACAAATGACTAAAATTTACGTTCCGGAGGCACGGCAATTCGTAAATACAAACACGGAAATTCCTCACGGGTCACGATAATTCGTTACTGAATCTTTGCCTTGGCTTCTGTTTGAGTACCCTTCATTTTAGACCACATCGCTTCTGCAGTGCCATTTACATACATACATACATACAACAATAGTCTTATGACACCGGGGCCGCTCACGCCAAATTAAAGTAGACAGCGACACTTTTTTTTCATCACATAATGAGTCCTTCCATCCCATTCAGGGCGGGACGGGAGGGATTTCCAGACTTGCACTGACTTAAACCCACGTAAGTATCCTTCAATAGCCCTTTACGTTCTGAGGTCATGACCGTTATTTGATAATCCATTCGACCCCGGTAGACTTTGGCCCTCAAAGGCCCCGTCAGCTCTTTGAGGGCTAAAAGCCTAGCCCTACTCGTCCCCCCTTAGCCCCAAATATTGCTGACAGCTCTTTGAGGCGCGCGTGGAACACGATGCGGTTGACCCGGACATGATATATGTGAGCGAGTCGCTCGCTTCCTGCTGAGGTAGATTAAAACCAAGAGCGAATCCATGGGGCATGTGGGCAGCGAGTAAACGGCAACTCGCTGTCCGACCATGAACCTTGCCCGGGATTCCACACGCGCCTCAAAGAGCGTCAGCATAATGACGGGGGGCCCCGTCATCTAGAGGGCCAAAGCCTGCCGGGGTCGCGGGACTTATCTCATTACCATTTTCTCGGAACATAAAGGGACATATTGAAGGACACCGTGGATTTTAATGACAGGTACGGGTCTGTCCGTCCATCCCGCCCTGACCAGGATTGAGGACTCTTTTGATGATTTTACCAAGTCATAAAAAAAAGAGCGCAATGTATTCGCTCTTTTTTTATGACTTGGTAAAATCAATTTAAGAAATCTAATAATTGAAAATACTCTTCATAAAATAATTAAATTTATCAGTTACAATAAAGTACTTATGTACAATCGCAATTAGCATAATGAACAAATCAATTACACTATTATTTAATTTAATTATCAAAGGAAAAGGAAATGACGTCACAATTAGATAATGCACTTCGCAATATTGTAAATTGTTTCATAGACAATTATGCTTTTTTTTTTGTAAACAAAATGGATGACGTTCTTTGACAGGGCTTTTGTCTTGGGGTCACTGACCTACTGGATACAATAGCCTAGAGATTAAAAACGATTAAGGGATTATAATTATGTATAGACCCTCTGCCTGCCTTTTCCCAACTATATTGTGGTCTGCTTCCAGTCGACCAGATGCAGCTGAATATCAGTATTTTACATGGAGCTACTACCTATCGGACCTCCACAACACAGTAACTGGGTAATACGATATCCCATGATAAGACTGGTTGTCAGACTTTAGAGCTTCTGACTAACAGTAACGACTGTCAAAGATCCACAAATGACAGCCGGGACCAACGACTTTACGTGCTTTCCGAGGCACGGAGGAAACTCGCTATGACAGATGGACCTATCGGCAGACCAATCTCGGCAATTGCGACTTAACGCGGAAGATCGACCTGTATGGCTGTAATTATTTAGCCTTCTATGACAGTCTGTCTGTCAGCGAGCTGTATCACATGATCCTAATAGACAGTCTGTTGTAATTCTTCACAGAATGTCAAAAAAAACAATAATACCTGTGATAATACTGGGCTCGTTATTTGCAAGTCCGACTCGCACTTGGCCGATTTATATTATTTCCTCTTCTTTTTGACCTTGGATTAAAATAAAACAATAATCATAATATCTAGAAAGAGATCTTCATAAACAAATACGAATTTCAAGAAAATGACGTAATTCATCAATTTTATCAAAATTATCGCAAAAAAAATCTGGTATAGACAGATAAACACACATTGAAAATATTTACAATTTCACAGTTTATGGTACACATATAAAATCACGATTATTACTGCCGGACGGCACGGTTGGTGCAGTGGCTGAGCGATTAGACTGTTGCGTAGCGAGTAGCGAGTTCGATTCCCGCACGGGGCAAATATTTGTATGACCTACAAGTAGTTTTTCCAGGTCTAGATGTTTGTGTAAGTGAGTTTGTATGTTAGTAAACGCACCCACGACACAGGTGAAAAACCTAGTGTGTGCGTGCTAGCAAGGTTTTTAAAAAAGAAAAAAAAGGTACCATATACGTCATGCTTAAAATCTCTAAAGGGTTAAACATCATCATCAGCCTATAACGTTCCCACTGTTGGGCCTCAGGCCTCCTCTCTTGTGAGAGGGAGTGAGCTATATCCACCACGCGGACCCAGTGCGGATTGGCAGATGTCACATGTCTTCGAATTTGATGGTTCTAGGACATGCCGGTTTCCTCACGATGTTTGCCTTCACCGTTTTGAGAGCAGTGGTGATGAAATAAATTACACAAAGTAATACACCAAGCTGGGTTCGAACCCACGACCTACAACTCGTAAGTCGGGACCGATACGACTGGGCCACCACTGCTCTGGTTAAACATAAATGTACCCAATACCACAGATATAACGAGTAGTAAGATAAGGTATCTATTTTGTTTTCAAATATTAGACTTATCGTAATCAAGTTTGGGGTTCCCCTACATTATGATATTGAAATACTTTACAAGTTTTTGAACTGATAAAATGAAGTTGATAACTATTTAAAATGCACTTACTCATGTTTTGAAATCTATTAAAATCTCACTTCAACATGGCTGCATGATGCCACTGCACGGTAGGCGCGATACGATGTCACACAGAAGCGGCCCTAGAATCGATCCCTGTGGAACACCGCGTGACATATCTCACCGGTTCCACTTTCCTCTGTGACCGGGGAAGATGTAAGCCCTATGCGACACATAGTCATCGACCACATGACAAAGGTATATCGGCATCTGGTGATACCGCAGTGCCTCGCTGATGCAAGACTACGGCAGGGTGTTGAAGGCATTAGCAATGTCAAGAGACTCTACTACGGTACACTGGATTCCTCGCCATGTCCTCTTGCCCTTAGCTCCGCCATTACATTAAGACCATCAGTGCAACATGCTTGCTTGATTGCTTCGTCTAGTTCTATAATCAAATAAACTATGGAGTAATATCGTTTTTGCGTGTGGATATCCTTAATATCTTCTGCCGTGAGGCGGGTATAGGGGTCTGTCAGACTTCTTTTGAAAAATCACTTACTGTTTCTCATCACTTTTGGTTTGTCTGGGGCATGAGAACGAGAAATGCATGCGGGCTGCGAGTAAGTCGCTGGTATTCGACCATGAAACATGCCCGGGTCTACGGCGCGTTGCGTTCTACCTCAGAGTGTCAGCACAATGACGGGGCTCCCCTTTAGAGGGTCAAAGCTTACCGGGGTCGCAGGTAACTGTGACGCTGAAAAGTAAAGGGCTATCTATAAAGTAAGGATCACCAATTCGACTGACTTAACGTCGTCGTGGCGAGCGTGTTTTGTTTTTCATCTACTCGTAGATAACCGCACGTTTTATGTCTTAAGTCGTAGTGGTAAGGATGATTTTCACTTGTAGTTGGAATCGGTCGAATTGCGTCGCATCGCGTCATGGGGAAGGTCCCATCACCTCCCGAACTTCATATTTTTATGCAAGTGAGGCCCTACATTATTTTAAAATATAAACAAAAGAACATTATCAAAACATTTATCGTTCTGCCAAACTACTTATATAGAAAGTATATACCGATAAGATCGTGCAAAGTACACTTTGTTAAAAACAATGCATTTTTTGTTGTTTTCATGATAATTATCATCTAGATACTATCGGTTCCAAGGACATATATATGCTGATCGCGGGACTAACGAATTGCTGGATGCCCGGAACGTAAAGGGCTATTGAAGGACACCGTGGATTTTAGTCAGTACAAGTCTGATAGTCTCTCCCGCTCTGCTCCGGGAGGACTCATTTGATGATCTTAGCATGATAAAAAGGGACCTTTAACAGGCTGTGTACCAATAAATCTTATCTTCTTCTACGTCAGTTATTTATAACAAATAAGATATACATCTAGTTCTTTTCCCTTAATCCACATTGACGAGATCGAAACTATTTTTAATTAAAATTGATTAATCAGTTTCATCTTTAGTGCGTCGAGGCCGTCACAATTACTTTTAAAATGGCGTGCCTCACCGGGAGCATTCGCGTGTAAATAACATTCTAGATTTCGACTTGAGCATTTACATTACAGTACTAACTCCTGACTGGACGAGCACTTGCGTACATTTAGTACTTAACAGATTTGCTACAAGGTGCGTATTGTGATGCTCGATCGTCTTCCCTCACTGATGAAATGTTCGAAATCTGTACACGATCACTACAGGGAATGCCGGGTGCGGGAGCGCTTATGATTAAAACTTCACATCTTTGAGGGACAATACACAGCTCTGTCTCCAATGTTAAATGTCCTTTTCTAAATTAGGTAACAGCATATTTCTATTTTGCTTATAAATATAAGTAAATACATCACGGTAGTAGTCGTGGTTAAATTAGCAATTCACATCGGAGCAGAAGATTCGCCACGCCTTGTCGAAGAATGTGTTGGTATTCTGTTGATTTTACGTATTACAATACATAGATATACGCCGTCTAGGTTGACCATGAGAGTCCCGGTTAATATTCCAGTGGTCATTGAGGCTATTATATTATTACTACGTATAGAGACGAACAGCGTCCACCACTGTGTCCCATCCAGGATGCGGTGCGCGCGCCTAGAGCACGCCACCGAAGCTGTCAAACAACTGAATGATACTTGTGCGCGTGCACTCATCCTGGGATGAGACACAGTGGTGATAGTAGTAATAATAGCTCAAATTGGGCAGGTAGTGTTTATTCCGCTTTTTTTAACCGAAAAAATAATCTTTTTCGACCTGTAAACATAGTTTGTCCGCAATCTCTGCCCGATTTTTATACGGTTTTCAGGAAAAGTTCTTCGTGTCATTGTAGAAAAGGTTTGGGTTTAAATTATAACATTAATGTTTTTGCTTCTTGGATTGTAGTTTTTCAAATCGCCGATTAGATTACGCAGATTGTTGTTGAATATCTGGAAAAAACTTATTTGAAAAAAAAGGAACTTCAGATCTTCCAAAACAAAAACACTAAAAAAGTTTATACTATTTTTTCTGTCTGTTGAGAATTTGAACTGTCTGGATAATTTGAAAAACAATGAAATTAAAAACAAAGCCCCAACTTGGTCTGTGGATGATAAAACCATCTGTCATAGCGAGTGTCCGCCGTGCCCCACGAAAGCACGTACAGCTGTTTGGGTCGAGATGTCATTTTAGATCTTTGACAGTCGGTACTGTATCAAAGCTCTAAAGTCGGACAACCAGTCTTACCATGAGGGAAGTATGGGATTTTCCCATTTACTGGTGTGGCGGTCGACAGGCAGCCGCTCCTGTAAATTAACTGATATCCAGCTGCATCTGGTTTGGACGGGAAGCAGACCAACAATAATAGTTGGGAAAAAGGCAGGGCAAGGATGAATGATTTGAAGTTGGTTCATTTTTTTTTACATCAAAATTTGGTCTAGCCATAGGAAAGTCAGAGTGAATGGGCAAAGCAAACGTGCTTAACCTTTTGGCACTTCATCTGACCCAGGCTTTGACCCCCAGCCAGGCGTAGCAGGGCGCCGTAGAAAGGGGTTTTGTCGACCGGAAATAGACAAATACAGAACGTAAATATTTTTATGGTTTTAAGCATGATAATGTAAAAATATTGAAATAAACGTTCTTTTCTTAAATAGGTGTACGTTATGGTGAATGTTGTCATATTTGTGCAAAAAAACAGTCGACTTGAATATAAGCTGTAACGATGAAATAACTTTTGTCTTTTCTTGTGAGAATAGACTAGAATCGCCATGCTACGCGTGCAGAAGTACTTAGGCATAAAATGGCTTCCACTTAAACAAAAATAACATGCAACTTTGCTCTCGGACTCCGATCATTGCCCGCACAATAATTTACTAAAAAGTTACCTCTCAGAACGGAATTATGCTTTACATATTATACATCCACTTAGAGGTCGATGGACTCAAACCGTCGTACACACGGCTACACATCAAGCTATGAACACCAGAATAAGCTGATAGTTGAATGAACGACCAATATAATTACTAAGACTCCGAATAACAGGCGACCGATGTCCTGTCCAACATTAGGCAAAAAAAGTCTTATATCCCGTCTTATTTCGACCACTGAGTCTGCCCTGTGAGCCGTAACATACATTGAGACAGAACAGACATTGATTACCAATCACAACGCAGTACCACCACCACCACCTACCCCCTACCCCCGTCCGTCCC
The DNA here is from genome assembly GCA_028554685.1 of Agrotis ipsilon. NCBI lineage: Eukaryota > Metazoa > Arthropoda > Insecta > Lepidoptera > Noctuidae > Agrotis > Agrotis ipsilon. Next base: position 2,519,867 of record CM052983.1, on the reverse strand, counting down.
CCTCGTTACGTAGTAACCTCAGCGAGTTGAACTGAATATTTTTCGATACGCACGTGCTCAAAAAAGGACATTCTATGCCACAAAAAGAGAACATAACATGTCATTTGAATCTGTGAAAAACAGGAAGAATGTTTGTACTGAATTTCATTCTCTCTCTAGGGAGAGAATGGTGATTTAAATTTGGAATACTTTAGATACGGTAGACGCGATCGAAAGCTAACCAAGAATATAAAACATTAAAAATAAAGATTTTCGAGGCGACAACATATTCCGCAAAATTCGGATTGTCGAGTAGTTGTAAATTTTCTAATGATTTTCTGAGCCGAACAGATCGCAGCCGCCATTATTACACGAGTGCTCATGTTGATTTTTTTTGTTTCTTTCTTATTTTCGGCCTAATGACTTACCGTGCAACCTACATTTAGTACCTTGATGTATAGTATTTGGGACACACGTTTTCACCCGAGGCGAAGCCGGATTTTCATCTAGTTAAATAAAATTACGAAAACCGACGAGGCCGTATGAGCTTGATGGCCTTTGCTTTTTTAATTTGCCCGCATTTTGTATTCTTCAAATACATAAACGTTGAGTTTATTTTTTCTTATTTTTATAAATAAGTTAATGTTAAATATTAATGTTTTAAAATGCGTATCTCATATTATTACTGTGTTATTTTTTTCGCAAATGGTACGAAAAGTAGAGTATTTTCCTCGGTGATAAAGCTGTCTTAGTCTTGGTGAACTTAAATCCCTCGCTACACTCAGGACTCGTCTTAAATCCCTCGCTTCGCTCGTGATTTATTAAGTTTTTTAACACCCTCGCTACGCTCGGGAGTAAACCATCGAGTCCGTCGTTACGCTCGCGATTTAATTCGCCACCCCGCGACAGAAGACCCTGCTTTATCCCCTTGGTTAATAATCTACTATTGTTCCTTAGATCGTGCATGCGGAGTCTAGTACTAACCTAATATCGGTCGTTGGTTGAATGTGTTGACTAGATAATAGGAAGCGGAGACCACGTTTAAGTGGTTTGTACAGCTTGATGTGTAGCCCGTGTGTACCACTTGAAACTTTTAAACGTCTGTTGAACACTCGTCTAAAAAAATGTTCGATTATGACGTTGAAATAAGGTCCATTTTGCAGTCACACTTTCTTAGACAAGTGTTCAACATAGTAAGGCTGAAATTGTTTCGGCTTATTGGACTCAGCTCGACCAAGCACTGCAAACGTGGGGACAAAATATAATGCCTTTTATTGATCGTGGTAAAATCATCAAATGAGTCCCCCACTCAGGGCAGGGCGGGAGGGACTGTCAGACTTGTACTGACTAAAATCCACGGTGTCCTTCAATAGCACGGTAATGAAATAAGTCCCGCGACCGAAATGAACACCTAATTTTTTTTTTATAATTCAGTGTCATGTTTTTTATTTAAATACGTCACAAATGTCATCAGCGAACCTTCCGTCCTAAAATAATCTACATAGTAGGTAGATAACACAAATACCTACAATAAGGAACAGGGTTGGTCAGTCCATAGGCCGGTGACCTCGAGGATTGAAAGTAAATGACCTTAGTCTCTGGCACTAATGCATTCTCCTGACAAATACTCTTTGTCTTTTTGTAACCACTTTTGTTTTTTTTTTTTTTATAGTGTTTTGATCAGGTAGAGTTCGCGCCACGATTAAGGTTATTTGACACAGCGCTATTATAAATAGTGTCTATGACCAAATATTTTCCGAAGGATTTTAGTCGTGGCGCGGATAAAAATTTCTAGTCATAATCATTGAGCTGTTATTACTAAGTACATATAGGGACGACACCACGCATCACCACTGTGTCCCATCCAGGATGAGTGCGCGCGCCTAGAGCACGCAACAGAGCTGTCAAAACAACTGAATGAACTTGTACGCGCGTGTTGTCTCTATGCGTAGTTATAATAGCTCAATGGTCATAATGCACAGTTTTTTTTATTTACGTGTTAAGTATAATCATCGAAAGAGTTCTGCCACCGAGGGCAGGGCAGGAGGGACTGTCAGACTTGTACTGACTAAAATCCACGGTGTCCTTCAATAGACCTTTACGTTCTTCGGTTATGGTTACCTGAGTAGTCCCGCGACCCCGGCAGGCTCTGGCCCTCTGAGGGCACCGTTAGATTTTAGAACAGCTCTTATGAGGCGCGCGTGGAAGCATGACTCGCCGGTCGGCGTCGACCGGGGCATGGTCCATGGTCGGACATTGAGACACTCATTACTTGCCGTCCGTATGCCCTGTTATTTATTGTGAAATTAAGAGACTCACATGTATTTATTGTAATATAATAATAATATAATATTCCACAACTATCACACAACGCCATCTAGTCCCAAGCTAAGCAGAGCTTGTGGTATGGGTACTAGACAACTGATAAACATACTTATTATTTCTAAATACATACACATTATAGATAAATTACACCCAGACACAGAACAAATGATCATGCTCATCACTCAAACATTTCTCCTGGGTGGGAACCGAACCCAACGACCCCCCGGCATAGCAGTCAGGGTCACTAACCACTAGACCAACAGCACAGACCAACAGGCCAGTCGAATATATGAACACTAAAAATAATAATACTCTTTTTTTAGGCAGTTGTAATAATAATAATAATAATAATAATAATAGTGTTTTATTTCAGGCAAAAAAGTTCCCAATATACAATAACAATAAATAAAAAGTTGTGTAGGTATATATATAAAAACTACGAGTATTACTTTGATTGACAACTTTACTGTTAGATAACATGTTTCATAACGGTGTCTAACAACACTTCAATAAAAAATATAACCTTGGCTAAATATTACTTTAGTAAAAGCAAAGACCTCGAAACTGAAAAGTAACAGTACATTGAATTATTTAATAATAGACAGACATGTTCAAATCAATTTATTGTAGGTACACACGGCTACACATCAAGCTATACAAAACCAGTATTAGCTGACCGTTCATTGTGTGTAAAAATCGGTACGAAGAGAGACCAAGACAAACTGGTTTTGTATAGCTTGATGTGTAGCCGTGTGTACAATATTACTAATTGAGAGTAGTGTGGTCCAGTTTTAGAGGGCCAAAGCCTGCCGGGGTCGCGGGACTTTATCGAATTACGATGACCCTGGAACGTAAAGGGTTATTGAAGGACACCGGGGATTTAAGTCAGTAAAAGTCTGACGGGAGGGATCCCGCGCTGGGAAGACTCATTTGATGATTTTATCACGATAAAAAAAGTGGTGGTCCAACCATTCAACGTTTTAAAAGTGCCTCTTTGATGGCCTAATTGAAATAGATGAATTAACTTTGACTTTGATATCGGCCTTCTATCGTACCCGTGCTACTGTCAGACTAGTACTGACTAAAAATCCACGGGAATCCTTCAACAGCCCTTTACGTTCCAGGGTCATAATTTCCTGATGAGAAAGTTCCGCGACCCTGGTAGGCTTTGGCCCTCTAAGGAGCTGACAGCTCCGGACCCGAGTATGGTCCATGGACAGCGATTCGCCCATTACTCGCGGTCCGTATGCCCAACTGGCATGTCCCAGAACCAAACATTCGAAGACATATGACATCTACCAATTCGCACTGGGCCTGCCGCACGACCGCAGTGCCGCACTGGTCTCCGCTTAGACCAAAATCGTGAACTAGGGACGCAATTAAGGGTGTTGTGGGACCAACTACTAACCGTGGATCCGGAACGTAAAGGGATTGAAGGACACCGTGGATTTTAGTCAGTACAAGTCTGACAATCTTTACCATCCTGCCCTGGGAGGAAGGACTCATTTGATGATTTTACCACGTTCATCATCATATCAGCCGTAAGACGTCCACTGCTGAACATAGGCCTCCCCTATAGACTTCCAGTAGGACCGGTTGGAAGCGGCTTGCATCCAGCGTGATCCTGTGGTCTTCATTTATAAGTCGTACCTACTAAGATTCTGTAATAATTTTGGCGATTGAAAAAGAGTGTCCATGGAGTTTCTTGCTCATTCTTCTCCATAGAGATCTACGCTTTGGAATGAGCATCTACGGACCGTAGATTACAAGACATAAAAACTGTGAAAGTACCGTAGACTACGGTACTTTCACAGTTTTTTATGTCATGTGACTGGGACTGTAGCACCATAACTATTTTTATATTATCTACCTATTTTATTCAGTGCTGGTTTTAGCAATAACCAGCGCCCTAGGCTAGATTTTCTGTGGCGCCCGCTAACTGCAATACAAAACCATATGAAAGAGGAAAAAAAAATGAAATTACGATACATTCACGTAATTTCGATAAAAAAGTAAACAGTACCCTTAGCACGAGTTTTCTGTAAATGAGACGTAAAGTTAACTGGAACTTTGCAACTTTCAAATTGACAATTTTCAAGGAAAAAATGGTACAGCGCCTCTGGTGTGCGAAGAAGGAACCAATTTTTCCCTTGAAAATTGTCAATTTGAAGTCGTCAAAGTTCCAGTTTACTTTACGTCTCAAATACTGAAAACTCGTGCTGACGGTACTGAAGACTTTTTACTTCCGTTCGATCAAACAGAATGAAAAAGTTCAACTAACAACAACTAAAGTTACTCTCTGTTATGCATTTGTGCATGTTTGCAATGCGTTGCAAGCATCTAATTGTGCACAAACGTTCCTTGAATTATGTAATTTTTGTTAAGGCCTCATCATCATCAGCCTATAATGTTCCCATTGCTGGGACACAGGCCTCCTCTCTGAGAGAGGGAGTGGGCCATAATCCACCACGCGGGCCCAGTGCGGATTGTTAGATGTCACATATCTTCGAATATTTGGTTCTAGGACATGCCGGTTTCCTCACGATGTTTTCCTTCACCGTTTTGTTAAAGGCCTTTACATGCCATTATTTGATTTTGGTAAACTAAAAATATTCTTGGTCTAGACGCGCATTGTATCAACTTTACGGTCAGTGTTCCGTGTTTGAAATGTAATCAACATTCACTTATAACCTTGGTTTTACATTCTGCACATTTTTCTTTCACATTTTTAAGCATTCTTTTGTTTGTAAACATAAATTAACGCAGGTTGTTTTTTTCTGACGTCATCATCTGCCTGCCTTTTCCCAACTATCTTGGGGCACAGAATAAATACATAATACTTAGTATCTAAAGTGCAGAAGTAGTTAGAGCAATCTTCTTCTTAATTTATAATCATCAAATGAGTCCCCCACCCAGAGCAGCGCAAAAGGGCTGTCAGACTTGTATGTAGGTACTGACTAAAATCCATGGTGGCCTTCAATAGCCCTTTACGTTCCGGGATCACGGTAGGCTGTTAAGGTGGCCCCGTCATTCATTGCGCTGACAGCTCTTTGTGGCGCGCGTGGAACACGATGCTCCGTCGACCCGGTCCATGGTTGGACAGCGAGTAGCCCATTACTCGCCGTCAGCATGCCCGGGAATACAGGCATGGAGTTAGAGAATACTTTTCCAAAATTATGAATCAAGTGCAACAAGTTGGTACCTACGCAAGAAAATTAACCTACTCCTACTCCAGTCAATTTAAAACCTGTGAAGGTTTAATGTGCTGGTTGTCTGTACTTTTTTCTGTTGAAATAGTATGATATTGTGCAGATTGATAAGCTAGTATTATGTATTTTTTTCTATAATTGAATAAATAATAAAACAGCTGTTCAAATAAACAAGGCGTTTTTACGTTTAGGAATAAGTGCTGCCATCTTTTGAGATTACATAAAGTTACAATAAAACCATAAAACAGTGATAACTATCAAGTGCATAATATTTTACAAGGAAATCTAACTGTTTTATGGCTCACAGGAAATTGCGTAATTAATAGGTTAATGTAAATAACAAGAAATATTTTCCCTGTAACTTTTTATGATCTAAAAATAGCACCAAAAACGGCGTTCGATAAACTTCTAAACACATGCGCCATCTATTCATTTATTCAAACGACTAAATTAAGTAGGACATTCCATTCGTATTTCAATTGTGTATTGCGTAGACTTTTCAATTTGTTCGTGTTACGTAGCCATAGATTTGCCTTCTCGTTCTCACAAGCAGGGTTCAAATCGCTTGTCTCGTTTCAAAAAGCTCGCACTTGGGATGATGATAAATGGCGAACGGTCTTGACATTTCGTGCTATAATCAAAATGTTAAATTCTGTTATCGGTTGTTATTATTTACGTTTTATAAATAAAACAAGATGGTTTTCGGTGTAAATCAGATTCCTGTGACTGCCAGCTGGCTATTGAAAGTGGTTGAAGTGTAAAAACATTAAAGGAAAACACCTAGTCAAGTGGGTCAAATAATCACAAATAAAACCAAAAAATGTGTTTGAAACTGTCGATTATTAACATTTATTCGTTCTCCTAATCCGTTTTCAGGCTGTACGAATCTCTGCGCCTCAGCTTTGTTAACTAAAGAGGTTTTACAGTGACTCGAACTGTGCGTATATTTTTCGTAAATAAATTATGAAGTGAATCTAACTTGTACTACATTTTGGTGTAAATTGCAATTTGTACATAAATTTATCGTTTGTGTAAATATCTATTGAAAGTGAGCAGTGTTTAGATAATTTACAAACGTTCTGTAGTTTATTTTAGCTATTTGTGGCGATGTAAAGCTAGCTACAACTCCATAAGCGGTTATTAGAGGCTCAACAATCGACGATCGTTGCGAAAGATTCTAAAAAAAAAGTAAAGCCATAAACATTTTGGCGCCAATCAAAAAACAATTGAAAAAAGTTGGTTATTTTTGTGTGTGATGAATTATTTTGGATATTAAAATGGTGACGATGAATTCTTCGGAAAAGGCGGCATCTAAGGCCTGTCAGCAAGGGCCATCCAGGTGAGTTTCATTTGAACTTCAAACAAAGTTTAAAATAAAAACTTTTTTTTTTAATTTAAAATAAGAACATAAAGTCAGATAGGTCCATAGGTCGGAATTAGGTAGAGTTATTCATGTACTTACAGTACAGTGATTTCATACAGCGAAAGAATAAAGTGGAAATGCCCCAAATACCGGAATTACCTAATTTTAAATAGTAAATAAATAATATATTCACAACTATCTCACAACGCCAACTAGTCCCAAGCTAAGCAGAGCTTGTGTTATGGGTACTAGACAACTGATAGACAAACTTATATATTTCTAAATACATACATATTATAGATGAATTACACCCAGACACAACAAATGATCGTGCTCATCACACAAACATTTCTCCTGAGTGGGAATCGAACCCACAACCCCCGGCATAGCAGTCAGGGTCACAACCACTAGACCAACAGGCCTGTCAGATAAAGAGTGACTAGTTAAGCCAGTGTAATAATAGTATTGGCCAAGCAAATAATAATATAGTCAAAGTATTTCAGTAAAATCATTTGTTTCAATTCAGCCATCAAAGAGGCATTTTTGAATGTTGATTATTAAAATTAAAGGACATGGAATGGGATTGATTCTACACCCATTCTTAGGGTAGGTTTGTAAGGAGGAGAATGGGCAAGAAACTCCATACCTCCTCTTTTTTAAACATAAACCATTTTATCTCGATGTTATAAAAATGAATAGCTGTGTTAGTCTCGTTAAAACTCGAGAAAGGCTGGACAGATTTGGTAAATTTTGGTTGCCAATTATTTTTGGAAGTCCAGGTTAGGTTTAAAAGGTGAGTAACTGATTCTGAGGCGATACGAAGTTTGCCGGGACAGTTAGTCAGAAATATATTGGACAAACCATAAACAATATTGACATCATAAAAATTGTTTCCAGAGACAATTCAAAATGTATAAAAGAAGAAAAAGAAAAGGATCGAGAGAAGAAGGAGAACCCTACAGCAAGCTTACCACCGCAAGTCCAGGCTCTGATGTCCACCATACCTTCACCGGAGGAGTCACCTAACTACCTCGTTTATAAGAAGGTAAGTTCTTCAAACAATTAATTCCTAATTCAGACTACAACGGTCTGGACATGCGGACGGCGAGTAATGGGTGACTCACTGTCCGATCATGGACTATAATTCTTAATTCAGTCTACATTGCTCCGGGCATGCGGACAGCGAGTAATGGACGTCTCGCTGTGCGATCATGGACTATAATTCTTAATTCAGACTACTGTAGTCCGGAAAAAACGAATGGCGAGTAATTGGCTACATGCTGCCCTGTCATGGACCATGCCCAGGTCGATGGCGCATCTCAAAGAGCTGTCAGCAATATAAACAGGATCACACTTACAGGGCCAAAGACAAAGACTGCCGGTGTCGCGGGATTGTCTCATTTGATAACCGTGACCCGTAAAGGGCTATTGAAGGACACCATGGATTTTAGTCAGTACAAGTCTGACAGTGATTTTACAATGTAAGAAAAAAAATAGAGACCACAGTACCATTGGGTTAGTCCATACATTGAGATAATAATGATTACAAAAAAAACTTATAAATCTAATGATAGAAAGATTTATAAAATTATAAAACATACAGAATCAGGGTAAAAAAACTCTCCATACCTACCGTTTGCGGGCAAAGTAAGAAAAACCAGTACCCTTAGCACGACTTTAAGAACAGTATTTACATACATCGTTTATTTATTTTTTTTACATTTCTGGTATGAAAAAATGGAACAACGCCTCTGGTGTGCGAAGAAGGTACTAATTTTATTCTTGAAAATTGACAATTTGAAATTGTCAACGTTCCAGTTTACTTTACGTCTCAAATACTGAAGACTCGTGCTAAGGGTACAGGAGTAAGAGAGAAACAGGATGTAATTGAGTGAAACAGAGTGTAAAAAAGAGATTCAAGGTGTTGAATAGAGAAAGATGATGTAAAAGAGAAACAGCGAGTAAAAAGGGTGCATATTCGCGTTGCCGTGATGAGCTCATAAATGACTAAGGATTAAATTCAAAGTTCGGAACTCCGTACTTAGAAAAGCCACATTATAAAACCGCAATAAACCTTAGTAACCTGAATCTATACTTATATTATAAAGCTGAAGAGTTTGTTTGGATGAAACTCAGGAACTACTGGTACTATAGTTGGTGCCAGTTAAGATGTTAATAGAGGACATTGACCCCTACCTAATAAGTCCTCGTATAACGACATAAGCTCAGAATTAGCATTTTTATAAAATACGGAATACATTAGTAAGTTTATTGTAAGGATATAAGACTGACACGTAAACACTATCATATCACAGAAAAATGCTGTTTCTAATCTTATGTCAGTAAACGAGGACTTATTAGGTAAAGGTCAATGACCGCTATTGACATCTTATCTGGCACCAGCTATAATTGCAAAGTTCCTAATTTTTCAGTTGTCAAAGTGTCGTGCTATATTTGCCCCAAAAAATATGACGGTGTATTACTTTGTCTATTTTTGTTAGAACTGAAAAAATATGATCATGATACAAATGCTCGTTTAGTCGTTCTATAATATTTAATTTTAACTAAAATAAGTTTATATGAATGCTACACAAAAACAGCAAAAAGGTTGGGTGACGCCATACTAACTAAAAAGCATAATTATATCATAGCAAGCAAGCTATAGTTATTTTTCCTTCAAACGATCAAACCCGCGGATAGAAGCAAATACATAGTAATATAATCTACCTAAGACATTCGAAAGTTTTTTCTTTCTTGTTTATTTAACGGGCCTCTGAAACTGAAAACTGATAATCAATCATAACAAACTTTTCCATTTGGGGAGCTTCCCCATAACGCGACGCGGCGCAATTCGACCGATTCCAACTACAAGTGAAAATCATCCTTACCACTACGACATATGACATAAAACGTGCGGTTGTAGACGGGTAGATGAAAAGCAAGACACGCTCGCCACGACGACGTAAGTCAGTCGAATTGCATCATTATGCCGTAGTAGCAAGGACGATTTTCATTTTTAGTTAGTAGAAATTGCAAATCTTACGAATCGCGTCATAGTAAGCTCCCTTATAGGGTCACACCGAGACGCGATTACAACAAAACGACTCAAAATTTAACTTTATTTACTACATGAAAAGATACATTTTTCACTGATGACCCGACGCAGCGCAACTCCGCGCGTACTTTTTGATAGCGACTCAAAATTGGACTTAAATTACTAAACGAAAAGATACACATTATCATCAAAGTCGCGTCGGATTGCCTGTCGGTGTGAAGTGGTCCTTAAACTTGATCAGATCTCATTTAGACGCCATTCGCAAGAGCGCTTTTATTGCCGGCGTTTAAAAATCGCCCAAATAGAATAAATGCATTCCCATGAATCTGTTCACACGTCAGCGCTTTTAAAGCGCGGCGCTTTTTTTTGAACTATTCGATTTTAAGTTCCGGGCGGTGACATTAAAATTCAATTTACCTCTTTGTTCCAATTCGGCGCTTTTTTAACGCCCAAAAAAAAACGCTCGTGCGTATGGGGGCTTACAAAGGTCCGTCATTGGAAGGAAACTCCTGATTATCACTACTCTGGGGACCGGCCGGAGGACACGGTGGAGGTATTCCCCGCTTGGGCAGAGCACTGCCGTGTCCTCACTACCTCGTTTCCAGTACTGGTTGAGTCCGTAGTGGACACCCTAGGAAGACCTACACTGACCTTTTTTGTGAAGTGCTTCAGAAAGGTCGGGTGTGTAGTACTAGCAATAACGTGCGTGTATGACCAGATGTATGAATGTGGATGAGGTGGAAGGAGTATGTAAGGATCGTAGCAGGTGACCAACGACGATATATTACTAGACTCCGCATGCACGATCTAAGGAACAAAAACTATTCTGTCAACTCGCTGAGGTACTACGTAAGCGAGGGGGGCGGGGTACTGCGTTGTGATTGGCTAACTCAAGGTCTGTTCTGTCTCAACGTATGTTTACGGCTCACAGGAGTGCTCGAAATAAGACGGATATAAGACTTTTTTGCCTAATGTGTTGACAGACATCGGTCGCCTGTTAAGAGTCTAGTAATATATCGTCGTTGCAGGTGTCGCTCTGTAGTTTGTGCCTACCACCGTGAGAAGAAAGGCGTGAGTTTATGTATGAATGTGCTTCCTGTTAAGGAAATACAGACACTACTGTAGGCAGTACCATAGTTGTGTCGTATCGGAAATAACATCCAATTTAGTAGCTTCATCCGGCGCGCGTTCTAGCGCGTGCGTTGTTGCATTGCTAATTAGTACGTAGTAGGTACTAAATAGTCGCACAGGACATATTAATAGATTTAAAGTGACATGGACATGCGAGTTTGCTGACGACGCGATGCGACGCAATTCGACCGATTTCAACTACAAGTGAATATCAACCTTACCACTACGACATATGACATAAAATGTTCGGTTATCTATGAGTAGATGAAATACAAAACACGCTCGCCACGAGCGTGTCAGTCGAATTGCATCATCAGTCGAAAAGCCTTTTAAGGCGCTCCCTGTAATGTAACTTTACAGATTCGAGCATTTCATCGGCGAGGGAGAGCAACGGAACGTAAAAGGCTATTGAAGAACACCGTGGCTCTTAGTCAGTATACAAGTCTGACAGTCCCTCTTGCCCTGCCCACCCACCCAGGTCTCATTTGATGATTTAACCACGATAAAAAAGGCGATTATTCGACTCCTCAGGTGAACAGAGGGCTGGCCTATTCTTGTTTATACTATGCCTATTCCTAGGCCAACGTATCAGCATTGCTATACAACGTGGCAATGCTGCCAGCGTTCTGGGCACTGTTCCTGTTGACAGCGATGTGGACGAATTCTTTGACGCCCTTTGAACGTTTTTATTTTTTTGGTACATAATGTGAAGTTTTCTTTTTCGAGTATTAAAAAAAAGTAGTTTCCAAGAACTCTGTAGATGGCGTTAAACTGACTATGTTACTAGATTTATGCCTTCATTTTTGCACAAATCCACGAGGCACAGACTTCTCTTCTTTTTCTCTTGGGACATTTTCTTTATGGCGTATAAAACTCATAAATTAAAAAGACTGGTCAATTAATATTTTTTTCTTTTTCCTTGTTGTTATTTATTTCCAAATACCAATGGTGTGATGTGATGTGACTGACAATAAAATGACATGTACGTTACGTTTTAAGATCTCAAAATTACAATCAAGTGAAAAAAAAAACAAAAAATGACGACGTTCCGTTCATTGCAGTAACATACCAAGTTCAGCGCCATCTATCCATTGACTAGGGAACAATCAAAAGAAAATCCTTCATTACTAGTTAGTTTTTTTTATAGTTCGTAGGTATATAACATTAATAATTGTAGTTAAAAATATATAAACCATAACTGTATGTAGAACTGAAAGCGGTTTTGCAAATTATCCCGTTGAATTTTCCCGTTAATCATAGTTGTAATAATAATAGTATTACAGCATACCTGTTATGATTTTTTCCTGATAGAGTTATTGGAATAGTCGTAGCTAAAGAACTTATATTTTCATACGACAATTGAAAAAAAAAACCACAGAACTATCCCTCCCTAAGCTACAGAAAAAATAAACTGAGGCCTCTTTTTTGTTTTTAATTTTTATCTTTGTAAAATCATCAAATGAGTCCTCCCTCCCAGGGCGGGGCGGAAAGGACAGACTTGTACCGACTAAAATCCACGGTGATCATTCAATAGCCCTTGACTTTCCAGCTTCCTCACGCGTTCCGTCTCCTCCTTCGCTAACATGACTGCTTCGTCGGAGGCGACCACTTCCAACTTCGTCTCGCCCCGCAGCATGGCCTCGACCAATGCCGGGTGCCAGAGGTCTAGGCCTATCGCCTCCGTGAGGGTTCTGAGGCCCTAGCACTGCCGTAACTAGCCATAAATGCAACTTTCTAAGCTACGCAAGCTAAAGATTGTAATATATAAGTTAAAATTAAAGAAGTTATTCTATTTATTACAGATGGAGGCAATCATTGAGAAGATGCAGGATGAGAACACCGGAGTACCAGTCAAGACTGTGAAGAGTTTCATGACCAAAATACCTTCGGTAAGTAAATAATCTTTATTCAGCGAATTCGAATGTTGTAACAAAGTTTTTGTAATGATTTTGGCGATCAAAGAGTGTCCGTGAATTCTCTTGCCCGTTCTTTTACATAGAGTTCTACTCCTTGTAATGGTCATCTCCGGTACTTTCACAGTTATTATGTCTTGTGACTGGGATTGACCATGATTTTGTACTATTTGATTAATTTTTTTTATGATTTTAACAATTCAAGAGTGCCTGTAACTGGTCTATTTGAAATAAATTATTTAATTTGTTTGATTTTGGTGGGTGTGGACATGTTCAGCAAAATTCTTATTGTGTGTGTCTAATCACTACATAGTATAAAACAAAGTTACTTCCCACTGTCTGAACCTATGTAATTTTAGATCTTTAAAAGTATGCAACGGATTTTGAAGAGGTTTTTTTTTTACAGAAAGATTGATACAAGAGGAAGATTGGGCTAATAATATAATTATTTTCACAGGTATTCACCGGTGCAGACCTAGTAGCGTGGATTAACCGCCATATAAAGATGGACGAGCCGTACGAGCCGCAGCACATGGCGCACTTGCTGGCGGCGCACGGGGGGGTACTTGTTACCCATCGACGACCACAGCTCACCGTCAATAATGACACATTATACAGGTAAATAGAGAGAGAGAAATTGGGGTAAAAGTGAAAATTTTGGGGTGTAAAAGTGTGAAATTGGGGTGAAAATGAGAAATCGGTAAAAGTGAGAAATTGGGATGTTGAATGAGAAATTAGGGGGAAAAGTGTTGAAATCGGGGGTGAAAGGTGAAATTAGGGTGAGAGTGTGAAAATTGGAGAAATCTGAGAAATGGGGAAAACTTAGTATTTGGGTCGAAAAAGTAAAAGCTTCTAAAAGCGAAAAATGGGGTGGTAAAACAGAGATAAGGTGAGGTATTTACGGGCCCAGACCTAGTAGGAGTGGATAAACCGCCCATATCAAAGATGGACGAGCCTACGAGCCGCAGGGAATGGCGCGCACTTGTTGGCGGCTGCACGGGTACCTGTTCCCCTCGACGACCCATAAGCTCACCGTCAACATGACAACACTACTACAGGTAAAGAGTGGGGAAATTGGGGTGGTATGGTAAATATAGTAAAATGGGGTGGAAAATTAGAAGTTTCTGGGAAATTGTGATGTGAAATTGGGTAAAAGTGTTGGAATTGGAGTGAAAGTGGGTTTAAAATGAGTAAAAATAGGGTAAATGTGAGAAATTGGTTATAGAGTGATAGATGAAAGTGTGGAAATTGGAAGTAAATCTAAAAAAAACGTGGGGTAGATAACTTAGTAATTAGTAGGGTGATAAAGTAAAATGATTTCTTAAAAGCGAAAAATGGGGTAAAACAAGAGTTAGAAGGTGAGTATTGTCACCGAGGACCAAGACCTAGTAGAGGGATAAACCGCCACAGTAAAGATGGACGTGCCCGGAACGAGCCGCAGCACATTGGGCGCACTTGCTGGCGGCGCACGGGTACTTGTTCCCCATCGATGACCACAATGCTCACCGTCCAACAATGACAACACTTACTACAGTAAATAGTGGGAAAAGGAGTAAAAGTGAGATATTGGAGTGAAAGAAAGAAACTAGGGTAAAAGTGAGAAAGTAGGGCTAAATGAGAAAATAGGGTAAATGTAAAGGAATTGGGGGTGAAAGAGTGAAAATTAGGGTGAGAGGTGGTGAAGTAGGGGTAAAATTGTGAAATTGGTGAAAAGTGTGAAATTGGGGTAAAAGAGTGGACCTATGGTAAAATTGGAGTAAATCTAAGTATCTGGGTTTAAATGGGTATGCGGGTGAAATGAGAAAATAGGGTAAATGTGAGAAAATTGGTTATAGAGAGAAATTATGATAAAAGTGTGAAATTGGAGTAAATTTGAAAAACGGTTAACACTTAGTAATTAAGGGTGATAAAGTAAAAATGCTTCTTAAAAGCGAAAAATGGGTAAAACAGATTAACAAGATGGAGTATTGAACCAGTGCAGACCTAGTAGCGTGGTAAACCGGCACATAAGATGGACGTGCGTACGAGCCGCAGCCAGGCCACTTGCTGGCGGCGCACGGGTACTTGTTCCCCTCGATGACCACAAGCGCACCGTCAACAATGACAACACTTACTACAGGTAAATAGTGGGAAAAGGAGTAAAAGTGAGATATTGGAGTGAAAGAAAGAAACTAGGGTAAAAGTGAGAAAGTAGGGCTAAAATGAGAAAATAGGGTAAATGTGAGGAATTGGGATAAAAGTGTGAAATTGGGGTGAAAGTGTGAAGTTGGGGTAAAAATGAGAAATTGTGGTATAAGCGAGAAAGTAGGGTAAAAATGAGAAAATTGGGATATATAAATATAGGATAAATTGGGCTGTAAGTGAGAATTTCCACAAAATACGAGAGACGAGTATTTGAGGTAACAGTGACCAATTCGGGATATCTCGAAAGAAAGCTTGTCATGGCGAAAAATGGGGTATAACAGAGCAAAAAGGGAAGTTGAGCCGAATTTACATTTGTCTGACGTGTTGTGTATTTAGTATGGCGCATCACAACACATCAGGACACACAAATGTAAACATCACCATATGAAATGTATGAAATCGATACCGTTCTGATGCATCACAACACAACACGTCAGAAAAATGTAAGATAGAATGTAGCGGAAACCTTCAACTGTATCATCTTATACCTGTACCTACATTGTTGCAAATAAATATCTGAATCTGTAAACCCAGCTTTAAGCGCGCACACACACGGGCGCAGAACTCAGAGCGAGCGCACCGTTAACAATAACAAAACTCATAAAAGGTAATGAATGAGAAATGGGAGTAAAGCTTATAAGTAAAGTAAAAAGTAAACTTATGGTAAAATTCAACAACATGAGTAAAACTGAGAAATTGGCGTAAAAATGAGAACCTCAGATAAAATGTGATTTATCCAGTAGCTGCATGGTCAAAAATAAATTGTTTTTGTTGCAGATTCCAAACTCCATACTTTTGGCCGTCGAACCAATGGGAACCGGAGAACACTGACTATGGTAAGAATTATAATTTTATTTCTTTCTTACCAAAACATGAAAAAGAACAAAGTTAGGTGTACTGAAGTATCCAGAATGGCGCAGGTTCGAGTTCATCTCGAAGCCAAATAGGTAAAATAAAATAATAGTGGGGAGTAGGAGCCTTGCAAATAAAGCACTATGTAAAAGTAAAATGGAGACACTTTATTTCGGACACACACAACAGAGTTCCTTTCGTGGTGGTCCAAACGCTGGCTAGATTGCTACTGACTCAATGGTTCGTTTTATGCACGTTTTATGCGTCTAGAGACGCGCTAGTGATGTGGATCTATTCAATCGACTAATAGTAGTAATTTTTAGTGTCGGGATTCCAACAAATAAACTGATTAAATCTAATTAAATAAAAAATCGCAATTGGACCATTTTTTTGAGACAATTTGCCTATCAACCAAAGTATCGTTGCCGATAAGCCTCCCGCCCCTTTATCAATCGACTCAATTTATCTTATATATATCGAGTTGGTATTTATTTGGTTATTTCCTGAAGAAAAAAATAAAAGTCTAAAACAGGTTTTTTTCATATTCTTTCAGCGGTATACCTATGCAAGCGTACAATGCAGAACAAAGCGCGCTTAGAGCTCGCTGATTACGAGGCAGAATCTCTTGCAAGACTCCAGAAAATGTTTAGCAGAAAATGGGAGTTTATATTTATGCAGGCAGAAGCACAGAGCAAGGTAAGATAATCTATACAGGATGAATTTTTCAACTGGGCGTGGATGGTGGTCGCTATTTTCGAAACTATGAGGAATATCAAAAAACGTTGAAAGGAGTCTCGAGGCCGATTTTGACGAAAACTAAAAGTGCATTATTGGATTTTAGAAAAATTAATAATCCTGGCCAGGAATCGAACCCGCTGATTTTGGAAAAAAAATCACACCCTGTATTATTACTCCGTTCGATAGTGTTGCTAATAAGGATCAAATTCTGGGAAGTAATCATATACGGCAAACTTAAGGAAATAGCATCGACGCCCAGTTGAAAAATTCACCCTGTATACTACTAATATACATATACATCATACACAATGATATTATAAATGAATAGATACGTTACCTACACGACATTCTATCTTCAAAAACGGCACACTAACTCACACATGAATAACTAAATATTGCAATAGATACATCCAATAGATATGTTGCAGTCAATACTCTTAACCAGTCAAAAGTACTATTGACTAGCAAAATCAGTCAAAAGTACTTTTGACCGTATGCTTTAGTCAATAGTACTTATGACTAAAATAACAGTTAAAACTACTTTTGCCCAATGGAGCTGGTTAAAAGTACTTTTGACTAAGTGATTCCGTCAAAAGTTGTTTTGACTGGTTGTATCAGTCAAAACCACTTTTGATGGATTGCTTTTGCTGTGTGATTCAAAGTGCCATAATAGTTTGAGTTACATGAATAAATAATTCTTCATTGTAGAGTGTTTTTTTTTTCTAAAGCGGAGCGCTCGTTTTATTTCTAAAGCGGAGGAAGAGGGCTTTCGATGGAAGGTCGACGGAGCCCCGCTTCGCGGGGCTCCTTTTTCTGTCAACAAGGTTTAAAGGAACCTAACCAAACCGAACCTCGAGGTGCCCCTGAAGTCGACCGTCTTCTTCTCGTTCAAAAGCATAAAGTTGTTCAGCTGGTATTTAGATAGGAGTGTATGTAATGGGGCACTGAAAAAAAAATATTGGTAAAAACGACTTGGGTCACCCCGACACAGACAGGTTAGGTTAGAATTGTTTTAAATCACCCAAAAGTAGGAGCAGTGGAGTGGAGTGGTTTTGACTGATGCTTTATTGCAGTTAAAACTACTTTTGACGAAGAGCGTCAGTCAATAGTACTTTTAACCGCAAATTTGCAGTCAAAAGTACTAATAACCAATAATTTTCAGTCAAAACCACTTTTGACCAACCTGTTCAGTCAAAAGTGCTTTTGACTGATTTTGCTAGTCAATAGTACTTTTGACTAGTTAAGAGTTTTGACTGTGACAGATACATACAATAGATATATCTACATCACGATTAGTCGCTAAAATAGGATGGCATCGCAAGTGAAAAAGAGACAAATAATGTCCGTAGCCTGCTGTAGGACGATTTCCGGCCACCGTAGGCGCGGGCAAGCGACGGCGAGTAATAGGTAACTCGCCGTGTTTATAGTAACGACTGTCAAAGATCTACAAATGACAGCCGGGACCAACGACTTTACGTGCTTTCCGAGGCACGGAGGAAACTCGCTATCACAGATGATCACCCATCTACAAATTAACCTCAGCAAGCGTGGCTTAACCTTGAACATCAATAGATCGATTGTATTTATGAATTTGGACTATTTTCCAGGTTGACAAGAAACGCGATAAACTGGAAAGGAAGGTCTTGGATAGTCAAGAGCGAGCCTTCTGGGATGTTCATCGACCCATGGTGAGTACGAAAAGTGGTATCGACCCCGACTAACGAGTTGTAGGTCGTGGGTTCGAACCCAGCTGGGCGCATTACTTTGTGTAATTTATTTCATCCCCACTGCTCTAAAAACGGTGAAGGAAAACATCGTGAGGAAACCGGCATGTCCTAGAACCAAACATTCGAAGATATGTGACATCTACCAACCCGCACTGGGCCCGCGTTGTAGTTTTTTTTTTATTAGTTCCAATTTTTTTTTATTGCTTCCAAAATCACTACACACACATACAAAATTATTATGCACACTACAAATCCAAAATCAAATCGATCCTTATTACAGAACAATCAACACTACAATTTATGGCCCATTATTACACACACATCTATATCTTCTTCTATACATAT
The DNA here is from genome assembly GCA_028554685.1 of Agrotis ipsilon. Classification (NCBI taxonomy): domain Eukaryota; kingdom Metazoa; phylum Arthropoda; class Insecta; order Lepidoptera; family Noctuidae; genus Agrotis; species Agrotis ipsilon. Next base: position 2,501,046 of record CM052983.1, on the reverse strand, counting down.
AATAAAACTGTAGAAAAGTTATTTTTGTACATTTAATAAAAACTTAAAAAATATAGCCAGGGTATTAAAGGACAACCAATAAAAACCATTTCTAGCATTTTTAGAATTTTTGTCTGTTTGTCTGTTTATCTGTTTGTATGTTTATTTGTCCAGGTATCACGTAAAATGTATGAAATTAATGTAGATAACTTTTATACACAACGATTAAGCGTAACTTGGAGAGGAATTTAGTTTTTGTTTCATTGGAATCGGTTCAGTCTATCAAAAGATATTTGTATTTAAAGTGTTTTAGAAGTAAAATTACGGGTGCACTTTGGTCTCACAATTTGATTTCGTACGTCAGTCGCGCGATCTAACTTCGAATTCGAATAGCAAAACTAAAACGCACCGCAGATGGCGTTAAAAGAAAACCTGGAATAGACGTGTTTAAATTGAAGTAACATTATGTATTTTGTTTCATCGTAATCGGTTCACATAATATAAAAAATATAAATTAAGTAATTAAAGCAATATTTAAAGGAATCATAGAGTAGAACAGAATGGAATGGTGTGGTATGGTGTGGTGTGGTGTGGTGTGGTGTGGTGTGGTGTGGTGTGAATTAAGCGCTTGCAACTAAAAAATACATTGTTAAATTCCGACATACACGCGAACGAAGTTGCGGGCACAGCTAGTACACAAATAATTTGCACACTACAAATAAAAAAAACGATCCTGATTACAGAAAAATCAACAAAACATTCTATGGCCCACAGAGAGGAGACCTTCGTCCCAGTAGTGGGAACACTATAGGCTGATAACAATAAGATAATAATATTCCACAACTATCACACAACGCCATCTAGTCCCAAGCTAAGCAGAGCTTGTGTTATGAGTACTAGACAACTGATAAACATACTTATATATTTATAAATACATACATCATATTAAAGATAAATTACACCCAGACACAGAACAAATGATTGTGCTCATCACACAAACATTTGTCCTGGGTGGGAAAACCCACGACCTCCGGCATAGCAGTCAGGGTCACTAACCACTAGACAGGCCTGTCAATGATGGCGCTTTAGTCATCTTTTTGCTGACGTATTTTACATGTCTATTACAAAAACTAATATGGGACGGCAATTCTCGGTTTCAGAGATGGTGTCGACCTCGATAAAAATTTTTAATGACGTCATTTTTTAGACAAATTTTACTGAACTCTAACGTTAGCCTTCGACAAATGGCGAATTTGACATAGAAACTTTTAAAATTTGTCGAAAAAATTACGTCATTAGAAATTTTTGTCGAGTTCGACACCATCTCTAAAACCGAGAATCGGCCCCCTGATCTACAAAATATATTCATTTCAGCCTGGCTGCGTGAACACGACAGAAATTGACCCAAAGAAATTGTCTCGAATCAACGCGTTGAAAGCTAAGAGACTTCGACAATGTCAAGAGCTGATATTACAACATAATTTAAAGGTAAGACTTACAATAAGTATAAGTTAATGTAAATACGCGTGGGCATGCGTCGGCGAGTAATGGGCGACTCGCTGTCCGATCATGGACCATACCCGGGTCGACGGCGCGATGAGTTCCACGCGCGCCTCAAAGAGTGTCAGCATAATGACGGGGTCGCAGTTAGAGGGATAATGCCTGCTGGGGTCGCGGGACGTATACCATCACCGTGACCCCGGAACATAAAGGGGCTACTGAAGGACACCGTGGATTTTAGTCAGTACAAGTCTGACAGTCCCTCCCTGGGAGGACTCATCTGATGATTATACCAAGTAAAAAAAAAAAAAAAGTTTAGCAGAAAGATTTTTTTTAATGGATGTCTTGTTAGTCTAAATAACACAAATAAGTATAAATAAGAGTAACGGTGAATTTGTTTTAAGTTCCATTACTTTATTGCCACAGAGTTCCGAAAAAGAAAAGTCATATTTCTTATGATTTTACATTTTTTTTATATTTCTTGAATAATATTTAATAATAAAATATTCCACAATTTGATTCGCTAACCAAGACCAACAAGCCTGTTAAGAATAAATCAAGATTCAAATGTTTTTTTTAATAATATTTAGCGTTTTTCCACTATCTCGCTTGATGGTAATCGATGATGTGGTCGACGATGAAGCACGCTTGACTAGAAGTAACATATTCACTCGCGACTTGAAGACCACAAGGTTGTAGCTGTCAGGAAATACAGACGCCGGCAGGGAATTCCACTCCTTTTTTTACGTGGTAAAATCATCAAAAGGGTCCTAAGTTCCCACCCAGAGCAGGACGAGAGGGACTGTCAGACTTGTACTGACTAAAATCCACGGTGTCCTTCAATAGGCCTTTATGTTCCGGGGTCACGGTAATGGGATAAGTCCCGCGACCTCTACAGGCTTTGGCCCTCTACAGAGGGGCTCCGTCATAATGCTGACACTCTTTAAGACGCGCGTGGGATACAACGCGTCGTCGACCCGGGCTGCGGCCATGGTCGGACAGCGAGTCGCTGTTTACTCGACGCCCGCGCAGGGTATTCCACTATATAAATATGATTATGTTTTCTGTTTGTTTCAGAACAACCCGATAGTAACGATCACAAATCCTCAGGAGAGTGAGGAAGAAATACAGAAGAAAAATGAAGTCACCATCAAAGAAAATGGTAAGTAATGTGGGCATAAGGGTGAGGTAGCCGATGACGCGATGCGACGTAATTCCAACTACAAGTTAAAATCACCCTTACCACTACGACGATATAATTATACTAGACTCCGCATGCACGATCTAAGGAACAAAAACTATTCTGACAACTCGCTGAGGTACTACGTAAGCGAGGGGGACGGGGTACTGCGTTGTGATTGGCTAACTCAAGGTCTGTTCTGTATCAAGGTATGTTTACGGCTCACAGGAGTGGTCGAAATAAGACGGATATAAGACTTTTTTGCCTAATGTGTTGACAGACATCGGTCGCCTGTTATTAGGAGTCTAGTAATATATCGTCGTTGCCTTCATCCTTTGATTGGTGCACGAAAAACCGACAACTTTCGGTTGGCCGGCCAGTATTCCCGCCAACTACTAACATAACGCCCAGTAGGTCTGTACACGCTGGCCCAATGTGTACAGAGTTCGAATAAATTATGGCTCAGTAGAAGTAAAGTAACATGGAAAAATAGCAATTTCATAAAAATCTGCCATTTCCTTAAGTTTGCCGTATATGATTAGTTCCCAGAATTTGATCCTTATTAGCAACACTATCGAACAGTGTAATAATACAGGATGTGATTTTTTTTCCAAAATCAGCGGGTTCGATTCCTGGCCAGGATTTTTGATTTTTCTAAAATCCAATGATGCAGTTTTAGTTTTCGTCAAAATCGGCCTCGAGACTCCTTTCAACGTTTTTCTATATTCCTCATAGTTTCGAAAATAGCCATCCACGCCCAGTTGAAAAATTCACCCTGTATAATCTAGAACGTATGGTCACCTGAAGCTTACGATACGCCGCACGAATTCGCATCGCATGTTACTGCGATGCGACGTCGCATCGCATCACAGTTTTGTGTGGGAGCCCTGAGAAAGCAAAAAAAGTATTACACTAACCCAGAACAAAAAAAAAACAAAAGATTTTTATATTTAAAGAAAGTTTCCTTCAAATTTAGAACCACCAAGATATGGGACTGTCTAAGACAGGAGTCCCGGACTGTCATATACAACGAATACCCACGTCGTGTAGACAATTGCAGCAAAGAACACCGAAGCTTCAGATTCATCTCATGTCTCAATTAAATTATTCCCTTCAACAGGTGAACCCTCCCAAGCGGACATCTCAGTAACCTGCCTCCCAGAATCAGCAACCAAGACTCCCAGCATTGAACAACAGATAGACAGCGCCAGGAGACAGGTGTCCATGTTGAGGGCCAGGCTCGAGAGACGGAATGTTAGACTTAGTAAAGTGCAGGACATGTGAGTATTATTAGAATAATCAGCCTATAATGTTCCCACTGCACAACGACGATATATTACTAGACTCCGCATGCACGATCTAAGGAACAATAACTATTCTGTCAACTCGCTGAGGTACTACATAAGCGAGGGGGACGGGGTACTGCGTTGTGATTGGCTAACTCAAGGTCTGTTCTGTCTCAAGGTATGTTTACGGCTCACAGGAGTGAGAGAAATACGACGGATATAAGACTTTTTTGCCTAATGTGTTGACAGACATCGGTCGCCTGTTATTAGGAGTCTAGTAATATATCGTCGTTGGACCAGCATGTTGGGGCAAAATAATGAATTCCGAATGTCGCTGTTTACACATTGGGCCAACATGTGAACATTGTTTGCGAAGCATGCCAAGATCCTTTCTTTGGTGCACGAAAAACCGACAATATTCGGTTGGCCGACCAATACTGCCGCCAACTACCAACATACCGCCAAGTAGGTCTGTACACGCTGGCCTAATGTGTACTACGGGCTAAAGACACCACGGTCCAGTGCGGGTTGGTAGATGTCACATGTCTTCAAATGTTTGGTTCTAGGACATGTCGGTTTCCTCACGATGTTTTCCTTCACCGTTTTGAGAGCAGTGGTGATGAAATAAATTACACAAAGTAATGTGTCTGGTGAAGTTCATCATAACTTGCCTATTGGTTTCCCAACTATATTGTGGTTGGCTTCCAGTCGAACCAGATGCAGCTGAATATCAGTATTTTACATGGAGCGACTGACTATCAGACCTCCACAACACAGTGACTAGATAACACGATACCCTTTAGATCTTCTGACTAACAGTAACGATTGTCAAAGATCTACAAATGACAGCCGGGAACAACAGCTTTACGTGGTTTCCGAGGCACGGAGGAAACTCGCTATGACAGATGATCACCCATCCACAGACCAATCTCGGCAAGCGTGACTTAACCTGGAAGATCGAGCTCTGCAGCTTTTTTTCTATCTTGCTGTACAGAATATAATTTGTAATACTAATAGTGCATATTTGTCGTCAGGATGATAGCGTACTGCGAACAATACGCGGAGTACGACGCGTTCTTCACTCCGCCCGAGTGGCCCAATCCATGGCTCAGTGACACCACAGATATGTGGGACCAGGAGAAACAGTGGTAAGTACCACACGTGGTAGGTGGCGGGCCGCGAGAGAGAGAGGACAGCGTCCTCCCTCCGCCTCAACCGCAGTGGTGTACGCCCACGGCGTCGGACGTCGCAGGACGACCTCCGGCCACCCTAGGCGCGGACATGCGGACAGCGAGTAAAGGGCAACTCGCTGTCCGACCATGGACCATGCCCGGGTCGACGGCGCGTCGTGATGCACGCGCGCCTCAAAGAGCGTCAGCAAAATGACGGGGCCCCCTCACAGAGGGCCAAAGCCTGCCGGGGTCGCGGGACTTATTTCTATTACCGTGACCCCGGAACATAAAGGGCTACTGAAGGACACCGTGGATTTTAGTCAGTACAAGTCTGACAGTACCTCCCGCCCTGCCCGGGGTGGGAGGACTCATTTGATGATTTTACCACGCTAAAAAAAAAAAAAAGTACCACACGTGGTCGGTAGGGCCTGCATATGGACGGGGTGCGAGACATTTCTGTAACGCATGTCCTAAGGCCGGGGAACTGTATGCTGTATACTGAACGAATTAACGACTAAATCAACGGACGATCTCCGTATACGCGGCGAGTAACGGGCGACTCGCTGTCCGACCATGGACGCAGCCCAGGGAACCGATTCTCGGTTTTAGAGATGGTCTCGAACTCGACAAAAATTTCTAATGACGTCATTTTTTCGACAAATTTTAAAAGTTGATATGTCAAATAGACCATTTTGTCGAAGGCTAACGTTAGAGTTCAGTAAAAATTGTCGAAAAAATGACGTCATTAGAAATTTTTGTCGAGTTCGACACCATCTCTAAAACCGAGAATCTGCCCCCTGGTCGACGGCGCGATGTGTTCCACGCGCCTCAAAGAGTGTCAGCATAATGACGGAGCCCCTTTAGAGAGACAAAAGCCTACCCGTCGCGGGATTGTCTCATCACGTCACCTTGACCCCGGAACGTAAAGGGCTATTGAAGAATCACTGTGGATTTTATGATTCTCTCCCGACCCTTTCCCGAGTCTGGGTGTTTGTGTATGTGAGTTTCTATGTATGTAAAGGAACCCACGATACAGGAGAAAGTCCTAATGTGAAGCAAAGATAAAAAAATATAATATATCTTTCTCTAAAACTTACATTTCTTTACACAGCAAAGAGCCTCTCCCTCTGCGCCGCGTCCGTCGCTGGTCGTTCTCCCTCCGTGAACTGTTACAAGACAACGCGGGCAAGGAACATTTCGCCAAGTTCCTGTCCAAGGAGTTCAGTGGAGAGAATCTCAAGTAAGTAGACTTTTTATGGAGTATCCAGGGCCGCGGTATTCCTAAAGAGGCTATATTTATCAATACAAGCGTGATACTCCTTGAGTTATGAGTAGAGTTACACGATAACTGACAAATGCATGTACATACTGGACAGGTCCACTCAAATCTGTGTGAAGACCATCTCAGACACCACATGGTCCTCGTATTACTGTTACTGTAAGCCTATATCATCCCAAATCAAATCAAATCAAATTTATTATTTGTGTAACATAGGTGCAGGTACAAAGTTCTTATATTTTATTTTACAGTATCGCTATGCTATGCCAAGAGGCGTGCAAATATTTTGAAATCATGCAATGAATGAAATCATTATTACGTAATTTAAGAAAGTAAATATACTAATGTCAAAAAGATTTTACAAATAAAGAAATGTCAAATTTTAAATGTCACATTAGTCATTATTAAAGACACAATATTCAATTCATCATTCTAGTCCGACTTATATTAAAAAAAGAAGAAATAATAATCAACAATAATAACAAGTTTACATTAATTCGTCATTTAAAAATTCATCAACTGTGTAATAACATTTTTCAAAGAGCATTGTTTTCAATTTTACTTTAAACTGTGCGTTATTAAGATTCTTCATGGCATCTGGTAACTTATTATAAATGCGTGGTGCCATGCCTAACACGCTCTTCCTTAGTAAAGCAGTCTTGCAACGTTGATTATTGAGAGAGTTTGCATATTGGCTACGAATAGTTACATCTCGTACCGTTGACACTCTATCGAATAATTTCATATTTGTCTTGACAAAGACACTTATTTCATATAAATACAATGATGGCAAAGTAAGTATCTTCAGCGATTTAAAGACCGGTACACAACTTTCATCACGATACGATCTTATGCATCTTTTTTGTGCCTTAAAAATAATATCTTTATCTGTTGAGTTGCCCCAAAAAATAATGCCGTACCTCAGAACTGAGGCTACCAAGCCATGATATGCAACTAATAGTGCATCTATATTTAATTTCCTTGCAATTTGGAAGAGTGCATAAGCGGACTTACTTAGTCTCTTACTAAGATCATCTATGTGGGCTTTCCAATTAAGATGACTGTCAAGATATAAGCCTAAAAATTTTGTCACTTTAACTTCTTCTATTTCATTGTCATTATATTTAATACTTAAGTTTGGTGCTTCAGTTCTTTGATAAAAGTTCATAAATTTCGTTTTCTTTAAGTTTATAACTAAATTATTCTTATTGAGCCAGTTAATTATGTCCGATAGTGTGCTATTCACGTCATTTTGATACTGATCATGATCGATACATTTGACTATGGCAGTACTGTCGTCTGCAAACATTACCATTTGGTTTTTAGTGTCCTTTGGCAGATCATTTATATAGATCAGAAAAAGTGGCGGTGAAAGGACGCCTCCCTGTGGGACACCATACTTAACAGATCTAGGCTGAGATAGGAAACTCTGTTCATATTTTGACCTACCGCACACTCTTGTAATCTCAGTATATTGTATTCTGTCAGAGAGATAGGATTTAAGTAGTTTTAAAGTGTTTCCTCTGATACCGTAGCTATGTATGTATGTATGTGTGTGTGTGTGCCCACTGCTGGGCAAAGGCCTCTTCCCATGATCTCCAGTTTTCACGATCCAGGGCCAAAGTGGACCACTGGTCATTGGTTTTATCAAGCTCGTCCCGCCATCTTCTACGAAGTCTGCCGCGACGCCTTCTGGCTGTGTCAGGGCTCCACAAAGTGGTTATTTTGGCCTACAGCTCATAACATGATAAATATAATGTCTGGACTTTAAAAGAGACTGTGACCTCTGAGTTTGTTTCGACTGTTTTTTCTCAGAGTAGTCAGGTACGAAACACCGGCCTCTCCTAGTTTAGTAGTAAAATTATTGATATTAACATACTTGCACAAACAAATACCATTTTGTTAATTTCATACAAGACTAGTGGCCTGCCCCGTGCTTCGCTACGTGTTAGAAAATATGTGATAAATGAAGAAGCATTCCACCGATTTTGTGCAAACTTCACATAAATAATCTACTAAATAGTCCGAACAAAGCCTAAACATTTGGTTTGGATAGGTGAGCCCGTTCTTTAGTGATAAAGTTACAACGAAAAGTGGCATTGAATTTATATATGTAGGTATTTATTGTGCAAAAAAATATGAGGATAAAATTTTGAACAAAACTAGGTTCAGGGGGAATCATCAAAATCGCGAAGAAATGTCGCAATAAGGGATTTTATTTTATGTACTCATAAAATCTATTTTTTATCCCCACAGATTCTGGCTCGCGGTACAGGAACTCAAAGCGCTGCCAGTCCGTCGTGTGTCCACTCGTGCTAAGGAGATCTGGAAGGAATACCTCGACAGAGACGCACCGTCACCCATCAATATTGATGCGGCCAGCAGGTTTGTGAATTTTTAATGAGGAATTTATTGGGAAAAGTTTTGCTAAAGTAATTATGTAGAAAAGTCAACGGCTTTGTTTTTCAAATTCATTAGTATTATTTGATTGACTGGCCTGTTGGTCTAGTGGTTAGTGACCCTGACTGCTATGCCGGGGGTCGTGGGTTCGATTCCCACCCAGGACAAATGTTTGTGTGATGAGCATGATCATTAAAATTTGTTCTGTGTCTGGGTGTAATTTATCTATAATATGTATGTATTTAGAAATATATAAGTAAGTTTATCAGTTGTCTAGTACTCATAACACGAGCTCTGCTTAGCTTGGGACTAGATGGCGTTGTGTGATAGTTGTGGAATATTATTATTATATTATTATTATTTCCACTGACTTCCGAAAGAAAAGTTATTGTACATATACACAATATTTTGTGGTGGTTTTTGAATAATTCGGAAAATTAGTTTCTTTTAACCGCTTAGCCAGTGTGCCAGCCGTGCTGTCAATAAATATTTGACTTGATTGCTGCCCTGCGTGTCGATATCGCGGGTTCGATTCCGGCAAGCAAATATTTGTATGATCTACAGGTAGTTGTTCCGGGTGTTTGTGAGTTTATATGTTTGTACCCACGAAACAGGAGAAATTCCTAGTATGGGAAATACAGGCTGGCATCATTAGATTTTAGAAAAAATAATAATCCTGGCCAGGAATCGAACCCACTGATTTTGGAAAAAAAATCACACCCTGTATTATTACACCATTCGATAGTGTCACTAATAAAGATCAAATTTTGGGAAGTAATCATATACAGGTATATGAAAAAAAAACATTAAGGTTTTATTAATCATCATCAGCCTATAACGTTCCCACTGCTGGGACACAGGCCTCCTCTCTGTGAGAGGGAGTGGGCCATAATCCACCACGCGGGCCCAATGCGGGTTGGTAGATGTCACATGTCTTCGAATGTTTGGTTCTAGGACATGCCGGTTTCCTCACGATGTTTTCCTTCACCGTTTTGAGAGCAGTGGTGATGAAATGAATTACACAAAGTAATGCGCCTGGCTGGATTCGAACCCACGACCTCGTAAGTCGGGACCGATACCACTGGGCCACCACTGCTCCACTCTTTTATTCACACTTTTATTAATATATTTTATTTTATTCAGGGAATTGACTCGTCAGAAAGTGGAATCGGGCACAGCTGATAGATACTGCTTCGATCAAGCTCAGGTAAGTTTTTTTAAAGTCCCTTCAATCTGTTTTAGATGCGCGGGACCGTCTTAATCGTGGTTCTGAAACGCAAAGGTGTAATTGAAGGAATAGGGTTGATTTTTAGTGAGTTACAGTCTGAAAGTCCCTTCTGGGGGCCTAGCCTGTTTTAGAGATGGTGTCGAGCTCGACAAAAATTTCTAATGACGTCATTTTTTCGACAAATTTTACTGAACTCTAACATTAGCCTTCGAGAAATGGCGAATTTGACATAGCAACTTTTATAATATGTCGAAAAAATGTCGTCATTAGAAATTTTTGTCGTGTTCGACATCATCTCTAAAATCGAGAATCGGCCCCCTTCTTCGCTCACGGTTGTACTTTTTTTTATTTATTTACCACTTTTTGTCCACTATCTCTCCTGAAGGTAAGTGATGATGTGGTCGACGATGAAGCACGCTTGACTAGAAGCAACATATTCACTCTTGACTTGAAGACCACAAACAAGGTTCTAGCTGATTACTCATTTAAAGAATTAAAATAGAAGAAAATCTATAGATTGTCTTGATTTTTACCTATTACTAGCCGTCTGCCGTGTTCGCGCCTACGGTGGGTTGAATTGGGACCCGACCTATTTTTAAGGCCAGGGATAAGGAGTTATTCCACTCTGATCCCCAAAAAACTGATCCCCTAGAAGTAAAAATATTTGAAAGGGGATCGGTTTGGGGATCAGAGTGGAATAACTCGGGATAAGGGGCCTTAGTCAAACAGCAGACGACAATCGTTATCGTTCATCAGTCACCAATACATTTTCAACTTTATACCACAGCGCGTAAGTTGAAAATCTATAAAAAAACTGCTGATCGATAACGAACGAAACAAATGAAAACGATCTGTGAACTTCAATAGATTTCAACTTACGCGCTGGGGTATAAAGTTGAAAATGTATTGGTGACTGATGAACGATAACGATTGTCGTCTGCTATCGTCTGCTGTTTGACTAAGGCCCAAGGCCCGGTATCCACCAAAGCGGAGAGGAGATGTGTTTGATTATTCAAACACTTCTCCTCTCCTCGTTTGATTATTCAAACACATCTCATCTCCTCGATTGATTATTCAAACACATCTTATCTCCTCGTTTGATTATTCAAACACATCTCATCTCCTCGTTTGATTATTCAAACACATCTCATCTCCTCGTTTGTTTATTCAAACACATCTCATCTCCTCGTTTGATTATTCAAACACATCTCCTCTCCTCGTAAAAAAAAAGGCCCGGTATCCACCAAAGCAGACTACACTTGTTTCGAACTTTCTAACTTTTTTTTTCTCGATTTTTTCAGGCACATGTATATCATCTCATGAAATCTGACAGTTACTCTCGTTACCTAAGATCTGAGATGTATAAAGATTATCTTAATGGATCCAAGAAAAAGGTACGTATGTTTTGGACAAGTTTATAATAACTAGCGCTGATGATCATTTAGATTATTTCATTATATGTACTCTAGTTTATAGATTTTTAGTTCTAGAACAAATCTAGTATATTTAAAAAGTACATTTTCATAAGTTCCAAGCTTTTTTTTTTCAAATACACGAAAATACAAATTAAAAACAGTAAAATTAGTAATTCCTATTGCTTGCTACTCAATTTCCATAATAACCCATATTAATTTCAATTTTTTTCTTATCGAATCCTGTTAATTTTATAAACCTTTAAATATCAACTTTCCATATCATATTTTATAGTTTAGACTTTATAGGCTGCATCATAGCTTCATTGATACGGCGAGTTACGGCCAAATACCATATCATACGGCCTTAAAAAATGAGTAAAAAATTCTACTTAAAAAATCCCTCGCTACGCTCAAGATTCTACTCTAGAAACCTTCGCTACGCTCTGGATTTAAAAAAAAAACACTCGCCTTTAAAGATAGTCATATATTTGTAAGCACCGAACGCCATCTTAGAAACTCCGGGCTGCTACTGAGAAATTCTTATATTCTTAACAGCACTTGCTCGACATGGGAATCCGGGAATTGAACCCGATCCCCACGTTCAGCAGACGGTTTTTTTAACGTGGTAAAATCATCTAATCTCCCACCCAGGGCGGTCCTGCCCTGCCCTGGGTGTGCAATCAATATTCAATTATTGCCCGTCAACCTGGGCATGAACTGACAACGATTCGCCCATTACTCACCGTCCGCATGCCTGACGTTGAATAGACAGTGCTTATAAATCTGTGGCTACCTTAGAGCGCTTCCTCACTGCGAGCATTCACCTGTAATGTAACATTACAGATTTGAGCATTCGAAGACAATAGAGCATCAAATTGCGCCCTTTTATATTACATTACAGGTGAATGCTCGCGGTGAGGGATCCTTAAAATAGTCCTTCGCTGCATAGTAATCAATCTACCATTTATCCTGTCCTAGTTTTAAGACCTATCTATATGTAGTTTGAGCCAGATAAGTGTGGAATAAAATTCGTTGACCCCGTGTACCAATGTGTTCCAATATTTCAAAACCATTCGAAACAATGTAAAGAAAGTGTCGTAACATGATCAAAACAAACGTATCGTGGTAAGAGGCGACCGTGACCTTATATTTTATTTTGAAATTCGAACGATGGTATACTGGAATTCTAATAATGCATTATTAGGATCAATGACCTTTATTCCAGACTTATCTGGTGGGGACTATAGTATCATAATTTCATTCATTCGTTCTTCCCTCTCATTTAGACAGCATAACTAACCAATTATTACACATTCTCATTTTCAGAACTACTCTTTTTTTTCTTTCAGACTTCAGTGAAAGGCATACGTTCCATAGTATCTTTTACAGCCAGGAAGGAAACATAGGCCAACTAAAAAAAAAAAGAAAAAAAAACAAGCCAAAGAGGCCGACTATATAAAAAAAACCAGACACATTAAAGCCAAGAAGGTTTTGAATTTAGAATTACAAAAAAAGAAAACTTTTTTGTTCTGCAATTTTGAAAAAAGAACAAAACATACCAAGGAGTTCGAAAACCTTCGTTCGAAAACAACAAAGAAGATTTGAACAAGACTTAGTTCTGCTACTCACCACTATGTCGCTGCTGTCGCGAAGTATTTTAGTTCCGGAAAATGTAAGTACGTTGGATTTAGTTCTAAAACTTGCCTCTATGGCGCTAACGTCGTGTAAAGTACAGACGCGTACACATCAAGCTACAACAATCTGTCATTTTCTTTAATAGATCAACCTTATTACAATAATGGAAGGTTAATTTTCAATTGGAGAAATTTTATAGATTAGGGTAGGTTGACCTTTTTGCGTCTGTACTGTGCGTGTAATGTAACAGTTAAGAAGCTCGCATTACATCAGTGGATAACAAATTGTAACATTTAAAATACTCATTTGTATAATATTTAAGTTTTATTTAGTATGTTGATATTTTTCATGTGGGTATGTTGATAAAAATATGCCTTACTAAGTAATTTAAATAACCTGAAATTCAGTTATTTTCAGCACGTAAAGCCGTTGGTCCCGGCTGTCATTTGTAGATCTTTGACAGTCGTTACTGTTAGTCAGAAGCTCTAAAGTCTGACAACCAGTCCTACCATGAGGTATCGTAATACCCAGTTACTGTGTTGTGGAGGTCTGATAGTCAGTCGCTCCATGTAAAATACTGATATTCAGCTGCATCTGGTTCGACTGGAAGCAGACCACAATATAGTTGGGAAAAGGCAGGCAGATGATGATTGCTCTTAACTGTAGTCGTGGTCAAAGATGACAGAAACAAAGTCTACGATGGAGTGAGCCAACGACGATATATTACTAGACTCCTAATAACAGGCGACCGATGTCTGTCAACACATTAGGCAAAAAAGTATTATATCCGTCTTATTTCGACTACTACTGTGTGCCGTAAACATACCTTGAGACAGAACAGACCTTGAGTTAGCCAATCACAACGCAGTACCCCGTCCCCCTCGCTTACGTAGTACCTCAGCGAGTTGACAGAATAGTCTTTGTTCCTTAGGTCGTGCATGCGGAGTCTAGTAATATATCGTCGTTGGAGTGAGCTTACCCAGAAGAAGCCTGTTCACTATAACTTTGAAAAGATTATTTAATAGGATATTTTACTGCATAAATAAATTGAAAATCAATTTAGCCCGTCAGTAATAATATTGAAAAATAATGGACACGTATTATTAATTTTTTTTTTAATCAATGAATATTGACAAAGATAAAACGCTTCCAAATTCGGGAGTGGGGGCTTGTGACGTCATTACGCTTGTAAAATTGTAACGACCGAGTGACGTTTTGTGATTTTTAGAAGCGTTGTATCTTCGTCAATTTTGGTTTACATGACAAAAGAAAAAATACGGGTCTAATATTTTTTAATAATCTATTTTTCGTCCCTATTATAATTAAAAAAAAAACTGGCCAAAGCATTATTTTTATCAACATACTCGTTACATAGACTTATAGATTAATATCTGTATTAGAAAAAAATGCATATAACTTTAATAATTATGTAAACTATAACAATAGTCAAATCTTTTAGGCTTTCTTGGTCTGAAAACTCGACTTTTTATACTGAAACTTGCTGACGACGCGATGCGACGCAATTCGACCGATTCCAACTACAAGTGAAAATCATCCTTACCACTACGACATATGACATAAAACGTGCGGTTATCTACGAGTAGATGAAAAACAAAACACGCTCACGACGACGACGTAAGTCAGTCGAATTGCATCATTATATCGTAGTTGCAAGGACGATTTTCATTTTTACACTCGCGAGCAAAAGTATGTAATCACTTATTTGGAATTGATCCGGGATGGCTTCTTAAATAATGACGTGATTTGAATGAATTTGGTATCAATTTAAAGTTAACAGTTAAACCTTATAGAGACAGAGAGGAGGAGCTCGTGGCTAAATAATTACAGCCGCACAGGTCGATCTTCCGGGTTAAGCCGCGCTTGCCTAGGTTGGTCTGTGGATGGGTGACCATCTGTCATAGTGAGTTTCCTCCGTGCCTCGGAAAGCACGTAAAGCCGTTGTTCCCGGCTGTCATTTGTAGATCTTTGACAGTCGTTACTGTTAGTCAGAAGCTCTAAAGTCTGACAACCAGTCTTACCATGGGGTATGGTATTATCTAGTTACTGTGTTGTGGAGGTCCGATAGTCAGTCGCTCCATGTAAAATACTGATATTCAGCTGAATCTGGTTCGACTGGAAGCCGACCACAATATAGTTGGGAAAAGGCAGGCAGATGATGAGTTAAACCTTTAAAATGATACCATTTTTATTATTCTTAACTAGTTATTAAGTACTCAAGATCTCGCGGAATCGAAGTAAGTGATTCAATACTTTTGCTCGAGAGTGTAAAATAATGAAATAAAAAGTCAAGTTTTTTGACCCAAGTCTCCTCTGCCTGTTTCTTGAACAAAATGACGGTAAAAAATAATGTTGTAGTAATTATAAAAGGAAAAACTATAGAATTTTTAAATATATTCCCTATATTTATTAAAAAATCGACCCGCCCTAGAACGCTATTCTTTAAAGATTTGTCTTTGATCGAATTTCAACTTTATGCTGTAAGGTATAAAGTCGAAAATCTTTTTAAGACAAATACTGTAGCAACGACGATATATTACTAGACTCCTAATTACAGGCGACCGATGTCTGTCAACACATTAGGCAAAAAAGTCTTATATCCGTCTTATTTCTCTCACTCCTGTGAGCCATAAACATACCTTGAGACAGAACAGACCTTGAGTTAGCCAATCACAACGCAGTACCCCGTCCCCCTAGCTTACGTAGTACGTCATCGAGTTGACAGAATAGTTTTTGTTCCTTAGATCGTGCATGCGGAGTCTAGTAATATATCGTCGTTGTACTGTAGTTTACAGGGGTTGCAAACATCGTATACTTTGCGAGAAACGGGTTGCCAGCGAAAAAAAAGGGATTGATAAAAATTACTTTTAAAACTAATAATAAGTCTTCTTTAGCTCTCTATAGACAAAAAATATATAACTCTATGTAAAATAGTACACTAAAAATATTTATATATTTAAAATTAAATAAAAATAAATGTGATTTGACTACGATTTTGATAATCGTAGAAGCAATTTCAATTGTCTGTCTTTAATAAAATATTCTAATTATCTTTTTCTCACTATACACTCGATTTTCGACCACAAGTTAAGGAAAAAAAGAGTTGAAAATCCAATGACGCGTTTTATATACCTAGTAGGTCAGCCTTTCAGAAACCTGGCAAAATCTATAGAATGAACTTACAGTGTTATTTCATTCGAATATAAACCTTATATACTTGATTTTAATGTCTATATTACTATATGCAACTGTCATCAAGCGTTTACATAACATAGAAACGTATATCAATACACATTAAGGCTCATTTTCGTGTAAAATACTTCGACTTTCAGAAATTAGTTATATTTGTCTTAAATATAAAATGGAAGCTATTTTTGTTACTATAAACTGTTACCCGCCGTTTCACCCGCGCTGGTCGGCTCCTGTTGGTCATATCGTGATGTTATATAGCTAGCCATCCTCAAAAAATAAACTATCCAACACAAAAAATATTTCTTCAATGCGAACCATAGTTCCTGAGATTAGCGCGTTCAACCAAACAAACAAACTCTTCTGCGTTATAATATTAGTATAGATGATAAATATTGATATTAAAAAAAGACAGACAATTGAAATTGTAAGAAACTCTTAAACTGCAATAATTAATAATTATTATGTTAATAAGTAGATAAATTATAAACAAATTTGTTCCTTAACAAAAATAATATATGGAGATTGCAACTGATTGAGAAAAAAATACAAAGTCTTGGAGTGGGAATCAAATTAGCTCCCCCATAACGCGATGCGACGCAATCCGATCGATTCCAACTACAAGTGAAAATCATCCTTACCACTACGACATACGACATAAAACGTGCGGTTATCTACGAGTACATGAAAAACAAAACACGCTCGCCACGACGACGTAAGTCAGTCGAATTGCATCATTATATCGTAGTAGCAAGGACGAATTTCATTTTTAGTTAGTAGAAATTGCAAATCGCACGAATCGCGTTATGGTTAAGTTTTCTTCAACGACGATATATTACTAGGCTCCTAATAACAGGCGACCGATGTCTGTCAACACATTAGGCAAAACAGTCTTATATCCGTCTTATTTCGACCACTCCCGTGAGCCGTAAACATACCTTGAGACAGAACAGACCTTGAGTTAGCCAATCACAACGCAGTACCCCGTCCCTCGCTTACGTAGTACCTCAGCGAGTTGACAGAATAGTTTTTGTTCCTTAGATCGTGCATGCGGAGTCTAGTAATATATCGTCGTTGGTTTTCTTAATGTCGATTCAACTTTTATATCAATCAGTTGAAAATCTCAAAAAAAAACTTTAAAAATTACAAAAAAGGAACATTTTATTTTTCTTTAAAATTATCCCACAGAGTCTAGAGCAGCCAAAGTTTTTTTTTTTCTTAAATTATAATTTGACAAAAAAAGACTGTTTTAATAAAAGATACTGCCCGTTTTTTTGTTTAAAAATGTAACAAAAAAACTCATGTTTTAAAAAAGGAGTAAATTAAATAAAAACTATTGTAAATACGTCTTATTAATAATAGTTGTGTTTAGATTTTAGGCGATACGGAATTTATTGTAAAAAATAATGTTATATGCAAGAGAAAATAATAACTCGTAGATCGTAAAAAGCCGTTTGTCCCAAGTATCATTTATTCTTCTCTTCTGCCTGGCCTTAATCCCATTTATTTGGGGTCAGCCCTTCTGGTCAATCTTCGCCAGGACGGTCTGTCCTGGGTCGTCTGGGATGTTGTATCTTCTTTAGATCTTTTTCAATAACTGACATCCATGTAAGGTGGGGTCTTCTTTTTTTTTTTTTTACGTGGTAAAATCATCAAATGAGACCTCCCACCCCGGGCAGGGCGAGAGGTACTGTCAGACTTGTACTGACTAAAATCCACGGTGTTCTTCATTAGCCCTTTATGTTCCGGGGTCACGGTGAGGAAATAAATCCCGCGACCCCGGCAGGCTTTGGCCCTCTGTGAGGGGGCCCCGTCATTTGCTGACAGCTCTTTGAGGCGCGCGTGGTACAGGACGCGCCGTCGACCCGGGCATGGTCCATGGTCGGACAGCGAGTTGCCCTTTACTCGCTGTCCGCATGCCCGCGCCTACGGTGGCCGGAGATCGTCTCGCTCTTGCGACGTCCGACGCCGTGGGCGTACACCACTGCGGTTGGGGCGGAGGGAGGACGCTGCCCTCTCTCTCTCGCGGCCCGCCATCTCCTTCGCGAGCATTACTGCCTCGCAGAAGGTGGCGACCGCTTCCCACTCCGTCTCATGTAAGGCGGGGTCTACCGCGTCTTCTGGGCTGGGTATCAATATCGAGCACATTTCTCGTCATGTAGTCCGATGGTCGCCTCATGATATGACCGCCATCTTAAGCGGCTTTCCATGATCTTTTCCGGTATAGGCGTTATTCCGGTATAGGCGTTCAAGTGTCATTTATTGATTTTTTGAAAATATCACAGAACGGCAGAATTTTTTAACCGACTTCCAAAAAGGAGGAGGTTCTCAATTCGGCCGGTTATTTTTTCAATATCAAAATTTTTGTGGAAGAACTATTTCGGCAAATTACTTGAAAAAAGAAGAAATTATTTTTAACATATTTTAAGTTTGTTAAGAAATCTTTTAATTTAATTGAAACCCAAAAATAATTTAATGTTTTTTTTGGAATTTATTTCTGGCATTTTTTTTACAGGAAATGGTATTTTTAATTAAATATTTTTATAAAAAAAAATTGCCCCGCACTAAAAATTTCTCCTGTATCGTAGGTGCGTTTACAAACATATAAACTCACATACACAAACACCCAGACCCGGAACAACTACTTGTAGATCATACAAATATTTTATTCCGTGCCCCTAAATTCTTCTCAGATTTCGTTATAACCCGTTAAAATTAACGTGAAATTCCGTACGAGCTACGATATTATATTCTCTTGTATATTCTATGTAATGTAGATATCAGTCGCTTCCTTGAAAGGTATTGTTATATAATATAATAATTGTCATATAATAAGGTTTTAGCTTCGACAATACGACGACACGATTACAATATCCCAGTTTACTGTGTAGCGCCATCTATGAAGTGACGGAGGAACTAAGATGCCAAAAAATGTCTACATCGCGCAATCAAAGTTAACAGCGACATTAGGACACATAGAATATTCCGACTATGAATGTCAGGCAGAAAGTCCTCCAGACACAACACCCGTCTGGTAGGAAGGTACCTTCCTTTTCAGCGGGTAGCGAGAAACTTTCCACTCTGTTCCTCCTACCCACAAAACTGCATTAATAAATTAAAATGCAGCCTCCCTAACCAAGTCACAACAGTCGTAAACGACAATCGCAAACGCCCGGTACTCTCCAATAGATTTTCAACTTTACAGCGTAGAGCCTAAAGTTGAAAATCTATTTAAGATTTCTGAGCGTTAGCGACAGGAAGGATCGAATACGATAAGCAATCTCCACTAGATCTTCAACGTTATATCCAAGAAGATACAGTTTAAAATCGATTGAAGCCTACTCAGCGTTTGCGTTTATTGTTTGTTACATGGCTACAAGGCTTTAGTCCGTCTGTTAGAGTATTGAAAAATAATGAATACGTATTTTTTTTGTTTTTTTTCAAATCAATGAATATTGGCAAAGATAAAACACTTCGAAATTCGAGAGTGGGCTATTGACGTCATAACGCCTGTAAAATTATACCCGACCTAGTGACGTTTTGTGATTTTTAGAAGTGCTGTATCTTCGTCAATTTTGGTTTTTGTAACAAAAGAAAAAATACGGGTCCAATATTTTTTGATAATCTAACTTTCGGACTCATTTATTTTCTCATTGATGTCGGTCCCGGCTGTCATATGTAGATCTTTGACAGTCGTTACTAATAGTCAGAAGCTCTAAAGTCTAACAACCAGTCTTACCAAGAGGTATCGCATTAGCAAGTTACTGGTTGTGGAGGTCCGATAGTCAGTCACTCCATGTAAAATACTAATATTCAGCTGCATCTAGTTCGACTGGAAGCAGACCACAATATAGTTGGGAAAAAGGCAGGCAGATGATGATTGATTTTAAAATTGACAACTAACGGCAAAAGATGACAGATATTTTTCTTAATTTCTAATAAGTATCAATTTCAGATCAATATTTTTCAAAAATCTAATCGTAATCGTGTCGTCGTATGTTAAATCTTTAGGCTAAATAGGATCTTACTGAGGGCGAATATATCTGAAAACATTATTTCATTTTTGCTACTGAAAAGTAATTTTATTATTTTTCTTACATTTATACAGTTAAGAAGATTACTTAAAATACTCTAATGACACGTTCACGACCTTCCCGCTGTGAGCGGTGACTTAGCGCGGGGCGGCATGCTACAAGATCAAATGTTTTTTTTTTATCGTGGTAAAATCATCAAATGAGTCCTCCCACCCCGGGCAGGGCGGGAGGGACTGACAGACTTGTACTGACTAAAATCCACGGTGTCCTTCAATAGCCCTTTATGTTCCGGGGTCACGGTGATGGAAATAAGACCCGCGACCCCGGAAGATAAAATGTTAAGAAATGTTTGAAACACGCCATGAGGAGCCGCCAGTAGCGAATTTGCGTAGTTACAAAGTAACTAATGCCTTATTCGCGCCACCCCTCGCACCGCTCACCGCTTAGACACCGTAAAGTCGTGAACAAGCGTCGAGCCGTATCAACAGTATTTAATTTTCAAAGAAAAAGCAAGATATTTTGACTGAATTACCAAAGATTTTATGACAACTACATAATATGACCCACCGAATTATTTAAAAAATAACCAAATAACTTTCTAATATGTACAAAAATTTCAGTACAAAAATAGATCAGAAAAAAAAAAACATTAATTTTGTGTTATACCTTTAATTTTGTATGAAATGCACTTAGACTGTCTTGCGCATATTCGTCTAACACCCGAAATTAATAATATATCTCAATACAAATCTTTATCTGTCTTCTTTGATCGCTGCTTATTTTGTAATAAGACCTTTTTAAGACTTGGATAGCCGAATTCGGTCGTTGATTGGTTACAGAAACTGATCAAGATTGCAACCACGATACATTATTGATTTCTGGCATTAGTCTAACTCCAAGCCCACTGCTGGACATAGGCTTCTCTTATAAAAAAACGGATCTTCTTTCTTTATTTAAAAACTAGTCTTTATTTTGATTCAAATTATTTCGCCCTCAGTAAAACACCCTCGATGTTAGAAAGTTATATTTAAATTAGGATGATATAAGCCAAAAATAATCTAGTACTGTGGTTTAATAATAATCAAAAACCGGCTAAGTCCGAGTCGGACTTTTAACGAAAACGGCAAAATACAATCAAGTCTGTTGTATGGAAGCCATCCTTAAATATTTGTTTTATTTTAATTTAAATAATTATATTTAAGACCCGGGCATAGTTCATGGTCGGACAGCGAGTCGCCCATTACTAGCCGCCAAACATATAGCTACTAGCTAAGCCAATATGTTTGCGCCGTTTGGAGTTCTTAAGTCTTATATCCGTCTTATTTTGAGCACTCCTGTGAGCTGTAAACATACCTTGAGACAGAACAGACCTTGAGTTAGCCAATCACAACGCAGTACCCTGTCCCCCTCGCATACGTAGTACCTCAGCGAGTTGACAGAATAGTTTTTGTTCCTTAGATCGTGCATGCGGAGTCTAGTAATATATCGTCGTTGATACCATGCGAAAGATTAGACCAATATAATAGCTATCTACAGTACTAGATTATTTTTTATTATTAAATTCAGACTTCTCTCTATTTTTAATTGTAACGACAAAAAAATACCAAAGTTATTTTACTTTTTTTAGAAATTTATTTTTTTATTGTATTTTTTTCTTTTTTTAGATGTAGTTTTCGTTTTTAAGTTAGAGTGCACAAAGCAAATGTCTCGAATATATAGTTTTAATTATATTAATCGTGTAGATGCACAAAATTCTGTGTTTAGTTAATATGGACTGTATTTTCTGTGAATATTGTTTAAATTGCACTGATCAATGAAGTTTTTGAGATATTTCATGATTTAAATAATGTTAAAATGGATTAAAAAATAAGCGACTGCTATATGACTTATTTTTGTTTGCACTCACAGAAGTCTTGTCTTAAAATGAAGCAGTAAATAAAAATATGTTTTTTTTTTTATTACTACTTGGTCTCATCTTCTCCGCTGCCTCTGTGAACGGGGCTGATGGGAAAAATAATTTCATCGACCATCTTAAGAGAGGAAGGGCAGATGGCACAAATCAACTTACATCTACACCAGTGTTTTGTTTAACGAGGACTATGGCACTTATCAAGTTTCATTTGCCCCGGTATAATGCGTGAGACGGGCAAGGGGCGGGGAGTATGGGACTAAGTCTTTATTGTTTCGTATCGTTATTTCAAACATTATAACAAAAGCAATTTATTTATCAGTGCTATTTTAAAACTATGTACTAGCATTTTTGTCTCAAATATTATATATCTGTCATCATTGTTTAGAGTAAAAACCAAATACTTAATAATTATGTAATTCTGCAACGTTGCACAAAGAATTGTTAAAAATTGCACAAAATTGATGTGCACTCATAATACGCTTAGCTGATTTTGTTTTAAGAATTCTTAGTCTGATAAATTTTATCTATAGAGCAAATTAAGAATTAGTTCCTTTAGCAGAACGAATAAGGGTCATTTTCGAATGTAGCCAGATTTTACTCTAGGTTATCGATGATCAATGTCCAGCACGCGTAGCATGGCGCCGTAGAAATGGGTTTTGTTGACGGGAGAATAAACAAAATGACAGAACGTAAACGATTTGTATCGATAAGCATAGCAATGTTTAAAATATAGAAAATATATGATTCTATTCTTGACGTTATTGTGAAGAAATAACGACGAAATAACTTTGTCTATTCTTGGTAGAATAGAGATGGAATCGCTATGCTACGCGTGCTGTGGTGGACACAGAGAATACTCATGTCGTCGCTGATAAAAAAAACGTGTCACTGTCCACCATTAGTGGCAAAGGAGAAATTCTATATTAAATCTTTTGTCCACCTCGGGGTGGACAGGGGGAAAGTTTTATATATAAAAAGTTTCGTTGTCCACCATTGTTGGGGGTGGTCATTGGGAATGATAGTAGCGTATATCATTCCCATTTGAAAATAAACCTTATTAGTATCTTAGCTCAATCTTAATTTGCTCTAAAGATTGAACAAAAATTAGTCTCAAAAAGCATTTGTTTTTTTTTTATATACTTAATTCTTATTTTTAGACTATTTTTTAGTCGAAGAAGTAGTTTTTATGTAATTCAAGTTAATTAATTCAATCATATCTTTGGAATCGTTGATTAAATATGGGATATGTAGTTGTTTAACTGAGGCTTGTTAAGATTGCGTTAGAATGGTCTAAGCCACATTTTAATACCAAAATAAGAAATTACTCCCGCAGATTTTAGGCAAATAAAAAACGGGAATGACAAAATAAATAACAGCTTTGTAACAAACGCATTAGACAATACAACATTTTTTGCCTGCCTATCTGTTCCGGCTAATCTCCAAAACGGCTAGATTGATTTTGACAAGGCTTTCACTGGCAAATAGCTACCAGTAGCATTCACGTGGGATATAATACTTCAGAAGCTCGGAATCAATAATCATTTGTTTGAGTGCCCATTCGCACGAGCGCTTTTATATGGCCGTTAAAAAAGCGCTCAAAACCCGAAACAGAACAAATGCGTTCCTATGTATCTGTTCACACGTCGGTGCTTTTAAAACGCGGCGTTTTTTCATGCTGGTTGGTGACATTGACATTTGAGTTCAAATCACCTTTTGGTTAAAAACTCAGCGCTTTTTTACCGCCCAAAAATAAAGCGCTTGTGCTGTTTCTTGTATAAACTAGTGTTTGATGCGTTACCTAATTAAAATATTATTAGTATAAATGTGGTTTAGACTATTCTAACCCTTTCATTTTCTAGTTATGACTGTCAAATATAATTGTAGAGTAATGTATTATTGTAATTGTCAATTTACGTTAAAAATAAACTGTTTAAAGTTAGTTGAAACATACGGATGTTTCAACAAAGTTATATTGATGCATTGAGGTATTACTACTACGTATAGAGACGACATCACGTATCACCACTGTGTCCCATCCAGGATGAGTGCACGCGCACAAGTTCATTCAGTTGTTGGACAGCTCTGTGGCGTGCTCTAGGCGCGCGCACTCATCCTGGATGGGACACAGTGGTGATGCGTGGTGTCGTCTCTATACGTAGTAATAATAGCTCAATATATGGATGACCTTTTCGTAACATCCTGTATGTATAATTTATTACCCGACTGAGTTGAAAGAGAAGGTAATGTGTTTAAAAATAAATTGACAATTACAATAACTTTTTAAAAGGTTGATATTTAATCAAAGATTAATAATTTAAAATAAATACATAATTGTGTACCTATAGAAATGTACCAAAGTGTATTAAAGAAATAAATTATTTTAAAATGTATTGTTTTGTTGTTTCTCTTATTATAATACCTTTTTCATCAAATGAGTCCTGCACTCAGGAGTGGAGCGAAAGGAAATTGTAATACAGACTAATGGTCAATCATTTCCATCAATCACGAACAACGACTATATCACGAATGATGGTTAAATGACGGAATTTTTGATCGCCTACAATTTTCGTCATGTAAACGACAAAGATCGCATTAGATAGGTTTTCTGTCAGTCAAAACTTTTGCCATGGCAAAACCTAACGTCTAATGGACGCATCGCCTAAGGATGTAGCTATCAGGGAATATGGTAAAATGATGAGTTAAAATAAAACAACCATAATAATAGTTATAAAATTAATTCATTTATTAAAATTTCATTGTATAATGATTTCTCATTTGGAAATTACTCTTAAATCATGATTTATCAATACACCATTTGTCACTCTTACACAATCGCTGGCAAACACGCAGAACCTGCAAAAGAAAGAAAGAAAGAATTAGTTTTTAAAATAAATTGATTCATGCCAGCGACGGAGGAGGTGAGACGCGTGAGGTAGAGGACAGCGTCCACCTCATTACCTAACGGCCGTGGAAGACAGCCATAACAACGGTCACGAAGCTATTACCGGCCAGTATAGGCATGCGGATGGCGAATAATGGGCGACTCGCCGTCCGATGATGGACCATGCCCGCGTCGACCGCGCGTAGTGTACCTCGCGTGAATACCGATGTTGAAAAATGTTTATTTTATTTGAGATCAAACCCATTTCAAATAATTTTGAATCAAAGGTGACAAAGACAAAGTGTAAGATGAACAAGAAGCCTGTTCATGAGTGTTCACTCTAACTTTGAAGAGATTCGGGTTGTATGGATTCCGGGGTTTATGCGCAAAAAGCCCAATTCTAAAAATCGAAACCGAGTCGCAAATGGACAACTTCTCACAATGGTAAATTCTCAAAAAGGCTGATTCTCGTCACGGCAAATTCTCGAAACGCCTAATTCGCAACCTCGAATTATGCTTTACAGACCGGGAGTCTAAAAAGACTAATAGTATCATAATATCAATTTCGATATAATCGTACTCTATATAAAGGTCCTTCGATTTACTTTTTTTTTATATTTTAACTTTTCAACTGGTCTAGTGGTTAGTGACCCTGACTGCTATGCCGGGGGTCGTGGGTTCGATTCCCACCCAGGACAAATGTTTGTGTGATGAGCACGATCATTTGTTGTGTGTCTGGGTGTAAAACCTAAATAGTTGCGAATTTAAATCCAAATGTAGAAAATTTTCCATTTTCAGAACTTGTCCTTTTGCGACTCGGTTGCCATTTGGTTGCTGAGAATTAGGCTTTTTGCCCCGAAACCGAATTTGGGGAAACAGACGCAAGCGGCGAGTTCCACTCTTTCGCTGTGCGCATTATGAGTGTTTTATACTTCCGACCCGCCCTGACTTCGCACAGGTGAAAATAAAATTAAGCTTATATCACTCAAGAATAATATAGCTTTCTACTGACGGAAGAATTAATTTATTTAAAAAAAAAAGTGTTGTCCCTACTAGGAATTTTTCCGGTGTCGTGGGTGCGTTTACAATCATAGAAACTCACATACACAAACACCTAGACCCGGAACAACTACTTATTAGATCATAAAAATATTTGTTCCGTACAGGGATCGAACCCCCGACACGCTGTATAGCAGCCGATCGCTCAGCCGTCAGAAGTCTCTTAACTGATTTGACCAATCTCTGATTTCAAGAAATTACTCTCGCAGATGTTACGCAAAAAACAGAATGACAAAATAACAGCATTGTAACAAATGCATATGAACGTTACCATATTTTTTTGTCACACATACACAAACACCTAATTGAACAACTACTTGTAAATTATGCAAATATTTGTTCCGTGCGAGAATCGAACCCTTGCCACGCAGCACAGCAGACATTATCAGCTAATCTTTTCAATGAGACTATAGTCCAAAGACCACAAAACAGAAATTATTGATATTCTGCCAATTTTTATACATATTCAACATGTTTTAAGGTGAATCATATAACTATGAACGTAGCCTGATATACAAAGTATTGAAAAGGTGGGTTGATAATTTGGAAGTCAGCCCAAATAAGAGTCAACACTACTATGTTTTGGATAAGCAATCACAACTTAGCTATTTTGTTTACAACATGAAAAATAAAATTCACATTGAAAACAGCTCGACCATAAGAACATACATTCATTACAAGATGTTTTTTTTTTGTAATTTTAATGCAGTATAGACCGGGAGTGGTGAAAGCTCCAACCAACCCGCACTATCAAATTTTCTTACGTTTTTTGCAATTTACAGGCCAGTGCTAGGTTGTATGTTGATTAAAATATTATTCGCGGCCGTAAGACGTATGTAGTTACAGAATTATAATCAACAGATCATCAATACAATGCTCTAAGTTCATAAAGCTGCAGGAATTTCTTTTTTCTGTATTTTTTTTGGTTCCTACACCCTTATGAACCTGGAAGGTTATTAACTGGGGTTTTGGCAAGGTCTCTTGCTTTGCCAAAACCCCAGTTATTTATCAACAAACAAAAGTCCAACTCACCTCACTCAACTGCCGACGCGTCAATACTAACATAACTGGCCCCCATATTTTCTCTATGACGGGTGGACACCACGTGCTTCTTAGCAGTCTCACCTTCTTCCACATCAGCGTCACAAACACCACATTTCAGACATCCAAACTGATAATACACATATTTGTTCCGAGCCAACATATTTATGTTATGTTTCAGCTCCAAATAGAAGCGAAAAACGCTCTCAGTAGCTGGTTTCTCTTTAAAATGGCCAGCGTATACAAGGTGGGTCAACAGAGATCTTATGGAGTTGAAAACCCCTTTGCAGTCAACGCATGTGAAGCTTGCACCTTCGCTGTGCAAAATATGATTCCCTTTCATGTATACACTTATTATATCTCCCTTGTTCGAGCTCAATTTCGCTTCCCCAACAACAGTTTGGTGTTCCACACTACTCAAGACATGCTTCACAGCTCCGTTCACATCCTGGAACGTTAAACTGCAAACAACACATTTCAAATCCACAATTTTGTTCGCCGACAACAGCTCGACATCAACATCGTTGTACAAAGCTGAACGGATCAGTTTCGAAATCGTATCGAAATGGGAAGCGCTCTCGAAATGCTCCGCCATCGCTGAAATCGATGGGAGTGCCACGAAACCGGGGCAGACGGTGCAGATGTAGAAATTGCCGAAACTTGCGAAGTACTCGGAAGGACGGCAATGATTTTTGTACAACATCGATAGTTTGCGAGGTGCAGCATTTCTCAAGTGCTTCTTTTGACGGATATGATTGAAAAGAACCTGTCTCGGCCCTTTCAAAGTCATATCGCAACAGGTACAGTAGTTCCCGATCTTTCCGGAAGGCTTGATGAAGTTCTCTATTATTACATGGTCACGACTGTTATGCGGTTTGCCGACGCTGGCTAAGTACTTCGTCCAGTTCA
This sequence comes from Agrotis ipsilon, assembly GCA_028554685.1. Lineage (NCBI taxonomy): Eukaryota > Metazoa > Arthropoda > Insecta > Lepidoptera > Noctuidae > Agrotis > Agrotis ipsilon. The sequence continues at coordinate 2,472,929 of CM052983.1, read as the reverse complement.
AATCTTTCGGGCCCCATTCCTCGGGGATTGTGCGGTCGGGGTCGGCCTCCTTCATACGCACGTACAGCTCGTCAGAGAGCTTCGCAAGATGCTTCTCGTCTAAGATATGGAGAATGGAAGCTTCAATGGAATCTATGGAAGTGTTGCAAAGACGGCAGTATAACCCGTTTGCAGTAAAAGTAATATCGTGGCTGAGAAGGAACTTCTCATTCATCTCCTTAATTTTCTCGATTGTAGGTTCAGTCAATGAGAAAGAAATGCTCTTGTCAGACTGTAGGATACAGGAAAGGTTGTGAATATGAGTTTCACTGAACACGTGGTTCAACACACTATCATAATGGAATCGTAAAGTATAATACTCGCAGGCGATGCAGAAGAAAGCCAACTTTCCAGTTCTATCATCGATCAAAGACAGCAGTTTATGATTGACAAGTAATTTGACGATCAAGGCTTCGATCGGGCCATAGTACCGGTATTTCTTAGCCTGATTCTTCGGCTTTTCTGCAGCTTGTTCGTTTTCATCGTTGTCAATATTCTTATTTGCATCCGCAGCGAAATTTTGGTAAACGTTATCCTTAATACTCATAATAATGGGAGCTACGGAAGAGTTTTGCGTAGAAAAGTCAATAGCTGAGACATCAGAACATAACTTGTCGTAGATTTCTTGGTAGAATTTTAACGCGGCATCGACGCTAGCTTCCGAAGCGTCGGGCAGATGTTTCATCAATGCGGTGCTGAGTTTCGACGAAAAGTTGCGCTCTAATCTCTCAACGGGCTTAGTAATGCTAAGTTCTTTGATCTTGGGCAACGGGGTCTCTCCCATAGCGGATAGTCGTCGAGACATATTCGGCAGAATTATCGGCTCAGCTACATCAATGCTCTCCTTTCTCAACTTCGGTAAGTGGGCGTCAGAATTGAAATGTTTCTGAAGAGATTCCATTAAAGGCTCTTCGTCGTTTAACTCAATCTCTACGTTACAATCAGTGCAGATATGCACTTGCTTCGCATTGTCAGGAGTAAAATTAAACAATTCAGCTTTTAATAACTCTGGAACTTCGCTGACGGGAAGACTGTTGAACCTCTGCCTCTGGAGATTAGACTTCTTCTCCGTAGTAAATATATATTCAACCTCTACGTAATCTCGTTTTTGTAAATAAATATTTTTGTGCGTGGAGTCTAAATTCCTCAAGTACGAGTGTAAAGTTTTGTTTTGTTGCGTCAAAGGATGGTTGACGACGTTTTGGAAGTGTCTGGCAAGACGTTTGATGTCTTCAGACTTCCTGAAAGATAGTACAGTGAGGTTGTCCATTTTTGTGATGTAAACTGTCTAGCCACAACTGATATGCCTTTCTATCTTGATTTCAAGATTATTGGCCGCGCTTATAGAAGCTTATTTCAACAGTGTGAAGGTATGCTGTCCCGTTCTGCCCGTACTTTGCCGAATAGTCAATTTTGGGTCTCCAAAAAATCGTTTGTTAAGATTTGGACTTGAAAATAAAATGGTGAATTTTTTTTGAGTTGATTATCACTGCATTTCAAGATCTGGAAAGAGGGAGAAAGATTTTCGTTTTAGAATCAGGTTTAATAAAGGCACATTCCTATTTAGCTTATTGTAATGAGAGATAAACAAGAAAATGAATTAATAACAGCAAAAAAGACAATCATCATCATCTTCCTGCCCTTATCCCATTTTACTTGTGGTCGGCACAACACGTTCTTGTCTTCCATTCTCCCCAATCAGACGTCACAGTATCATTTACGCCTTTTTCATTCATATTATCCCTTACACAATCCATCCATCTTTTCTTTGGCCTTCCCCTTCGTCTCCATCCATCAACATTCATACTCATCACTCTCTTAGCCACATGAGTCTCATCCCTCCTCATCACATGTCCATACCATGACAGACGACTTCCTTTCATTATTTTTGTCACAGGCGCTACTTTCAAACTTCCTCTTATAAACTCATTCCTTACTTTATCCATTCATCACAGCAAAAATAACAATAAAAGGAAAAATAAAACATTTCAACTATTTAAAGTAGTACGGGACAAGAATATGAAGATGATCTTTCTACACTAATCAACAGTGTCAACCACCAGAAAAGCGCCGAGACAATGAAGCTCGACGTGTCCCGGAGAATGAATTTAACTGTCTTGGATCCTGCAACGAAATTTATAGCGAAAGAATGCCATGAATATGGTGATGACATAGCTAAGAAATGGCATTTCTAATCGTGGTCTGTATTTCCGGATAGCTGAAACATGTGGTCTTCAAGTCAAGAGTGAATATTTTACTTCTAGTCAAGCGTGCTTCACCGTCGACCACATGCTCGTTGACCATTATAGTTCTAAAACTATATTAATAATCTGATTTATACCTTTTTAATGGGCTCATTTTTGCCCACTATGTGGCCTAATGACGATGATGTGGTCGACAGTGAAGCAAACTTGACTAGAAGTAACATAGTCACTCTTGACTTGAAGAACACAAGGTTGTAGCTATCAGGAATAATAACAATATTTCACAACTATCACACAAGGCCATCTAGTCCCAAGCTAAGCAGGGTTTGTGTTATGGGTACTAGACAACTGATAAACATACTTATATATTTCTAAATACATACATAATATACATAAATTACACCTAGACACAGAACAAATGATCATGCTCATCACACAAACATTTGTCCTGGGTGGGAATCGAACCCACGACCTCCGGCATAGCAGTCAGGGTCACTAACCACTAGACCAACAGGTCAGGAATTCTAATAAATAGTGCTTTTCAGAAAACGCAGACTTTCAATTCACAAAAAGTTCGAATTTCATATCGTTACTGGGGCCACAAAAGTAGATACAGTTAAAATTCAAAATATTTATGTATGTAAGCTTCGCATTTAGAGATATAAAACCTGGACAGCATTATGTATTCATTTAAAATCGCATTAAGGAAAAAAACAGATTCAATGTACAAGATTAAAGGCAGAATAACAATTTTCCTTCAAACAAAATCATGGCATGTTACAATAATTGAAAAATACAATCAATTTGCCGGAAGTAGTATCCAACTTTACACAAAACATCTGCCTGCCTTTTCCCAACTATATTGTGGTCTGCTTCCAGTCGAACCAGATGCAGCTGAATATCAGTATTTTATATGGAGCGACTGACTATCAGACCTGCACTATACAGTCACTCGACTTACCAGCTCGGTATATTAGTTTGACTGGCCTGTTGATCTAGTCATCTAGTGGTTAGTGACCCTGACTGCTATGCCGGGGGTCGTGGGTTCGATACCCACCCAGGATAAATGTTTGTGTGATGAGCATGATCATTTGTTCTGTGTCTGGGTGTAATTTATCTATAATATATAAAATATGTATTTAGAATTATATAAGTATGTTTATCAGTTGTCTGGTAACCATAACACACAAGCTCTGCTTAGCTTGGGCCTAGATGGCGTTGTGGAATATTATTTTATTGAACTATGCTTGCTTAAGAATCAATACGTCAACGACCTCCACCTGTCAATATTTACACTTGAAAATTACGTTTAGCATAAAAATAAGTTGAGCAAAATCAATGATTTGGCTGCCCAGAACCGAAATGTTTGGTGCTCTTTGGTGGAGACTTTTGTTCAGAAGTGTGTACACACGGCTACACATCAAGCTATACAAAACCAGTTCGTCTTGGTCTCGCTTCGTACGATTTTTACACACAATGAACGGTCAGCTAATACTGGTTTTGCATAGCTTGATGTGTAGCCAATAAGTGATTCCACAATTTTGCTCGCGAGTGTAAGTTGTTAGTTAGTTTAGAGGTAGTTAGTTATTTACAATTGTCATGGAATCCATTCTGCAATATTGATATGGTTTTCCTTGTTTACAGATTCATAATTATAACAACTTTATTACTGTATATGCATCACATTGATGCAGGATATACAACGTGTAACGTTAATAGCGCAAAGCCTCTCGTGGGATAACTCAGCCCATGTTACTGAACAATGTTTGTTCTAAGACTTTTGGAAAGCAAAAAAAAAAACAAAATGATTTTTTATACTCATGGGCTCAATAAATTTCTGATTTTGTATAAAAAACAATCATTTTTTTTGGGAATTTCCAAAAGTCTTGAAACAAATATTGTTCAGTAACATGGGCTGAGTTACCCCACGAGCGGTTTTGCGCTATTAACGTTACACGTTGTATAAATGTAATATAATAGGATGAGACTCATGTGACTAAGAGAGTGATGAGTAGGAATGTTGATGGATGGAGAGGAAGAGGAAGGCCATAGAAAAGATGGATGGATTGTCTACGAAATGATATTCATGAAAGAAAAAGTAGTAAATGATTCTGTGACGTCTGATAGGGGAGAATGGAAGAAGAAAACGTGTTGCGACGACCACTAGTAAAATGGTCCTAAAAACTAGTCCATCAGTTTGATTTTCAAAAAAGATTACACGTAATTTTACTTTTGTTACGTAAATAAAAAATAATGGTGTGTGGTGGGTGTAATTTATCTATAATATGAATGTATTTAGATATATATAATTATGTTTATCAGTTGTCTAGTACCCATAACACAAGCTCTGCTTAGCTTGGGACCAGTACCGGCGTTAGGGTAAGGCGCGGTTAGGCGACCGCCCAAGGGCGCCAAATACAAAGGGGCGCCACAGGCCTACTTTCTCATGAACCTATAATTTCTCCAGAAAAAAAATTGAGTTTGAATTTTTCAACTGTCTTTTGGACACTACTATAATTTCAGTTCATGAAAGATGCACAGCTCAACGAGTATTTAGAATATTGGTCTTTTTGTACGATATGAAAAAGATTCCAGAAAAACCTGACCTTCTAAAACCCTGTGGAGATCTCCAATTAAAATTAACTGTACACTCTCCGATATAGATGGGTTTATGTTGCGTGATGAGCCGTGGAAGCCCAGTGGTATCGATCCCGACTTACGAGATGTAGGTCGTGGATTCGAACCCCGCCAGGCGCATTACTTTGTGTCATTTATTTCATCACCACTGCTCTCAAAACGGTGAAGGAAAATATCGTGAGGAAACTGGCATGTTCTTTTTTTTTTTAGCGTGGTAATATCATCAAATGAGTCCTCCAACCCCGGGCAGGGCTGGACGGACTGTCAGACTTGTACTGACTAAAATCCACGGTGTCCTTCAATAGCCCTTTATGTTCCGGGGTCACGGTGATAGAAATAAGTCCCGCGACCCCGGCAGGCTTTGGCCCTCTGAGAGGGGGCACCGTCATTTTGCTAACAGCTCTTTGAGGCGCGCGTGGAACACGCGCGCCGTCGACCCGGGTAACTCGCTGTCCGCATGCCCGCGCCTACGGTGGCCGGAGATCGTCTTGCGACGTCCGACGCAGTGGGCGTACACCACTGCGGATGGGGCGGAGGGAGGACGCTGTCCTCTCTCTCTCGCGGCCCGCCCCCTCCTTCACGAGCTGCTTCGCAGAAGGCGGCGACCGCTTCCCACTCCGTCTCGCTCCACAGCATGGCCGAAACCAATGCCGGGCGCGAGAGGTCTCCGCCTATCGCCGCCGTGAGGACACGTCGGTGCTCTGCCCAAGCTGGACAGTCTTGCACCGTATGCTCTACTGTGCCCTCCGGGCGATCTTCGCAGTGGTGATACCCAGGCGTTTCCTCCTTTCCCATCAGCCACAGGTACCTCCCGAAACTTCCGTGTCCGGTGAGGACCTGCGTCATGCGGTAGGTAAGGAAGCCGACGTCTCTCCAGCCACTCCTCAAAGAGGGGTCTTGCCGCCGCTATTGCGGCGTGCCTGGCCGTCGGTTGCGACAATCGTCCCCACCATACTACCCTGAGTTCGCGCCGGAGCTCTTCCCGACACGCCTCGACTTCTCGAGGCAGCGGGGACTCGCTCCAGCGCTGAGCCTCCACACGCCACTCATAGACGTGCTGGAGGGCAGTCGCCTCCAGAAAACTGGCTTGTCCTAGAACCAAAATTCGAAGATATGTGACATCTACCAATCGGCACTGGGCACGACAGTGAGGCGGCCTGTTTCCCAATAGTGGGAACATTATAGGCTGATGATGATGATGATGTTATGTGATGACCTTGTAAGCCTTTTTTTTTACGTGGTAAAAGCATCAGATGAGTCCTCCCATCCCGGGCAGGGCGGGAGGGACTGTCAGACTTGTACTGACTAAAATCCAAGGTGTCCTTCAATAGCCCTTTATGTTCCGGGGTCACGGTGATGGTGTAAGTCCCGCGACCCCGGCAGGGAGCTTGTAAGCCTGAAATCTTTTTTGCCAGATCAGAATGTGCCAACCCCTGTTTTTTTTTTAAATTTTATAAAAGCTCCCGACGCAAAAGAAATTTATCCAAATGTACGGATAGCTCTGCGAATATTATTGTAACGGTTGCTAGTGGGGAGAGGAAAGCGTAAGCTAATAAAAACTTATCTACGATTGACAATATTGTAATCTAGATTCACCAACTTGCATTGAAATTGCAGAAAATCTCGATTTTGATAATTTAATAAAATAGTTCTACGATTTTATAATCGGCCAGAAAGGTACAATTTTATTAGTTTTTAATTTTTTTGGAAAATGGAATATGAAATGGTTATTTCTTTTAATAAATGGTAATTTCATTAAATCCTATTCCTTTTCTCATATGAGTTTGTACTCGGGCACGCCGCAATTATTATTGCGGCAATAAGACCTCTCTTTGAGGAGTGGCTGGATAGGCGTCATGCCGTCCTGACCTACCGCATGACGCGGTCCTCACCGGATACGGAAGTTTCGGGAGGTACCTGTGTCTGATGAGGAAGGAGGATACACCTGGCTGTCACCACAGCGATGATCGCCCGGAGGACACAGTAGAGTATACGGTGCAGAACTGCCCCGCTTGGGCAGAGCACCGACGTGTCCTCACGCAGGCGATAAGCGGAGACCTCTCGCGCCCGGCATTGGTCACTGCCATGCTGCGGGGCGAGACGGAGTGGGAAGCGGCCGCCTCCTTCTGTGACGCAGTCATGCTTGCGAAGGAGGAGGCGGGCCACGTGAGGGAGAAGGGAGACGATAGCATACTCCCTCCACCCCAGCAGCAGTGGTAGACGCCCACGGTGTCGGACATCAGCAGACGATCTCCGGCCACCGTAGGCGCGGGCTTGTGGGCAGCGAGTAAAGGGCAACTCGCTGTCCGACCATGGACCATGCCTGGGTCAACAGCGCGTTGTGTTCCACGCGCGCCTCAAAGAGCGTCAGCACGATGGCGGGGCCCCCCTCTAGAGAGTCAGAGCCTGCCGGGGTCGCGGGACTTATCTCATTTGATCATGTTACCACGCTAAAAAAGAAATGGGTTTGTATTGCAGTTAGGGGGCGCCGTAGAAAATCTCGCCCAAGGGCGCTGATAGTGCTAAAACCGGCACTGCTTGGGACTAGATGGCGTTGTGTGATAGTTGTGGAATATTATATTATTATTATTTTCGACATGTATTATTAAAATTGACGAAGATACGACACTTAAAATTGCCAATAAGTGACCTTTCGTGAACTTATAAGTCTTGGAATTCTCTTCAATGCCAGCTGTAGGCGGTCACCCGCATTCAAACCCCGTGGGTGGAAACCCGCCCGAGTCGTGGGTGGACGCCCACACAGTTTTTCCACTATTGGAATATCGTATTACAAGTTAAATATCAATCTTGAAATGGACGACCGAACCCACGTTGTTTTGGCGATATAAAAAGAGGGTCCATGGAGTTTGTTGCCCGTTCTCAACAACGATTTATTACTAGACTCCTAATAACAGGCGACCGATGACTGTCAGCACATTAGGCAAAAAAGTCTTATATCCGTCTTATTTCGACCACTCCTGTGAGCCGTAAACATACCTTGAGACAGAACAGACCTTGAGCTAGCCAATCACAACGCAGTACCCCCGTCCCCCTCGTTTGCATAGTAGGTACCTCAGCGAGTTGACAGAATAGTTTTTGTTCCTTAGATCGTGCATGCGGAGTCTAGTAATATATCGTCATTGCCCGTTCTTCTCCATAGAGATCTACTCCTTGGTCTCCTTGTAATGGTCATCTACGGTACTTTCACAGTTATTATGTCTTGTGACTGGGACTGTAGCAACATAATTTTGTTGTATTTAATTATATTCTTTTGATTTTAATTTAGACATGGTTTTCAAAGCGATGTGCTTTTAAAACGGTTTGTGACAACATCGCGATGAAACCGGCATGTCCTAGAACCAAATTCGAAGACATGTGACATCTACCAACCCGCACTGGGCCCGCGTGGGGGTTTATGGCCCACTCCCTCTCACAGAGAGGAGGCCTGAGTCCCAGCAGTGGGATTTGTTTTTTTTCTGCTTCAATTCTCAGAGGCTTATTTTAAAATCTAAGATTAGAAAGAAGATAGTAAGAGTTAAGAGCTTAATACTAGAAAACCATGCATGACGTCACAAATATGGCGTCATAGCAACTCCACCCTTATCCTAGTCGCATAGTGATAAAGTTCCCCTTACAGACGTGGTCTTACTCATAAACATTGTATGAAAACAAACCAGAATTAAATATAATGTTTATAAACAAACCGAGTAAAGGTCAATGACATCATACTGAAATAACTGTTCTATGAATCAACTTTTTTATGTTTCTTTAGAAAAACGCCATCTATTGGCGTGTTTTGTAACTTTTTTTAGTGGTAAATCATCAAATGAGGGTTTTTTTTATGATAAATCCCAGGGCAGGGCAGGAGAGACTGTCAGACTTGTACTGACTTAAAACCACGGTGTCCTTCAATAGCCCTTTGCGTTCCGGGGTCACGGTATTCGTTAGTCCCACGACGTGTTTTGTAACTAACCTTTTTTGTTTCCATATTAGCTCTACATTAAAAATATCGCGAAAAATCTTTGACAGTAATTACAGGTAATCAATGGACTGAAAATCTGACAAACAATAAGAAAGGGTTATTGAACGTGGTTCATAGCCTGCCGGGGTCGCGGGACTGTCTTATCAGGTAACCGTGATCCCAGAATGTAAAGGGCTATTGAAAGACAACAACTATTTTAGTTGGTACAAGTCTGACAGTCCCTGCCGCTCTGGGTGGGAGGACTCATTTTATTATTTTCATGTTAAAAAATAATAATAAAGGATTATTGACTGGGACTGGATTGGGTTGTGTGGATACAAACCCAGTAATGTTTATCTGACCTCCACAGTTACTCCATGTAAAATACTGGTATTCAGATGCATCTGGTAAGATATTTAACAATATACTAATATTATAAAGCAGAAAGAGTTATTTTATTGGAACATGCTAATCTCTTTAACTGCTGATTTGAATTGGACAATTATCTTTATGTTGTATAGTCCATTTATCAAGAAAGGCTACAGGCATTATAACATCAGGCTACAGACAATAGAAGACGAGCACCGGGTGTAACCACTGGGACCAGCGAGTTTTTAATTATTAGTAAGAAATAACATGGTATATGAATAGACTGGAAGCCAAGATTAAATATTTGGGAATAAGATAGATCATGAACTGCCTATCTGACTTAAATAACCCACATTGGCCCAAAAAGTACACTTTAGTCATTGAGCTATTATTACTACGTTTAGAGACAACACCACACAACACCACTGTGTCCCATCCAGGATGAGTGCGCGCGCCTAGAGCACGCCACAGAGCTGTCAAACAACTGAATGAACTTGTGTGTGTGCACTCATCCAGGATCTGGTAATACGTGGTGTCATCTCTATACATAGTAATAATAGCTCAATAACTTTAGTAAAATATTCTGCCCGCGGTTTCACCCGCGTCATGTTAGGCGTTTGGTCATAGATTTCCGACGTCGTGGGCGTCATCGTCAGACTGAAGGTGAGGACGCAGCCCGTAGCACCTTTCCAAACGATCATCAACGGAGGCCGGTCAATATCGACATAAAAAACCAAACATTGCAAACGCGCATGTAACTACGATTCTTTTATATGTTGTTAGGTCCCCTTAGAGTATTTAACATCCAAGTTTGCAACCCTGATAACCCTGTTCTATCAATGTTAATGTCGAATCAAAATCCGTTTCAGTAGTTTTTGTGTGTGTTCAGTAGTTATGTGAACATTAAAACTATCTAACTATCACGGTTCGTGTGAAACAGCCTCCGAAACATTACATTACTTTATAACATCTACAAAAACCAGCAACAAAATCACGTATTTTGTGCCCCCCTTTTTTTACATGGTAAAATCATCAAATGAGTCCTCCCACCCCGGGCAGGGAGGGACTGTCAGACTTGTACTGACTAAAATCCATGGTGTCCTTCAATAGCTCTTTATGTTCCGGGGTCACGGTAATGAAATAAGTCTCGAGACCAATGGGAGCCTCCCTTAATATTTATTGTATTCTGGTTTTTAGTATGTTTTGTTATAGCGGCAACAGAAGTACATCACTTGTGAATTTCAACTCTCTAGCTATAACGGTTCATGAGATACACACGCAAAAAACTACTAAATTGAAAGCACAGAGTTTTCAGGGTTGCAAATTATAAAAAAATGGTACCTAGTTACATGCGCGTTTGCAATGTTTGATGTCGATATTGACCGGCCTAAAGAGGGATTTTATCGACGCAATTGTGACATATTACCCAGCCCGTCATTATTTTGTCGCGGTATTATTTTGAAACTGTGATATCTCCTAAGATATTCACTGAAATCAAATGATGTAAAGGGCAATTTCGTTCAAAATTAAATGCTTGTGATGATTAACGTATTTATTTGGATAAGGATTAATATCATGTTATTGAAAACACCTTCGCAAATAATGAATTACTTTAAAACAAATTTGGTTTCCATAAAAAAGGTCATAGTGACTAAACCTTTAGAGATAGATATATGCTCTCGCGGACTTTATTTTAGATAATTTTATGAGGAATAGTTCCGTAGTACATAATTTTTGCGAAACTCTAACCGTTTACGCAGCGCACGCAACGGAAGCTCTAAAAAAGGAATACATTTTCCCGATTTTGAAACATTTCTCATTACTGCTCCGCTCCTGTAGGTGATAGCGTGATGTTATATAGCCTATAGCCTTCCTCGATAAATGGACTATCCAACACAAAAAGAATTTTTCAATTCCAACCAGTAGATCCTGAGATTAGCGCGTTCAAACAAACAAACAATCAAACAAACAAACTCTTCAGCTTTATAATATTAGTATAGATTTATTGAGCCAAAATGTAAAAAGGAATTCACAACTAATTTATAGAAAGCATAGAATAATAGAATAGATATTTTGATACAGGGAAGGAGAAACTAAAGAACTAACATAAAAATCAATAAAAATACATGATACAAAAAGATAAAAGTAATCTCTTTGTAATAATATAGATATCTGTAAAGCCATCCCGCCCAAATATTGAAAAAAGAAGGTTTAACCTGGCTTTCCATAGACTACTTTGTATATTGTTTTAAATGTAAAAGGTTAGGCAAAGGTATTATTTTATACAGCCTGTAGCAAATCTCCTTTATTTAAAATTTCAAATAACTTAGAATTAGAATAGATCATGGATAACTCTATAAATTATTTACAACAATACCTCTGTTCATATGTAAATATTAATAGCAAAATCATCTGAATATCACTTTCGTTGGATACCGAGACAAGGAATTCGTCATTTATAATGCCCATAATTTTAAATAAAATCGATTTAGCCTTAGAAACAAATGGACAGAGATAGATCTAGAATTATGAGGAAAAATGTGTTTTTTATCTCTTTGAATGCGGCTACAAAATAACCATAGATTAAAAATATACAAGATACAATGAGAATAACAAATTAATGATTGATGTGTATACCTACCTACCTAGCTGCTTATAAAGACCTACATAAAAATATACACGCATGAATTAAGAGATATTTGTAACAACAAAAATATTAAAAGTAGAAATAATAAATACCGTTACACAAACATGTTATCACCAAATTAAAAAAAAAAACACTTCGAAAAAAACACGAATTTTTTTAGGTTATAATGATGAGGCATATATCATAAAAATGTGTTTTTAAGTCAAAATAAAACGGAAATGTGGAAAATATGTTCAAAATTACCTGAAAGTCTTGATTTTGTGCATGGCAGCGCGATGCAGCCTTATATTTTTTATTTAGTACGGGCAAAAACTGACAGCCTGTGGTGACATGACAGACTAGAATTTTTTGACGTTTCGAACGTGATCCAATGCGGGGAATTCAGGGTGATCAGGTTATTGTGGTTTACCTCGAAAACGGGTAAAAAAGTATAAATCTTGCAACGGCACGAATATTTCTAAAATTCTAAAAAAAGATCGCAAATGATACTTGATCTGAATCTCTATTTTTTTGTCTTCTATCAAAAGGACTTGGAGGAATTTGAGGATGTCACCATTACATTATATAGAAAAAAAATGACACAATCAAAATAACAAGATTTTTTTTAAATTACGTGATAAAAACGTGGAACGGACTTTCAGACTTATACGGACTAAAATACTACGTGCTCCTTCAATAGCCCTTTACATTCCAGCATCACGGTTACTTGAGAAGACAGTCCCGAGATCAAAGCAGGCTTTTGACTCTGTGTCCATCAAATTACTGACGCTAGACATCGATTCGTGATGTCTGCTGCCGTGGTGAGGGCTACTCTAATCTGTCTTCAACCTACTCTAATCTGTCAAATACCAATCGAACATTAACCTTCCACTATTGTGAAAATCATTTAAAGAAATTTGACAGATTGAGGTAGGTTGCAGGCAGGATGTCTTGTATTTTTTTCTTAATACATTTTTTCAAATTAAAGATGCCTTCTGGCTAAGCTCGGACTACAGTGTTTTGATCTCCTCCTACCTAGACTAGAATAGCATAGAGAATAAAATAATATTAGTTTTAGAACTATGTTCTCATATAAGTGATGATGTATATTGTCATAATGAGGAAATAAAGATCTATAAACCGAATAAAAATATACTATTAAAAAAAGTAACGCCATCAACCCATAAGGGTGACTCGCTGTCCGACCATGGACCATGCGCTGATCGACGGCCCATAACTCTTAAAAGGACCAAAGTCAACCGGGGTCGCGGGACTAAGGAATTACAGTGACTCCGGAACGTAAAGGGAATGATACTGTGGATTTCAGTCAGTACAAATCTGACAGTCCCTCCTGCCTGGGAGGGAGAACTCGTTTGATGATTTTAGCACGATAAAAAAAAATCATGGCATAAAGGCCCTGTAGCCATCCCAGAAACAAAAAAAAACAAAACTCCCCAAGTATGACCAGCCTCAAAACAAAATTCCCCAACCCATAAAATAATCACAGCGCGTCATAACGTGCAACGTGTCGCAAAGTAGGTAAAGTAAACAATAAGAAAAATAATCACAAAGTTATTTACGTCATAAATTAGCCATGATATTTATAATGGATGACCTTGTTAACAAAAGATGGATTATTTACCGATGATTCATCTTATAAAACATACTTGCAATGTTTATTTTTCTTACATCTTTGTTTTTTTTTTTTATTGTAAAACATGACAATAGAATTTACAACTTGTCGTACTGCTTTGTATTGGTATACCGTTATGATTTTATTATGCGTCAACAAGTTTTTAGAAACTTGTTTTCGTTTTGCTATGAAATTACACTCGTGATGATAGCATGTCGAAAATCTTGTGATCTATCGTCGTTTGAAGCCGGCTCCTTTTTTAACCCCCGACGGAAAAAGAGGGGTGTTATAAGTTTGACGTGTCTGTCTGTCTGTGGCATCATAGAGCCCGAACGGATGAAGCGATGTCAATTTAGTTTTTTTTTTTATATGAAAGGTGACTAACCTGCGAGTGTTCTTAAATATGTTTGATGAAAATCGGTTGAGCCGTTTAGAAGTTGTGGGGGTGAAAGTGGGGAAAGGTAACCGAGGGTCTGCAAATAAGCTCGAGTTCGGTATCAAATGAAAGCGTACTGAAAGTGAATATTCACGACTTTATCGGGAGCAGTAACTATAAAAAGTATAAAATAAAAAATAAATTAAAAATTTAAAAAACCCCCGACGCAAAAAGCAAGTTCCCTTTAAAAAGTAAAAAATACGTCGCGTTGGGGGACTGCAAAAAAACAGGAGATGATAAATAATTTGCAGCAGGGAAGGGAACTTGGTTTTTGTGTCGGGGTTTTTTTTAATTTTTAATTTATTTTTTTTCAAAAGTTGTTTTTTGTTTAGATATTCAACAAAATTCTTCGTTTAATGCGCGTCTTTCAAAATCTACAATCAGTAGTAAGCACCAAAATCGGATCTATTTTGGCAATTTCAAACCTTCTCCAGAATGTAACAAATACTTTTCTGAAAACCGCATTGAATTCGGTTCAGCCAAATGCGAGATAATCGCGATCAAACATACACAAAGGTCGAACTGAGAGCTTACTTTTCTTAAGTCGGTTAAAAATCGTTTGCTGTTCGTTAGCAGTGCCGGTTTTAGCACTATCAGCGCCCTTAGGCGAGATTTTCTACGGCGCCCCCTAACTGCAATACAAACCCATTTCTTTTTTAGTGTGGTAACATGATCAAATGAGATAAGTCCCGCGACCCCGGCAGGCTCTGGCTCTCTAGAGGGGGGCCCCGTCATCGCGCTGACGCTCTTTGAGGCGCGCGTGGAACACAACGCGCTGTTGACCCAGGCATGGTCCATGGCCGGACAGCGAGTTGCCCTTTACTCGCTGTCCGCAAGCCCGCGCCTACGGTGGCCTGAGGTCGTCTGCTGACGTCCGACAACGTGGGCGTCTACCACTGCGGCTGGGGCGGAGGGAGTATGCTATCGTCTCCCTTCTCCCTCACGCGGCCCGCCTCCTCCTTCGCGAACATGACTACGTCACAGAGGACGCGACCGCTTCCCACTCCGTCCGCCCCGCAGCCTGGCAGCGACCAATGCCGAGCGCGAGAGGTCTCCGCTTATCGCCTGCGTGAGGACACGTCGGTGCTCTGCCCAAGCGGGGCAGTCCTGCACCGTATGCTCTACTGTGTCCTCCGGGCGATCCTCGCTGTGGTGACAGCCAGGTGTATCCTCCTTCCTCATCAGACACAGGTACCTCCCGAAACTTCCGTGTCCGGTGAGGACCTGCGTCATGCGGTAGGTCAGGACGTCGTGACGCCTATCCAGCCACTCCTCAAAGAGAGGTCTTATCGCCGCAATAATAATTGCGGCGTGCCCGAATACAAACTCATATGAGAAAAGGAATAGGATTTAATGAAATTACCATTCATTAAAAGAAATAACCATTTC
Organism: Agrotis ipsilon; assembly: GCA_028554685.1. Lineage (NCBI taxonomy): Eukaryota > Metazoa > Arthropoda > Insecta > Lepidoptera > Noctuidae > Agrotis > Agrotis ipsilon. Next base: position 2,457,635 of record CM052983.1, on the reverse strand, counting down.
ATTTTCCAAAAAAAATAAAATCTAATATAATTGTACCTTTCTGACTGATTATAAAATCGTAGAACTATTTTATTAAATTATCAAAATCGAGATTTTCTGCAATTTCAATGCAAGTTGGTGAATCTAGATTAAGATATTGTCGATCGTAGATAAGTTTTTATTAGCTTACGCTTTCCTCTTCCCACTAGCAACCGTTTACAATAATATTCGCCGAGCTATCCGTACATTTGGATAAATTTCTTGTGCGTCGGGAGCTTTTATAAAATTTAAAAAAAAACAGGGGTGGGCACATTCTGATCTGGTAAAAAAGATTTCAGGCTTACAAGCTTCCTGCCGGGGTCGCGGGACTTATATGGTATAACCATACGGTGACCCCGGAACATAAAGGTCTATTGAAGGACACCGTGGATTTTAGTCAGTACAAATCTGACAGTCCCTCCCGCCCTTCCCGGGGTGGGAGGACTCATCTGATGATTACAAGCTCATCACATAACATCATCATCATCATCAGCCTATAATGTGGGAACATGCCTGCTGGGAAACAGGCCGCCTCACTGAGAGAGGGAGTGGGCCATAATCCACCACTCGGGCCCAGTGCGGATTGGTAGATGTCACATATCTTGGAATTTTTGGTTCTAGGACATGCCAGTTTCCTCACGATATTTTCCTTCACCGTTTTGAGAGCAGTGGTGATGAAGTAAATGACACAAAGTAATGCGCCTGGCGAGGTTCGAATCCATGACCTACAACTCGTAAGTCGGGACCGATACCACTGGGCTACCAGTCTACCACTGCTCGTCACACAACATACACCCATCTATATCGGGTTTAGAGTCTACAGTTCATTTTAATTGGAGATCTTCACAGAGTTTTAGAAGGTCAGGTTTTTCCGGAATCTTTTTCATATCGTACAAAAAGACCAATATTCTAAATACTCGTTGAGCTGTGCATCTTTCATGAAATGAAATTACTTATAGTAGTGTCCAAAAGACAGTTGAAAAATTCAAACTCAATTTTTTTTCTGGAGAAATTATAGGTTAATGAGAAAGTAGGTCTGCGGCGCCCCTTCGTATTTGGCGCCCTTAGGCGGTCGCCTAACCGCGCCTTACCCTAACGCCCGCGCCGGTACTGTTCGTTAGTCTAGCTCAGAGGCGGATTATCCTTAAGGCAAACTAGGCATCTGCCTAGGGGCGCGAAGGTACAAAGGGGCGCGCGGGCGGAATTGTAAAATAAAGATAAAATTTACAATACAGCATAAAGTGAATTGTGTCAATATGTAAGTCACCACTTAGACAATGAAACTATTATTTTTGCATACAATCCCAATTCGCTTCAATTTATAACAAAAATAAATTATACGATGGGACTGACTGAAACTTACTACGACTGCAATGTTTGTCGCGTCGACTGCCAGTATACCTAATGGCGTATTTACGCTTAGGCCAAGAGGGCCGGGGCGGCAGGCTGCGAGGGGTGGCAAGCCGCACCGAGTTCTTATCTTCGAAGAAATTTTAAAAAATCTACCTAGGTCATAAAAAAAGTACTAAAACCTAAGCAACTTACATTAACCAAGCTTGCTCTTCAAAAAAGCCTTCAAATTGATCTCGTTTTTAGATTAAAACTTGTCTTGAAATACGGAAACGTTTAACGAAATAAAAATGAGGCTTCTTCTTTTTCAAAAAGCTAAAAAATTTCACGCTCGCTATGCTCGCGCTACAACAGTGACTTTGAATTGATTTTGCTTTTAGATTAAAACTTTGCGCCGATGAGATGCTTGCCTACAGCGCTCTCAACGTTTAATCCGCCACTGGTCTAGCTAAACCTCGTTTGGCTAATTCAGAGGCTGTGTAAAGTTTGCCGGGTCAGCTAGTATTTTAGATAAAATTGCTGTTACCTATAACCAATTTTTCAAATCAATCAATTTTGATGCATACATAAACCAAAACAACATCTGATTTTGTTGAACGCGCTAATCTCATGAACTGCTGGTTGAAATTGAAAATTTATTTTTGTGTTGAACGCGGTAGGCTATGGGATACCTATATAAAATATCGCTACGACAAATAGGAACCGAACAGTGGCAGTGAAACCGCGGGAACAAGCTAATTTAAAAGTAAAATGACATTGCATCTGTATATTTAACTTGTTTGAGATAATAAAAAACAGTATTACCCGTGGTATTACGGTAGATTCTTTCTTATCTATTATGAGATAAGTAACCTCATTTGTAGATACGAGTGTGTAGGAGGCAATATTAAGCGATATGTTTAGATTGTCTGGTTTCCGTGGTGTCCAAGTCTATCTATCTTGGTTTTACAGAAAAGGGAAGGAAAACTTAGGATGCAAGAGCGAGCGCAGCGAGCTCGGTATTTGTGGCAACCCGACACGGATAGGTTTGGTTAATTAGAAAGGGATGGAAACCGAAAAGAAGGTGTAGAGCCTTTACCAGTATAACGCATTAACGTAACTTTACTATTGTCTTATAAACGTCAGTTTTCATGTCGCACTAAGTGGCCTACATGCGGCCCTAAAGTCAGAGGCGATATCGGGGAAATGGTGGGGGAGCGAAGAAAAACAAAAATATAAATTATTTCAATGAGGGATTTTCTTTTGATTGTTTCCCTAGTCGATGGATAGATGGCGCTGAACTTGGTATGTTACTGCAATGAATGGAACTTCGTCATTTTTTTATTTTTTTCACTTGATTGTAATTTCTCATTACATTTAACTTAAATGAAATTAAAACAATTTATATTTTTGTTTTTTGTCAGTGGTTGTTTGCAATAGTAGTAAAAGTATTGGGTGTTATTATCCTCAACGGAAGTCTCAAAATTGAAGATTGACCACCCATGGCGGGATAGAAGATACTGCCCTTTACGTTCCAGGGTCACGATTGCCTGTTGAGACAGTCCCGCGAACCCAGCCGGCTTTTGGACCTCAATGCAACGTCTAGGTCTGTCTTTGGTAAAGACCACAAAGTTGAGCAAATCTTGCTAAGGTCTGCCTGTATCTGCCCGTATATACTTATTTTAAAGTTGAACTCGAAGTTATGTTGTAAGTTTTTCACTGTCCCAGAGTAGGTATTCGCAATAAAGGCAAATAAGACAAATTCCTAATTAAATACGATAATCGCACTGAGAAATCGGAAATCGCCTAATGCCACTTTTTAATGCATGTCTCATCTCCATCATCTATTTGGTCCTCGTGTCTAAGGTTTCAGGACGAAAAGAACAAAAAAAAAATGTCCATGGTTTCGTTTGCTTGACAGCCTTGACAGTTTGACCTGTCAAATTATAAATAATTATCGTCGTTTTGGTTTTGTATTTTCTTCTTGAGAATTCAAAAGAAAAAGTTAAATAACATGATTTGGTGACTTTAAAACCACAATAATGTCTACGGAAGAGCAGCACGAGGAAGTAGTGGAGGTGTTCGATGAAGAATTTATTGGAAACTCTAGCGCGGACGCAGATACGACATGCACTATCTGCCAGGCGGAATTCTTGGATCCCGATGATTTGACCTTACATTTACATCAAATACACAAAATAACAGCAGCCGGATCGAAGTTTTGTTATTTCTGCACTCACAAATACTCCGATTTGATTGAATTCGCTGAACATATCCGCGATAAACATTTGACTACTTTATTTTTCTGCCTCCACTGTTTACGCGCTTTTGTTGATGAAGATGAGCATATGCTGCATGAGAAGAAGCATAAACGTAGTTTTAAGGGCGCTTATTGTTGCTCGCAGTGTAATGACAGGTTTGGCAACACGCTGGATTTAAGAATACATGATTTTGAAAAGCATAACAATAATGATGACGGATTTATGATGCAGCCCCTACTTCCATATGTCTCAGCTGTGTTAAAGGTTAAAGCTGAGACTGTGTTACTCTCTCTACGCACAGACACCATCTTCAGCTGCGTTTGCTGTAATTATTCTACGTCGAGTATTAGACACTTTATCGACCATTCAAAGTTAAGTCAATGCTCGCCAATAGTCTGCGATCTGTGTTCCAATACTTACAAAAAGAAGCATTCGTTTATTATGCATTTAATGAAGTTCTGCGGAAGGAATTATAATAAAATGCGGATTGAATGTCAGGACTGCAAGTTGGTCTTCAATAGATTCACTTTCATAGAACACAAAAAGTCTTGCAAAGCTATAAAATGTTATACGTGTAATACGTACTATGATTCAATGTACGAGTTGTCCGAACATCAGTCTACAGAGCATCCGTTGTCCCTTGAGGTGAAAACATGCACGTTCTGTTGGAAACAATGTGTTGGGAGCGTTGCATTACGAAAACACATGGACAGAGCACATAAGAGCGAGCTGCACTTATATAAATACATGTGCGTTTATTGTAAAACTCCTTACAAGCATCCACAGAAGTTATTCGCCCATTTCTTTTCGAAACACAAGGATCTTGAACCTTATACATGCAGGATTTGTTCCAAAACGTTTCGCTTACGTAAAAGATTTACTTTCCATATAAAGCTGGTACATAAAAGTGTTGGTTTTGTAGAGTTTGATGAGAACTACAATGTATTCTTTACTGAGAAGAAATCTGAGAATCCGTTTATACCGAAAAGCTTGTATGAAGACGGGCAAGAACTTTTCGGCAAGGTAGAAGATTCTAACATGAGCTTACAAAATCTAAATTCAGAAACGAGTGTAACGGAGACTGAGGGAAATCAGACTGATGTGGAAAAGGCTGCAAAGGCAAATTTGAAACGTAAAAGAGATCAGAGGGGCCCTAAAAAGGAGCTGATGGAGACTATCAACTTGGAGTCTTCCGATGATGAATCTCTTTTAGTGGTAAAAAAAAGGGTTTTGAAACAGCAAAAAAAAGTACAGAACAAACTTATAAGAAAGTCAATGAAACAACAAATAGATAATAACAGAAAAAGGTTTACTTGTCATATTTGCAATAAATATTGTTACACGTACCAGAATTTTAACCACCACGTAAGTTTGCACTCAATGAGGGACTTTAAAAAGTGCATCAAGTGCTCTAAATACTTCCGGAGTAGGGCTAAGTTGAATGAACATATACAAATGCATCATTCGTCATCAAAATTAACAGATACACTAAGAAAAATGTTGGAAAAACGTAAGAAAGGCGAAAGTATCACCTCAGATGAACCGATGTCAGAAAAATTCAGACGGACCATAAAAAAAGTAGAATGTGAAGAATCCAACATAACGGCAAAGATAACTGAAGTAGACAACAGGATTTCTGTGCAAAAATTCATTGAGAATTTCACACCAGAAGCGGAGAATAAACCGGACATAGAAATTAAGCATTCAGTCACTATTAAAATTGTCAAAGGTGTGCAGAGGCAACCCGTAATTAAAATGACCAAGTTCAACCTTAAACCTATGCCGTTAACTACTAAACTAGCAATGCCTGCGAAATTCAAGAACGGTCAGTCTGAGAGGGTTACCGCTAGTATAAAACTAATACAGCCTATGCCTGTGGTTCGGGAGACCAGCGAAGACTCGGACAGTCAAAATGATGATGGTAACTATAACGACATGGACCGTAATGATTCTGTTCCTGAGGTGGCAGAAGAAGTGATGTTGGGAGGTACGGAAGAGACTCCGAAAGCAATACAAATTCCTCACAAAATTGTCATTCCGAAGGTACTTTCAGAATACAAAGATTTAAGAATAGCTCATCTACTACCACAAGCACCGTTCTATAAAATCGTAAAAGTAAATGACGTTATGAAGCCAAAAAGTAAACCTATAGTACAAAATGAAGTTATTAAAAGAAACGTTGATATAAAATTGCCGGATGGCACCAAATTGGTGAATACTAACCCGTTGGCTCATCTACTAGGTAAGACTCCGATTGAGAAAATTCTAGAACCGAAGAAGAAAAAATACTATCAAAGTAAAGTAAGGGATTTCCACGGAATGCTAACTGAGGCTTTTATTAATTTGGAAAGGCCGACTAGGAGGAGGAGGGAGACGAGGGATGCTACTACTTCTGAGGCAAGTAATGTTGAAAACTAGTATCGGATACTACTTTGACTGGCCTTTTGGTCTAGTGGTTAGTGACCCTGACTGCTATGCCGGGGGTCGTGGGTTCGATTCACACCCACGACAAATGTTGGTGTGATGAGGTGTCATTTGTTCTGTGTCTGGGTGTAATTTATCTATAATATGTATGTATTTAGAAATATAGTATGTTTATCAGTTGTCTAGTACCCATAACACAAGCTCTGCTTAGCTTGGGACTATATGGCGTTGTGTGATAGTTGTGGAATATTGTTATTATTTATCCTTTTAAGATCTCGGGATCATGGGATCCTGGACTTTTAATGGGCGTTCCAGGAGTCGAAGCCATCTTGCAGAGGCCCATTACGTAATTTAAATGAGATTATTATTATTACTGATAAAGGGCAGTTTCCATCAGGCAAAAATCGTGTAATTATTTGTTTTTGAATGATCTTTGACGCTTTGCCGCTTGTTGCAAACACGTTGACGGCTGTCGCCATGTGGCGACAACTGCAATGGTCAAAAAACTGCCGCTCGTCTACGTAAAAGAGTTATTGGACTGAAACTGAATAATGTGGATCGCCTCTCGATCGAACGCAACGACGATATAATACTAGACTCCGCACGATATAAGGAACAAAACTATTCTGTCAACTCGCTGAGGTACTACGGACGGAGTACTGCGTTGTGATTGGCTAACTCAAGGTCTGTTCTATCTCAAGGTTTGTTTACGGCTCACAGGAGTGGTCTAAATAAGACGGATATAAGACTTTTTTGCCTAATGTGTTGACAGACATCGGTCGCCTGTTATTAGGAGTCTAGTAATATATCGTCGTTGATCGAACGCCTGTGTAACTATTAACCTTATAACCGCCAATGTCGGATATATCCGACAAATATTTTCGGGCCCATTACGCCAGAGTCAGATATATCCGACAGAGAATATTCACGATTTTTGTTGTTTTGTTTGATTTTATTGCATCTATTCTATATCTCTCTGTGTAAGTAGATAGACAGATATAATACTTTTTATTGTACACCATGATATTTTACAAATCGGAGCTTAAGAGGAGCAGAAAGAGAGGAACTTGTTTTTCACCGATTCGTAGCCTGGCGGTGGGGGCACGACAATTGATATGAAGTCTGGCGGTTGAAAGGTTAACCTTATTATGATCAGTACCCCTAGCACGAGTTTTTACTCTTTTACTTTACAGCGACTTTCCAGTATTTACAGCGTTTTGTATGAAAAAATGGAACAGCGCCTCTGTTGTGCGAAGAACTAATTTTTTCCTTGAAAATTGTCAATTTGAAATTGTAAAAGTTCCAGTTTACTTTACGTCTCAAATACTGGAAACTCGTGCTGAGGGTACTGAGTTAAAAATCACTGCTTAAATGTGAGGGTAGTTAGCAAAATTCATCTTTGTCTTAGACCCTTCACATAAAATGCGACGCAAGTCTCCCATACCTTACGACTTTGGTATCCAGGCGACTATCGCAATATACATCCATAGAGGTTCGTACGCAGGCACGCGTCAATGGATACCAAAGTCGTAAGGTATCGGAGACTTGCGTCGCTTTGTGTACGAAAGGCGCTTATCCAGTCGATATATAGTGGAAATGGTAATTTTATTTTAATTTTAAAATATCGGCAAAAGGCCGTCTAATTTTAGTGGTAGTTTTAATTGTAAATGTTAAAATTAATATCATGTAAAGTTGTCACGCAAGCGTTTGTGTTATTTATTTTTCACTTTTATCAACTTCACATTAATCATAATCATACAAAATCCTGTGTAATAATTATAAGCATAACTCCTGACTCCTGTATGCCATATAGCAGGGGTGGCCAACCGGTCGATCGTATTATTCCAGTCGATCATAGACCTTTATAATATGTTGATTAAACACATTGAGCTATTATTACTACGTATAGAGACGACACCACGTATCACCACTGTGTCCCATCCAGAATGAGTGCACGCGCACAAGATCATTCAGTTGTTTGACAGCTCTGTGGAGTGCTCTAGGCGCGCGCACTCATCCTGGATGTCATTCTGTTCCATTTTTTCATACAAGAAATTCTGTAAATACTGGAAAGACTCTGTAAAGTAAAATAGTGAACACTCGTGCTAGGGGTACAGTAGGTAGACCTTAATTATGTGTTATCAAGTTGGCCACCCCTGCTATATACGAAGTCGATGATGTGGACTGTCAAGTCGATCGCAGAATTATGAACTAACTGGGAACACGCGCGAACGACGTAGTCAATTTTAATATACACTACACACATCCTTTTTTTATCGTTATATAGCTAGATAGATCGTTATATACATAATTATAAATAAATCGAACGTATTGGAATCTATACTAATTTTTGATCGAAATTAATATCGTCTTATGATAGTCTGTCCAATCGATCACAGCACGCCATGTGGCAGAATTATGAACTAACTCGGGACACCCGCGGTGTGTAATTTTAATATGCGCCACACACATCCTTTTTTAATCGTTATACAGGGTTACTGGTTAAGTCGACCTAGTCCCTTTGAGGGGTTAAAGTAGACCTCATTTTTGACTGATTTTAGTATTCTATTATCGACTTAACCAGTAACCCTGTATAGCTAGAAGAGTAATATACATAATTATAAATAAATCGAACGTATTGGAAGCTAGCTATACTAATTTTAAACTTGAAATTAATGTAAACTTATATTTAGTTTTAATGCATACGCTTAAAAAATAGCTTTGTAATTACGCTTTTTAAAATACCTAGGTCATTTTTATGTTAACTTGGAGATCAATAAAAAATATGTGTTATGAGTAAATGTAGTTTTATTTCTGTACCGCGACTTCGCTTGCACTTACCGAGGAGCGCGTGGCTAAATAATTACAGCCGCACAGGCGAGGTTGGTCTGTGGATGGGTGACCATCTGTTATAGCGAGTTTCCTCCGTACCTCGGAAAGCACGTAAAGCCGTTGGTCCCGGCTGTCATTTGTAGATCTTTGACAGTCCTCAATATCAGTCAGAAGCTATAAAAGTCCGACAACCAGTCTTACCATAGGGTATCCTATTACTCAGTCATTGGGTTGTGGAGCTCGATGTGCTCCATGTATAATCGCGTTTTGCGGCTGGCCGCCGCAATTCTGGTGTGACCCGGCCCTTTTTTTTACGTGGTAAAGTCATCAAATGAGTCCTCCCGCCCCGGGCAGGACGGGCTGACTGACTAAAATCCACGATATCCTTCGGTAGCCTTTTGTGTACCGGAGTCGCGGTGTACGTATGTCCCGCAACACCGGCAAGATGACTCGGCCCTTAGATTCAATTCATACTAGAGCAGAGTCTAATAGAGTAAGTGTTTTCTGAAACTTACCATAGCAAAATCACTTTTATCTCCAGCAGGCGTAGCATTGCGCCGTAGAAACGGGTTTTGTCGACGGAAGAATAGACAAAATGACAGAACGTAGAAATAATTTTATTGTTTTAAGCATGTTAATGTAAAAAATATGGAAAACAAACATTCTTTTCTTCAGTAGTGTACGAATGGTGTCATATTTGTGCAAAAAAACAGCCGACTTGTGTAGAAATAACGGTGAAATAACTTTGTCTTTTCTAGGTAGAATAGACATAGAATCGCCGTGCTACGTGTGTTGGGGTGCGTTTAAGTCAACCATCCAGATAAAAATTAAACTATCGAGAGTTCGCTGAACGGAGTCATAGGTTGCGCTGCGTCTCACGACCGGGAGTACCCAAAAAAATAATTAATATATATTTTTTTTAATACCTAATTCAAATAAAATGCCAGAAAATAATTAAAAATAATCTTTATTTAATTGAAAACCGTTTACTTAATGTCTTAAAAATATTAACAATTACATTCTAAGTGTTTGGAGTCCGAACGATCTTCGTAACAATATCTAAAGACTCGCTTGTTGACGACGCGATGCGACGACAATTCGACGCGATTCCAACTACAAGTGAAAATCATCCTTACCACTACGACATATGACATAAAACGTGCGTTTATCTACGAGTACATGAAAAACAAAACACGCTCGCCACGACGACGTGAGTCAGTCGAATTGCATCATTATATCGTAGTAGCAAGGACGATTTTCATTTTTTAGTTAGTATAAATTGCAAATCGCACGCGTCATGAGCAAGCTTCCTAAAACAAAAAACTAAATAATATTGACTTCACAAAATTCGTTTGAACTCTTACAAAAATGTCTTATTTTATACATTTTTATGTTTCATACCAATTCAAAAATTTATTCTTTACAAATTTTTACAAGCTTTTTTTTTTTTTACCTGTGTCTCACAGCTCATTCACGCAAATTCGCTACAGACGACCCCTCGTGTCGTGTTTCAAACATCTCTATACATTTGATTAAGATCACTGCGAGTGGCGCTACTCACAGCGGTTAAGTCCGGACCGGGTACAAATAGACAGTATACATCAATATTATTATAAATGAATAGATACGTTACCTACACGACATTCTATCTTCAAAAACGGCACACGAACGCACACATCAATAACTAAATATTGCAATAGCAGTACATCACGATTAGTCGCTAAAGTAGGATGGCATCGCAAGTGACAAAGAGACGAATATAGTCAAGGTTTGTCAATTGACCACATTTGTGCGCGTCACTTTCTGAGTGTGTATAACGTATCTACACCTTTTTACTTATAATATCATTGGTATAAATACAGAAAATGACGTATACAGACGTAAGTCGAGCGCTCTGCGATTTTATACAATATGTTTCCAATTGATATTTGACTGATTCAGTCACTAGACAGAAATAAATTAAAATAATTCTAAATGTCCCATTTCTTCATTACTTATGTCTTAGAAAATTCCTTAGGTAGTATTAATAATGATCATTAACAGTAATTTTAATTTGAGATATGGGGCCGTTCAAATATTACGTAAGCAGATTTATTACAATTATTTACCCCCCCATCCCCCTTGTCAGCAAAAGTAAGCAAAGCTTTCACCCCCTCCCCCCATGCTTACGTAAACATTTTTCTATAAAAAATGTTTTTTTTTTTATTACAATTATAATGTTATAATTTAAAAAATAAGAAAATTCAAGCATAGACAATGTGAGGGTTGCCATTCGTGTAAAAAATTAAATAACTATCGATGACGTAATCATCATCTGGACTCCCCTACCCCCAATGTCATCCAAAATAAGCAAAACAAAGACCCCCCCCCCCACCCCCCTATAGTGCTTACGTAATACTTGAACGGCCCCTATACTACAAAACGTATTAATTTTATTAACAATTTTTCTACTCAAACCGTCTTTACTAGAAGAAAGATAATTAATGTTGAACACTTGTCTAAAAAACTGTCAAACGACATTACGACTGGCCTGTTGGTCTAGTGGTTAGTGACCCTGACTGCTATGCCGGGGGTCGTGGGTTCGATTCCCACCCAGGAAAAATGTTTGTGTGATGAGCACGATCTTTTGTTCTGTGTCTGGGTGTAATTTATCTACAATATGTATGTATTTATAAATATATAAGTATGTTTATCAGTTGTCTAGTACCCATAACACAAGATCTGCTTAGCTTGGGACTAGACGGCGTTGTGTGACATAATCCTCGCCATATAAGTGTGGAATAAAGGTCATTGATCCTAATAACGCATCGTTAGAATTCCATTATACCATCGTTTGAATTTCAAAATAAAATGTAAGGTCACGGTCGCCTCTTACCACGATTCGTTTATTTTGATCGTGTTACGACACTTTCTTTACATTTTTTCGAATGGTTTTGAAATATTAAAATACATTGGTACACGGGAGTCAACGAATTTTATTCCACACTTATCTGGCGGAACTATAGTTGTGGAATATTATATTATTATTATCTTTTTTTAGACAAGTTTTCAACAAATGTTTATGTTTGTGATAAGGCGGCACATGTTTAGTCTATGAAAAAATATTGGTACTATCTGAGTAAAATCACAACACAGGTCATTTTTTTTTGATAACTATTCAATTTTTACAATGGAAATAGGGAATCTTAAACATAAATTATATATACTTTTAAACCCGTTATTAGTGGAACGACTGCATTAATTTACTTATTATTCAAGTTTTATTAGCGAACAACAGTTAGGCTGCGGTTCCACTGCGGCGGAGCGGAGCAGGGGGCCGATTCTCGGTTTTAAAGATGGTGTCGAACAAAAATTTCTAATGACGTCATTTTTTCGACATATTTTACTGAACTCTAACGTTAGCCTTGGACAAATGGCCAATTAGACATATCAACTTATACAATTTGTCGAAAAAATGACGTCATTAGAAATTTTTGTCGAGTTCGACACCATCTCTAAAACCGAGTATCGGCCACCTGAGTAGAGAGCAATTCACCAATCTCATGGCTTGAAATCCACATCTCTTCTCAACTCAAGACATGTGATTGGTGAATAGACGCGTCCACACAGACCGAACAGCCTCGCGAGGCATTTTCCGCGCGAAGAAACAGCAACGCGAGGCCACTTGCCCTGTGTGGACGCGTGTATTGTTTCTCGACCGAGGCACGAAACAATATACGCAAGCAAAACAAAAGCAGAAACTTGATGGCTCGGGCACTCGGTCCCTCGGCCGCGGTAGAGCGCGCGTTTGCTTCGGCCGAGGCACGTCCATACTGACCGAGCTGCTTCGCGCGGCAAATCTTTGTGAACGCACCTAATCGCTCGCTCCGCTCCGCCTCAGTGGAACCGCAGCCTTAGTGTCTAAACACTATGCCGAGGATACGCGACGGAAGTTCGGCATGATTACGCCAGCAATGCTATTTGAATTACTGGCGACACATTATGCCGAAATTACGCTGCGTTATAGGGTACAGCCGAACTTCAGTCGGGCGTAAGTTAAGCGGAAATTCGGTCGCACCTCAAAAGTAATAACGGAACCCTAACAGGATCACTTTATTTTGCATTTGTCTGTCCGGCTGTTTAGATAACACGACACGACGCCACGACAGCGCTCGAAACACTGAATGTACACACAAAATTGCGCAACTGAATTTCTGCCGCGTAAGTTCGGCACTTATGGTGTGTCAAGTCAGCCGAATACGTTGGAACGTAAAATCAGCCGCGGAACTTTGGTCGCGTACGTTCTGCATAGTGTGTTTAGACACTTTGGCCCATTTTTTACAGAAACTTTCTTATGTGTTGCGGATACTTTATTGCTTAACGAGAATAAATAACAAGTTTTTTTTTTTAAGTTTACCAAGGAATACTAAACTTATCATCATGAAAGGGCCGTGTAAATTTGATCGTCTCTAATCTTTCATATAGATTATATACTTGTACATTATGAACAAGTATTATAGAATGCAGCATTAGCTGGTAACAGCGCGCGAGGAAACAGCGTTCACTGCTGATACGCCGCAAGATTCTGCCGCCCGCGAGGCTAGGAGAGTACTTATCTGTAAAGAAATTTAATACAATAAGATTTACATTAAAATCTAAGTGACCGACACATGTGGTCAACGACGATATATTACTAGACTCCGCATACACGATCTAAGGAACAAAAACTATTCTGTCAACTCGCTGAGGTACTACGTAAGTGAGGGGGACGGGGTACTGCGTTGTGATTGGCTAACTCAAGGTCTGTTCTGTATCAAGGTATGTTTACGGCTTACAGGAGTGGTAAACATACCTAATGTGTTGACAGACATTGGTCGCCTGTTATTAGGAGTCTAGTAATATATCGTCATGGCATGTGGTAGACGTCCACGGCGACAGACGTCGGCAGACGACCACTGGCCACCGTAGGCGCGGGCATGCGGACAGCGAGTATAGAGCAACTCGCTGTCCGACCATGGACCATGCCCGGGTCGACGAGGCGTAGTATTCCACGCGCGCCTCAAAGAACGTCAGCAAAAATGACGGGGCCCCCTCTCAGAGGGCCAAAGCCTGCCGGGGTCGCGGGACTTATCACCGTGGCCCTGGTACGTAAAGAGCTAACGAAGGACACCGTGGATTTTAGTCAGTACAAGTCTGACAGTCCCTCCCGCCCTGCCCGGGGTGGGAGGACTCGTGTGATGACTTTACCACGATAAAAAAATGCCCTTTTCATCACAGGCTCGCGACCCTAGCAGTCGTTTGGCCATACGGAGAACCTGTCAATCTATTGAGACGTCCAAGATCGTGGAAAACTACGCGCCATTGACCCGGGATTGGTCCTTGATCGGACGGCGAGCCACTCGCTATACATTACCTTATGACTAGCAGTGTGTGTGGTGTCGGGCGGCAGTTTGAGTGCTCTCAACAATGCCGCCAGGTGCGCAGGCGGCTCTCCAGCCGCTAGAGTACATTGTACCAAGCGGGCACCCATCTCAGCGCGGGCGAAGCGAACTCCTACACTCCTAGAGAAAAAAAAAAAAACGAAATTAGCACGAATTTTTTAAGAGAATCTCACAACGTAAGGCCTATCATCATCTGCCTGCCTTTTCCCTACTATATTGTGGTCTGCTTCCAGTCGAACCAGATGCAGCCGAATATCAGTATTTTACATGGAGCCACTGACTATCAGACCTCAACAACACAGTAACTGGATAATACGATACCACATGGTAAGACTGGTTGTCAAACTTTAGACCTTCTGACTAACAGTAACGACTGTCAAAGATCTACAAATGACAGCCGGGACCAACGGCTTTACGTGCTGTCCGAGGCATGGAGGAAACTCGCTATGAGAGATGGTCACCCATCCACAGACCAACCTCGGCAAGCGCGGGTTAACAACAACAAGATAAATGTGTCATTTTTGTGGAAGAGCGCTGTCAGTTGAGACTAGGTCATCTCTTAGCTGCCGTAGTTTATTTATACAAGGTGAATTTTTCAACTGGGCGTGGATGGCTACTTTCGAAACTATGAGGGATATCAAAAAACGTTGAAAGGAGTCTCGAGGCCGATTTTGACGAAAACTAAAACTGCATCATTGGATTTTAGAAAAATCAAAAATCCTGGTCAGGAATCGAACCCGCTGATTTTGAAAAAAAATCACACCCTGTATTATTATACCATTCGATAGTGTTGCTAATACGGATCAAATTCTGGGAAGTAATCATATACGGCAAACTTAAGGAAAACGTATAATTACAAAAAAACTGATTAATCTTCAAGGCAAAGATTGTATTTGAAACCTAAGTTACCGTTTCTTCTTTAAATTAATGCTATTTTTAGTTCAACTCAATAATGTCGTATTGCTAAGTACAGTGGGATTGTTGAAACGTCAAACCCAGTGACACATTGAAAATAATGAAATTTTATAATTTCGAATAAATTATGGCTCAGTAGATGTAAAGTAACATGGAAAAATAGCAATTTCATAAAAATCTGCCATATCCTTAATTTTGCCGTATATGATTACTTCCCAGAATTTGATTTTTATTAGTAACACTATCGAACGGTGTAATAATACAGGGTGTGTTTTTTTTCCAAAATCAGCAGATTCGATTCCTGGCCAGGATTTTTGATTTTTCTAAAATCCGATGATGCAGTTTTAGTTTTCGTCAAAATCGGCCTCGAGACTCCTTTCAACGTTTTTCGATATTCCTCATAGTTTCGAAAGTAGCCATCCACGCCCAGTTGAAAAATTCACCCTGTATATTATTATTATTTTGTTTCTGAATTTTCTTTTTTTTTGTATTTTTTACTGTGGACATTTTTAACTTGCTACATCGTTCTCTATGTGAGAACGATGTAGCAAGTTAAAAATGTCCACAGTCTTAAAGTGAATGATGTAACAAAGGTTTTCTAATAATTTTGGCGATCTAAAAAAGAGTGTCCATAGAGTTTCTTGTCCGTTCTTCTCCATAGAGATCTACTCCTTGTAATGGACCTCTAAGGTACTTTCACAGTTATTATATCTTGTGACTGGGACTGTAGTATGTAGTATAATACATTATATTTTTTGTGTCTTTGACAATTCAAAAGTGCTTGTAACTGGTCTACTTGAAATGTTTTTGATTTGATTAAAAATATTAGTTTAAATAATTAAAATTGTACTCACTTAGGTTGTAGTCCACCTAACGCGCGACACGCGGCCGCTACTTTAGGTCTGAGCGCCTCAAGACGCGCGTGTACGCTCGATCTGTCGCGTTGAGCTTCCGCTGACGATACTAGACCGCGGATCTGTGAAATAAATATAAATATCAACGGTCGACAAACAAAAAAAAAAAAGATTTTATTGATTATATTCTGATTATACAAGCATATTTATTAAAAAAAAAATCATATTCCTGACAGCCAACCCATTCATTTGATACCCATATTGTGCCGGACGGACGTGATCGCCCGGACACTAAGGCATACGATGGAGTCCGGGGCGGCGTTGACGTCCTGCACCGATGGTTGCTTGCTGTTTGCGCTATGACCTGAAGTCTTGAGGAGCAGGGTCTTGTAGAAACGAGGTTGAAGGTGTGGAGTAAATAAAACAGTTGATAAGTCTTCAGATTTTTCAGGGAGCGAGTTGCTTGAGTCTTCAGGAGGGAGAGAGAGAAGATAATTTGCCGTACCGTTGACTACGATTATAGTGAAATTACGAATTACTATTGTACTACCGAACTTTACCTTAACGAGACCCGCAAATCGCTGCCCTGTTTTATTGTTTATTTTTATCATCTTATATCTATTTAACAATGGGTTTTCTTATTCTACTAATACTGGATTATGTGTTGTTTGGTATCACTATAATCCTTATGAAATAATTACCTGTCTCCTGAAATAATTGCCGTGACTATGACTGAAATGACTGAAAAGTTAAAGCGAGTTTTAAAAGATAAATTGGCTAAATTGTAATTAACTTCTATTTTCAAAGGTCATTATTTCAGGAGATTTTGTGGAGATTTCATGGACTTAAGTCACGTTAGGTAGCCTGGGTAACGACCTAACATGATCTAGCATTTACAACGATGTATCTGTATGTTTCAGGAGTCTAGGGCCTGAATAATGAAACACGGATTTTTTTTTTTTTATCTTAGGAACAAATTGTGTACAAGACATTTTACAACGTCAAATAAGTGGGCTTTCAAGAGGATTACGAGTCTACAAGTTAGGTCCAGGCCTAGGTCTCATTCTAGGTTACCTGGATACACAAAGACTATAAGCCCACCTATTTGATGCTACAAAATGCACTGTACTTACGGTTTTACAACGAATTCTTAACTGTTAGGTTCTATTTAAACACTTTAGATACACTATTTATCACATAACTATTTATAACTTTACTTAGTCTTTTTCTCACTATAAACACTTAGGTTTTGATGGTGACGCTTCGTTGCGAACACATATCTTGGGGGTGCATTTCAAATAGCCTGTCTGCCATCTTGGACGTCCACCATATTGGACTTAAGTCACATGACATTTTTTTCGTATTCCTGATAGCAAACCCTTTCATTTGATACCCATATCATGGGAGTGGATTTCAAACAGCCAGTCCGCCATCTTGGAGAGGCCGCCATATTGGATTTTTTATGACTTTTTTTACTAGTCATGTATTGTCATCAGAACTAAGAGCGTGTGCAAAATTTCAGCTCGCTAGCTTATCGGGAAGTGCCTCAAAATTGAGTTGCAAAAGCCCAACCAGACCAAACAAACAAGAAAAGTGAGTTTATAAAAACGTGGGAAAATGTGATCACAAAATTTCCTTTAAAAGTTTTTTTTCCAAAGCTTTCAGAGGCGAAAATTAAAGCTGGAATCTCTGTACACCTTCACATAAAAAAAAAACAATTGTGATATTTTCCTGAAGTTACTTAGCAATGGAGAGAAAGAAGCTTGGAACAGTTTTCGAAGACAGCAGTTAATGGTTTTCTTGTAAACCATAAAGCTGAAAATTATAACGAGCTGATCACTGACACAACTAAGATTTTTTTCCATCATCGGAAGTGGAATGTCTCAAGGACACACTAAATATACATATATGCTACATCCGCATTTGTGGATTTTAGTCCCAGCCAACTGACCTCATGACGCGATTCGTGCCATTTGCAATTTCCACTAACTAAAAATGAAAATCGTCCTTGCTACTACGATATAATGATGTAATTCGACTGACTTACATCGTCGTGGCGAGCGTGTTTTGTTTTTCATCTACTCGTAGATAACCGCACGTTTTATGTCATATGTCGTAGTGGTAAGGATGATTTTCAATTGTGATTGGAATCGGTCGGATTGCGTCGCATCGCGTGATTAGCAAGCTCCCTAAGGCGACAATATGGCGCCTTAGCCCTCCTATTCTCAGTTTTAACACGTTTTGTTATAGTTACCTCATCACAAACATGTAGATACGCGTGTAACGCCTGTCCTCCATTCTCCCAGCCGCTGACCTCATGACGTTTCGCGGCTTCATTCATTTTCTCTAGTAATGGGGCTATGCTTTGTAGGTCATCTGTAATGTGAAAAAAAAAACAAATAGTGTGTTTAAAAAATTACCGAAATATACCTAAGAAGGTATTATATAAAAGCAAAGTATTATACTTATAAAATCTATTTTTTTAACAAATGGACATATTAAGACAAAATTCATCAAAGCTGAAGTCAGAAATGGTAAGAATTAAAGATTTTTTATGGAAAGAAAAATTCGAACCGGGATCAGCATTTGAATTTAAACTTCTGGATTTCGACTTCTGGAACCGAGACATCAAAGTTCCTACGTGTCAATTTTTTCAATCATTTCTAACTTAATAAAATTAGTCCAGTCTAAATAGACAAAAATAAGTCATAACTTAGGAAAATTGCCAGAGACGTAATTAAATACCTTTAATAATGATAGTAATATTTATTGAGCCAGTCTTTTCTACTGTAGTTTATAAACTGTTTGCATGCCTTAGTTAAGGTAGTTAGTATATGGATAATCTTAAACTTAACATCTGAAACTTGTACCTACTTTCTGTGCAAATAAAGAAATATTCTATTTCTATTCTATTCTATACCAACATTAACTAAATGTCAAAAATCTCCTTCGAAACTACTTGTGCAAAAAAAAAAAAAAATTCAAAATACAATAAGGTTTTTTTTTCAAATTTTCTCGAAAACGGAGATCAACAATTTTCAAAAATGGTCTAGTCACTTTTTCTCACATCTCACCATTCTTGAGAAATCGCGTTTTCATCGCGATAAACCATCATTTTTTTTAATACCTTCAAAATTAAGTAACTCTTTCTAATATTTACCTGCTAACACGGCTTCCGGTAGTAGTTCTTCTAACAGCACCTTATGCGCTGCGTTCCACTGTCCCGCACCTACTAGATGTTCAGCCTCCACTGCGGGTAAGTGCTGGAACAATAAATTACACAATTTATATAAACTACAAGACCTAATTAATACATCTTACACACGCGATTCATCATGAATTATGTTACTATTTTAAAAAGATTTTTGAGGATAGAAAATTCATCTGTGTGTGGGAATCGAACCTGCGTCTACTGGATAAGTACTCCAGACGCCTTACCGATAATCACTCATTATGAAGCTGTACTGAGCCAAAGCACATGCTTTGGCTTGTTCACAGAGCTCGTCGGCAAGCTCAGCGTAGGACGTTCACCCATTAGGTGGACAGACGATCTTATGAATACCACAGGATCACACTGGATGCAAGCCGCGACAACCGGTCCTATTGGAAGTCTACAGGGGAGGCCTATATTCAGTAGTTTAAAAATATTTTTCTCAATAGCTGTAACATATATCGATGTTACAAGATCAAGCAAAATTTGCGGAGGATGTTTCATTGCCCGTTGACGGCACGGTCAACGCATTGACTAAGCGCTTAAATTGCTGCGCTGCGTGTCGCGGGTTCGATTCTAGCACGGAGCAAATATTTGTATGATCTACAAGCAGTTCCGGGTCTGGGTGTTTGTGTATGTGACTTTATAAAATATGTTTGTGAACGCACCCACAACACAGGAGACATTCCTAGTGTGGGGCAGTTTTTATAAAAAAAAAGTAGTGGACATCCTACAGCTGAAATGATCATGATAGAATAGAATAGAAAAGTATTTATTTGATATGGGACATATACACAAAAATAATTAAAAATACAATAAGAATTTTGCTGAGCATGACCACACCAAAAGGGTTACCAACTCAGCATTTGCTGGGTGAAAGACACCCAGCGCTGGTTTTCAGTTGGCACCACGCTGTGACACACGGACGAGGGTAGGCAAATAAAAATAAAAAAAATAGTAAAATAAAATAAATAATAAGAAGTGTGTGTAGGGATATGTGTAGTGTTTTAAATAATTAAATAAAATTACTTATATTAAGTGGTGGTGGTGGCCCAGTGGTATCGGTTCCGACTTACGAGTTGTAGGTCGTGGGTTCGAACCCAGCTTGGCGCATTACTTTGTGTAATTTATTTCATCACCACTGCTCTCAAAACGGTGAAGGAAAACATCGTGAGGAAACCGGCATGTCATAGAACCATCAAATTCGAAGACATGTGACATTTGCCAACCCGCACTGGGCCCGCGTGGTGGATTATGGCCCACTCCCTCTCACAAGAGAGGAGGCCTGTGTCCCAGCAGTGGGAACGTTATAGGCTGATGATGACTTATATTAAAAAGTTCTATAGTATTACAAAATGATGATGATGTGTACAGTTCCTCACCTCATACTTGGCCCTGTGCGCCTGCGCCAGTAGTACCCACTGCGACGGCACCAACAGTCTCTGTATCAGTTCCAGTCGCGCCACACTGTCTGCTGACTCTGCCTTCGCCGGCGCGTGCCGCGATAACACGCCGCGGATTAGATGGCCGCGACTGAGAGGAAAAAAGGTATTTTTTATTAATTTATTAAGGTTTTTTAACAGCTTCTCAAGTCATTGTTCCCCCTCGCTCGAGCCGGGCAATAATATTGTACTGAATTTCATTATTCCCGTGGGAATAATGTGAATTTGGAACCTCAAATAAAAACGTATGACTGAGGAGTTGTATCAGTAATGGCGGCCGCTGGCCTCAACAGCTGATCGCTTACAGGGGTGCCAACTTCACGTTCGAAGGTTGTCGTACCACATCAAATTTCAAAAATCGAATTTATTTCCTCGCAGTAGGTGTGAAAAGCAGAGTACGCTCCTCGGGAGTAAAGCTGCCTTGTCTTGGACACTTGAACATCGCTTCGGGATTCAATACGCCCGTGACGTAAGGCAATGCTTTACTCCCTTGGTGCGTGTAATCTACTATATAATATGTATGTATTTAGAAATATATAAGTATGTTTATCAGCTCTGCTTAGCTTGGGACTAGATGGCGTTGTGTGATAGTTGTGGAATATTATTATTATGTGATATACTCACGCGACATCGTCAGGGTGGTATGATAGTGCTTGTACTGCTAGATGCCACTCTCCGCCGGCCTCCAGTTGGTCGGCGATGCCTGTGATGCTCTCGACTGAGGGATTGCCGAACCACGCGCCTAGGAGGAAACTGTGAGGAAGAAATATACGGTAAGTTTATTTCAATATAGTAGTGATTTTTAAAAAACGAGTAAATGATAGTATGACTTGTGATAGGGGAGAGTGGAAGAAAGAAACGTGCTGCGCCGACCACAAGTAAAATGGGATAAGGGTAGGAAGATAATGAAGTGATTTTTAGAATTGTTGTATTCCGTCAATTATGGTTGACGTAACGTATTTTTTTATAATCTAATTATATTTCGGAAAGGGGGTTGGAAAGGGTAAACAATAGGGAGACGAAGGGAAGAAAAGTGAGAGGAAGGGGTTAAAGGGTAAAGAAAGGGGGAAAATTGAGAGAAAGGGGGAAAGGAAAGAGGTAGAGGGAAAGGTGATAGAAAGGGGGAGATGAGAACAAGGGAACAAGAGGGTGGAAATATGAGAGAAAGGTAAGAGGAAGGGGAAAGCGGAGAAAGGGGAAAGGAGAGAAAGGGGAAAGGGGAGAAAGAGGGAAAGGGGGGAAAGAGGGAAAGGGGGGAAAGAGGGAAAGGGGGGAAAGAGGGAAAGGGGGGCAAGGGGGAAAGGGGAGAGGAAGGGGGAATGGGTAGAGAAAGGAAATAATTTGGAGAGGACGGTGAAAAAGGAGCAAGAAAGCGGAAAAATGGAGAGGAAGGCGGAAAAGGGGAGAGTGGGGGAGTAGGGTAGACGAAGGAAATAGAACAATTGAAAAGCCAGAATAATATTGGCCAGAATAGTAACTCACCACAAGCTATAGTCCAGTGGGTCGGGCGTGTAGGCGGCTGGTCGTAACTTAGGTCGCGAGTTGAACGCGCGCGCTCGGATCAACTCGTAGCGCAAGTCTAGTACGCGACGTGATTTGCCGTTCTGTGTGAAACGAAAGATAGCGAATAAAAAACAATTTAGTGCAGAAATCCCGCCGGGGTCGCGGGAGCAACGAATTCGTGACCCCGGAACGTAAAGGGCTATTAAAGGACACCGTGGATTTTAGTCAGTTCAAGTTTGACAGTCCCTCCTGCCTTGCCCTGGGTGGGGATTCATTTGATGATTTTACCACGATAAAAAAAGAGCAAACTTGGGTCGAGGAAAAAACATTTATAAAAAAACAAAATGGGCATAAACTTGGGATTTGTTCAGTAAGAAATTAAGCAATTACTTAAATGGACAAAAATCATTTATTCGATGTTTTCCGGATAACGCGCTTAAAAGTTCCAGGTCATAAACCCATCTCTATTCCTGTTTGAAAGGAACAGTTTTCACAACAATATAAAAATGACAAAAAAAATAACTAAATTAAATAACTTTGCCATTTGTTATCATCGCTGAGGTAATTAATAATGCAAAGGGAAGCAAGAGTGAATAATTTTATTAGGAACTAGCGGCCCGTCCCGGTTTCGCACGGGAGAACATACCTTGAGACAGAACAGGACCTTGAGTTAGCCAATCACAACGCAGTACCCCGTCCCCCTCGCTCACGTAGTACCTCAGCGAGTTGACAGAATAGTTTTTGTTCCATATATCGTGCATGTGGAGTCTAGTAATATATCGTCGTTGGTCCAGCCGTTTTCGAGTTATGAGCTTAGTAACACATTTTGCGATCCATTTTTATATTATATAAGATAAAATCATCAAATAGGTCCTCCCGCCTTAGGAAGAGCGTTAGGAACTTTTAAAAAGTGTTGACTAAAAAACCATAGGGTGGTTTAATCTTATCTTTTAGTTGCCCTATGCGTGCCAGGGCCGTAGTAGTCTAGTTTAAAGTGGAGGTACTTACATTAACAACAGTGACGTCATAAGAAGTGACGTAAGGCGGTAGAGGTAGCTTCATGGACATCTCATCAGTCTCTATGAGAGACAGGTCCATCTCCTCTTCATCAGCGCTATCCTGTGGCTCCTTGGAGAAAAAACCTTCGTATTTGCGCATGACTTGTTCTAATGATGGTATGTGGGGGCAGAGGTACCTGAGAGCAAGAAAAAAAAAAGTATGAAAAAACCATTTTTTTTTATCGTGTTAAAATCATCAAATGAGGCCTCCCACCCCGGGCAGGGCGGCAGGGACTGTCAGACTTGTACTGACTAAAATCCACGGTGTCCTTCAATAGCCCTTTATGTTCCAGGGTCACGGTGATGGTATAAGACCCGCGACCCCGGCAGGCTTTAGCCCTCTGAGAGGGGGCCTCGTCATTATGCTGACGCTCTTTGAGGCGCGCGTGGAACACGACGCGTCGTCGACCCGGGCTGCGTCCATGGTCGGACAGCGAGTTGCCCTTTACCGGCCGCCCGCATGCCTACGGTGGCCGGAGATCGTCTTGCGACGTCCGACGCCGTGGGCGTCCACCACCGAGGGATGAAAAAAAAAAAAACCATTGGGCTATTACTACTACGTATAGGAACACAGTGGTGATGCGTGGTGTCGTCTCTATGCGTAGTAATAATAGCTCAATGGAAAGAAGTATATGTACAAAATTTATCCCACCGGAGCATAAATAGGCACAGGCTTGCGGACGGCGAGCAATGGGTGACTCACCGTCTACTGGTAAGTGACCCTGACTGTTACGTTCTGTGTCTGGGTGTAATTTATCTATAATATGTATGTATTTAGAAATATATAAGTATGTTTATCAGTTGTCTAGTACCCATAACACAAGCTCTGCTTAGCTTGGGACTAGATGGCGCTGTGTGATAGTTGTGAATATTATTACCCACGCCAGAGTTGTCAGCAATCTGACTGGGCCGACTTTAAAGAGTTTGCTGATGACACGTAGCGACGCAATTCGACCGATTCCAACTACAAGTGAAAATCATCCTTACCACTACGACATATGACATAAAACGTGCGGTTATCTACGAGTACATGAAAAACAAAACACGCTCGCCACGACGACGTAAGTCAGTCGAAGTCAACGACGATATATTACTAGACTCCGCATGCACGATCTAAACAACAAAAACTATTCTGTCAACTCGCTGAGGTACTACGTAAGCGAGGGGGACGGGGTACTGCGTTGTGATTGGCTAACTCAAGGTCTGTTCTGTCTCAAGGTATGTTTACGGCTCACAGGAGTGAGAGAAATAAGACGGATATAAGACTTTGTTGGCTAATGTGTTGACAGACATCGGTCGCCTGTTATTAGGAGTCTAGGAATATATCGTCGTTGGCGCGCGCACTCATCCTGGATGTGACACAGTGGTGATACGTGGTGTCGTCTCTATACGTAGTAGTAATAGCTCAATGGAAAAAATTATCCCACCGGAGCATAAATAGACACAGGCTTGCGGACGGCGAGTAATGGGTGACTCGCCGTCCAATGGTTAGTGACCCTGACTGCTATGTCGTGGGTTCGATTCCCACCCAGAATAAATGTTTGTGTGAAGAGCATGATCATTTGTTCTGTGTCTGGGTGTAATTTATCTATAATATGTATGTATTTAGAAATATACAGGGTGAATTTTTCAACTGGGCGTGGATGGCTACTTTCTAAACTATGAGGAATATCGAAAAACGTTGAAAGGAGTCTCGAGGCCGATTTTGACGAAAACTAAAACTGCATCATTAGATTTTAGAAAAATCAAAAATTCCTGGCCAGGAATCGAACCCGCTGATTTTGGAAAAAATATCACACCCTGTATTATTACACCGTTCGATAGTGTTACTAATAAGGATCAAATTCTGGGAAGTAATCATATACGGCAAACTAAAATAATACAGGGTGTGATTTTTTTTTCAAAATCAGCGGGTTCGATTCCTGACCAGGATTTTTGATTTTTCTAAAATCCAATGATGCAGTTTTAGTTTTCGTCAAAATCGGTCTCGAGACTCCTTTCAACGTTTTTCAATATTCCTCATAGTTTCGAAAGTAGCCATCCACGCCCAGTTGAAAAATTCAACCTGTATAATTATGTTTATCAGTTGTCTAGTACCCATAACACAAGCTCTGCTTAGCTTGGGACTAGATGGCGTTGTGTGATAGTTGTGGAATATTATTATTATTATGTTCCATGATCGGGTCCATCCACTCCAGAGCTGATCACGCGATGCGACGCAATTCAACCGATTCCAACTACAAGTGAAAATCATCCTTACCACTACGAAATATGACATGAAACGTGCGGTTATCTACGAGTACATGAAAAACAAAACACGCTCGCCACGACGACGTAAGTCGGTCGAATTGTATCATTATATCGTAGTAGCAAGGACGATTTTCATTTTTAGTAACTGTCTCTTACCTAGCAGTGGCGTGCAGTGCTCTCAGCCAGTCCGTCTGTAGCAGCTTGTCTCTGTAGCCCAGCGGCGGGACTGTGTCGCAACTGTCTCTTACCTAGCAGTGGCGTGCAGTGCTCTCAGCCAGTCGGTCTGTAGCAGCTTGTCTCTGGGCGCGCTCTGTCCAGCGATGAGCTGCAGTGTGGCCCAGCGGTGGGACGATATGAGAGTGTCAGCCCCACATTCTCGCCAGAGAGAGAGTTGGCGAGTTATTAAGGCACGGAATGTTGGGTCGCCTGTGGACAAACAAGAGATTATAGCTATGAGGCCTGTGAAAATCCTAATGCGGTTCACATAATTTATTTATTAAAAAATATTTAGTACAGCAGATAGCCATTAAAATTAAATTCTAAAAACTTCACATACACGTAATTCTTCACATACACGTATGGGTTTGGTAAAAAAAAAATTTGAGATTCAATTCTAAGCATAGGATCCCCTGAAAAGGTCCTAATGGGGTTCACGTAATACATCTACTTACCAAGTTTTAAAAGGATAGCTTTTTAGTTTCGAAAAAAGTGACTGTGACATACAGACGGACAAACAGACATGACGATTTATAAGGGTTCCGTTTTTTGTTCTTTGGCTACGGAACCTTTTAAAAGGGATGAAGACACACGGCTAAGATTCTATCATATTTTATCTTAAGATGGTATCTTACGATATATTTCCGATATATACGAATATAAGCGCAGCCACTGTTGGAAAAATCTGTTGAAAAATATTGTATGACACACGTACAGAAATTGGTATTTACAAACTCGTGACTATGGTAAGCCCTCAACTTCGTTTCGGGCTTACATTCGGCTACTCGTTTGTAAAAACCAACTTACTGTACTAGTTTAATAAATAACTATGATGTAACTCACCAGCAGCCTGTGCTATAAGCACGGCCATGTTGAGGTCTCCATGTTCCCGCGCCACCTTGCACGCCTCCAGGATCCGTCCGCCCAGCAGCAGCGTCCAGACACGAGCGCTGTGGCCGTCTGACTCTGTGGGAGAAAATAAAATAATTGATAATATTAACCTTTCAACCGCCAGACTTCATATCAATTGTCGTGCCTCCAGCGTCAGGCTACGAATCAGTGAAATACAAGTTCCTCTCTTTCTGCTCCTCTTAAGCTCCGATTTATAAAATATTATGGTGTACAATGAAAAGTATTATATCTGTCCATCTAATTAAATTATGTTCAGCAGTGGACGTCTTACGGCTGATATGGTGATGATGATGATAATTAAACAGAGAGATATAGATGCAATAAAATCAAACAAAACAACAAAAATCGTGAATATCTGTCGAATATATCCGACGTTGGAAGTTAAAAGGTTAAAGCGAAAACTCACTCATTGGACACAAAATCTCAGACTTCAAGTGCTAGGAGTTTAAAATTTTACATGGGGATTCTTTTTAGGACGTAGGTCTGTAGTCTTTTTAGCGACTAAAGGTCGCGACAGTACAAAACATGAGGTAATGTATGAGCGTCAGTTCGCGAGCGAGACACAGGCAGGAGACAGATACGGTAGCAATTTTCGTCGCGGTCTCTTGTCACGAACCGTCACCTTAAGATTCCACCCATAAAGGGCTGTTAATGGGCTTGATAGTTTGTATGAAACTTTGTAACAACAAGCACTGGGGCTTTCAAATGGTGTATGAGGGTTCTTTTTAGAACGTAAGATGCTATTTAAACGAGCCGATGCTATTTAAAGGTCAAACGAGCGTATTTTTTGAGTAGTAAGTCGCAGAATTTCGGTCGCTATCATAAAAAAATTTGCGTTGCGTCGTATGTTTTCTATGAAAGCGGTCGAAATTCTGCGCCTCACGACTCAAAAATTACGGTCGTTTGGCCGCACCCTAAGACTATGAGTTATCGCAAAACCACGATTTGTAACTAACGTTTGCGTAAACCGTTGTTTTCGGGCATGCGGATAGCGAGTAAAGGGCAACGGACGGAGATGGAAGCGGTCGCCTCCTGCGAAGCGGTAATGCTCGTGAAGGAGGAGGCGGGCCGCGAGAGGGAGAGGACAGCGTCCCCCCGCCCCAACCGTAGTGGTAGACGCCCACGGCGTCGGAAGTCAGCAGACGACCTCGGACAGCGAGTAAAGGGCAACTCGCTGGTTGCGGGACTTATTCCATCACCGTGACCCCGGAACATAAAGGGCTATTGAAGGACACCGTGGATTTTAGTCAGTACAAGTCTGACAATCCCTCCCGCCCTGCCCGGGGTGGGAGGACTCATCGATGATTTTACCACGCAAAAAAATAAAAAGCGCTGAGCGCTCGCAGCGGCTCGCTAACCAGACAGTGAGAACATCGCAGGCCCGTGCTCGGGAATCTAGCGTTGATCATGAGCGACGCCTAGTAAGAGAAAGACGGCGGGCGGTTACTGTCAGTATGCAATAGAAACAAAATCCTCCTTTTGGCAGTCAGGAAATAAATCATAGCACTCAGTACTAGCCATTCAGACGAAGTGGGCACGGGTCAGCTAGTTTACTATATTATAATTAGTTTTCTTACCATCCTCTTTCTCTCCATGCGTAGGTTTGGAGAGGTCTTCATCGGTAGCCTCCGAGACAGCTGTCTTCAGCCAGTCCAGGAACTGTCTGTGTCGATTAACTGTTGATAGAGGATCTGTGCCGGGAACACCTAGAACAAAATTTTGTAATATTATCATAGCCCGGAGTTAGTAGATTGATTTTATGTACTTGTATCACGAACTGTCATAGAAATCATAACATTGATAAGCCTAAAGATGATTTTTGAGGAATGAAAAATTTCAAATTGCAAGTTTAGAACGCTTTCCGGTAGCGTAGCGCCATCTCTTGGATTAGTGTCTAACTAACTTCAAACGAGGAATAGAGAATTTCAGCTTGCAAGTGTGGATTGCAATGGCCTAGTTGGTTAAGGCGTCTGGAGTACCTATCCAGAAGACGCGGGTTCGAATCCCACTCGCAATCTGAAATTTTTCTTTCCTCAAAAATGCGATGCGCATCGCATTTTTGAGGAAAGAAAAATGCGTTAATGCTTTTAAAAATAATTAATTGATAAGCCTTTTTACCGCGATTTTAATTATAATTCTTACAGGATTGAATTGAAATGCACGCGGGCTTATGTAAGCCCGTGTGCATGTGCAGGATAAAGACTATTCTTTATCCTACATGTTTCTAACAATTTTAAAATTCCTGCAAAATCTCTTTAAAATTCCGGAAATATCTCTTTAAAATCCCGGAATCCCGGTGGCACATCCATAATAATATTTACGTTTCAGGTTTTTGACCCCAAATCAATCTACCTACTCCTAGCTAGCTAGCCACGATATGATTATGACAAAAAAAAGTAATTATGTAAAAACAATCTATACCTACTAATATTGGAAAGCTAGAGTTGGTTCGATTGAACTTAAAGCGCAAGTAGATAAGCTGTGGGAACGACTTGTATAGCTTTGTCTCTTTTCCACAGCGGAACTACTCATAATTTAAGACGTCGTGTTCCAACAAGTAGTAAAGTATTTAACAAGTCTTGTTATTTTGTAAAATCGTTTTATTAATTTATGACAGACAGTATGTGTGACATTTGATTATATCTCTTCTAGCTCGGACAACTCAAAGGAGTTTACAATACACCACAGTATTAAAAATAGTAACTCACCATCATTTTCAAGATCAGCTCCCCACAGCGCCTCACATAGCCGCCATACTTCGGAGCAGTAAGCGCCCGACACACCGAACTGAGGACAAACATCAAATTATTTTGTAAAATCACGACTATTCATAGGAGCTCGTGGCTAAATTATTGTTTGTTGATGTTGGTCTGTGTATGGGTGACCATCTGTCGTAGCGAGTTTCCTCCGTGCCTCGGAAATTTATTAACTTAAACGGCCATTTTTTTTTAAACATTGCCCCACACTAGTAATTTCTCCTGTATCCTAAATGATAAAGTCGCGGGACTTATCCCACCACCGTGACCCCGGAACATAAAGGGCTATTGAAGGACACCGTGGATTTTAGTCAGTACAAGTCTGACAGTCCCTCCCGCCCTGCCCGGGGTGAGAGGAGGAGGAGGAAAAAAAAAGGCATTTGATTGGTTGAAACTAGTTTTGAAGTAAGACTACAGTTTTGATGTGCGTTCTGTAATACGGGCCTACGAGTAGCATCAAATCCTACCTTATATCTGGAGGTGTGCGCCTGCGCATCTCTAGTGAACCGCGCCAGCACCGCTCGTCTGTCGCTCGGGCTCTGTGACAGTGTCAAACGCGCACACTTCGTGTCGTCCGACTGAGTAGACGTGGAATATTCTAGAAGAGTTGCTAGATGTTTTTTGAGTACTTCCTGTGGAAAGAATAATGGTGGTTAAGGGGAATGCTCCAACCAGCCCGCGAAATTCAAAATTTCTTGCGTTTTTTTGCTATTTGCAGGCCATTGCTGGGTTTTATTGTAATCATCAAAATCACCAATACAACCCTCCAAGTTCATAAAACCATAGGAACAAAAAAAAACAAGAAAAAGTCATTTCTAGGGCTTTATGAACTTGGAGGGTTGTATTGGTGTTTTGATGATTATTTATAATTCTGTAACTACATACGACTTACAACCGCGACTGATATTTTAATCAACATAAAACCTAGCAATAGTCTGCGTATTGCAAAAAACGCAAGAAATTTTGAATTTCGCGGGCTGGTTGGAGCATTCACCTTAATGTTTTTTTGTAAAGGTTAGAAAAGCCCGGAAGGGACTGTCAGACTCTCAAAGATTCACGCTGACATTTAATAATTTTTGTAACCAAACAACGATAGAATTTGTCTATCCCAATCTTTAATACAATGTAACGGGATTTAGATTGAGATACAATATTGATTCCAGGAGTAAAATTTTGCAGCGGTAGAATCCCACTATGACTCGCCGTCCGATCATGGAGCATACCCGGGTTGAAGGAACACCGTCGATTTTAGTCAGTAACGGTCAAACGGGGTGAATAGGGACGCAGGGGTGAATCGGGACAAAACTTTGAAGTGGATTTTAACGAAAAATTATGATGTTATGTTGCCAGCAAGGTTTCAAATTAATGTAGTATTAATCTATATCTATACATATAATAAAACTGTAGAAAAAATA
Source organism: Agrotis ipsilon (assembly GCA_028554685.1). Taxonomy (NCBI): domain Eukaryota; kingdom Metazoa; phylum Arthropoda; class Insecta; order Lepidoptera; family Noctuidae; genus Agrotis; species Agrotis ipsilon. The sequence goes on along the minus strand of CM052983.1, from coordinate 2,426,819 downwards.
TTTTTGTACATTAAATTAAAACTCAAAAAATATAGCCAGGGTATTAAAGGACAACCAATAGAACCCATTTCTAGCATTTTTAGAATTTTTGTCTGTTTGTCTGTGTATTTGTCCAGGTATCACGTAAAATATACGAAATTAATGTAGATAACTTTTATACACAACGATTAAGCGTAACTTGGAGAGGAACTTAGTTTTTGTTTCATTGGAATCGGTTCAGTCTATCAAAAGATATTTGAATTTAAAGTGTTTCAGAAGTTTCTTTGGTCTCACACATTGATTTCGTACGTCAGTCGCGCGATCTAACTTCGAAAGGAAAAACTAGATTATTCAAATAACTGGAATGGACTGGAATGGACTGGCCTGAATTAAGCGCTTAGAACTAAAAAATACATTGTTCAATTCCGACATCCACGCGAACGAAGTTGCGGGCACAGCTAGTCAATAAATAAAATTGAGTAGTTGTTGGTAACCTATCACATTTATTCAACATTTAAATCCCTGTTAAAGTTTTGTCCCGATTCACCCCATTTTACGGCACATGTCTGACAGTCCCTCCGGCCGTGCCCTGGGTGGGTGGACACATAAAAAAAAAACCTAAAGTACGATTATTAATTCCAGTCAGTAAAATGACAAGTGCAACTGTCACTGATACAAAGAATTTTAGTACATTTCTGTAGGAACAAATGTCATTTATTGAACTCACCATCATGCCATCATCTTTCTCAGGTTGTCCGATGGCCATTCTTACAAGCGTCGGTTCCGACCAGTCGTTACCAGCTCTACCGCGCACGTATTTGCCTAGCTCCGATAGTTCTGCGGCTGTGGACAATGAATAAAATTAATTAATAATTTAGTAATATTCCACAACTATCACACAACGCCATCTAATTCCAAGCTAAGCAGAGCTTGTGTTATGGGTACTAGACAACTGATAATAGTAGATTACGCACCAAGGGAGTAAAGCATTGCCTTACGTCACGGGCGTATTGAATCCCGAAACGACACTAAGGATTCTGGGGTGAACCTCCGTAGCGCAGCGAGGAGGTTCACCCCAGTGAGAATCCTTAGTGTAGCGAGGGATTCAAGACAGCCCAAGACAAGGCAGCTTTACTCCCGAGGAGCGTACTCTGCTTTTCACACCTACGGCGAGGAAATAAATTCGATTTTTGAAATTTGATGTGGTACGACAACCTTCGAACGTGAAGTTGGCACCACTGTTAGCGATCAGCTGTTGCTGTCAGTGGCCGCCATTACTGATACGACTCCTTGGTGAAAGTTTTCATACGGTTTTCTTTGAGGTTCCAAATTCAAATCACATTATTCCCACGGGAATAATGAAATTCAGTACATATATTATTCCCGGCTCGAGCGAGGGGGAATAATGTCATGCTTTACAGTAGGTTTGCCTGACGTATAATATGACATTTACGAGCAAGTAGTGTGAAAAAATACTTATACATATATTTCGAAATACATACATATTATAGATAAATTACACCCAGACACAAAACAAATGATCGAGCTCATCACACAAACATTGTCCTGGGTGGGAATCGAACCCACGACCCCCGGCATAGCAGTCAGGGTCACTAACCACTAGACCAACAGGCCAGTCAAATTAATAATAGCCAGATTACTAATACAATCATCAACAGTCTATAATGTTCCCATAGCTGGGACATAGTACTCCTCCTTTGTGAGAGGGAGTGGGCCATAACCACGCAGGTCCAGTGCGTGTTGGTAGATGTCACATATCTTCGAATATTTGGTTCTATGACATGTCGGTTTCCTCACGATGTTTTCCTTCACAGTTTTGAGAGCAGTGGTGATGAAATAAATTACACAAAGTAATACGCTTCGCTGGGTTCGAACCCACGACCTACAACTCGTAAGTCGGGGGCCGATACCACTGGACCACCACTGCTTCTACATAATCTTCAAAATAATACAATAGTCTAATGGAAAGCTTTAATGAATAACAAATCTGTTTGATTCGTCAGTTACGAGTTGAAAGCGGGAGGGACTGTCAGACTTGTATGGACTAAAATCTACGATGATCCTTCAATAGGTAGTCCTTTACGTTCCGGGGCCACGCTTACCCGATAGGCCGGCGACCCCGGCAGGCTTTGGCCCTCTAAAGGGTAACCCATCATAATACTGACAGCTTTTTAAGGCGTACGTGGTACACGACGCGCCGTCGACCCGTCCATGGTCCATGATCGGACAGCGAGTCACCCATTACTCGCCGTCCGAGTAGCACCACTCACACACTTTTTTTTTTTTGACTGGCCTGTTGTTGCAGTGGTTAGTGACCCTGACTGCTATGCCGGGGGTCGTGGGTTCGATTCCCACCCAGGACAAATGTGTGTGTGATGAGCACGATCATTTGTTCTGCGTCTGGGTGTAATTTATCTATAATATTTATGTATTTAGAAATATATAAGTATGTTTATCAGTTGTCTAGTACCCATAACACAAGCTCTGCTTAGCTTGGGACTAGAAGGCGTTGTGTGATAGTTGTGGAATATTATTATTACACAGATATAAATATACTTACATTTAGGCAGATCATTGACGGAGTCATAGGAGGTGACGAATGCCAGTGTGTTGTCCGGACCGAAGCCGACCCGAGAGTGACGCGCGCGGGCGACCGACATGTCCGATATGTAGGCCGCGTCTAGACGACCTGGAGGGTAGAAAGAAAGAAAATTGTCTTAGAAAAAATATCAACAAGAAACATACATATAAATATAAATCAATGCCACTTTTCGTTGTACTTTTATAACTCAAGAACGAGCTCACCTATCCAAACCAAAAATTTTGTTCGGACAATTTAGTAGATTATTTATGTGAAGTTTGCACAAAATCAGTCGAGCGGTACTTCATTTACCTATCACATTTTTATACGTATCCAAACCAAATGTTTAGACTTTGTTCGGATTATTTAGTAGATTACTTATGATAAACCAATAAGCGCTCGCAGAAGTGGAGGTCTGATAGACAGTCGCTTCATGTAAAATACTGATATTCAGCTGCATCTGGTTCGACTGGAAGCAGACCACGATATAGTTGGGAAAAGGCAGGCAGATGATGATGAATAATATGAATCAACTTACCAGCAATAGTCTGTTTGAAAGGCGGCACTTTTCTGTGATACTTCAACACAATAGTGTGCGGTCGGACGATCAAAGGCTTCATCGGCGTTTCTGAGGACAAAATATAACATATTTATTTACTATCATTCCTTGATGTTTATTTATGCAAGTACGATAAATCAACACTTTTACACGTCTTTTCATAAAACTAGAAGAGGCCGGTGTTTCGTGCCTGACTACTCTGAGAAGAAACAGCCGAAACAAACTCAGAGGTCACAGTCTCTTTTAAAGTCCAGACATTGTAAATGCAGAAAAGGTTATACGAGGACCATGCAGGTCTACGTCTGAAATGGTCTTTTGAAGAAAGAACCACACAGATTTGAGTGGGCCTGTCCAGTCAGTGCAAGCATTTGTCAGTTACCGTGTAGCTCGACTCATAACTCAAGGAGCTCAACTTTAACATCTTGACAGGTACGTATTTGCTGAGTGAGTGAACATTTGTGTCCTACAGAATTCGTAATGCGATTCACATCTTAGGGTGCTACCTCACCGCGAGCATTCACCTGTAATGTAACGTTACAGATTCGAACATTCGAAGACATTAGAGCATCAAATTGCGCACTTTTATGTTACATTACAGGTGAATGCTCGCAGTGAGCGCCTGTAAGAGAGCATAACGAACTTTACGTCAGGGTGAAACTGGGCGTGGATGGCTATACAACGTGTAACGTTAAAAGCGCAAAACCTCTCGTGGGGTAACTCAGCCCATGTTACTGAACAATGTTTGTTCTAAGACTAGTGGAAATTTTCCAAAAAAAAAAGATTTTTCATACTGATGGGCCCGATCAATTTCTCATTTTGTATGAAAATCCATCTTTTTTTGAGAATTTCCAAATGTATTATTACAAACATTGTTCAGTACCATGGGCTGAGTTAACCTACGAGAGGTTTTGCGCATTTAACGTTACACGTTGTATTCTATATCATGAGGAATATCGAAAAATACTGAAAGGAGTCTAGAGACCAATTTTGATACGAAAACTAAAACTGCATCATTGGATTTTATGAAAATCAATAGTCCTGGGCGGAGATAAAACCCGTCCACCAATACATCATTGGATGTGTCGCTATAGCCATCTATATGAATACTTCCCAGAATTTGATCCTTATTAGCAATACTATCGAACGGTATAATAATACAGGGTGTGAATTTTTTTCCAAATTCAGCGGGTTCGATTCCACGCCAGGATTTTTGTTTTTTTTTAAATCCAATGATGCAGTTTTAGTTTTCGTCAAAATCGGCCTCGAGACTCCTTTCAAACGTTTTTCGATATTCCTCATAGTTTCGAAAGTAGCCATCCACGCCCAGTTGAAAAATTCAACCTGTATATTCTCTACCGGAAGAGGGAGAGAGGTACATACCTTCAACTGGAGGCGCTTCGATCTCAGATATCTGTTGGTCCTCCCTCATGACGGAGGGCGGGAGTGACGGTACTGATAACAGAGGCGCTGATACCGGGACCAGCTGGTCTCCCGTCGATATTGAGGCATCGTCTTCCATTTCTGTGAGAAAAAAAGATTACATAACTTTTTAATAAAAAGAACTACATTCATATCTTAAACAAAGTACTCGCCAAGACTACTCCTCCAACCCAGGGCAGGGTAGAAGGGACTGTCAGACTCTAATCCACCCGTGTTCCTTCAGATGCCCTTTACGTTCCGGGGCCGCGTTATCCTGGGTTAAGAAAAACCCGCGACCCCAGCAGGCATTTGGCGCGAAACACGACACGCCACCGACCCGGGCTTGGTCCTCGGTCGGACGGCGAGCTACCCATGGAATAAGAGGAAATACATACCAGTCTCAGCGTATAGCGAAGCCTTCATCAGTTGCACGTTGTGACTCTGACGATGTTCTAAACGAGCTAACTCGCTCGTAGGACTTTTAACACCGTATGCTAAAAAAAAGAGTAAATATTAAAACATTTGGCTTTAAGCAAGTTACCAAAGTACTCTTACAAGTTAATATACCCTGTGACTTTAAGTAGCTTTTTTTTTTGCGTGGTAAAATCATCAAATGAGTCCTCCCCGGGCAGGGCGGGAGGGACTGTCAGACTTGTACTGACATGTTCTGGGGACACGGTGATGGAAATAAGTCCCGCGACCCTGGCAGTCTTTGGCCCCGTCATTTTGCTGACGCTCTTTAAAGCGCGCGTGGAACACGACGCGCCATCGACCCGGGCATGGTCCATGGTCGGACAGCTTTAAGTAGTTTAATTATAAATGCGCTCCCTCACCGGGAGCATCCGCGTGTAATGTAACATTATAGATTCGTCTTTGAGCATTACATTACAGTACTACCGCCCTGACTGACGAGCATTCGCGTACATTTAGTATAGATTTGATGCAAGGTGCGCATTGTGTGTCTGCACTCACTGATTAAGGGCGTTTACGCACTACATCCGATCCGAATCCGACCCGAACCCGTGAAAAAATATCACGGACAGAATTCGGATATTGCTTACGTACTACTCTGATCTCTGACAACCAGCCGCATAGCCCCCGCCAACCCCGCTGCCTCTCTGCTCGTCCGCAGCTCGTATTCAACTCGGACGCAGTGCGCGAGCGTTCATCCAAATAATACTATGGCTACTTCGGTTAAACGGATATTCTCGGATGACGGAGATCGGATCTAGTGCGTAAACTACCATAGAAATAGTTCTACGGCTACGACGGACCGTATTTTCACGGGTTCGGATCGGGTTCGGATCGGATTCGGATCGGACGTAGTGCGTAATCGCCGTCAATGTTCGAATCTGTAACGTTACATTACAGGTGAATGCTCGCGGTGAGAGATTTTATTTTTCACGGCAGAAAATTAAAAAAATAAGAATTCTTAACCGATATACAGGCTGTCACTTTTAAATTGGCCAAAAGGGAGAAATCCTTATCCATATAAGAGATTCGGGAAAACTTTTTTAGGAACCTTTAGCTCTTTTTTGATGTTGACAATTTTGGTGTTTTTATTTTTTTGGTCAAGTGTGAGTTATCTATATATGTTCCGAAATATAAGGTCACTGGGTCACGCAAAATACGCGCATTTGACGTGGAGTTGCGGATATCAGGCCGTTATACAGTACAACACAAGGTCACTGGGTGCATGCATGAAAAATAAGATTTAGCTCAAAATAAAAGTGTGTAAAAGTGTTTATAACAACCAACTTGCAAAATAAACATCATTTATCAATAACATACCTTTGTTATCTAAATACAGGCTCTGGGACTCGGTATTATCTTCAGTGGTATCCATTTCAAAGCTGAAATAAAATTATTCTGTTTTACTGGCTGAATTTAACTTGAGAAAAATATCGCGCCAGTTACCTTAAGGCGCCCTGTAGACGGCAGGTTTTGCCATGGCAAAACCTACTGGCTATTATACTGCCGTATACTCTGACTATTGCAGAGATTTTGTCTGACGGAAAACCTATCGGCTAATGCGATGATTGACGTTTGAATGACGAAAATTGTAGGCGATAAAAATTCTATCATTCAACCAACATTAATGATTGATGGTTTTGCCATGGCAAAACCTACAGTCTAATGGGCGCCTTAGGGATCAGATATCGTGGTAAATGCCACGCAGGGCGGGGCGGGAGGCATTTTCAGAGTCGTGCTGACTAAAATCCGAGTCTACGTAGTGAATCAAGAGCCAAGATAACGTATTTTGAAAAAAACCTGTTATTTGCCTGTCTCTTTCAACGGCCTTTGACATAAGGAGGTCAAGGTCATTCACTATCAAAAGCTCAAGCTCATTACATTTTAACAGGTCAAGGTCGTTCGCAATTTGACAGGTCAAGGTTGTTCGAAATTTTACAGGTCAAAGAAGTTCACAATTAAAAGGTCAAGCAAGGTTTTTCACTTCTGAAAGGTCAAAAGACAATCACTTTTGAATATTCAAGGTCATTCACTTTTGAATGTTCAAGGTCATTCACATTTGAAAGGACAAGGTCATTTATATTTTATTTTCCAAGGTAACGTTGCTCATTTACATTTTGAAATATCAATGTCCGCATGCACGATCTAAGGAACAAAAACTATTCTGTCAACTCGCTGAGGTACTACGTAAGCGAGGGGGACGGGGTACTGCGTTGTGATTGGCTAACTCAAGGTCTGTTCTGTCTCAAGGTATGTTTACGGCTCACAGGAGTGAGATAAATAAGACGGATATAAGACTTTTTTTGCCTAATGTGTTGACAGACATCGGTCGCCTGTTATTAGGAGTCTAGTAATATATCGTCGTTGTGTTTTGTTTTATGTGCAGGTTTTTTAAAAGGTAAAAATGACGGTATGTTGTAGGATATTCTTCAATGATTTTGTATATTTCTTTTCAGGGCTATATTTTATTTACAATCTTAATTCATTATATCGTAACTGTAGACTTATGGTTTCAAATATAATATTATAAAATTATTATGACAATCTTTATAGTAAATGTACTTTTTAAATATATTTTTTTGTACAAACTTTACTCAACTATTTAGGATTATAAAAAATACAATTAAATAAACTATTTTAAACACAGTAATATATAATAAATCTACTTAAATATTATTTAATTAAAAACATTACATAAGGATAACATTGTTGGTAAGGCATAGAATAAAAATTATGTCTATAATATAAATAAATAAATATAATTATAATCTATACATTTTATAGGAACGCAATTTATATAATAAAAGCTAATCTCGTAAAATAGTCTACCATGGGATCACCTTTGCATTGTAGACGTACCTATCTAAAATATACATATTATACCGATCCCCTTATTTTCGTTGTAACATATCCAAAGGCACGTCAGAGATGTTTCTTTACCTAACTACTATTAAAAATATAAGTTTGTGGGACAATTAAGACATAAATATTATAAAAACTAAGTTTATACTATTCCCCCTCTAAAAAGCTTTTTTTAATTACTGAAAACAGTCTCATTCCCACTTTCATTAACCCTTCTCGTTAAATATCTATTTATTATATCTTAAGTCTTTATTTTTCTTGTGGTTATGGTATAAAGTATGCAACTCTTGAAAAGATAAAAACGGTTTTATATCGAGAGCCCTGAATCACTCGCGTCGCTTAGGATTCAATTACTTGAATCACTTGCTACACTCGTGATTCAATCATCATGATTCACTTGCTACACTCGTGATTCAATCATCATGATTCTCTCACTACGGTCATGATTCAATCATTAAAATGTTTCACTTGCTTGTGGTTCTTAAATGGCTTTCGTTTTAAATCCATCCTTTATTCAATAGTTGCATTATACACTACTAATAATAATATTATAAACGTGAAAGTTTGTTCGGATGGATGGATGTTTGTTACTCTTCCACGCAAAAACTACTGAATGGATTTGGATGAAATATGGTACACAGATAGTTTATAACCTGGATTAACACATAGGATAGTTATATAGTTTATCCCGATTTTATGTTTCCGTGGGATAATTTTCGAAACAGCTGACAACAGCTAGTACAATACAATGCTATTGACCAAAAAACATAAAAAATACAAAAACGAATACAAAAGAAATTATAACTACAATTAGTACTACAGTTATCATCCACATATTAGTACAAAGCATTGCTTTAGCAAATTTCTTCTGCATTACATATTCTTCATTGTAGGGCGCTGAAGGCATCTCGGGGTCATTTTGTACCCCATTTGGGTTCAATGGCACCGCACTGGGGTCGAAATGTACCCCATTTGGGGTGTATTGTACCCCGTTTGGAGTGTATTGTACCCCGTTTGGGGTGTGTGTTCTACATTTGGGGTGTATTGTACCCCGTTTGGGGTGTAGTGTACCCCGTTTGGGGTGTATTGTACCCCGTGCGGTGCGTGTGTCGGATTAAAACGGTACGTCGATTGCTGGTTGCCTGTCGGTTTAGGAGAATCAAACTGTTTAAATTAGTATCTTATTTAAAATATTTTGTATATTATTTGGTTTTGGGACATACGTATACTGCGACATGCGACTCCGGTACACAAAGGGCTACCGAAGGACACCGTGGAAATTAGTCAGTACATGTCTGACAGTCCCTGTCCGGTGTGGGAGGACTCATTTGATGATTTTACAACGTAAAAAAAATGATTGTAAGTACAAATAGTGATCTTGCGGTTCTTAGTTCGAATGTACAAAGTCAAGGCGTCAAGTCGTTGATCTCGGTTGTCATTTGTAGATCTTTGATAGTCGTAATTAGCGGTCAGTGGCCCAAAAGTATGACTGATCTGGCCAAGAGTAACATGGGACTGTATTGGGGTTGTATACCCCGCACAATAAGGTTATATGTTGGATTAAAATATCGATTGCGGCTAACTTTTTCCTTGCTACGTACCCACTGCAACGGTATGCGGTAGGCGAACTGTTTTGTGGCATCTCATGGCCTACTTTTTGCCACGCGGACAAGCCAGATTTTCCACAAGGTCGACATTCATATGCCACGCGGAAGACCCAGGTTCACAACGCGCTTGTCCCAATTTTTGCCACGTTGATGATCCACGTTTGCAACGCGGATGAACCTCGTTTACTACGCAGATAACCAACGTATGCCACCCGGATAATCCGCGTTTAGCGTTTACAACGCGTATAATACGCGTTTACTACGCGTATAATCCACGTTTGCTACACGTATATTCCACGTACGAATCACAGTACAATTACACACGTAATCTACATACCTTTAGCAGCTCCATTGAGTAAGTTCAGCGATGTCTGCTGCATGGCGAAGAGGTTGTCTTCAGGCACTAGTCCCGCTGAGGAGCCCAGTCCTCCTAGTCCGCCCAGGCCTGATGAAGGTGGTGGTACCGGCTGTTTTGGTGCTGTGGGGGGAGTTAGAATTATGTTAGATACGTTTTTGAGGTGTTTTGGGGGAGTTGTAGGCCATTATGGCCCACTATCTGCTGTGGGAAACTATGGCTCACTGCCTAACCACGATAAAACGTAGTAGTCTCACATTTAAAATTTATGTTACGTGATAGCACCTGTGGGCTGTGGCCGTATGGTCCACTATTGGTGGTGTGGGCCATCATACTCACCAGGTGCGATGTCTATGTTGATGTACTTGGGTCACAATTGCTGCTGTGAGTCTCTCAGTATATTTATATGTATGGATATTTAAAGCTGTGGGCCTTTAATAAGGTGGGCGATTATGGCCCACATCGACTTTTAAGTCCCTTTAAAGCCGCGTACAGACATCGCGAGGCGTGCGACACGAATGGTTCGTCTCGCATGCCTCGGGCTGTGTGGACATGTGTGCTCACAGTGAGCATTCGCGCCATACGATCGTTGCGAACGCCGCCTCAGTACGAGCCGTGCGCTCCGTGTGGACGGACAGGTGTTGTTTGCGTTGCGCGCATGCATCGTGGAGGCCAATACCGAGTCACTACTTGAGCTGGTTCAACTTTATGAAATTAATAGAGTGTTGTGGGACTCTAAACATTCTGATTATTACAATAAATATAAAAGGGAAGACGCGTGGCGTCAAATATCACAGCAAGTCAACGACGACTGACGAACACCGTGCGGTGGTGGTTTGCTTGCTCAGCTTGAGCATGTTTCATTCGGGACGCACGTATAAATGTACCATCGTATGCCTCAGGTTGAGGCATGCGAGACGAACCATTCGTGTCGCACGCCTCGCGATGTCTGTACGCGGCTTTAGATACACCGAGCTGCTGTACCTCACAAATAACACTGTGGGCCACAATCGCCCACTATTACTAATGTGGGCCATAATGGCCCACCGCAATTTTTTTTTGTTACTCACCAGGTGCCGCGCTCCCCTGCAGCGCCTGCGGCTGCAGTTGCCTCTTCATCAGCTGAGGGACGTCCTCGTCCTCATCAGAGTCAGTTAATCTATATTTACTGAACTACTCTATGACTTACCTAGCACGGGTAGCGATGGTTGATATGGGCCATATTGGCCCGCTATGTATTTGATGGGCTATAGTGGCTTACTATGTCACTGTTGGCAATTATTGTGTGGGCCTTGATGGCCTACTATATCTATGGTGGGCGATTATGGCCCACTATACCTGCTGTGGGCCACGATGGCCCACCCCAGTTTTGATGAGCTATTATGACTTACTATGTCACTAAGAGCCATTTTAGTTGCTGTGGGGCCACAATCTCCTACTATTACAAGTGTGGGCCATAATGGCCCACATCCATATTTTTTTTTACTCACCAGGAGCAGCGCTCCCCTGCAGTGCCTGCGGCTGCAGTTGCCTCTTCATCAACTGAGGGACGTCCTCGTCCTCATCGGAGTCAGTTAATCCATATTTACTGAACTACTCTATGACTTACCTAGCGCGGGTAGCGATGGTTGATATGGGCCATATTGGCCCGCTATGTATTTGATAGGCTATAGTGGCTTACTATGTCACTGTTGGTAATTATTGCAGGTGTGGGCCTTGATGGCCTACTTTTATCTATGGTTGGCGATTATGGCCCACTATGCCTGACTGAGATGAGTCTTTATGGCTTCCTATGTAGCTTTGAGTTTTTTTTGGTGCTGTGGGCCTCAATGGCCCACTATATCTGCTGTGGGCCACGATGGCCCACCCCGGTTTTGATGAGCTATTATGGCTTACTATGTCACTTAGAGCCATTTTAGCTGCTGTGGGCCACAATCGCCCACTATTACCAGTGTGGGCCATAATGGCCCACCTCAATTTTTTTTGTTACTCACCAGGAGCAGCGCTCCCCTGCAGCGCCTGCGGCTGCAGTTGCCTCTTCATCAGCTGAGGCAACGTCCTCATCCCCATCAGAGTCAGTTAATCCATATTTACTGAACTAATCTATGTCTTACTTAGAGCGGGTAGCGATGGTTGATAAGGACCATATTGACCCGCTATGTATTTGATGGGCTATAGTGGCTTACTAAGTCACTGTTGGCAATTATTGCAGGTGTGGGCCTTGATGGCCTATTTTATCTATGGTGGGCGTTTATGGCCCACTATGCCTGACTGAGATGAGTCTTTATGACTTCCTATGTAGGTTTGAGCTATTTTAGGTGCTGTGGGCCACAATGGACCACTATATCTGCTGTGGGCCACGATGGCCCACCCCGGTTTTGATGTGCTATTATGCCTTACTATGTCACTATGAGCCGTTTAAGCTGCTGTGAGCCATGATGGGCCCACTATATCTATGGTGGGCGATTATGGCCCACAACGACTTTTTAGTCCCTTTATGGTCCACCTTGATACTGTAACTTCTGTGGGCCACAATCGCCCACTATTACCAGTGTGGGCCATAATGGCCCCACCTTCATTTTTTTTGTTACTCACCAGGAGCAGCGCTCCCCTGCAGTGCCTGCGGCTGCAGTTGCCTCTTCATCAGCTGCGGCACGTCCTCATCCTCATCGGAGTCAGTTAATCCATATTTACTGAAGTGTTCCACTCTGAACACCCAGCTTCCGGTTTGAGGACGGTACTCTATGAATTTCGTGTTGTGGTTTGTCGCATACTCTACGGAGTTTGGTCTCGTATTCCATTTTGAGTAGTCTGTGAAAAAAAATAACAATAATTTTAGCATCATTTTGTCGAAAAGTCATTTTGTAGATCTTTGACAGTCGTTACTGTTAGTCAGAAGCTCTAAAGTCTGATAACCAGTCCTTACCATGGGGGTATTGTATTACCCAGTTACTGTGTTGTGGAGGTATGATAGTCAGTTTGCTCTAAGTAAAATACTGATATCCAGCTGCATCTGGTTCGAAAGAGCGTCAGCAAAATGACGAAGGCCCCCTCACAGAAGGCCAAAGCCTGCCGGAATCGCGGGACTTATTTCCATCACCGTGACCCCGGAACATTATAGATTTTAGACCAGTACAAGTCTGACAGTCCTTCCCGCCCTGCCGCGGGTGGGAGGACTCATTTGATGATTTTACCACGCAAAAAAAAATGGCCGGCTTAAATCTACAATCTCACCTCTCAGGCTCCGTGATGGCCCTCTTCTCGCTCTTGTCCCGCGGCCACACTCGGTCGAGGGTCACGATAGCTCGTCTGTTGAGGCCCTCACCTAGCGGGGGCTTCGCTGACTCCTCCGGGTATACTATTACTTCTTTGTTTAAGAAATGGACTGAAAAAAAGGAAGGCCAATGTGTATTACCAGTGATGACGTATGGCGCCGAAACGTGGTCCTTGACTATGGGGCCTCATTAGTAAGCTCAGTATAGTCCAACGAGCTATGGAGAGGGCTATGCTCGGAGTCTCTCCTGCGTGATCGACTCAGAAATGAGGAGATTCGTAGACGAACCAAAGTAACCGACATAGCCCAACGAATTAGCAAGTTGAAATGTCAGTGGGCAGGCCATATAGCACGCAGAACTGATGGCCGATGGGGGCCGTAAGGTTCTCGAATGGAGACCACGAGGACGTCCACCCACTAGGTGGACAGACGATCTTATGAAGGCCACAGGATCACACTGGATGCAGGCCGCTTACAAACCGGTCCTACTGGAAGTCTATAGGGGAGGCCTATGTTCAGCAGTGGACGTCTTACGGCTGATTGATGATGATGATGAATTGTTTTCTCGTCCATCTTTTTCACAGCCGCGCATTCCGATCCATACAATATGACAGGTCTAATCGCGGACTTGAATACTACTATACTAATGAGAAGTTTCTTTTTCGAGTATTAAAAAAAAGTAGTTTCCAAGAACTCTGTAGATGGCGTTGAACTGACTACGTTACTAGATTTATGCCTTCATTTTTGCACAAATCCACGAGGCACAGACTTCTCTTCTTTTCCTCTTGGGAAATTTTCTTTATGGCGTGGAAAACTCATAAATTAAAAAGACTGGTCAATAATATTTTTTTCTTTTTCCTTGTTGTTATTTATTTCCAAATGCCAATGGTGGGATGTGGTGTGGCTGACATGTACGTTACGTTTTAAGATCTCAAAATTACAATCAAGTGAAAAAAAACAAAAAATGACGACGTTCCGTTCATTGTAACAGTAACATACCAAGTTCAGCGCCATTAATATCCATCGACTAGGGAAACAATCAAAAGAAATCCCTCATTATTTAGCCACGAGCCCGGAATCCAGCCGAGTAACAGATACTAAACTATAGAAATATTTTAACTTTTGCTTGCTTATTCCGTGGTCCTAGCTTTGCATCTACTTGAACATAACGGCAAATGATACAGGTTTCTCAGGCATTCTGTTATTCTAGCTAATGGTAAAGACAACACTCATAGCTAAGTAATAATATGTACGTTTGTATGTATATTATCATTACTCATTAGCTGGCCCGGCAAATTTCGTACCGCCTCAGAAACAATTAAAAATAAAAACATTTTAAACCTTCCCTGGACTTCATAAGTGGGGTCAAATCTTAGTACTAATAATACGTGTTTAGGCTGTAAGAAGAAACATTACTGTATTTTTGACTAACTTCCATTGTCCAGACAGTTTTTCTTCTCATACAATGAAATGATCCTTACATGACACTAAATCAAAAAACATCTTAAAAAAAAAATGGAATTTTTTTTCGTTCAAACAATTTGTATGAAAAAATATTTTGCTAAATTTGACCAACTTCCACCGTCCCGATTTTTTTCTTCCGATACAATGAAATGATCCTTACATGAAAAAGAGTCGAAAAGGCATTAAAAAAAAATTTGGTCAATTTTACTCATTTTTGGGGACAACTCACACTTGACCAAAAAAGTAAAAACGCCAAAATTGTCAACATCAAAAAAGAGCTTAAGGTTCCTAACAAAGTTTTCCCGTATCTCTTATGGATAAGGATTTCTCCCTTTTGGCCCATTTAAAAGAAACACTCTGTATATATTAAGATTTGTTTTCAATTGTAATTTTGTAGGTACAAACTTACCCAAGCTATCCAGGTCCATGCCGGCCACGTCGATCTCACAGTCATAGTACACGTTACACCGTAGTTCTTACGACCGATCGTGAGGTGAGGAACGACGCAGGTGCCGTCCGAACGCATGTAGGCTGAGAAAGAAGAGAAAGTACATTAGTTTGACAAAATCTATACTATCATACTACAAAAACGTAAAACAACTACTAGACAAAAAAAAACTACAAAAAAAAACTGAAAAAAACAAAAATGAGTTTAGTTAAAAAAAAAAAAAATTGTTTTGATTTTTTTTTCTTTTTTTGTTTGTTTTACAGCATTCGCCTGTATTGTAACATTACAAAGGACAATGGCAGAAAAATAGTTGACAAAAGGGATAGCGACTAGAAATATATTAGATATAAAATGAGTTTAGTTATTTTTCTATGATTTTTAAAATAAAAATCTATTTTATTCAAGGCCAGCATAAAAAACATACATTTTGGGACTGTCAAATGACTTTTACACCTTATACTCCATCCAAATGTTGCCATTTACTTTATTTATTAATTTTAGTGTAAAAATTGTAAAACTACCAAAATCACACAAAACAAAACACTTATTTTTGACACTTACCACTAACCACTACAACAGGCCAGTCAAATAAAATAATCTATGTACTTACCAATCATCTCATCCAAGCTAGGTATGGTGTAGTATCCCGGTCTGGTCAACTTCACTCCGGTCGGATGAGGAGGCGCCTCTCTAGGTGATACGTGCTCCTCTTCGGACACTGAGGAACAAATTGAGGGGGTTACATTATGAAGATAATGATGATTAAACTTTGAAATAGGTATTTGGTTTAAATTACTTTACTAATATTATAAATGAGAAAGAGAAAGTAAGAGAGGATCTATAAATGTACACACAACAAAAAATGTTTGTGATCCCTAGTATAAAACTGATATTTATATTCTATGGTCTATAAAGTTCACTTTGACAGATTCAGTAAAATAAATATACTATTTTATTTCTGCTCCAGCTAATCTATACATATAATAAAATAGTAGGAAAGTCAAAACTGTACATTGATATTTTTTTAAAAGAATACTTGGAGTGGTGATCTACAATCGATACCGAAGCCAAAAATATAGTTTTTAGAATTTTGTTTTGTCTGTTTGTCTGTTTGTCTGTTTGTCTGTTTTGTCTGTTTATCTGTTGTCTGTATGTATGTCCGGGATAAACTCAAAAACTACTGGACGGATTTGAATGATTTTTTTTTGTTGTATAGGTATTAAGTCTGGGTCAAAACATAGGCTATAATTTATTTTGAAAACTTGAACACCTGGCGCAGAACCGCAACAGACCAGCTAAACCATAAGAGATACAAAAATGGTGCGATAGAAAAAAAGTGTTCCACGTGATGAGCATTTTCTGCTGAGAGAATAAAATTGAAGATCTGGAACACCTGATGTGGAACTCCAAGAGCCCAGCTACACTATAACATGTACAGGAATGACGTCTAAGCAAAGTTGTTCAGCCTGATGAGCACTCTCTGTTGACGTATAAAAATTGAAGATCTAGAACACCCAATGTGGAACTCCAAGAGCCCAGCTAAACTATTACGGAGGCGCAGCGTCGGGGCGTATCCTCGCTGCCTCGAGAAGTCGAGGCGCGGTGGGAAGAGCTCCGGCGCGATCTCAGGGCAGTTTGGAAGGAACGACTGTCACAACCGAGTCTTTGAGGAGTGGCTGGATAGGTCCCACGGCGTCCTCACCTACCACTTGACGCAAGTCTTCACCGGCAATGGAAGCTTTGCGAGGTTCCTGTATCAAATAAAGAAGGAGGAAACGCCCGGGTGTCACCACTGCGAGGACCAACCGGAGGACACGATGGAGCATACGGTGCAGGACTGCCCTGCTTGGGCGGAGCACCGCCGTGTCCTCACGCGGGCGATAGGCGGAGACCTGTCGCGCTCGGCATTGGTCGCGGCCATGCTGGCGAGGCGAGACGGAGTGGAAGGGCGGTCGCCTCCTTCTGCGAAGCAGTTCTGCTCGCGAAGGCGGAGGTGGAACGCGTGAGAGAAAGAGCAACCGTCCTCCCTCCGCCCCAGACGCAGAGGTAGACGCCCACGGCGACGGATGTCGCGGGACGATCTCCGGCCACTGTAGGCGCGGGCACGCATGCGGCGAGTAAAGGGCAACTCGCTGTCCGACCATGGAGCATGCCCGGGTCGACGGCGCGTTTTGTTTTGACAGCCACGAGCAGGGCGGGAGGGATCATTTGATGATATTACCACTTAAAAAAAAGCTACACTATAACATATGAGTATAGGAATGACGTCTTAGAAAGAGTTGTTCAGCCTGATGAGCATTATCTATTGATGTAGGTATAAAAATTTAAGATCTGAAACACTTGATGTGGAAATCAAAGCTATCACTAATTTCAATGTATAATTATAAAATAACATAAGCTGGGATTACCTCCACGCAGTGAAGGCGGTCGCAGTTTAGGACTGATTTTCGATGGCGATGAATATCTTAATAAAAAAAATATTCTACTGGCCAAACTCCCATTAATTTTTTACCCCGGACTTGGGTGTCAGAATTTTCAGATCTTTGATTTTGACGATCCCGTTGTCGCTGGCATAATCAACACAGGCATGAGCACTTTTGTTGAAAATTGTAGATCTAGAACACCTGATGTGGAACTCCAAGAGTCCAGCTACAATATAACATATACATCAATGACGACTAATGTGGCGGTTCGCGCTAGAGACGGCGACAGGAGACGGCGACAGGAGAACAGCGACAGGTGACCGCGAAACACTTGACATTAGGCAATGTATGAGTACCAGTTCGCGAGCGAGACAGCGACAGGAGACAGAACGGTAGCAATCATCCGTCGCGGACTCCGGTCGCGGTCTTGCGCGGCAACCCGACCTCTGGAAAGAGATTTTTAGCATAATGAGCACTCTCTGTTGACGTATAAAATTAAAGATCGTCATAAATCGTAAACCGTAATTTACCTTTCAAAATTACAAACCAACTACAAAAACGTTTATATTATGTTACTTGCTGCTACAGAACCCTTTATTGGCGAGTCCAACTAGCACTTGTTTTTTTTTACTATCACACAGCCTTTTATTTCATGTTAAAATCGTGTATAGTCATAGCTTACATGTGTTATAATTTTTCACCATATAAAATAGTTCCGACTAGCTAACTAGATGGCGTTGTCGTCGAATTAGATCGCGCTATGGTTTCGTTCACAAAAAGTGATGTTATGAGTACAGATGGTCGTCGCCTCAACCTATAGAAACTGGGGTTACCTAAATACCTGTGTTGCTATAAGTTATCGTGTGCTCAAACCAAAGAGTACTTGCTTGGACGAATTTAACCATTTAACGTGAAAACATTTATTTCAATCGGACTACTGCTTAAAAACTATCATTATCTGTGTGTAAATAATTTTTTTGGTTTTCTTTCAAACTTAAAATTATCAAAATGCCTAGAAAACGGTCTAATCTATCCCATTCTTCAAACGATTCTCGAAGGGAAAAGGTTAGCTCGATCTCTTGAAACCGCCGTTGAGCGTGAGACAAGGTTGGTTACTCTTCGAGAACAAAATGCGGAAACTCGACGTGGAGAAAGTAGTACGTCGCGCCAGTCCCGATTAGATACTATGCGCACTCGAAATGCAACGTCGCGGTCTCTGGAAAATATAGAAGCATACGAAATGCGCCTATTAAATGATCGGGAGCGCCACGCTGAGTCTCGCGCGTCAGAAACGTACACGCAGCGAGAGACGAGGTTGAGTTCCCAGCGCTCTCGCACAGATGCCGCTCGATCATGCGAGAGTGCTGAAGGACGAGAAGCTCGACTGGAAAGTGACCGGGAGCGCCATGCTGAGTCCTCGCGCGTCAGAGACGTACACTCAGCGAGAGACGAGGTGTGAGTTCCCAGCGCTCTCGCACAAATGCCGCTCGATCATGCGAGAGTGCTGAAGGACGAGAAGCTCGACTGGAAAGTGGACCGGGAGCGCCATGCTGAGTCCTCGCGCATCAGAGACGTACACTCAGCGAGAGACGAGGTTGAGTTTCCCAGCGCTCTCGCACAGATGCCGCTCGATCATGCGAGAGTGCTGAAGGACGAGAAGCTCGACTGGAAAGTGACCGGGAGCGCCACGCTGAGTCCTCGCGCGTCAGAGACGTACACGCAGCGAGAGATGAGGTTGAGTTCCCAGCGCTCTCGCACAGATGCCGCTCGATCATGCGAGAGTACTGAAGGACGAGAAGCTCGACTGGAAAGTGACCGGGAGCGCCACGCTGAGTCTCGCGCGTCAGAGACGTACACGCAGCGAGAGATGAGGTTGAGTTCGCAGCGGAGTTACACTTCCCTTTCTCGATCGAATCGAAGATTATGAAAGAGCGTGAGACCCGGTTAAGAAGAGATCGCTCTCAACATGCCCTTTCAACGGTCGTTGGAGACCGATGAGCAGCGTGAAGAACGTCATGCAGCTGCTCGGCAGCGGTACCACGACGTGCGTGGCGATACGTCGCTCATCGATCCCAAGAACGGGACAAATTCAAGAGTTTCGGGGATCTTGGGTCGGGCGAACAGCGTGGCGGCACAACTAGAAACAAGATCGTCCTGCGGCGTAATCGTAAACCAACTTTCAACATCTGACGATGAATCCACGGTTTACGATATCGAAGAGCAAACCGTGGCTAAATAAAGAGGGAAGTGGATTTATGTACAATGTTGTGGATTAACTACGCCGCACACGGAGATATTGGCATCTTAGAAGAAGTGGTGTGCCCACTGCCAAGGCCCGCAAATGGAAAGGGGAGACCAATGGGATGTGTTGTGCATCTGGTAAGGTACGGCTTGGAGTCTATGCAAGGATCCGCCAGATCTGGTAAGAAGTTCTACTAAATGGCGAGCATCCGAAATCCAGCCATTTTTTGAAAAACATCCGAGCATATAACAGCGCCTTCCAGATGACTTCGTTTGGTGCAAATCAAATTGTTGAAGCAGGATTCATGCCGACATTCAAGGTGCAGGGGCAAGTTTACCATCAAATCGGATCGCTGCTTCCTACAGACATTCCAAAATTTTTGCAAATCTATTTTGTGAGTGATTTTGAAGAACAGGCAAACCTGCGAAGTAGACACATCCCCAATTTGGACCCTGGTCTGGTCAGAGGATTGCAAAATATGTTGCATAACGTAAAATCCGCACATTGGCAACTTCAAAAGCCGCCCTGGCGTCGGTGACTGAGAATGAGCGCCACCGCTTTAAAATTTGGTCAGCAGCGCAGATAAAAAGCCGATTGCAGCCCATCCGGGGCGATTATAATGCGCCAACGACGAATGAGGTAGCCGTTGTATTAGTCGATCAGGGAGTGTGATAAAAGAGACATCGTTTTACGCACGCAGGATGACCGGCTGCAAAGGATCAGTGAAACTCATCGCGGCGTACGATTCTCTTCAGTATCCGCTCATGTTCTGTCACGGAGAGGACGGCTACCAATTTCGCCCACTATAATGTAAGACCCCCAGACAGGTTCCCCAAATTATAACAAAAAAACAATCCGCCATGCAGTACTACAGCTTCTTGATCCAGCTGAGGAATAAACATGGCTCTTATCTCCATCATTAACCGTACGCTTTTTAGTCAGTTTCTGGTGGACATGTACGCCAAAATCGAGACAGAGCGGTTTGGTATTTATAAGGTCCAACCAAAAAAAGCTGAGAGCTGAGAACTACGTCCATCTCAGAGATGCTAATGCAGAATGATACAAATGCTCAGGATATAGGAAGGATGGTCATTCTCCCCTCCACCTTCACAGGAGGTCCGCGGTACATGCACGAGAGGACCCAAGATGCATTTGTTACGGTCCGTAAGTTTTGGTCGGCCGGACCTCTTCATAACCATCACTACCAACCCAAAGTGGCCTGAAATAACAGCTCAACGTCTTGCAGGACAGGCCTTCGTACGACAGGCACGACTTGGATCTCGCGCGTATGTCCACCTGAAGTTGAAGTGCCTTATGGATCTTCTAACAAAGGCAAAAGTGTTTGGGTGCAGTTCGATGTCACATGGTACTCCGTGGATGGCAAAAACGCGGCTTGCCACACGCGCACCTACTTTTGTGGTTGGAAGAGAAGATCAGGCCCAACCAGATTGATCAAGTCATAAGTGCTGAGCTTCCCGACCCTGACGTCGATCCGGTTTTTGGCATCAGATTGTGAAAAAGTCACATGGTTCATGGCCCCTGTGGCATGTTAAATCCGAGTTCCCCATGCATGAAAGACGGAAGGTGTACGAAAAGATTCCCGAAAAAATTTACCAACGAAACCATTACTGGTGAGGATGGATATCCTTCATACCGGCGGCC
The DNA here is from genome assembly GCA_028554685.1 of Agrotis ipsilon. Taxonomy (NCBI): domain Eukaryota; kingdom Metazoa; phylum Arthropoda; class Insecta; order Lepidoptera; family Noctuidae; genus Agrotis; species Agrotis ipsilon. Next base: position 2,405,452 of record CM052983.1, on the reverse strand, counting down.
GATCAACAGCAGAGGGCGGCCATTCCACTGAGCTGAGCGTGCGTGGCCAGGCGCAACCGGTCGATAACAGATGGATTGTTCCTTACTCACCAGTACTGTCCAGGACCTTCCAGACGCACATCAACGTCGAGTCGTGCACCAGCGTCGAGTCGATCAAATATATCTGCAAATACGTCAACAAAGGGAGCGATCAGGCGACGTTTTGCTTTGCAGAGCACTGATAGAGACGAAGTGACCAAGTACCAGTCTGGTCGCTACATCAGCAACGTCTGAGGCAGTTTGGCGGGATACTGGCGTTCTCTATACATGACAGGCATCCTAACCGTCATGGCATTTAGACGTCCACCTAGAGAACGGACAGCGCATATATTTTGATCCCGACAACATTGCTGAGCGCTTGGAAAATCCGCGCCAAACAACTCTCTTGGCATTTTTAGGCCTCTGTGAAGTCGACCAGTTTGCGAGGTCCCTTATGTATGAACGAGGTGCCTGCATATTACAACGTACGACAAGCAAAAGGGGGTGTATTTAACCGACGTCGACGAGGAGGTGCTGTGGAAGGTTTTCCGGGAATTTACAAGGACAACCGCATTGGGTAGAGTTTATACCGTGCACCCGAATAATGGCGAATGCTATTTTCTGCGGTTGTTTACTGTCATACGGTCCGAGGCCCAACGTCTTTCGCCTGTTCTGAGGACGCTTGATGGCGCAGAGTATCCCACTTACCGCGCAGCCTGCGTAGCACGTCACCTTCTCGACGGTGACCAAAACTGGGATGACAACCCTCGCGGAGGCGAGCGTCAGTGACAATCCCAGCCGCATGCGTCATCTGGTTGTGCCGTCATATTGGTGTTTTGTGGAGTCGCGACCCGGGAGCTTTATGGGAGAAGTATCGCCCGTCATCTGTCTGAAGATTTTCTACGAGCTTTGAGGCATGCCACTGGAGACGTAGTCGAAATAAACTGATGAACGCGTGCTGAACGACCTGTCTCAGTTCACTTCAAGACGTGGTCATTTCTATCGGAGGGAAATCCACTGGTCGAATAGGGGTTATCAAGCTCCCCAATTATCACCGCATCAAGACCGGTGGTAATCGGGAGTATAACGCTGAGACAAATTACGATCCTGGAGAAATGACTACCATAACGAAATGACCATATCTCTTTGTTCTCTTCAGAGCAAAAACAAATTTATGACACCGTCCTTGAAAGCGTTGAGAAAAACCAGGGTAAAATGTTTTTTCTTAGATGCTCCTGGTGGGAACAGGAAAAACATTTGTTACCACTGGCATACTTGGCAGAGGTAAGGAGGCAAGGCAAAATTGCCATTGCTGTAGCCGTCGTCGGGAATCGCTGCCCACACTACTTCGGGTGGTAAGAGACCCAGCCCACATGCCATGTTTAAAATTCCCATCAATTTTAGAGAACCCGAAACCCTGTTTGTGGCTGTGTCACGTAACAGTGCTAAGGGACACGTTCTCAAGGATTGCTCTTTGATGTATGGGATGAGTGTACGATGGCCCATAGGAAGGCCTTTGGAGGCCGTGGATAGACCCTGCAGGACCTACGCAGGAATTAACATTTGCATGGGTGTGTCACATTTCTATTCAGTGGGCTTTCCGACAAAACGCTTCGTGGTGTGACGGGGATTTTTTCGAGGGCATGACCGAAGGTGAAGCTTCGTTGAAACGATTCCTTTCGTTGTGGTCACATGTTCGAACGCTGCGCCTTGACCCACTTAATCTGAGAGCTCGGCTCGGCGGAAATGCACGTGCTCAAGAATTCTCCGATGTCCTCTAAGTCTTGGCGAAGGAACTCTAACCAGAGGAGAGAGGTGGACAGGTGGTGCTTCCAGAGTCTCTCGGTAGAGTTGTATCCAGCTTAGAAGAACTCATGCGCTGTGTATACGGGAACATTAGTCGTAATACCAGGAAACAGCAGAATTCTTGGCTGTGTGAGCGGGCCATTTTGACGCCCCTAAAAAATGACCAGGCTGCAGCAATTAAACGAATGCATTCTCTCGAAATTGAGGGTAATGAAGTTGGTCTACACCTCTATAAACACTGTCGTCGAGCAAGATGACGCCACAAATTATCCCGTGGAATTTCTGAACTCCCTGTCAGCAAGTGGACTTCCAGCGCATACCATCAAGCTGAAGGTCGGGTGTCCCGATTATGCTTCTTCGGAACCTATCTCCTCCGAAAGTGTGTAACGGGACACGACTTAAAGTGATCTCGCTCCACAGACATACCATTGAGGCGGAAATTCTGTACGGGCTGTGCCGTCGGCGAGGCAAGTGGTTATAACCACGCATTCCCCTAATACCTCATAACTTCCCGTTCCAGTTCAAGCGCGTACAGTTTCCCCCGTGAGTGTTTGCTTCGCGATGACCATCAATAAGTCTCAGGACAGACACTAAGGGCAGCGGGTGTCGACCTCAGGACGAGCTGCTTCTCACACGGGCAGTTTGTACGTCGCTTGCTCCCCCGCGTCACCAGTCCTGACTCGTCTCTACATGTTTGGCTGCGGAGAGCCAAACTATTAAGGTTTGTTTATCGAGAAGTTCTATAATCTATTATGTGGTATAGAGGTATTAACTATAATCTATACACATAATAAAATGGTACGAAAGTCAAAACTGTACATTGATTTTTTTTTTAAGAATACTTTTGGTGTATCTGCAATCGATACCAAAATCCAAACATAAAGTTTTTATTAGAATTTTTGTCTGTTTTTGTATGTACGAGCTTAATATAAACTCAAAAAGTACTGGAACGGGGGGAACTTGAACGATTTTTTTTGTATAGGTAATAGTCTGTCTAATAAATAAGCTACAATTATCTTGGAACTTGAACACCGGGTGCAGAACCGCAACAGACTAGCTTAACTATAAGAGATACAAAAATGGTGCCGTAAAAAAATGTTTCAAGTGATGAGCATTTCTTTTCTGCTGATAGAATAAATTTGAAAATCTAAACACCTGATGTGGAACTCCAAGAGCCCAGCTACACATTAACATACATAGGAATGACGTCTAGCAAGAGTTGTTTAGCCTGATGAGCACTCTCGGTTGATGTATAAAATTGAGATCTGATGTGGAAATCAAAGCTATCACTAGTAACTGTATATAATTATTAAAAAAAAACATAAGCTGGGAGTACCTACCTCCACGCAGTGAAGGCGGTAACAGTTTAGGACTGACTGTCGATGACGATGAAAAATATGAATAAAAATTTTACTACTAAAATTCTACTAGCCCAAAAACTCCCGTTTATTTTTTACCCAGGCCCTTGAATTCGGCATCAGATTTTCAGATCTTCGATTTTGACGAACCCGTTGTTCGCTGGCCATAAGCAACAGGATCCGCGTACGAAGTCGCGGGCCAGAAGCTAGTTGAGCAATAAAATCGAATTGTGAGAGTCGCGGACATTCGATGGACGCAAGTGGTGAATTGTCGTTCGTCGTGGCGGTCTAAAAGGGGAGACCTATTATGTTTAGCAGTGGATAATCGTATTGCACATTTTGATTTCGCGTAGGCCAACTTATTTATGGAACGTGGGCGAGATAAAAGGAAAATTCCGTTGAAGTTTTCTACTCTATGGAAAATGGTATGAGTATACAAATATGTTAAAAAAAAGACATTAAAAGAATTAAAAGATACATGATATCTGATAAATCTACATACATACCAGTCAAACGGGGTGAATAGGGACTGCAAGTGGTGAATCGGGACAAAACGTTTAACAGGGATTTTAATATTGGTATTATTATGATAGGTTACCAACAAGTAATCAATTTTTAAATTATTTTTTTAAATCCCTTCTAAGTGTTGTCCCGATTGAAGGTGTATGCTCCAACCAGCCCGCGAAATTCATTTTTGTTTTGCGTTTTTTTGCAATTTGCAGGCCAGTGCTAGGTTGTATTTTGATTAAAAAAACTTTTCGCGGCTGTAAAAACGTATTTAGTTTACAAATATGTAATCAACAAAATCACCAATACAACCCCCAAGTTCATAAAGGCCTAGGAAAAAAAAAAAACAGATAAGTTCTTCCTAGAACTTTATGAACTTGGAGGGTTGTAATTGTGTTTTTTGCATGGATTATAATTTTGTTTGTCCCAACTAGCACTGGTACTGGCAAATTGGCAAAAACGAAAGAAATTGTTTTCGCGGGCCTGGTTGGAGTCTCGTTAACCCCAGCATATTTATTCACCCTGTTTGACACAATAATAGCAACATCTACAAACTAAAAACACTGTAAATAAAAGTAAACTCTATAATCCACCAATCTGATGCGCTCATCTTCTCACTCGCAGCATCCGGCCTGCTCGCCCCAGCGGTGCCCGCAGAACGGGAGGCAACCCGGGGGAGGAGCTGGGGGAGGAGGGAGGGGAAGGTGAGACGGGGAGGAGGAGGAGGAGGAGGTACTAATACTATGCAGGAATAGATTTATAATAACGCCCGTTTTGGCGTCTGATAAAGATTTTCGTTCTCACCAAAGTCATTTTTTTTTAAACATTTGCCCCACACTATGAATTTCCTCCTGTATCGTGGGTGCGTTTCAAACATATAAACTCACGGTGGTTGCATCTACTCCTATATAAATAGTGTGTTTGCCAAATAAAATTTCAGCTACCCGTTGTTTCATCACATTGTCCGCAAATACTTATCATACACAAACTGCCTGACACGGGCAAATACTTGTTCCGTGGGGTTTCGAACCCGTAACACGCCCGCGCAACAGTAGCTAAGTATGTATTGAAATGACTATTTAATTTGTGTTCTTGGTGAAAACGAGGGGTAAGGCACACAAAGTGTGGGCAATTTAGCCGACTCAATGGGGCAGCATTAACGCCATAAATTTTTAGACAACATTACCCCAATTTTGACAAAGGACCCGAATATTTCTTAGCAAAATTACCCACTTTCAGACAATATTTCTCCGACAATTCTATCAATATTCCTTCGTAAAACTACTTAAATTGTAGTAGTTAGTAAGTACGAATTGTAGACGCACTTCACATATTTTTCAAACTTTTGGATTTTTGCATTGTTGCAAGAGTAAAATGGATCGCAAAGTGTTGCTAAGCTCATAACGCGAAAACGGGTGGGACCCGATTCGGCTAATTTTTTTTTTTCTATTATGTTTATAACCATCGGGTCCGGTTTTAGAGGTCTCCAT